>CM029523.1:45534956-46734956 GCA_017140615.1 Eucalyptus cladocalyx | reverse complement strand
TTATTCGATATGGGATATCGTTGCTTTAACATCGTTCTAACTAATTGCAAATTCATTCCTAAGTTCCATGATGTTTTAAAAATGTAAAATATGATTCATGTCAGTGTTTGTCATACCACGTAGAACAATCGGCGTTGACTAGATCATTGTATCAGCGTTTTCGACTAAAATTAACCGATATGACTAAATTGACAAATCATTAAAAGATTTAGAATTAAATTGAAAAATTATCAAAATGTTTAGAACTAAATTGAAATAACTAACAAAATTGGACTAAATTGACCGTTGTATAATAAGTTTATGACATTTTGAATAATTTTTTTTAGTGATATGACCATAGTATAAGTTAACATTTAGAAAGTGACTAAATAAATTCACCGAAATGCCTTGTCACGTTTTTTTCGTGGAGGGCTACTTTTGACTAAAACATTACTGACAGCACGATGGCACACGGTGGTGTCCATGGACCCGTCTTCTTTCAATTATCACTTTTGCTCGTTCATTGAATTTTCGGCACGAGGACGACCCGTCGTCTTTTCCACCTTCCTGTGCAGGCATCGCCTTAGACGTCGTGTCCACCCAACTTTCACCGCGAGTAGGCAACGACTATAAGTAAGTGGTTACTGTTCCCGGTCAATGAACTCCCAATTTTCCCGGTTTGCCGACCGGCTCGTTTACACAAATCACAACAGTGAAGGAAGAATTGCCAAATTCAGCCAGTGAGCTCTTCTAATCAAAACTTTGTCAGATTTTCTTTGGCGTACCCTAAGAAAAAGACGAATCTTTACTTAATACTAGGGGAAAAGCTATTTTCCCACGGCAAGAAAGTGCTCCTAGCACTGCCTTTTCGTTGACGAGAGGAGACTGCCCTCGCACGAAAACCTTGCTGCTCATCCTATAAACTCTGGTAAGATGGAATCCTTACTCGATCTCATTATATCAGACAGAAGTGCATTAAAAATTAAATTTTAAAGATAAACCCATTATATTTGAAATAAAAGCACTTCTCAGTTTCATAGCAATCTAAAGGATTAATTACGCGATTTTTGGTACTATATAGGTAAGGAAATAGCTTTTCCAAATTTTGTGGAATTAGAATGCTTAAATCCTTTTGGCTGAAAAAAGTTCTATTGAATTCCTAAACATTATCTGTTTTTTTTTTTTTAATAACCAAGGATTCGTGGAGCCCCCTTATGGGACCCTAGTAGCATCTGGTGGCACATTTGGGCCGGCATCAATACTTCGGGGGAGACTAGCACATGACCCCATCACCATGACCCCCCACTTACAACACTAGCAACCACGGATTTTGAACTCTCGACCTCGGCGATGAGAGAGGAACTCTCAACCTACGCAATTGCCCACCGGTGGATACTAAACACTATTTGTTTATACGACATAAAGCAAAAAATCTGATCTAGTGCCATTCCTCAAAATATTGGGGAAAATATTTAAAAAGTCTTAAACTTTTTACATTTATACCAATTTAGTCATAATCTCTTCTCTTTTTTTTTTTTTTTGGTCAATTTAGTTCTAAACATTTTTACTTGGTGCCAATTTGGTTCTTTCTGGCTAATTTTGACTAAATTTTGCTAACTAGGCACCAACCGGCTAATGTGGCACAATCGATGCTAACGTATACTTTTAATAATATTTTTTTATTTTTTATTTTATTTTGATTTTTCCTTTTTTTTTTTTTTCCTTTTTGTTTTCTTTTTCTTTTTGTTTTCTTTTTCCTTCTACTTCTCATTTCTCTAGCCGATCGCCGAACCTCGGTGACTAGCCAGAGCCGATAGCAAGCGAGGTCGAGGTCAACCTCACTGGCCTCTGAGAAGCCTCGCGAGTTGCCATAAGGGTGGCTTCGCACGAGGCAACAAGGCTTGCCCTCGCCGACCATGAGAGAGTCTCAACCTCGCCAGATCCGACAAGGTTCAACCTCGCCCAACCTCTGGTGAGGCCTTAGACACGAGGGCGACCTTGCACCAAGTTGGCGAGGCATTGGCCGCAAGGGTCAAGCCTCGCCCAACCTCTGGCGAGGCCTTGGACACGAGAGTGGCCTCTCATCATGTTGGCGAGGCGTTGACCACAAGGGTCGAGCCTTGCCCAACCTCTGGCAAGGTCGAAAGTCACCCATAGCCGACAAGGGCGAGCATCACCGCCCTACAAGAGGCCACCCTTGCGGCCACTGGTGAGGCTTCCCAGAGGTCGACCTTGACCTCATCGGTTGTCGCCTCTGGCCAATCACTAGACCTCAGCAATTGGCTAGATGAAGAAGGAGGAGAAAGAAAAAAAGAAAAAGAAGGAAAAAAGAAAAAGAAAAAGAAGGAAAAAGAAAATAAAAATAAAAATAAAAAATATTAAAATATTAAAATATTATTAAAAGTTGTACTCGTCAGTGCCAATTGTGTCACGTCGTCGCCAGTGCCCAATCAGCAAAATTTGGCCAAAATTAGCCGAAAAAAATCGAATTTGCACCAAATGAAAAAGGTTTAGGACTAAATTAGCACCCAAAAAAGGTTTATGACTAAATTAGCACAAATGAAAAAGGTTTATGACTTTTTTAACACTTTTCCCCAAAATATTGATTATTGGCTTCATATACTATTTTCTTTAATGAGTAAGATGGGGGTAATAATGTTATCTAAAAGGGGAAATTATAAAATAAAATAAAAAATCCTAATTTTATTGATTTGATATCGATTTAGTCATAAACATTTTACATTTGTGCCAATTGAGGTCATCTAATCAATTTTGGCCGAAAATCATTAATATGGAAGCCGACCGTCCAACATGGCACAATCGGCGCTAACATAAATAAATTTTATGATTTTTTTTAATTTTTTTTTTCTGAATTATTTCTTTATTTTTATTACCTCGCCCAAGCCATCACCAACTATAGGCAAGGGCAGAACCTCACCTAATTGCGAGGGTTGACCCATTGCCACTCGCTAGAGGTCACGAGGGCCACCCGAGGGCTTGCCAGCCCTCACCTACCACTAAGGAAAAAAAAAAAGAATAAAGAAAAGATTTTTTTTTTATAAATTTATAAATTTTGTTGATGTCGACGCTAGTCGTGCCAAGCAGGACGGTCATCATTCATGTTAGGGATTTCCGACCAAAATTGATCGAATTGACTCAATATGCACAAATACAAAATGTTTAGAACTAAATTGGTCCAATTAAAATATTTATTATTAAATTGATATTAATGTAATAGATTTAGAAATTTATTTGTACTTTACTCATTATAATATATAGATAAATAATCATCGACAAATGATTACCTGCAAGATCACATGACAAAATACTACAGCAGCGCCGTTGAATATTGTAGCAAAAGGTGGCCGACAAATTATTGTAGAATCACTGTAGCAAAATCACTATTTATTTTATACTACTGATTACTGTAGCACTTTTTATTGTTCATCACCCTATAAATAACTATCTCTTCTTCATAGAAAGAACAGTTTCTTTCCACTCGTGTTTTCACTTTGAAGACCTCTCCGTCTCTTCCATCCTTCTACATATATATATAGGCTCTATGGTGAACAAATATGTTTGTCTATGATCTCCTTCTTGTGCCGATTACATGAATAGTTTGTCAGGCTCCTCATACCAGGTATGTCCCATGATCCACAAGATCGAGTTTGCTTTTCCATGCTGACCACGAACTTTCTTTTTTTGTGCTTCACTTCACATGGCGATAAGCGCTATGAAGCCTTGTTTTCCTCTAATTTCAATCAGTGACTCGTGGGCATCTCACGGCAACTTACTTCTTTTCTCGAATTCTTCTCAGCCCCCGGACTCTTATGTCCTTAAGCAAGGATGTAGTGTTGCTTTAGATCACCACCAAAAGCGCTTTTGTCAAGCCTTGCCTTTGTGGCACTTCCTCCAATTCGCGTAAATATGTCTAGCGCACATTTAATGTTCTGCCAAGGGCGAGAGTTCTAAAATAACTGGAACTAATCCCTGCAAAACATATATCTAATTTAAAAGTGTGTCTAAACATATCAAAAAGCATTTACAAGAACAAGATATAAGAATAAATACATAACAGAGGCAAAAAAAAGAACAAATAAAAAAGATACCTTCTGTTGATCGGATATTAAGGTCCATGCTTTGTCTTTGCTTTCAAGTTGCATCCCCATATCATGCCCTAGATTAGCAGAGACCGTGAGGAGAATCCTTTGTCTATCTGCACTTTTGTACATCCATGCTAATTTTTTTTTTTTTTTATTGCCAAAGTGCAGACACAAAGGTAATGTCTTGCATGAACAATTCATTCATGTTTGATCACTAAACAACTAACGTTCCATGATTGAACATCTAACCTAATTATTGTCATTAAATCCCCGTTATTTTTCTTAAGACTTTTGGATTTATCTTCCAAATAAAAGAGAATACTTGCAAATCTAAATTTCAAAAGCACTTTGTGAATTAAAATTGATCTATTGTATTTGACCCTTTTTCTTAATTTCGAAATTGGAATGCACCACCGTTTTGTGATAAAAGAATTCAATAACAAGAGTATGTGCATGTCGTCACATATATGAAGAAAATGCAATAAAATCTTTCAATTTTATACTCAATACATAATATTTTAATTTTGAAATCTTCCTAATTGTGTGGTGGATGTATTTTTTGAAGAATTACTCGCGGTGTGCACCGACAGTTAGAGAAGAAAAAATCTCCAAGTTGTGGTTGTGCAATTAATATTGGAGAAGACCCCGCAAAAGTCTTAAATCTGGAGGAGACCATATTCAAATTTCAAAGTCTACAGATGAATGGCGATACCGCCAGCATAGATATGGGCGATCCTGAATGGGAGCAGAAAATAAACAAATTGAGAGCACTAGAGTCGGTAGAAAGACGACAACGCCAAGTAGAATTCGTAAGTCTTGCACCTGTATACACCGCCGCAAAAGGGGGCGACTTGGACGAGTTCATCAAAGCCCTCGAAAAGTATTCCGCTGAAGAGACGGCCTCTTTATACGACATCATCAGCACAAAGAGCCCGTGTGGGAACTCGTTGTTCCACGTCACAGCGAGTATCGAGAATGCCGACATCTTCCATGCACTCCTCGAGGTCGTTGATGACGGGCAGCTCGTCGCCCAGGCAAACAACAGAGGGGACACAGCCCTCCACGTCGCAGCAAGAGCCCGCAGGAGCCACATGGCCAAGCGCCTCCTCAAATTCGACAGAATTGTGGACCAATGGAACAATGCGGGGAACAGGCCTTTGCATGAAGCTGTGAAAAACGGTGACTATGAGTTGACCAATCGGCTCCTGCATCAAGGCTCAGAATCGGTGAATAAGAAGAACAACGAGGGAAAGTGCCCCCTGTACTTGGCGATTGAGACACACAACTTGGAGATTCTCTCGCTTTTACTGCAAGCGGTGGATGGGAATGAAGTCCTTTCCTCCTGGATTGAAGGCATGTCTCCGGTTCACGGAGCTGTGGTGCATCGAAGGATAGGTCAGTGATTGTACTTACGGTTCACACTTCGGTGAATTTATTAGCCAGTCCATTTATGTGTGTCTAGTTTGCATCCATATGAGATCGTCGAACCTATAAATCATTTTCATAAAACAGCTAACCTTACATTTTTTACTCTTCTTCTATAATGGTTTGACCTTTTCATAGACCCTGCATCAATTATAGAAGAGTTCCCATAAATTTTGGGCTTGGACCCGGCAAGACTTACCTTGAAGATTGTCATCACTTTACTTCATCAGTGATAGTCATAGTGTAAGCCATTGTAGATACTACACTACTTATAGTATTGTCCGAGGACCTTTTGTAAAACAGGAAGAGGCCCATGTCACGGTTGCACTTGATTACTCGCATCAGGTAATTTTTTTACTGGGAGATGAATGTCTCCATGCTTTGAAGCAATCTCTAATGTCTATACTGAAATTATCCCCCAAAAGTTTAGAATTCAGTTATGTATTCCACGTAATATTAAGAAAAATATAATGGATAGAGGGCAAAATTACCAAAACCTTTGTCATGAGCATGACTTCATTTCCTACTTTCTAACAACGTAGATATGCTGAAAGAGATGTCAAAGAAGAAGAAAGAGCTATTTGATTTAAAAGATGCTAGAGAGGATACGCCCCTCCATCTAGCAGCACAGGAGAATTATGTTGATGGAGTCAAATTCTTGGTCAATGAGTTCACTTCGAGCGCCTTCAAACACAATATAAAGGGCTATTTTCCAATTCACGTTGCAGGTAAGAAGGGTCATCTCGAAACACTTAAGGTGCTGCATCAACATTGGCAAGATTGGTTAGACCCAGAAGAGTTGCTTACTTTAAACAAAGAGCAAAATATACTTCATATTGCAGCAAAAAACGGAATGGCCTCCGTAGTGAAGTACATACTTGGTGATCCCAAGCTTGAGAAGCTTATAAATGCAAAAGACAAGTACGGAAATACACCTCTCCATGTAGCCACAATACGATGGCAACTCGAGGTTTTGCTCTCTCTCACCCGGGACAAAAGAGTCAATCTTGGGCTTGTAAACCACAACAACTTCACGGCTCTCGACATTGTAGATGAGGAAATGAGAGAAATCGATGCTCCACTTCACCTGGTAATGATATCGACAAATAAATTAACAAGTTATCTACTTTTGCCTTTCATTATTGTTTTGGTTACTTCCTTTTCGAAGAGATGAAAAATAAATTTTATTTTGACCCGTTGAACTCCCCCTAAAGTTACCATGTGGAATTAAGTTTCTAGCGAAAGCTTAGAAAGATTGCAATTGCAAGTCTCTGTATTGTTTGATAAGGTTTTGTGTTTTTGAATACTAAACCTTTGATTGTGAGTACATCTTTATGGAAAATGACAGTCTTTTTTTTTCTTTTTTCTGTTACTCCTAACCAGAGGTTAACACGGACAATCTTAATATCTGCCAAAGCACCTACAAGCAAAGACAAAGCAATTTCACAGACGATAAGCTTAGGCCAGCAGAGAGAGCCTCCAGACATAGATACACTAAAGAGGCGTGCCGAAGTCCGTATCGTTGCGGCAACGCTCATTGTTAGTGTGACATTCACCGCTGGCTTTTCTGTTCCCGGAGGATATAATAGCTCTGAACCAAATGCAGGAATCGCTACATTGTTGAACAAACCGATCTATGACGTCTTTGTGATCTGCAACTCCATCGCCTTGTACAACTCGATAATTTCAGGTGTGATCCTTATTTGGATGCAGATCGATGATTCACATGCGACGCCTCATACCCTTAGATATGCAAGGCTACCGCTGCTCATAGCTCTTGTCACAATGTCCGTGACCTACATGGTGGGGGTCTATATGACCATAAGCAAACGCACTTGGATCGCGATTGTTGCCTTAATCGTTGGAATCACTGCCCTCTTCATTGTATTGTTTCTTTACATTGCCTTCTTCATAACACTTGGATACAATTCTCGTCTTTTACAGTTCTTCACCGACTACATCATTAGAGCTGCTATATTAATTTCAAGGAGCGGGACCAAAGGAGCTTCCCAGAAGAACTACTTTGCAGGAACCAAAAAATTTAAAACTCATAGTGACACCAGACTACTGAAAGATGAAGGACGTGAACACGCTCCTCCCCGTTCTCCTGCTCCATTCTCTGCTCCCTATCCACCCTCTCCACCCCGTTCACCTGCTCCTACCCCCTGCACCCTGTCCACCCTCTCCACCTAAACGACCCCGTAGACACCCTCCACCCCGTAAACCCTTTCCAGCCGGTCCACCACCGCTCCTTTCTACCGCTTCACCCTTAGACATACGTCTCCCGTAGAAGCCTATGATTTGAAATGTGTGATCACTTTTCTTAAAGTGATATTTTCCCCCACTACATTACTCGCAGGATAAGCAAAGGGCTTCTATCATACAATTAAACCACCAAATCACGAAGATCGTCATTCGCTAACTGGCTGATGACTCTTCCAACTTCTTGAATTTGGACTGATTGCACATCCTATTTTTAGCAAATACTAGATTTGGACGTCATGGATGATGGAAAAAGTCGGTGATGTGATGCTAATGTAATGATTTTGAGTCATTTGAATATATTAAGTTTTGTTATGATAACTAATATTTTAGTTATTAATATGAGACTTTTGGTGCCCATTCTAATCCCCGATTGATGAGAAAGTGATTTTAAGACAATTAAATAATTTAGAGAGATTGATTAACACGAAATTAATGTTCTCAAAATGAATAACCGTTGTTTTTTTATAATCAGCATATAGGAATGAAAGTAAAAAGTCCCTGAACGGAGATCATCTTGCCGAACTCTCTGTATCTCTTAGTATGTTCTGTTTTTATGCGTATATATGTTGCGCCGCTGGGTCGGGGTCGGCGATGGAGAATGGACAGCAGCTAGCGGTGGTTGGAGGTGGCGCGATTGAGTAGGAATAAAGGTTGAGAAGCTTCTGGTTGTGGCGTGCCTCCTAAGCGCCCATACTCTGCTTCCCTATATGCGCACGTGCGACGTTCGTCTATGGTATTTGTCTTTGAATATCCGGGGAGAGAGAGAGAGAGGGCTTTCTCTGATGGGCTCAATTTACCCGGCTAAGTGGACTGCTGATGGGCTGAGGTCCTACTTCATGGGCTTGGATGGGGCAATCTAATGGTCTGGGTTGTGCTTGGTGATATGGTGAGCTTGACGGGCCGAGCCCAATGAAGCTGAAGTGGGCCATGTAAACCTCCAGGTGTCGCTAGCGGGGGACCTACCACCCCGGCGCCACGCGTAAATCACCTAATAACCCACCAACCTCCCTGCAACTTGTGTTGTAGGGGCTTCGAACTCCTGACCTTCCCTCAAAGATCTGAAGCCTACCCAGCGGAGCCACCACAGTCGGTGGTATGGGATTGGTGTTTTAATAAAAGGTAAAAGCCACAAAAAATCTCAAACTATACTTACCGTGCCATATTTACCCTAAACATTTTTGGGTTAATACCTTGAAAAACTTCAAACCGATACACCTGTGACAAATTTACCCCAAATTATTTTTTTTAAACATGAAAAACTCCAAACCAGTACACCTGTAACAAACTTACCCTGATTGATCATAAAAAAATCCTAAACAAGTTTGTTATCCCAAACTAATTTATTCGATCGCAAAAAACCAAAAACTGATAAATTTATGACAAATATACCCTCCACTAAATTGAATTAATACCACAAAAAAAAATCACAAAAATTGTAAACTGTGACAAACGGAGCATAAAATTCTAAATTAGTATACCAGTTCCAAATTTTATACAAGTTCCATTTACTCGCTAGAACAATTCATTATTTTTTTGAACTTGGAACTTACCCTATATATTTTGAAACTTAGAACCTAATCTGTCACAAGTTCTAGAATCGATTCCGGGTTCTACTTAGGTTCCACCTAGATTATTAATTTAATGATTAAAATAAATCATCTTTTTTAATGACCACTACTTACTGTTAAAATCAATTAATCATAACTTATATTTAGACATATGAAATGAAATATTAGCAAAGTAAAAATCTCAATCATAAAATGGAAACTCAAACTAATAATTCCAGATTATATACTCGTTGTTGGACACCATGAAATATTGTAAAAGCACACAAAGACATAGACCAAGCAAAAAACAAAAATTTATTCCAAGTTATAGATTTCAAGTTCGAGGTTCGAGGTTTCATATTCCACTTACCTAAAACCTGAAATATGCTCATCAAAACGGTTTTTCCAATTTTTGGAATTTAGAACTTATCCAGCATATTTTGGAACTTAAAACTTGACAGGTTCTTCAATTCCAGCTCCAACCTTAAAAACATCCTCGCCCCTAGTTTTGAGAACTCTTTTGCTCATTCTTCATTGCTTCAAGAGTTTTAACATTACAAATTCAAAATATAGCCTTCAAAATACTAGGGACATGACATTTTCTCATATAAATCGATCAACTATGAAAATAAGGATTCACATTTTTATGTATCAATATTACATTTAAATAATTAACAAGAGATTTCTTATAATTACAAAAAGATATATAAAAGAAACTAAGTTAGTTAATATGCCGGGCCTTTGTTCCTCAAGGCTTGAGTTTGCCGTTTGCTTGCAATGATCTGGAAACATGGCCTCTGAGAAGTCTGGAATTGCTAAAGACGTCACCAAGGTGCGTATGCCCAATTGATTATATAGCCTTGGTGCCATTTTTGTGATTTCGCGCGTGTTGGATCCATACTTTTTGCTTATGATTCTCTGGGGTGACAGGTGACAGGTAAAACTCCGTTGGTGTACCTCAACAATGTAGTAGACGGCTGCGTTGCTCGTGTGGCGGCAAAGCTTGAACAGATGGAGCCATGCTATAGTATCAAGGACGGGCATAGCTTCTGCTATCACGAGTTTTGGATCAAAATGTTGTCTTTAGTTTAGGACTGTGTTTTTAGAGCTTATTGATTGCTCTGAAATTGAGAGATTCTTCATGAGTTTGTAGAGCAAAGTGATTTTTGATTTGAGTCTTGACTTCTGCATCTTTTTTGTGGATGCTGAGGCCCAGGGGCTTATCAAACCTGGTCGGGTTCGTGGATTGCAAAATACTCCCAATCTCTTGTTTTTATATGGCGGATGACCAGAACTCTGTAACGGTGTTGTTTTTTTACATCGTACAATATTTTACGAACTACACTGGTCTGTTTTCTCACAATGAATTTATTCAGTCTTAATGGTAGGAAGCAAACACTTGGTTTATCTGTTCGTGTATGACTCTTAGCCTTGTGTAGTGATATTCAATGTATTGGTATTATGCCGATGGATTTTTCATTTTGACTTTTTAATTCCAAATTGCTGAAGAGTGTACTGATTGAGCCTACAAGTGGCAATACTGGCATTGCCTTGGCATTCATGGCAGCAACAAAGGGCTACAGGCTAATCATTAGAATGCCAGCATCTATGAGTTTGGAAAGAAGGATCATCCTCCGTGCTTTTGGAGCTGAGTTGGTCCTTACCGATCCTGCCAAGGGCTGTAAGGGGGCCATTCAGAAGGCGGAGGAGATAATGGCAAAGACACCAAACTCTCACATTCTTCAGCAGTTCGAGAATCCTGCTAACCCAAAAGGTACATGTGTGGTCAACTGTCATGTCTTGTCGGTTGTATGCGCAGGTGACGACATGAACTTGAGCTTGGCTATCATTGTTCTGTTTAGATACATTATGAAACAACCGGACCTGCGATATGGAAAGGCTCGGGAGCAAAAAAGGATGCCTTTTTTTTCCGGGATCTGAACTGGGGGTACCATAACTGGTGCTGGAAAGTCTAGAAAGAGCAAAACCCTGACATTAAGGTAAATTGTTTTTATGATATTGTTTGTCATGTGTTGAACTCGGACAAAATATAGTCAATTTTCGGTAATTATCATCTATGGATGCCTTGAATAAAAAACCTTGTGTCTTAACATTCTTTTTGTGTTGAGAGCGCTGCATCAGCTTCATGCTATTCTTTTTCTTCCCTTTAGTCTAAGTTCTTTACTGATTCTCTTCTATTTGTCAGCTCTATGGTGTTGAACCCATTGAAAGCCCTGTATTATCTGGAGGCAAGCCTGGTTAGTTCCCTTCAACTTGTTATACCATTTGCGATTATTAAATCTCCATGCACAATCTAGTTTATCATCCAATTTTGTTTCATTAAGATTGGTCGATTACTTGTGAAAGATTGATACGATGGGGTCTCATTTTTAGTCCTTCGAGTTCAAGGCTCATAGTTTCACATCAATGTACAGAAAGAGAGAGAAGCAGTCTATGCAAAAAGCTGAAATATGAGATGATAAATTGTCAATATGAATAGGTTGATCAAAAAAAGAAAAGAACTGCAATTCTTTCAAATAATGATGGGGCTAAATATAAAGGTTATGACTCCCATGATTTACTATATGGCACATTGCCAATATTTCTATTTGAAGTTCTGGATTTGAAGTGGTGTTCCATTTCCACATTTCAATTTGCGGCACTATTGTGATATGTTGATGGAGCTTCTTGATTCAAGGCCTTATAACTTCTGGGGCATGTGGACTTCAAGGCGGTTTCTACGAACTTTGAAATTTGTAAAGGTCTTGTCTACATCCATGTTTGCCACATCTATGGCCTTATTATACGGTTTTGGAATGAGTAAATATTTGCACCTCTCTCTCTTCGATAGTTGTTTGAAAAACAACCACTAATCTCTCTTGGATATCGCAGTTGCAGATTTAATCTTTTCTGGTTTAGTTGATTTATGTTGTCTCATAGGTTGCCGGTGACTGCTTCTGGTAGGTCCTCACCAGATCCGAGGGATAAGTGCTGGTTTCATTCCAGGTGTCTTGGAAGTTGAACTTATTGATGACGTTATTCAAGTAAGAATTCTTCCCCTCGTTTAATAATTTCGATGAAAAGTAAACCTTTTATGGCGACAACAGGCTTTTGAAGTGATGTGACAGGCTCTTTCACGTGTCACCGAGAGCTTTAGTCATTCTGACCTCTGGTGGAACCAGCATGTTTGATTTCTCATCTGCTACTAGTCACTGGTTACATATGAAAACGATTTGACTTAAGAAGTTCTTGAGGTTTAGAAGTATTTCCTAAATCAAGCAATTGCAAACAAATGCCACCGCTGTGCTGATCTCCACAAAATGTGTTTTTGCTAGCTTGTCCGTTTTATGCAGATGTTGATGTATTGTTGTAATCGTTATTTTGCACTGGGTACTTGGGAAATGTGATAGACAATAATCATATTCATATTCAAAACACGGATAGCAGGCTGCAGTCTCGCAGTGTAAGCTGTCCAATTTTCCATTTCTCCCTCTGAATGTCATACATAGACAATCTGGTGATAACTGGGCATGCGGCAAAGTTCCATGCTTTCTAACCAGTTGTGATTACTTACGGTCACTGCCAAGCTCTACTTTGACCTTTTGCATCAGCTTCGATCCCTTTCATCAGTTTCATTGGCAATTCCTGAGAACAAATATGTATTCTTTCCTGCAGATATCAAGCGATGAAGCAATTGAAACTGCAAAGCTTCTTGCAGTGAAAGAAGGTTGGTTTGTAAGTTCCCGTCACCTATCATTCCTGATCGTCCCTCTCATGTCTAAGGCCCACAGCAAATCTCTCAATTACATTTGACAGTTATAGTAGTAGCAATCCCTGCAATTGCATTTCAGAGTAATAGAAGTAGCTGTGTCTTGTCTTGTCTTTTGTTCTGATGTTACAATTGTAAAATGCAGGTGGGAATTTCCTCCAGTGCTGCGGCGGCGGCAGCAATTGAAATCGCAAAAAGGCCAGAGAATGCTGGAAAACTAATAGTGGTAAGTCCTCCGTTCTTCATTGATCTTTCCTCTGAAACGAGCAATGATGTGAGGTTCTCTTTGCGCTCAACATTGTTTTCACCGGTCTTCCTGTTAGAGCGAAATGGCTAAGGGACTGGATAATCGTAGTCAATGATCAGGGGCCTCCTAGGCCCTTGACCCCTCTGCTTAGATAATAGCTTCAGGCTCCATTTTTGGCCTTAACTTACTTGTTGGGCTTAAAACAAGTTGCTTGAACAGATAATGGCTTTGAATTACTGGTTGATAGAATAATTGAAGCAGGTTTTGTTTCCGAGCTTCGGAGAGAGATACCTCTCCTCTGTGCCGTTCGAGTTGGTGAGAAACGAGGCACAGAATTTGACCTTTGAGCCCTGAGCATTTCCGGGTCGATGTTCCTTTTCCAGACTAGACCAGCATCTAGTCTTTGCTGGGGCATTAAGATGTGCTGATGAATGTCTCAATGAGCTTCTCTTTTGCCTTCTCATGTACGGTGCGGGGACTAGAATTACAGACCACATTTTGATTTCATCATTATAAAGTTATGCAGTATCCAGATTTTCGTCTGACTTCACTAACTCATCTTTGTGCTCGCTCAAGAAGCATCTCATGATTGACCTATGAAGATATCCAACTGCTACTACGACTTTGCCCATTGATGCTCGTCTAGGTGCAGAGTCCCTAACATCATCTCAATTCAAGGTAACAAAGTTGAACGCGCACAAATCCAACACCTATGAGAGTGAAATCTTCCTGAAACTCATTCGATCTCCTTTGAAACTGGACTTGTTCACCAACGAAATCTAAGGGAAGTGAAATCTCAAAATCATACATACGGAAAAAAAAAAAAAAAAAAACCGCACAAATTTAAACAAGGTCAGGTTAGAAACCTTCCGAAAACGAGAGGAGAATCTCTAAATCTAGACTGGGTCAAAAAAGAAAAAGCTCTAGAAAACGGGAGAAAACCACAAAAAAGAAAACAGAGAACCAAATCAACTAATAAAAAAGGAAAAGGGAGGGGAGGGAGAGATCTAACTCAAATCCTCTTTTCCATGGAAATTGAAGAAGAGGGTTGTGGAAGATGAGAGGGAGAGGAGAGAACCTTGGGGAGAAGTAGAAAAGATGGGATGGGATTTAAATGAAAAGTCACGAGTTGTCACCAAGTCACCATGGCGGGTAGCAATATCAAGAAGCTCAACCATTCTACACGACAATTGGATCGTTTGCGTTCTAGCTATAATTTCTTGGCTGGGATTCTGAACGTCGTTAAAGGAGGTGAAACTACACCTAAACAAAGACACCAAACTGAAGAAATGAAAATCACCTTTGTGGTTGCAGCAAAAGTTGATGATGAGTTCGTGCAACACATAAAGGATGCAAAGAGTCTCTCTTCGCAAAGACGAATGACGCAAAGTTCTAAAAGCTGGAGGACGACCTTTTGTCCGTTGCTCGACGAGACCTGTATGTGAGTCAATTTTTTACAAAGGTAAGAAATCTTCGCGGCCGAATTATGAAATTGGGTCCTTATACTCCTATCACCGACACAAGAACGAGGAGGATCATCATTATTCACGGCCTAAGACTAGAATACATTGGTCTTGTTTCTGCGATGTGTGGTTTAATGGAAAAAAAAAAGACAATAAATTCTTACAAGTGTATTGATTTTAAGTTTTTCGCAGTCAAAAAATTTGTCTGTAGTGAATTTGTCAACGGTGTATTAGTTTGAGTATTTTAGTGATAAAAAAAATTAGTTTTTGGTAAACTTATTACAAATGTACCAATTTAAGATTTTTCGTAGTATTAATCCTTATTTTTAAGCATTTGTTTTTTTGTATATGTCTATCTTTTATATATAAAATAAAATAAAATAAATTATCATACACAAATATAGATCCAACACATTCATATAAATGATAAGCAACAATAACTATGTGCTAACACAGATTTAAAAATAACTGTAAAATACCAATATATGCAGATAAAGCACATATTTGCGCAGGCATGGTGACTAGTCACCCTACAAACCTCCTGTATAGCTTAATTTGACTTATTATATATTTATCTTCCTCCAAACAATTGAATAATGCAAATCTTTTCTAACTATGAGATTAAGTTATTAAATGAAAACATGATTTAATATTTAATTATATAATGCTCCCCTTATGCTTAGTTGGGTATTTTTTTTGCCTAGTATTGAGCGTGAATATATTTAATTGAAGAAGTAATTAGGGTCTCGAAAATTTTGAACTTAAGACCTTTAATTCTAATATTATATGAGATTTTATGGGACCACTGACAACTGTTATAAAAATTTAAATTATTAGACTAAAGCGTGATTTAATATTTAATTATTCTAACGCTAGTAAGTCCAATTTATCATGCCATTCTCGTATATAGAATCGATTGAAATGATAAGAATGACTGTAAATTTATTTTTCTCTCCCTATCTAAGATATGGTTAAACTCAGGTTTTGCAAAGGAGACCCTTAACATATCTTGGGATTTGACATAGTGGCAAAAGCATTATCATACTTCAACGTAGGAATCAATAGTTATGGTGCAATTCTTGTTGTGGAGAACTCATATTTAAGTGGGAAGCCATGACGGGTTGTTCTACTCCTGGGATATTGAAAGGAAAGTGACTCCTCATTCAGTTAATGGCTCTTCCAATCACACTCATTTTGTCGTGGATAAGCCAAATTTTGCTCCATCACTAGTCAATGCACGGGTTTTCGCTTTCAAATTGAATTCGTACACATTACGGGAACTAGTCTCTGCCACATATCCCTTCTTGCCGATTGATCTCTCAGCTTCACACGCAACAAATAACATCACCCTCACTTAAACAATTATCTTGGAAATTTGCTTTAAACATTCACTGATTCTTTTCTCTGTGCGCACATGTAAACATTCATTATTTCATACTCCAGCTACGCTCGTCCTCGCAAGGATTCGTCTGTGGCCCCGCCATGGCAGTGTCAGATTCCAGCCTCAGCCCAGACTCCTCAAATTTATAGCAACTGTCGATATCCGTGGAGCTTCCTGCAGGAAAGAAGAAAACATGCTCGCGTTAGCCGAAAGGGCAACCTTTCCCAAAATTTTACTGCATGACAAACATACTTTTTCCAGCATTTCCCGTCAGGCGCTGTTCCTAAAATCCGGTGAACATGAGAGATTGAACACATAAGACCAAAAAAATATGGGATATAAAGTTGAAAAGTTACTGAAAGTAAGTAAAATGATTTTATCTCAGAAGGAAGCTATGTTCTTGCCCATGCTTCGAACGGATTTTCTTCGAAGTTGGTACAATCCGATATAGTATGAATTTAGGATATTTCTTACTTAGATTTTTTATGTAAATTTTTCAGAACACTCATCTCAATCATATACAAATTACAACCTTAGAAGAAATAGAGAGATGAAAATTTTCAAAACAAAGACTAAAATGTCTCATTGCCATTTGAGTTAATCAAGTAATGTTTCAATTGCTTGATTAGGTAAGTCCATTAGGAAAAGATATGGACGATGTGCAGGCTCGAATATATGCAATTGAAAGATGATATATAGGATATCTTCAATGATACATGTGGATTTGATTTCAGCATTATTTTTGCCAACCCGACTTTTCCCATGGTTAGCTGGGGCATCAGACCTGCGAACGTCCATGTAGGACAATCGCTAATTCCGACAAACCTCAATAAGGATGATAGGAAGTCCTCGACCTTGGATCGAGGGCTGTCTTGAGGCTGAGATTTTAGATTCGCGCACTACCCAAGCCTCGATCTCGGCTCGGCCTCGTCGTCCCACTGTCTGGTCTTGTTCAATGATGGCAGCAACGCGAAAGAGAGAGATTGAGGGTGGAAGGGGATGCAGTCAGCAGAAGGCAACGGTGAGAGAGGGGGGAGTTCTCGCATCTGTCGAGTTGACTCAGACCAAATTTGAGGCAAACGACGGCTGTCACGGCAGGGGCGGGCAGCAGTGTGACAGCACAAGTATCGGCAATGTCGTGCGACGGTTGACATTGGTGGAAACGTGCGTCGAAGGGGTTGGGAGTGACCCCAATAGGGCTGAGGAAGGAAGGGAGGGAGGAGAGAGAGAAACTGGTATTTTATTTATTTATTTTTTAGGTTGTGCTAGATTGACACATGGCGAAAATTTATAGATTAACTGAGTGGAGATAGTAAATGGAGACCGTACATATCTCGGGTACAATAACACCTTGCACGCTTGACGGTACTTAAAATTCAATTAATAAGCTCTATCTCCAAGATTCATAACCTCTCTCAATCCCCTGAGTGGAGATAGTAAATAGAGACCGTACATATCTCGGGTACAATAACACCTTGCGCGCTTGACGGTACCTAAAATTCAGTCAACAAGCTTTAACCTCTCTCAATCCCCCGCCCCTTCCCTCTCGGAACATTTCTTTATTTCTTCAACTTTTGAAGAGGAGGGATTTGACCTAAATTTCTCTCTCTCTCCTCCCTCATCACTTTTCCTATTATTTTCAATTATTCATTTCCTTACTCTCCCGATTTAGTTTTAAATCTAGGAACTTTGCTCTCCAATATTAGTTCTGGAAACTTTTTTGTCCGATTTAATTTTGTATTTAGGAATTTCAACGAATAAGTACTCCGTCTCCGATTTCAATGGTGTTCACAATAGTTTTGGCATTAAATTTGTGCTTGTTCAATGTGTTTTATTAAAAATTTTGGCGCCTTGCACAAATTAATGGGTTTGCTCTCATAGATGTCAAATTTAAGCTTATTCAACATGTTTATATTGTCTCAATACGATAATAGTGTTTGAGACACCAAACCCAAGCGCATAACACCAAAAGGCAAAGTAGTTATAGATATAGATCTCAATGTATGCTTATCACTAATGATGATATGTGATTCAATGATTAGTTGTCAATATATGTTCTTGAAGGATAAGCATGTGATTATCTCTATCAATCATGTTATGATAATATACCTTCATTTATGGTTTTTGTTTTGGAGCTCTACGGACTTGTCTTGTTATGATGACTTTTATGATTTCCTAATACTTTCACCTATCATTTTGGTAATGATTATAAAATTCTCTTGAAAAAAAGAAGAAGAAGAAAGCTCCCACTCCTTTTGGTTACTTTTTTTCGCTTTCTCATTTTCTTCACTTTCTTGTTTTTTCTCTTTTCCCTCTGTTATTTCAATATGTGAAGGATACGGGCTTCTAAGTGTCGTTTGTTCAAAATGGTAATAAAAGCCCAAATCTAGTCATTGTTTTGAGTGAAAACGACCATTGCAAAATCCTTGACTTTTGAAAAATCAACTTTCAGTGCTTAAATGAAGACGTCATCCATTCGTTTGGTCATAATTGCTCATGAGCTTTCCAAGGCCAAGTATGACCAAACTTAATCCGAAAGTTTTCTCTTTTGTCGTAATCCCAAGGTGGCATCCGTCCATTTTAAGTAAGGACATGGAGATCACCTGTTTAAGTTTATCGTACGCATACTATTTTATAGTAAGATTATATAAATTGGTCAAAAGCCTCAAGCGGACTTAATTAGATCGTGGGGTGGGTTTTGAAACAGGTTTTTAAAATAAAATATCCGACCCTTCCTTTTATCATTTTGGTCCGACTTTAAAAACTATATCCCCTCGTCCCCAAATTTAAGGATTTATACGATTGTCATCTTGGTCCCTATCTCTTTGATTTAAACATAACATTATTCCAAGCCTGCATAGAGTAACGTAATCAATTTTCCTAGCCAAAAAAAAGAAAAAAGAAATGAAACACCACCAATTTAAAAAGCGATGCTCACCATGTCAACAGCGTGGAAACATCACTGGCTTGCCTCCAACATCACTTTCCATCGATCTGTGATATCGTGATGTAAATGACCACCATAGCGTCTTCGAACATCGCACGTCTCATGAAAAGGAAAGCATTTTTTTATAGCCTTATATTTTGGAGGTCAATGGAAGGAAATCTCGAGAGAGATTATCCCTTCAATGAATGGTGTTGATTCGTTCGGCATCTTCTTCCGCGGGTGACGATCGATTCCCTGTTAACGTAGCCTTGAAATCAGGTCAGGTTCACGCTTCCTAGCCATCCATGTAATCTTCTGATTGGCCTTGCTTCCATGGCAAAAATTAGATAGAGCCCAAAAATTCTGAAAACGACCCAGTTGTCATCTCCTCTAAAAGTAGCGAAATTTTTAGGAAATTCGAGGACCCTTTTCCCAGATTAGCGTAAACCCCGTGAATCCCATATAATTAATGCCTTTAAATTCTCTCGTGGGTTCGTGGCTCTGACAGAGGCCAGCGCGAGATTCATTCAGGGGCGAGTCAAATCCTTTCCAGCTCGTTTCTGGGTTATTTTCAAGGTGATTTTCGCTCCCTGGCGATCCTATGGTCAATGCTAATCTGCTCTTCGTCACTGCTGCGTGTGCACCAACACCGTCGCCGTCGTTGTTATCGATTCGAAGCATGTTCCACGGGCCTGCTTTTGGGGCTTAAAAAAATCACCCAGGTGCCAACGCTGCATAGGTGTCGGTCATCAATGGTGTTCAGCGTGAAATGGGTGTTTTGTTATTTATATATTATCTAGTGTATTCTATTGCCAGAAAACAAGAAACGGCCATTACATCATCGAACTCGTGAACCCACATAGAGCTGAGGTTTCGATTGTTTATATTATATCGCTCGCTCGGTGATTTCGAGGAGGTCTTTATAACTCTTTCGCTCGTTCTTCATTGCTTTAAGAGCTGAGGATTACGGGTGGTCTTTGTTTCTCAAGGCTTGAGTTTGCTGTTTGCTTGCAGTGATCTGGAAACATGGCCGTTGAGAAGTCTGGAATCGCTAAAGACGTCACCGAGGTGCGTATGCCCAATTTGGTTATGGTGCCTTGGTGCTGTTTGTGTGATTTCGCGCGCGCGTTGGATCCATATTTTTTTGCTCATGATTCTGTCTGGGGTGACAGTTGATAGGTAATACTCCGCTGGTGTACCTCAACAATGTTGTTGAGGGCTGCGTTGCTCGTGTGGCGGCGAAGCTTGAACTGATGGAGCCATGCTCTAGTGTCAAGGACAGGTATAGCTTCTGCTATCACGAGTTTTGGATCAAAATGTTATCTTTAGTTTAGGATTGTGTTTTTAGAACTTATTGATTGCTCTGAAATGGAGAGATTATTTATGACTTCGTAGAGCAAAGTGATTTTTTATTTGAGTCTTGACTTCTGCAACTTTTTTGCTGCATGATTCCTAAAGGATTGGCTATAGTATGATTAAAGATGCTGAGGATGAGGGGCTTATCACACCTGGTCAGGTTAGTGGATTGGAAAATACTTCCAATCTCTTGTTTTTATATGGCGGATGACCAGAACTCTGTAATGGTGTTGATTCTTGACATGTGCAATATTTTATGAACTACACTGGTCTGTTTTCTCACAACGAATTGATTCAGTCTTAATGATAGAAAGCAAACGCTTGGTTTATTTGTTCGTTTTTATGACCCTTAGCCGAGTGTAGTGATATTCGATATACTGCTATTATGCACAGTTGCAAATGAATTTATATAGAAATGAAGCTCTTGTGCTGATGGATTTTTCATTTTGACTATTTCATTCCAAATTGCTGAAGAGTGTACTGATTGAGCCTACAAGTGGCAACACTGGCATTGGGTTGGCATTCATGGCAGCAGCAAAGGGCTACAGGCTAATCATTACAATGCCAGCGTCTATGAGTTTGGAAAGAAGGATCATCCTCCGTGCTTTTGGAGCTGAGTTGGTCCTCACCGATCCTGCCAAGGGCATGAAGGGGGCTGTTCAGAAGGCGGAGGAGATACGGGCAAAGACACCTAACTCTTACATTCTTCAGCAGTTCGAGAATCCTGCTAACCCAAAGGTACATGTGTGGTCAACTGTCATGTCTTGTCAGTTGTATATGCAGGTGATGACAATAACTTGAGCCTGGCTGTCATTGTTCTATTTAGATACATTATGAAACAACCGGACCAGAGATATGGAAAGGCTCGGGAGGCAAAATAGATGCCTTTGTTTCTGGGATTGGAACTGGTGGTACTATAACTGGTGCTGGAAAGTTTCTGAAAGAGCAAAACCCGGAGATAAAGGTAGATTGTTTTATGATATTGTTTGTCATGTGTTGAACTCAGACAAAATGTAATCCATTTTGGGTGATTATCTACTATGGATGCCTTAAATAACAAAACCTTGTACCTCAACATTCATTTTGTGTTGAGAGCACTGCATCAGCTGCATGTTATTCTTTTTCTCCCTTCTAGTCTAAGTTCCTTACTGGTTCTCTCTTATTCATCAGCTCTATGGTGTTGAACCTGTTGAAAGCCCTGTATTATCTGGAGGGAAGCCTGGTTAGTTCCCTTGAACATATTATACCTTTCGCGATTATTAAATCTCCATGCACAATTTGTTTCATTAAGATTGGTTGATGACTTGTGAGAGATTGATATGATGGGGTCTCATTTCTAGTCTTTATAGTTCAAGGCTCATGGTTTCACATCAATGCATGTGAAGAGAGAGAAGCGGTCTCTGCAGAAAGATGAAATATGAGATGATAAATTGTCGATGTAAATAGGCTGATCAAAAATGAAAAGAGCTGCAATTCTTTCATATATAAAATGGGGTTAAATATAAAGGGTATGACTCCCAAGATTTATACATGGCGCGTTGCCAATGTTTCTAGCAGAAGTTCTGGATTTGAAGTGGTGTTCTCATTTCCATATTTCATTTTACATTCTGATATGTTGTCAATGGAGCTTCTTGATTCAAGGCCTTATAACTTCTGGGGCATGTGGACTTTACCGTGGGTTCTATTAACTTTGAAAATTCTAAAGGTTTCATCTACATCCATCTCTGCTGCATCTGTAGCCATATTAAACAGTTTCAGAATAAGTAAATAATAGCACCTATCTTCTATGGTTGTTTGAAAAACAAGCACTAATCTCTCTTATATATTACAGTGGCAGATTTAAACTTTTCTTGTTTAGATGATTTATGTTGTCTCATAGATTGCTGCTGACTGGTTCTAATAGGTCCTCACAAGATCCAAGGGATAGGTGCTGGTTTCATTCCAGGTGTCTTGGAAGTTGACCTTATTGATGAAGTTATTCAAGTAAGAATTCTTCTCTTAATCTATGAGATTCTATGAAATGCAAACCTTTCATGGTAACAACAGGCTTTTGAAGTGATGTGATAGGCTCTTTTACGTGTCACTGAGAGCTTTAGTCATGCTGACATCAGTTGGAACCTATATCTTTGATTTCTCATCTGCTGCTGGTCACTGGTCAGATATGAAAATGATTAGACCTTAGATGTTCCTGAGGTTTAGAAGTATTTTCTAAATCAAGCAATCGCAAACAAATGCCATCGCAATGCTGACCTCCACAAAATGTGTTTTCACTAGCTTACCATTTTATGTTGTTGTTGATGTATTGTTGCAACCTTTATTTTGCAATGGGTACTTAGGAATTGTGATAGACAATAATCATATTCATATTCAACATACGGATATCAGGCTGCAATCTCATAGTGTAAGCTGTCCAATTTTCCACCTTCACAATCTAAAGGTCATACATAGTCAGAGAATTATGTTGGTTGAACAAAGTAACCCTTATCTCTGATGATTACTGGGCATGTGGCAAAGTTTCAAAGGCCATGCTTTTGAACAAGTTGAGATTACTCGCTGTCATTGCCAAGCTCTACTTCGACTTTTTGTATCAACTTTAATCCATTTCATCAGTTTCATGAGTAATTCCTGAGACCAAATATGTATTCTTTCCTACAGATATCAAGTGATGAAGCAATTGAAACTGCAAAGCTTCTTGCAGTGAAAGAAGGTTTGCTTGTAAGTTCCCATCACCTATCATTCCTGATTGTCCCTCTTACTTATATTTATGGCCCACAGCAAATCTCTTCAACTACATTTGAGGGTTATAGTAGAAGTCACGTCTTGTCTTTTGTTCTGATGTTACAATTCTTGAAATGTAGGTGGGAATTTCCTCCGGTGCGGCAGCAGCAGCAGCAATTAGAGTCGCCAAGAAACCAGAGAATGCTGGAAAATTAATAGTGGTAAGTCCTCCGTTCTTCATTGATCATTCCTTAGAAACGAATAATGATGTGGGGTTTTGTTTGCACTGCCTGAAATGTTCAAGAATAATGATGATGGGGGTTTTGTTTGACCCCCGCTGCTTAGACAATAGCTCCAGGCTCCATTTTTAGCCTCAACTTACTTGTGGGGCTTAATATGAGGTGCTTGAACTGATAATGGGTATGAATTACTGGTTGATAGAATGAAATAATTGATGCAGGTTGTGTTTCCGAGCTTTGGAGAGAGATATCTCTCTTCTGTGCTGTTCGAGTCGGTGAGAAAGGAGGCAGAGAACATGACCTTTGAGCCCTGAGCATTTCTGGACTGAAGTTCATTTTCCAGACTACACAAGCATCTAGTCTTTTCTGGGGCATTAAGATGTGCAGATGAATCTCTCATTGAGCTTCTCTTTTGCTTTCTCATGTACTGTTTGGGGATTAGAATTGCGGACCACCTTTTGATTTCATCGATATAAAGTTATGCAGTGTCGGGATTTTCGCCCAACTTCGCTGCCTTAACTTTGTGGCTCACTCATAAAGCATGATTGACCTATCAATGTCTATGCTTATGGCATCCTCCTATGCTTTTACAGAATGAATGCAAAATGCTTCTTTATTTCATCTCAGTAACGAATTGTACCACAAGTTTGTTCTTTAAAGAAAGGGAAAAAAAAAAACAGAAGGAATGCTTAAACCTTTCATCAGCCCGTTTAATTGTAGTTTACGAAAAACTCAGCCTCGATTTGAGGGTGACCTCTTTTGATCTGATTGAGTAAGAATACCCTGAAGTTCGATTTACGTTTCGCGGCATCGTTCTGGTTTCGTGGACCAGGGCCATTTTTGTTGAGATCTTTGTAGATAACAGCCATTAAGTAGTGTCATCAAGCTTTATATTATCTTTCTCTTTGCCTCAAGCTCTTTTATGGATGTTATCAGATTTGAAATGACGTGTTCCTTAAAGGCAAAGAGAAGAAACGGGAACGATAGGAAAAAACATACTTTGCTCCCCCTCCTCTTTCCAGTTGGCTCCTCAATGTTTGTTAATTTTCACTTCGCTCCTTACAATTTCAAGAGCTGCATCAAGACTCAAACCCTTATCCTTATTTTCAATGTTTTAGCCAAAATTGTATCGATCCTGACAATCTAATTGCATTCATGCCCAAAAAAAAGCCGCAACTGACCTAAGTTGTGAAGCTGCACCATAGATGGCAGCGTGGCAAAATAAACTTCAATGGACAAATGAATTTACAAGACAAAATTTAAGAGCCAAAAATTTAGTTTCTCGAAAAGGTGGGTAGGAAGGTGTAATCCCATCGTTGACTCGTGTGTTTGTAAAATCAAAATCGTTTTGAAAGAATCCCTTTACATTTAAAAAGGTATTAGCAATCATCCTTCATTTTTCGGAATTTACTAACATGGCAATAATGGGCAGAGCCACAATCTTCGAGCTTGAGCAATCATGGCAATCGCAAAGCTCAAAGCTTGAGAGCTATGGCAATGTCCTTGAGAATTGGTGGCGATGGCCAAGAGCCAAGAACCAAAACGACCATGGCTACCGTGACTTCAAGAGCTCATATTAGGGTCTCTCTCTCTCTCTCTCTAATTTCTTTTTTGAATTTCTACATGTTGCCCGATGTGGCGGAGCCTTGGTGCCAGGTGATATTTTTGAAAAAATCACGATACGATAATTATACTTCAAACTCTAATTCAACAATTTCAATAGTTTATGTTAGCAAAAACCGACCGACAATGTAAAACGAGAGTGCAACGGGAGGACTAATGTGAGACATTTGAAAATTCAAGGGTCGCTTTCGAATAAAAGAGAAGTAGACGGGTGATTTTCGATATTCGGCTAAATATACAAGGACCGCCGGTTAAAATTACCTTAAAACAGAAAGGATAGGCGGGCTTAAATAGAGCGGGCTCGGGGGGCCCAAACCCGTCAAGACGATGACCCGGCCCGATCCCGTACAAACTTCGGGCGGGCCGACATGCCACGTGGCAGAGCTCGGCCCGGCCCGGGGGCGTTCTTACCGCGATCTCCTCAAAGCACCAGATCCGACCGATTTGGGGGTTTAGGGTTCTCTCTCTCTCTCTCTCTGCACGACTTCAATCGCGAAGAGCGCGAACTGCTGAACTTCAACTTCCGTGCTCTGACCACATCGCCGGTCGACGCGTTTCGGCGCAACCCAGAAGGGAAATTTCCGTTCTTTGCGACTCTAACCCAGCCAAGATCGGATCTTGATCGCCTCGCGAGTCCTCGAGTGAAGCGAAGGTGAGGTGTAGGTGCCGTACGGTCTTCTTTTTTACTCCTCGGTGCTTGATCTTTCGGTAGTTGTGCTCTAGTAGTGTGGGATTTGAAGCCGGCGGTGGGTGTGGTTTATGCGCGTGTGGGAGGAAAAAGAATGGTTCTTTAGGAGTAGGTGATGAGGATGCTTCGTGGGTAATGATGTTCATGGTGGTTTTGTATTCAGTCGGGGTGGATTGGTAGGAATAAGCCACTGAAAGAGGGGCAAATGAGGCAGTCATGAAGTGCAAGGATTGCCTGAAATTATTCGAAAATTTCCGTGATAACCAGTGAGAGAGCTGATCAAACTGATTATACTTAAGGTGGTTTTTGATAGGCCCTGTGTGGGAAAATGTTGATTTTTTATATGGATGATGAGTGGGATAGTGTGGTGCGAGTCTCTAGCCATGGGCACCTTTAAATTATTACAATTGATAGCGGATGCTTCGTTGTTCTTCTTTTCCTCTTAATTTTTCTGATTTTTTTTTTGTTGGCCTTTTAATTCTAAGGGAGTCTCTGCCTCTCTCCTGACCTGTTCTGAGACAATTGCATTGCATGGTTTCGGTGGTGGTTATCTTTTCTGTTCTGTTTTCGAAATCTTGGAAAAGAGCTAAAGAGGCCACTTGCGCTAGTTTCCTTTGCTGAAGTTTCTTCTCGATAATTTTGTTGTGAATTGAACGTATATCTGAGTCTGAACCAGGAAACTGGGAAGAGAAACAGGAAGTTTCAAGTCCAGACAGGGTTGTTGGTGGGTGGGTAGTTGGTGATTGGGCAAGTCTTGCTCTTTTTCTTCCATGTATACTGTTGAATAATGGGATTTTTGTTTTTCTTTGGAACTTTGATTATTATCTTTACCTTTTCCGTTGAACTTTTGTACTGTTTAAATGTTATTTAATCATTCTTGTGTGATGCCACGGTGTTTAATGAGATTCTTGGATAAACAGACAGTAATGGTTTATTGTGGCTGATCACATCCTATGCTCCTGTCTGTGTTTTTGTCACTGAAAGCAAATTTTCTGGATGACGCATTGATGATCTACTAGTTTTGTGTACCATTCCTATCATTACGCGCTGTATGCCTGTTTTTCTAACTGGTTGCTCATGTTCTTGCCAAAAAAGGAAAAACGGTTGCGCATTTCCAATCCTTCCTTCTGCTCTCTTTCCCCTCCATCTCGAATTGAGGCTGTTTATGGTATTCTTTTTACTGGATGACATGAGTGCGTATCTCCTCTTAAAATTTTTCCTACTATAAAAAACGACCATCATTATTCTTCTCTTTGGATATGCATCAGCCATTTTCTTCTCATCATGAGATCTTGTTGTTTGTCACAGAACATACTTCCTATTAGATGATAATGGTGCCTTATTTTTTTTTAAAACATTCCCTATCAGATGATATCCAGATTGATCGGTAAGTGATGCCTTTTGTAAGATTGTGATGTTTCTTTTCCTCAAAGATAACAATGTAGATACTGCTTTCACAATAAAATTACTCAAGTTTTTTTCCCCAATGCTTTGCATATTGGTAATGTGTTTCACACTTTAGCATCTGTTATTTGGTCCAAACAAAAAAGCTGAAACAGAGGTTGTACGGTTGCATGTTAGAAGTATAGTAAGCTTTGATTCTGGTAAGTTTCATCATTTGGTTGGAACTTTCCTTGGTTTAATGTTTGTGAATATCTGATTGGTTTTGTAATTTCAAATTTTAGCATGTGTTATTTATCCCATACAGAAAAGCTGAAACAGAGATTATAAGGTTGCATGGTAGAAGCATAGTAAGCTTTGATTTCGGAGAGCTTCGTCATTTGATTTGAACTTTCCTTGGTTTAATGTTTGTGAATTTCTGATTATATTTGGTGAATAGCATCGAATGATTGAGGTTGGACTGTTTACTTGGCCCTTTTTCATGTGCTATTGTTCCACTCGCCTTACTTACATGAATAGTCCAAGGCACCATAGCTGTTTGCTTTTCCATTATCTATATTCTTTTACACTCAAAAATTGATTTTTCAGACCTAAAAAGTTTCATCATGTGACCTCTTACCAAAATACTCCTGATTTCTTCTGTTGCAGTGAAATATGGCCACTAGACCTGAAGGTGAACCGGCAAATGAGCAAGCAGTTGCAACTACATATGGTTCCTTAAGGAATGAACTTAACCAAATCTACTCGAAGATCACAGAGCTAGAGATGGAGGTGAGTGAGCACTCTTTGGTCGTAAGTGCTATACAGCCACTCGACCCTTCAAGACGGTGCTACCGAATGATCGGTGGTGTGCTGGTCGAGAGAACCATCAAAGAGGTTCTGCCCGCAGTTCAGCGCAATAAAGAGGGACTTGAGGAGGTAATTGGAAGGTTGAACGAGGCCCTTGAGAAGAAGAAGAAGGAAATTGCTGATCTTGAGGCCAAATACAAGATCAGGATACGGAAGTCCGATGGTGATGTGAAGGATGATGGTGGCCGGAAGGAAGGTTCTTCTCAGGGTGTACTTGTGGGCCCTGCTAGTTGAAAAGCGGGATAATGTCTTACCCTTTTTAATCTTGTTGTTTAGAATTGCGAGTTATACTCTCTCTTTATACAAGCATGAACTTTTTCTTTTCTTTTACTGTGTTTTGGAAGTCAATGCTGTAGTGATCTGGTTTTGTGCCGTGCTTTGATTGGGAGTGCCGAGGGTTAGAACATGTGGTAATGTTCTCCTTTTCTTATTTTATTTCACAAGCATGATGACTCACCTCAGGTAATCTTATGCAAACGTTTACAACTAAACCGTGATTTGTCTGATTGAAGCAGATTTGAAATTATTTTCTACTTCTTCAGCTGGGTTTTTTAAAATGAAGCACTGATTAAGGGTTAGCGGTTGTGTTAAAGGGTCAGTTTTAATGGTGCAGATGACGGAGGCAATGTCAAAAGTTAAAATTTCTTAGCTAGCTCTTCCTGCATATCCCAAATAAGGCGACTTCAAGAGTTCTTATGCTTTTCCTTTTTCGTGGTTTATTCATCGAGGCATTAGCTTTTATACTAAAGTGCAAAAGTCCAATCAACCATTGAATTCTCACATATCCTAGACATTGGTCATGTCATCATTAGAGATGAACAGTTGTAGAATTGACTCAAGGGAACATACCTATTGGAATCGTTTTCCTAGTTTTGGAAATTCAGGACTCACTCTACATACTTTTGGATCTAAAACTCAATTATCACATCGCCTAAGGTCTATTTAGGTTTCACATATATTCTTAATATAATGATTACAATAAATCATCTCTAATGATCACAATATGCTATTATAATTCATTGATTATGACTTATATATTAGACATATGAAGAATATGAAACATTAACAAAGTGAAAATTATAATAATGTATATCCTTGAAAATAGATACTTAGATTAATGATTTCAAATTATATACCCATCATCGAATGTTATAGAGTACTATAGGATTATACAAAAATATTGAACAAGAAAAACACAAAAAAATTATTCCAAGTTCTAAGTTTCAATAATCTAGAACTTATCTGTTAAAATCGGTTCCCTTAATTTTAGAATTCAAAACCTACCATATATACTTTAGAATCTAGAATTGAATTGGTACCCATCAATCTTTTTTTTCAATACCTAGATTTATCTTAGAACTATGCTTATCCCTAATTGTTATAGTAGAAATTTTTATTAATAGAAATTACTTGCTTTATGTTTTAATTAATCCCTGGATGTAACTTTAAAGATTTACTTTTGAATGATGTTGACTTGGACCTTCAGAAAAAGAAGGAACCTGGGAAGGAATTTCAAAAGGCAGAGAGATTAGGCAATTGTGAAAGTTTGATTTTGTAGCACGCATGGCTAATCTTGGCTAGTTCTCATCAGTAATGAGTTATGTTTAATATGATCGAATCATGTTTATCTACTTCTTATCGCAATGAATTACATTATCAGAATAGCTAGATTTGACACGTAAATCATATTTAGAGCTTTTTATGGTTTAATGAAGAGTTGTCTTCCGTTATTGGATCTTTGTGAAGAGATTGATTTTCGGATCGCCTAATTCAATAGCTCAAAAATAGGTGGAGTTCATGCATAAGCTCCATTTTTTGACGACCAGCCCTCTTGGAACACAAGTGTAGCTCATGGTTTATCATCGAAAAAGAAATAAGAACCGGTCGAGTTTGTCTATAAAAGGGATGCCTCGAAATACAATATGAAGGCGAAGTATCTTTGGATACATACATAGATTTCTGCGGGCAACTTTTGTCTATGATGGCATAGAGGGTTTCCATCTAACCCTCATTGTCTCTTTCCAGCACTGGCTCGTCAGTCTTCCCTAAGCTCAGCTCGATCTGTTACCTGGCTCCGGTGAGGAGCGCTCTGTCTAACTTGGGAGTTAGGACTGGAGTTGCTTTTGAGAAAGAAACGAAAGTGAAGGAATCGTGACAGAAGTAGGCTCTCATGATGATACTTTTCAGTTTGTACAAATTGAATTATTGAACCTTTCAGTTTTGTCACTGTACTCAATGGATTCCTTCCATTAATGTCTGGTAAATTAGATTCACCAATTAGTTATCACCTGCTGGTTTCCCACACCTCTCTTGAGTCCTGGCGAGACAAGCTATTACTTCCCTTTGTCTTCTTCTCGTTAGGCTTGTTGGGCAACATCGCTTGGGGACAAGAAAGTGTTCAAAAAACTGAAGGTGCACGTGGAAAGATTTCAGAAGTACAGGAAAATAGACAGTAAGGTGCTTCTTCTTGTTACTCTCCTATTGGAGCGAATTAAACCACTCCCTCTTACCACCATACCTTGTCATGCCCAAATTCATCGTGTTATAACTTTCTATACGAATTATTATTGTACGGTACTTTACTGAGAAAATGAACTTAAATTTAATGGGTATAACAAGTGATCGATCCCTTGAGGAACCATTGAAGGGCTTGAAATTATGCTCCTATATCTCCGACCGATCTCTGGGAGTAGATTAAGCCGAAAACCAAGCTTCTTTCACTTTCTCGGAATATGCTGCGAAGCATAGTAAGGGAACATCATTTTCCCAAACCTGCAGCAGAGTTTCGACACTACATTTGCAAAAGCCGTTACTGGGAAAAAAAAAAAAAATAAAAGAGCAACTTTGATGCTTCGTAATGCGATTAACCCGTTGAACGATCTCACCTTTTTATCCCCTCCCCTAATGTTAAATATGACAAACCCAGTAATGTTCTCAACATCATGAAATTAACCTTTAGCTCCTAAGTTGCTGCCAAAACATCTAATCTAAACTAATAACGCAGGACGACAGTAACCACCGTTTCCCAATAAAGATACAAAACAGTGAAAAAAGGCAACCTCATGATATGGACATGATTCTCAAAATCTTCACCCGAGAAGGATGTTGGCATTAGTTTTCACGACATGTGTGCCCCTTCATCGTTAACAGCAACCCATGCATGTCAATCTCTCTCTTCTTCTTTTTTTATTGTGGGATGTGGTAAAAACGTACAGAAGGAATATAAACTCGGCATGCTCTTGCAATCCTTTTGTCGTCGTGCATGCGAGCAGGAGAGTTTAAAGTAATCTGACTGTAGGCAAAGTTAGCCGTTCCCGAGGAGAGAAGAAACCCAACGAAAGCGGGACTGTTTCTTTCTTCTATCTGATGATGAACAGTCTTGAGCTTGTGATGCATGTCGCGCATCGCCAGCATCATCAGACCGACCGGCCTGATGTGACGAATCTGGATTTTGACCCAATCATGGACGACTGGAATCTCCAATAATATCGACATGATGGAAGCTATTTCAGGATCCTCTTTATCTCTGAGGCATTTCAAATTTAAGAATCTCCGGTTTCTGCTAAAGCATGCATGTCCAATCACTTTGAGGGTGATCTTCAGGATAGATCGTAAGTGGGGTGTTTTGAAATGAAATCTAAAACTAGTGCTGTTCATCGCTGGGGAAAATCTATTTGGATGAGTGTTTGTAGAGACTCACTCCGCCGTGGACGTTGTGTTCGGACTAACGAGGTTTTCAATCCGACCCTAGTCAGTGAATATACAATCCTGCTCTCTACATGTGCAGTTTCGATGAGCTTATAAATGCAACATCTTTGCTCATTTAACAAATTACACTTTCAAATTTGACTTCCTGAGTTTCGATTTGATTGCGTTGTCCTCACGGAATAGCCCATCTCGCACATAGAATATCGACTTATTGTCGACCTCACTCTCGCCGTCTCTTCCGTCTATTCCACATGCCGAAACCCCTTCTTCAGCAAGAAACCAAGGGCGAGATTTTCCCGTTAGGTGTGCCCCCTGACAATGACCCGAACGCATTAGTTATAATTTTTTCTCGTTCATATGGTCCTTACCACTTCATGGAAAACCATGATCTATGGAGCAAGACAAGGAAGGATTTGTCATCGTCTGACAATGGCAAAAGCGACCCCTTGACTGCAATCCACAAGTCATTGTCTACAAGATTATGGCTCCATATCTTATTCATCTAGTGTACTAATCTCCACATGCTTTGGACCCACTCTCTAGATATTGTTTCTTCTGAGAATCTCTCTTGTCCAAAAGTCACGATGCACCACCTGAAATGATGATTCACGCTATCATCAGTCGAGTTCTCTTACAATAATTGAGATACAGATCCTCAGTTCATTATGTTTTTTTTTTCGCACCATAATCAATTTGTTCCACATGTGTAGATGAATCTTGTTCATTAGATAAATTTTCATCTGGGGGAGGCCAATCTTTCGTTAGATGCTCATAGCCGAATCTCTAATTGCTTTTATATGTAGTAATAGTCTAATAGCTCAGTATATTAACACCAGCACGCATGGTTTTTAAATCGGGGAACAATATTTGGTTTCATTCGTTTGTATCTTTTTCTAACCAGCTTCTGCGTTTGGCCTCTTTTGCTTCTTCTCCCCCCTCACCCTAGCTAGTTTTGGGCAAGCGGACCATGAATTTAGCACATTCCTATCAACTTTAATCAGGTTTTTTCGCTTTCTTGTGCTTGTTTAACTTCAATCAAGAATCATGCCGTAGTAGAGTATGGCATTGCAAAACCCACTAAGACGAGTAAGTGTTTTACGTAACAATGGCGCGGCTTTCATGGTGCTACAAGTCAATTGCATTTCAACAAATTAGAGTTAACATGTCACGTTTGAGAAAACCAACCATTTCTTTTGCTTTCACTTTGACGTTTTCTTTTTAAACCAATTTTCATTGTTTAAATCACGCAAATGAAATCGCTGATGAATTTCTAAATGTTGGAGTAGTTAAGTAGGAATCCGAAAGGGACTTTTAGTACGGTATCCTTATTTTACAGATCATTTTTTGTTATTTTAGACTATGTTAAGACAAATTATGCCCAAATTGACATAGAATCAAAGCCGATAGAGCTCTTTGATCTAGAAGAAGACACATGAACCAAAATTGTTGCACTGGAACTACGGCCCCTTAGGACAAACCAAATGTCATTACCACGCCAGGAGACTTTTGCAAAAGCATGGAAAAGATTTAAATAATGAAGACACACACATGAAATGCCGACAAATGGTCGGGTGATGACCTAACCTTGAAGCAACTACCTTGTGACCAATTTGCTGGGATTCTATTGCGAAAAAAACAAGCAAACAAAAAAAATATATATATCCGTCAATTCTTTAACCCTACTTATTAAATGTCAAATTTCTTAGGATCCTCCCGGGTTTGTCCACCAAGTTTGTCAGTTCTTCATATAAAAAGGAAAAGAAAGAGAAAAAGCAAAGCGACCCTTCTGCCTTTTTTTATCTAAAAAAATGTCGTGGACTGAGTGGACTCGTCAGATGAGTCTCTTTATCTTGATAATATGATTTTGGTTATAATAAACACATTTTCTATGACAAATTTGATATAATAGATTATGTAGCTAATCAATAATTGCATATGAAGTGACCGTAGTCTATTTGTAAGGTAAATTCTGACGAGTCTATTCATCATGGATGATCAAAGACAAAATACCGATCAACACTAACTGACCAACCACATTGTGTTAAACCCAACATGATATGATCACACAACCGTATTCGGGCTATTTGACATTGTCTCGTATATTGTTATTTATTTTATAACGGCCGGTTCTTCATGAACTAAAATATTATACGGTCTATTTAAGCCCACCTTCATCATAATTTTCAACACAAACTTCCACATTATGCATGCACCGTAGAAGTTATTACTGTAGAGATTGCTAATACATCGTGAGCAAGTGAAACAAACAAGAACTAGAAATCCGTTTTGACCATTCCGATATCGTTTATCTTAGGTTGGCCAAAGTCTAGGTGTCCCACTTCTATACTATGTGGCTCGGAAGGTTAGAATAAGCTACCTACGTATCTCATGTTCGTCGAAATTTTTCTTAGGTCACAAGTTGCCAATTGAACTTTTGTTTCTTCGTGAGGTAAAACGACACGAAAACATCAAATGGCCATGTACTTGGGCTCAACCGAAACCCGTAAACTGTCGTCGATTTTCAGAAATAGCACCTTCTGATTCTGATTTCGTACAATCAAATCCAAACTTTGAACACATGTTTGAATCAATTTTCGTGCTAATTTTAGGGAAGAAGGGTCGTCTAAATTGTGATAATGTCCGGTATGGCTATCCAATATATTGTAGTAATAACAAATCCAAAAGGTGTCAATAATGTTGCCATTTTCGAGTAAGGATTCCAATGTCCCACCACACCAAAAGCCCCAAATAATTGTATGTGTGAAGTACCCTCGTGATTGTGCACACAAGGCTCCCCAACATGTTTATTATGTATGGTCACTTGATAAGTTGCTTAGAAGTCCACTCCAGGACCACACACAAAACATCATGAAATGAAAACCCACGTGCTATCCCTAAGACCCAGGCCAAAATTAAAATAAACAAATAGATTGCAATTAGGCAATAAGCACGACAAGACGATAACTCCGTTGCTTCGCCGGACACAATGAGAGGAGTTACAGTTTTGTCTTTCCAACACATTCAATTTTTTTACATAGAAAGATAGGGCAGATAACATAGGAAAATCGCAGAGATAAGACGAGCATCGAGACATTAACATCCCACGCTTGCTTGGACTGCTAATGTCCAAGTAATTTTGCTCTTTTTTGTCTTCATGGATGAAGCATCACTTTACACAAAAGACAAAAGATCAAACCATGGAAGAAACCGTCCAAAAACCAAAAACTACCCAAAGTTTACCCTTTTCTCAATTTTTTTTTTCTCGCTCCTTAACATTGTCGACGCTATCAGTGTTTTATTACCCCATCGAACCACCGCGCTGCCTCCGTCGCCGGCCCGGTTTCCGGCTTCTATCGGCCTCCGGTGGGGCCATCATGCTAATGATGAGGTCGGTGAAGGCATCAATGATGAACTTGTGGGTGTGCTGAGGGTTGAGCCTGAGGTAACACAGGAGCAGCTCGTGCAAGTACTCCCAGTCACCCCTCACATCCCTCAAATCCCTGGCCTCAACCATCTCCTGCATTGATCTCCTAAAGTCCAAATACGGGTCGGGCGAGTACTTGTGCACCGCGACCCCGCCGGCCTCCGCTAGGCTCTCGGTCTTGTCCTCGGCCTCGGGAGCAGCGGAGGAGGTCGCCTCGGGAGGAGCGGCGGCGGCGGCGGCGGCGGTGTCAGCGGACTCGACGATGGAGTTGGACCGGCCAGGGGAGGAGAAGAAGAAGCGCTGCGAGGCGTAGATGGTGGCGAAGTCGGGCGGCGAGTGGGCGACGTCGGAGTCGTCGGAGGACGAGAGGAGGTCGTCGGTGGCGGTAAAGGGCGTGAAGGACTTGGAGGTGGTGGACCGATCCGAGGTGAGGTCGTAGATGGAGTTGAAGTGCTTGGTCAGGACGGAAGTCGGCGTGGTGGTGGTGCTAGTGGAAACGGAGGACGACGAGTCGTCTTGATCCTTCGAGGGCGGGGGCGGCGGCGGCGGCGAAGGGAGAGAAGGGAGGCACTTGAACACGGGGAAGCAGCGATTAATGTTCTTCCACAAGATGTAGGACATCTTTCCCTTGAGAGAGAGAGAGAGAGAGAGAGGGAGAGAAGCTCTAGGGTTTTCTTCAGGGTATTAATGGGGGTTACTGAGGATTGAACGAGGAAGGGGAGGAGGATGGAGTTGGTGGGTTCATTTACTCTTCTTCTTCATACGTGTTTGTAAGAGTCGTCTTCTTTGGAGCAATGATGAGGGAAGAAGGGGGGGCTAGGAGGGAGCGAACGTATACGTGTGGAGGAGAAGGAAAGTGCGTGGTTTGAGAAGAGAGCTTGGGAATGGGGGGGAGTTTTCTTTTATGCAAGGAGCGTTGGGGCATTGGACAACGCTCCATTTCGGGCAATATTTTTACGGGGTTTCGATTATTTTTTTGGGACTCCAATGCTGTCTTGGTAGAGTCTATGATTAGAAAATAATGCGTGTGGAACTGCGCTTGATCTTTTGTCATAGCATGCCATAAGGGGGGCCAGCCACTTAATAAGTATTTATACGGTCACTACGAAGCTTCAACTCCCTTAGTTTTTGCAAATTCCAACTTCTTCTAGCTATTTGAGTACAAGATTCGACGAGAACATTGGAACCCTAAAGCATGTCTAGAGCTAATCGCGTGGACCCGCATAAAATGCTAAGCATACTTTCTTGAGTCTAAAAAAAAAAAATATATAAATATATATATGTATTGAAAGATCTAAAATTTATCATGAAAATGCAATTGAGTTTTAAAATTTTTGAAAAGTGCAATTGAACCATGAAAATACAATTAAGTCATAAAACTTTTGAAAAGTGTAATCAAATCCTAAACTTTGTCAAATTAGTCCAATCAAGTCCTTTTGTTGATTATATTTTTTTAAAAAGTTTAGGACTTAATTGCAATTTTGTAATAAATTTTAGAACTTGATTGTATTTTTAAAAATTTTAGAACTTAATTGCACTTTCATGATAAGTTTTAAAACTTGATTACATTTTTTGAAAATTTTAGAACTTGATTGCACCTTTTATAGAAAATTTTAGGACTTCTAGTTCAAATATATTTAAAAAAAAAAAAACTAGCTGGAAATTGAAGAAAATTGGTAACATGTCGCAACCCAAAATGTCAAATTCCGTCCTCAGCCGGCCGGCAACTTCTGAATGAGTAGATTATATTAAGGAAAGGAGTAGGGAGCGATCTACCTAATGTCGATTTGAATGTCGATATCAAGACAAATGAAAAGAAAGCAAGCGAATGGTGACAACACGTAATGACCAAGCGGAAGCATCGAATGTGCTCTCTCTAGATCGCACTTTTCTTTTCGCACCCGGCGGACCACGAGCCTGGTTATAAGGTCTCAAGAGGGACACTTTTTTTGTGCCTATCTTTATCTTATTCTATTTTGTTTATTTTATGCACCGAGCGTGCTAGATTTTGACTCCCCTTCCATTATTGATTCGGAAGTTTCGTGTATTGGTTTTTCTTTTTGGGTGACAAACAAAGCCAGTCCAGCCGCCCCTTGTTTCTCTTGCGTTTTTCGGATAAATTCGATAGACATAAGAATTGAAAATAATGACGAAACAAACCGCCGTGAATAAATGCATGCACTCACCTTGCTATGGTCAACTTTAAAAGAAGTTAAATATAGGAAAAGAACAAATACATTGTGAAGGAAATGCGCATGTCTCTTAGTAATTTTATTTAGAAACTTGTTATTGGTGACAATTTGTCCATTAATCTTTTTTTATGCATCACTCGATGGTGAACTAATCTAATGAAAACAAAAAGATTTTTGGACTTGTCTTATGAACGTGCAACAGTTCAATGTATTACGTGCTGACATCTCGAGACCCATTGCACGCATGCATTCCAGATGACTCAATCATACAATCGAAATTCCTCACGGACCCAATTTCTTTTCCCTAGACGAAGCCTACATTCGAGCCACCCCGTCCTCGCACACGACACCCGACAGACAAGAGGGAACTTGAACATATAAATCACCAAGGTCAGTCTCTCGCCACTCCACAATCGTCCGAGACATTTCATCGCGTGAACTCGCTCGACTTGGGATAGAATCTCAATCTCCCAAAGAGGTTCCATTCCAAAAAGTCTCACCCGGGGCACGAAAGGGTGCTTCCTTTTTGTCTCTCGATTGAAAAGCTAGGGTTTCAAAATCACCAAACCCAGACGATGCGTACCCCTTCTTTGGAAGTGGCTGAAACGAAGGCAGAGAGATGACCGAGAGGAGGCTCTTTCGTCTTCTTCCCGAAGAGGCATATTTTTTTCCTGTGGAGTGGATGCTAAATTGCGGTAAAAAACAAGTGCATCCACGCTAGAATGCCCCCATCACTTCACGTGCCCGGAAGAGCCCCCACAGTTCCTTTGTGGGCACATCAATCAATCAATCGCTCATGTGCACGACTCATCAAATGGACCCAAAACGGAACATTTTACGTGAACACAGTGGATACCGCATCAGCCGACAATAAATCCGGGTCGGGTCGATATAATAAATTTAAATATAATGCCTGAGATCGACTATCATTCATCGAGATTCTTAAGCCGGATGAGTCTGAACATGACAGGAATTGTTGGAGCAATCAAATTTTTTTTTTGGTCTACTTTAATGTACTTATCCATTGAGTTTAATTTCACTCAAAAATTCTCCCTTACAAGGGTCAACCCACCCTTCAATCCTTATTCGCGATCGTGATAGAGAGCCCAGAGTTTCGAGCTTAGCTGCACATGATCTTGCTAGTGAAATTAGATCGCCGGATCAACTAGACGTAGCAAAACCACTTTACTTAAACTCTAACCATTCAATGAAGGGTCATGCTTTGTAGTTGAACTCAGTCGCTACAAAGTTCGCAAGTGTCCCCCTCCCTCCGCCTCCCGCTAATCCGCCACGTTCTCTCCCGTCCGAATGACCAGTCCCTTTCTTCGACCTTGTGAATCTCACGACGCAGGTACTTTTCCATTGACGACACGGGTCGCAAGAGATCACGAGAGAGCCGTGAGATCTTTAAGGGGCGTCAGACTGATAGTCAAAGCTAGGCGCGCAGCAAGCAAGGCAGATGGAAGCTGTACTGGAGGTTCTCGCGGCACTGTTAGAAGATTATGCTTCCCACTGAATTATTGTCCTTTCAAAGAGAGAGAAGCCCGAGTCAGCACATGCCCCCGCACTCCCCATTCAGATCACATTACAGGGGCCATCGTTTGCTCTCACTTTCAAAAAGCTGTGCATGAGCCAAGAATGTGTGTGCTTACAATATAATTAGTCCAAGTAATTAATTTGAAAATTTGACCGATTATCCAAATTCATTGTGATAGATGTTGGTTGTGTAATTAAAATTAAAAGGGTACGCGTAAAAATGTTCTTTCCTAGAAAGCTGCTAATATTTCGGAACAAAAAATGGTCAACGTGGCTCCAGTAATAGAGGAAATAAAAATGGTTGCATGAATCGAGTTCTGGATTTATCTGAACCGTGATTATCATGATAAATCTGGCGGATTGCACTAGATTAGATGACGTTTACCTCCCTTGAGCGTGGAAAAAGGTAGCCCTCGAGAGCAAATTAGTGTAAAGCGAACCGATGCTGGTAAAAGTTAATTTTAAAATCCAAAAAGTCTCTGGAGTGATGGACCGATGATTGGCATTGAATGTGGGTCGAGAAGCTGTCACGTCATGTTCAAATCTCAATCAAAATCTTTTAGGTTTCACGCACGTATGATCTGCAATCTTTTGTACGAACGGTTTGCTCTTGAAATGGATCGGACTGGACTAGGATCGAGGCCTTAGGTTCGTGCATAATCGCTCCAAGAAGCAAGCTGAGGATGCTTTGGTCTAAGCCTAGCCTCATAGCTTCGGAACCGCCTAACTGCCCCTTGATCTCAGGAAGTCTCGTCTCTTATTCACGGGGTAGGTTTGATCGTGCAATGGTGTAGGATTTACCTTAGCTATACTCTTATAAACAAATGGGACAACCTCAAATGATCGTAATTATGATTAAAACCCAAAATTTCATCGTCAGTGTGAAATTCATACGATAACGTTTGAGGGTTGACCAAAGTTATCTACCCCTTCTTGCACCTTTGATTATCAAAAAACACTTCTGAGAATGCTCTTGGTTGCTGCTCGCCTCCGACAGCATTCATCTCGAATGCATCTTTTAGTTTCGTAAGATTACTTTGAAAGCTCAAGGCGACTAATCATCTCCCAAAACCATAAGAGGAAGTCAGAATTATCAATGACCCCCCGCCCCGCCATACTCATATTTCGCACGCCAAAGAGGCTCCTGAATAAGAAGAAGTCGCCATTCGAAAAGGGCGTATTCCATGTGACGGATGACCGCATTCATGGAAAGCCAGTAACTGCACACTGTGCGAACGATCTTTCTCGCACCGGAATATTGCTTCACGTGCGTACCCTGAACGTCTCGTGCGCATATGGGCACGAGCACAGTGGAGTCGGTACCGCTTCCGTCACTGGCGACAGAACTCTTGCGGCATGCGTGTCGACACCCAAGAAGATAATTCAGCTGCGACGTTGAACATTCGGAATTACTGCACGCGGTACGCGATTTACTACAGGGGTAGGTAGATGTCCGGCTCCACAGTAGACATCTTCTGCAATAATTCAGCATAGGGAAAGAGGTCACGCTTGTCCGTGCTTGCGCTTCGATCTTGAGCAAAATTCGATTGGGGATCAACTCAAGTCGATGTGCTCGGAAGTCTAGCGTAAGCAAAGGAGTCGAAAATTGTCGTGTGATTGGACCTTAGAATGTTCTCTATGTGCTTGTAAATTTCTAAAATAGTTCGCGAGTATAAAACCCTATTGATAAACTTACCAGCAATCTAATTTTTATATAATTTATCGGTAAATTACCGTAACTCTGATGAAATTATTAACACTTTCGGATTGTTTACAAATATCAACTTTTCATATTTTTACTAACTGAACAACACTTATATAAATTTATCACTTTTATAAATTTATCAATCAAATAAGATTTGAGTTACTTCTGGACCTTTATTTAAATTTTCTAATTTATCGAATATTATTATCGTTTACCAACTTTTGTATCTCTCACAAATACCTTAAAATTATCAAATTTTATATAGATTTGCAATTCTTTACTTGTTTTAACTTATTTGACTTATTAGTTTTTCTCCCATGAGGTTAGGAGCTAAGTTCGATTTACCAGTTCTCCTTTGAGTTGCTTAATATCAAATTCAGAATGAGGATGAACGAACGCTTGCAGATTGAATACAAAGACTGCGATTGAAACAAAGATAACAGAGGAAGCAAAAAGTTCCCCCAAAAAAACACCATCCCAGGCGGATAGATGTTGCATCCGACATTTACATCGAGCCGCTTCACTTCCCAAAGAACGAAGGAAAAACACCAAAAGAAAACAAAACGCACGAACCCATTTCATCAAAAGTCGCAAAGCTTCCTCTCCGAACCCTTAGTCTCAAAGGTTGACAGCTTCGTTGAGCCGGGCGGCGGCGGCGACCGAGGCCGCCACGCCACCCGGCTGAGTCACCAGGTCGGGGTTGTTCCTCAGCTCCGCACTCGCCACCCCTTCGGCGTCTTGCCTCGTCGCCACCTTGTCGGCCGGCAGCTTGTCCGTCGCACCCTACAAGGGGAAGCAAACACGAACCTTCTTCATTACTAATACGGATTATTCCACATGTGAATTACCCTTTGATTTATTTCTCCGACACTAGCGTGCCTAAGTATATATCGCGTCAATTTCTTTCTCCTAAAGCTCTTGAACATTACCGTCAAGACGGCACCCAATTTGATCTTGTCCTCATCCCTGTCGACCCCCTCGTTGTGAGCCGCCGCGGACTGAGCGGAAGCGGCTAGGCCCCCGGGACTTATGACGTTGCTGCCAGTCGCCCTAACCTCCGCTGCCTGAATCGCCGCTGCGTCACCCTGATCCACCGGCTTGTCTCCCACCGTCTGGGCTGCCGCTTCGAGCGCCTCGCCGATGGTGATCGCGCTCTGCTCCACCACGGCTGCCGGTGCCACGTGCTGCACCGGCTTGGGTTCGACGTATTGCCCAACAACCTGATCACAACAGAAACTGTGAGAATTGATTAACATTCCATGTTGCAACTTGCACCAACTAATGTGTGATCCCTGTGCATCGTCGGTTCCATCACTTTCATGGTAAAAGGCAATTAGATAGGCGATAGAAAACCTGTCCCGCCACCGATTCAGTGACTATTCGCTGGCCGGGGACGTTGGCCTCCGTGACGGTCACGCCCTGGTCTGCGGTGACATCCGTCGCGTCGCGGCGGCCAACCAGACCGGCCCGCGCGTTCCTGGTGGCAGCGGACTGCATTACGGCGGCAGGGCCGCCCTTCGGGGTCTGGCCGAAGACCACGGTCTCGGCGGTCTGCATCATCGCCGCATCCTGCGGCGCGACAGGCTTCGAGGCGAGGTCGCCGGAGACGGGGAAGACGTCGCCGTACTTGATGGGCTCGCGCCCGGCTTGGCCCTGCTCCGGCCTCCGCGGCTGGTCCTGGCTCATTTTTACCTTCGATGGCGCGCGCTTGCTAACTACGTTGACTCGCGTTCCACGACGGACGAACGTAGGCGATTTTGTCCTTTATGAAGAGCTCCGGTGACATGGCTTTTGTCGTAGGGGGTTGGGAGCGATCCGTGGCAAGACACGTGGCCACTCTGAGCGGACGTGGCTGCTCGAGACTTGCCGACCCAAATGTTTACACGTGGAACTCCAGAGGACGTGGCGCGTTTCGGGCAAACCACCTGTCTTTTTACTTTTTCGCATTCTTTTTTTTTTTTGTACTTCTGACAAATTAATAAAGTCGGTGTTGAATGCAAAATATGAATTCAGGCATCAAGTTGCACCATTTGGCAAGGGGACACTGGAAATCTGTCCATTATAAGACGCATCTTCAAGCGAAACTTCTTTAGTCTAAAAGTGGAATTGGATGGCGGCAAAGAAAGGGAAAAACGCAAAAGAATATCGGATCAAATTGGAAACCTGAAATCAACTGATCTTTTGCTATCGTTAGGAGTTTGGCTATTTGCGATCACATCATAGTTCGTCCAAGTTCATCCCGTCAAAAAATAGGAGATTCAATTCATCTCATTTCAAAAACCCAATGCGACGTACGTGTGTCGCTAACATTAAGGATGCATTTATTTTGTGAATGAGGTGAGTTAATTTGAAAAATATTCTCTTAAAAATATAAATTATCATTTTTAAGAAATTATTTTTTAAATTATTTATTTTGTGAAGGAGGTGATGAAAACTCATATGGAGATGGAGAATGAGAGGTACTTTATTGTGAAAGGGGGAGTTAGGGGAAATTTAGAGTGCGTTTGGTAACGATTACTGTTAGAACATATTCTAATCGAAATAATTCTTTTTTTTATTTTATTCTTTAAACAATTTTTTAAAAAAGAACGCGTTTAATAACTCGTACAAATTTTTTAATTCTAAAATAGAAAAAGAAGATAAATACGTTTAGTAACTATATAAAATTTATATTCCAATTCTAAAATATTATCAAATTATAGAAATTCTATTGATTAATTATATTTATACTAAGTAATAAACATATTAACTAATCAAATTTTTTATTGAATAGTAAATAATAAACTATAGTATAAACTATAAATATAAATACTAAATAATAAATTAAAATACAAAATTAAATATATATTCTATATATAGCAAAATTTACATTCATACTTCAAATCAATTTTTTTTATTTTTTAAATAATTTTATCATTTTTTATCATTTTTTTCCTTTCTTCCTCCCCTTCTTCTTCTTCTTCCTCCTTCTTCTTCAAGGTGGCCAGTTGCCGGCCTTGGAACAACTGAAACCAGGCCTCGGCTAGGCGAGGCTCGCCAGTGGTCGAGGGGGGCCCGTCGACGGCTAGGCGAGCCTCCGGCAAGCTCACCAGGCCTCGCCAGCGGCTGGGCAAGGCGCCGACGATCTCGACAGGCCTCGCCGGCAGCTGAGTGAACCTCCGGCGTGCTCACCGACAACCAGCAACGGTGGGCGGCGGACGGCGACATTCAAAGAAGGAGCGGCGGCAGACGGCAATGGTGCTTGAAGAACAAGAGAGGAAAAAATAATAAAAGAAGAAAGAAAACGAAAAAATATGTAGATTTGATTCTACAATTATTCCTGGGAATAAAGAATCAAATTTTTTTAGTTATTTATTCTTGATTCTACTCTAAATTTGTTTTTGGGAACACATTTGTTCCCGAAAACAAAAATTTTATCAAACATGATTTTGTTCCAAAACTACTTCCGAAAACAAAAAATCAGAATCGGGTACTATTTGGATAGTTACCAAACAGCCCCTTAATATTCTTCTCCTCATATTCTCTCACCCCACCCTTTATATATCTTATCGAATATTATGTGATGAAGAAATTATGTTTGTTTTCTCAACCAAACAAATTATGAATGAGTAAATTCCATAACTCCTGGATCTTAGATTTCAAAATGGGATCTTCCGTTGTATTCCTAACTTCTTGTGACATAAACAAACTTATATCTCGACGAATCAATGAATTAAAGTGGAAGAACTGGAGTTTAGCCCTTTTCTTTCCAAGGCACAGGCAGGCCAAACACTTCCTGGAAATATAGCCATCCCTGTTGTCGATATAATACACGGAAACGACGGGATCTTGCAATTTATTTCAACGCGAAATCACCAGAGAAAATAAACGAAAAAAAATAAGAACACCATTCAAACGCTCAAGTGTTTCATACACCTAGATTTAACTCAAAACCCAAAGCATTTATAAATAAATAACTCAATTTGGTATAAACTCACGGTACAAAATTACCACGCGACCAAACACTCTACGTACGACTCCGCGAGTTAATCAAAGCTCACACGGGCGGCTTCAGAATCCTCGCGGCTCCCTTCTACGTAAAGTTGCAGCGGCGTCTTTATTTCTCGTAGGGTTTTGGTGGACTCTAAACATCTTTATTTCTCGTAGGGTTTCGGCGGACTTTGAACGGCCAAGAAGAAGAAAGATCTGCAATTCCTTTTATACGTGTGTGCGCGCCACCTTCCTATTTTGGCAGAGAACTCGGCCGCTTCTCACGGACGAAAGAGGACCACCTGCAAAACAAAAATGGGCCCACCACGATTTTGCCTTCTTCACGCGCAGGGGACTCCATCTACGTGTAGGGGGGGATTTCATGGCTTCGTTCTTCTTCTTCAATTCGGATTCCGCGGCAAAGAGAAAATTCATATCTATTTTATTATTTCTTTATTTCCTCTTTTGTAATCAAACTCGAGTCATAATTTAATAATCCCTACCCCGTCGAATCCCACGAGCCTCCTACCCATTCTCATAAGTTTCCAAACAGAGTTTGTAAGGACTAGCAATTCTCAAAGCCTGCCATAGCCAACTCGATGTTTCGGCAGCATGATATGTCCACCACAAGGGTTCATTTGTAATGGATTTTGGTTTTGGTTGCACTGAAACAGCATGATGCACAACCGCAAGTGATCATAGAGCAATACAAATATCAAGTTCAGATTGTGTTGCGAATCGGGATCACGAAAGATAGAATTGTGTTCACAGGATGATCGGTTATGGGTACTACTTATTCTATTTCACGAGTCTTGTAATAGTTTCTCACATACAAACCACCACATCCCGACCTCCTCTGCATTCGACGAACAGCTACCACCAATCAAGGATCCTCCCTGCTCGCAACCTCCACGCCGTTACCTGCACACGGAAAGATGCATGGAAATTATTTCCCGAACAGGAACGCACAACTCACGGATTCTATCGTTTATTAGAAATTAGTTTCGCAGAGGAAGCCAATATGCCAATTCTGTGGCACTGAGGGACAATGCAGCTAGAAGAGCTTACCATCCGGATCGAAGAAGAAGATCTGCTTAACCTTGGCATTCGGCAGAGCCTTCTGAAAAGTTTCAATCCCTTTTTCCTGCACAACCATGGATTGCTAAATGAATTTCCACGAAAGGAGCATGTAAAAGAACATACTGAACTCGAACATAAAACATCACCAAACATTATGCCAAAATGTTCGTGCCAAACTATCTAAAATTCAAACTTCCCCTACCATTTTGGCAGCAGCCAAATTGACTTGAAAACAAAGCGAGCAGCACAACAACCATCCCAGAAGAATTCCAAGCGCAAACAGCAAGGCTTACACGAGGAAAAGATCATGATCAAGATGCCCTCCAAAATCGCATCCGCAAGCACTTCATTCATCAGACATATGAATCTAATTCATATCGAAACACTGCCCATCTGCCTATCAGGGCTACTACAATGACCAGACCTCCTAAACGACCACCATCGCTCCAATTTCAAGATTTCGTATGCACCCAAGATATCAAATGCAACATCCTGTCGACCGAGTGAGAAAAGAATTCACCTTGAGGGTCTGCACGAAAGAATCGAAATTGGCGATGCTGAAGCAGACGTGGTGGCCCCGGGGGAGGTACTTGGGGTCGACGGTCGGCGAGCTCGCGCTGTAGGGGCCCTCGGGGAGCTTGGCCTCCGGCAAGCGCTCGATGAGGTGGAAGAAGAAGCCCGTGGAGGGCAAGCTCAGCCATATCATCTTGAACCCGAGTTCGGGGCTCTCCACCTCCTCGAACCCAAGAATCTGCAACCCAGTGAAGAAAGCCAGTTCAGGACCCAACAAAGAAATGGAGAAAGACCCGATCGGCGGTGGCGGTGGCGGCTGGGGGGAGAGACCTCCTTGTAGAACTCGGCCAAGCGCCGGATGTCGGAGGACTCGCGCGAGACGTGGTTGAGGCACGCTCCCTTCGCCGCCATGGTTCGTCGGTTTCTGGTCCGGTGAGGAAGTGGATGGGAGAGGCTGAATCAGAAAGACGCTCAGGCTTTTGTTCTTCCTCGTTCTTTCTTGATCTTTTATTGGCGTTTCAGTACTTTTTTGGTACCTTAAACGACATCTTTTCAAGAAAAGGACTGGCTTTTGATGAGTCCAGATCTTGGCCCAACTTGAATGAGTGATGTTCGATACTTCGGTCAGGTCGGGCCGGAATCTCTTGTTGAAAAGCATTGTCCAAGCTTGTCCAATGGTGCCCCTCGTGCCCGCTTGGCTTGAGGGTGCCTCGACGGGCTCAAGGGCGACCATCAGCTCTTGATCACATCTATTCGAAACACGACTTTTGAGTTTGGTTTTTAATTTCTCGACCGAATGATTTGAATAATATTGATCGTGATACTTTAATACTGAATGAGTCAACTATCTTCCATGAGTTTATAGGTTTACACCATTTTTCACGAGTAATATGCTTGAATATATGTTCCTTTATGTAGAAAGATTTTCCAATTTTTTGTATAGATGTTGGAGTTGTAATGATAAGCTCGTTGAACTTAAACCTTTGGAGTACTCGATAGACTGGATACCATAAGTAAAATTGAACATTTAACAAGTGTGAGATTTGTATGTATTTGATGAATTTCTTGCAAGCATCGATATAAATATATCTATAGCATATTTATTTAAAAGTAAATTGTATCAAACTAAAGCTCCTCACTTATCCCTATATATAATTTTTTGTATAATGTCAAATTAATTGGATTTTGTAAATTGAACTTTTTTACTATCATTCTACATTTAGTGGCTTTTTGATGTGTAGAAAGGGCGGGCATTGTTGAATCTTGAAAGCTATATCTAAAACATAAGTATGCTACTATTTTTTTTAAGGTAAAAAAAATTATTTAAATGAAACTTTTGTCACTTAATTTAAGCAACAAATAAAGAAACTCTTATCAACAAGTGTCGCACGAGTCATTAGCTTAGACTACAAAATTAAGTTAATAAGCACATTTGCAAGTCTTGAAAATTCAAAAAGAACATATTTAAATTTTGACATGTTATTCTAAAGCGCGAAGAATGACCCTCAACAAATGCCTTAGGGGTAATCTTGAACATCGAAAAAAAAAGTACTTTAAACAAAGTTCTAATATATAAATATTTGTTTTATCTTCTTCCATGTGAGATTTCAGCATTGGCAGTTTGAATCTCTCGCACAACGGCTGATATAAAGTTTGCCATGATTTTCTGCTCAGCAACTTCGTCGAGTCGAGGTCACGAGCAAGTTCGGCTTTCTTGGATTAAAGCTATGCAATTTGTTTATCTATTTCTCGCACGAGAAATGACGTAGAATCCATCCAAGACCGCAATTCTCTTGCTCCCGAAGTCCCTTAGTGCATAGAAAAACCTCAACTGCTTTGGATATTTCTTCAACTGACTTGAACTTAAGCAATTGATCAACAGTCAACATGGGATCGATCGCAAGCTTCTCTACTGAATTCTAATCTCTTTCAAGTACTTTGAGGACACCGAGCATGAGAAATCCTGGGCAAGAAGCAAAGAAAGCTTATTGCAATGAGTAGACATTTCCTCCGCCATATCATAACCTACGTAAGTGAAACGAGTCCGCACCTGAGCTTCATCATTGTGCTGAGGAAGAATGTGTTTCAAAGACTTCTAGACAGTCATCAACATTTTCTTCACAAAGTTAAGTATGAAGTTCCTGCACATTTTGCACATCTTGTGCCTCGAAATCCTTTAGTCAAGAACAACATCCTCAAAATCAATTTGTAGCTTGGAGCCACAATTGAATATCCACTTTGCTTGTGCTATCATCTAGGGTCGACCCTGGACCGGTCCAACCTCGCTAGCCCCGGGTCCAGCTTCCCAAGGGACGGGTCGGTCCTGGTCCTCGAATTCCAAGACCAACACAGACGGGTTGGTCCTCTGGTCCTAAGAGTTTTGGATCGGTCCAACCCCGAACCAACCCCGTATATTATAATATATTATATTATTTATAATTCTATTATATATTCAAACCTAAGTAAAATGTCTATTATATTATATTATATTGAGATGTTCTACCAATAGCACTAATAGTAATTTCAATTTAAAACTTTTGTTGAATATTATTATGTTTCATTTGTTTTGTTTTCAAGTGTTTAGAAGTTCAAATGAATTAACAATATGTAAAGTTATATATTCATGGTTTATATTAAGTATTTTGAACTTTTTATGGTTTAATTGTATTTTACTAATGAATTTCAGCTGCACTTTACTTTTCAATTTGTGTCAAATGGTAGAAGTTTTTGAAGAGTAGAGTAGTACTGCAGTTTCTACGGTGATTTGCTAGTCAAGTGGTGTGAAACTCATTTTTTGGTTGAGTGGACTCTACATGATCGAATGTAGGAAAACGCTTTTGCATATGATGTTATGAATATTAAAGATAGATGATTACAAGAATTTTCTATCTTGTTCCATATCTCGATGAGCGGTTAGCAGGTATAAAATTTCTATTATTGTATCATCTTAAATTTGCTAAATATGTATTGGTATTTATAGTTTAGTTGCACAATGCAGCATTGTCGATATATGTGTAATTTGAATTTGTAGGTTTGTTTTTTTAGGGAGTATAAAAAATAAGATGAAAAAATTATCAATCGGTAGGGTTGACTTTAACTGCACCAACCCATGGGTGGGTGGGTCTGGTCCTTGGTCCCAGTGCTCAATAGGGTCGGTACTCGGTCCTAAAAATTGAGGACCGACATCGCATGCGCCGGTTGGTCACAGGGTTAGGGTACCAACAAACCCGGACCATGCTCACCCCTACTATCATCCATTAGGGATCACAAGTCAATTACAGATTCGTCATTTCTAATGATGGCTTGAGCTGGTATTTTGTAAGATTGTCGCGTTCTACACCTAGGGAAGGCTTGTGACATAGCTGGTCTCGCTTTTTTCATCCTCCTGGAATTATAAGGGGCTTTTTATATGCAATTTCATCCGGTGTTACCTATGGAAAGAGATCTGGATGCACATCTGCATGTCAGGGTGATCCAAAAATAACTACATAAGAACAAAATGCCAGTACTTTTCTAAACATCAGGACAACCAAGAAATTGAAATTAAATTTTGCTAGTCTCATCTAGTGATCTGTACATATTTCTAAACATCAGGACAACCAAGAAGTTGAAATTAAATTTTGCTAGTCTCAACTGGAGATGTGTACATAAACGGGTTTTCCATCAAAAGTGGCAAATGAACAAAAGGGGTTTCTCTAGAAATTGATCTGGAAAAGATAGTATATCGAGTCCTTAAATTTTCTAAGCCTCAATGATATTTACTAGTAGTTCCCTAGATTCAGTGACTATTCGCTGGCCGGGGACGTTGGCCTCCGTGACGGTGATGCCCTGGTCTGCGGTGACATCCGTCGCGTTGCGGCGGCCAACCAGACCGGCCCACGCATTCCTGGTGGCAGTGGATTGCATTACGACGGCAGGGCCGCCCTTCTGGGTTTGGCCGAAGACCACGGTCTTGGCGGTCTGCATCATCGCCGCATCCTGCGGTGCGACAGGCTTCGAGGCGAGGTCGCCGGAAACGGGGAAGACGTCACCGTACTTGATGGGCTCGCGCCCGGCTTGGCCCTGCTCCGGCCTCCGCGGCTGGTCCTGGCTCATTTTTACCTTCGATGACGCGCGCTTGCTAAATGCTAACTACGTTGACTCGCGTTCCACGACGGACGAACGGAGGCGGTTTTGTGCTTTATGAAGAGCTCCGGTGACATGGCTTTTGTCGTGGGGGGTTGGGAGTGATCCGTGGCAAGACACGTGGCGGCACTGAGCAGACGTGGCTGGTCGAGACTTGAAAATGTTTACACGTGGAACTTTAGAGGACGTGGCGCGTTTCGGGGCAAACCACCTGGCTTTTTACTTTTTCGCATTTTTTTTTTTTTACTTCAGACAGATTAATAAAGTCGGTGTTGAATGCGAAAGATGAATTAAGGCATCAAGTTGCACCATTTTGCAAGGGGACACTGTAAATCTGTCCATTATAGGACGCATCTTCAAGCGAAACTTCTTTAGTCTAAAAGTGTAATTGGATGGCGGCAAAGAAAGGGAAAAACGCACTAGAATATCGGATCAAATTGGAAACCTGAAATCAATTGATATTTTGCTATCGTTAGGAGTTTGGGTATCATCATAGTTCGTCCAGGATCATGCAATCAAAAAATAGGAGGTTCAATACATCTCATTTCAAATATGTGTATCGCTAACGTTAAAGATGCATTTACTTCATAAAAATAAATATTTTTCTTAAAAATATAAATTATCATTTTTAAGAAATTATTTTTCAAATTATTTATTTTGTGAAAGAGGTGACGAAAACTCAGATGGAGAACGAGAGGTACTCTGTTGTGAAAAGGGGGAGGGAGGGGACATTTAATAATCTCCTCCTCAAATTCTCTCGCCCCACCCTTCATATATCTTATCTAATCATATGTGATGAAGAAATTATGTTTGTTTTCTCAACCAAACAAATTCTGAATGAGTAAATTCCAATAACTCCTGGATCTTAGATTTCAAAATGGGATCTTTCGTTGTATTCCTAACTTCCTGTCACATAAACAAACTTGTATCTCGACGAATCAATGAATGAAAGTGGAAGAACTGGAGTTTAGCCCCTTTTCTTTCCAAGCACAGGCAGGCCAGACACTTCCTGGAAATATAGCCATCCTTACCCCGTCGAATCCCACGAGCCTCCTACCCATTCTCATAACTTTCCAAACAGAGTTTAAGTATGTAAGGACCAGCAATTCTCAAAGCCTGCTATAGCCAAATCGATGTTTTGGCAGCATGATATGTACACCCCAAGGGGATCGTACTTGTTCATTTGTATCGAATGGATTTTGGTTTTGGTTGCACTGAAATAGCATGATGCACAACCACAAGTGATCATAGAGCAATACAAATATCAAGTTCAGATTGTGTTGCGAATCGGGATCACGAAAGATAGAATTGTGTTCACAGGATGATTGGTCACGAGTACTACTTATTCTATTTCACAAGTCTTGTAATAGTTTCTTACATACTAACCACCACATCCCGACCTCCTCTGCATTCGACGAACAGCTACCACCAATCAAGGATCCTCCCTGCTCGCAACCTCCACGCCGTTACCTGCACAAGGAAAGATACATTGAAATTATTTCCCGAACAGGAACGCACAACTCACGGATTCTATTGTTTATTAGAAAACAGTTTTGCAGAGGAAGCCAAGATGTCAATTCAGTGGCACTGAGGGACAATGCAGCTAGAAGAGCTTACCATCCGGATCAAAGAAGAAGATCTGCTTAACCTTGCCATTCGGCAGAGCCCTCTGAAAAGTTTCAATCCCTTTTTCCTGCACAACCATGGATCGCCAAATGAATTTCAACGAAAATAGTATGCAAAAGAACGTACTGAACTCGAACATAAAACATCACCAAACAGTATGCCAAAATGTTCGTGCCAAACTATCTAAAATTCAAACTTCCCCTACTATTTTAGCAGCAGCCAAATTGATTTGAAAACAAATCGAGCAGCACAACAACCATCCCAGAAGAATTCCAAGCGCAAACAGCAAAGCTTACGCGAGGAAAAGAACATGATCAAGATGCCCTCCAAAATCGCATCCGCAAGCACTTCATTCATCAGAATATGAATCCAATTCATATCGAAACACTGCCCATCTGCCTATCAGGGCTACTACAATGACCAGACCTCCTAAACGACCACCATCGCTCCAATTTCAAGAATTCGTACACACCCAAGATATCAAATGCAACATCCTGTCGACCGAGTGAGAAAAGAATTCACCTTGAGGGTCTGCACGAAAGAATCGAAATTGGAGATGCTGAAGCAGACGTGGTGGCCCCGGGGGAGGTACTTGGGGTCGACGGTCGGCGAGCTCGCGCTGTAGGGGCCCTCGGGGAGCCTGGCCTCCGGCAAGCGCTCGATGAGGTGGAAGAAGAAGCCCGTGGAGGGCAAGCTCAGCCATATCACCTTGAACCCGAAGTCGGGGCTCTCCACCTCCTCGAACCCAAGAATCTGCAACCCAGTGAAGAAAGCCAATTCAGGACCCAACAAAGAAATGGAGAAAGACCCGATCGGCGGCGGCGGCGGCGGCGGGGGGAGAGACCTCCTTGTAGAACTCGGCCAAGCGCCTGATGTCGGAGGACTCGCGCGAGACGTGGTTGAGGCACGCTCCCTTCGCCGCCATGATTTGTCGGTTTCTGGTCCGGTGAGGAAGTGGATGGGAGAGACTGAATCAGAAAGACGCTCAGGCTTTTGTTCTTCCTCGTTCTTTCTTGATCTTTTATTGGTGTTTTGGTACTTTTTTGGTACCTTAAACGACACCTTTTCAAGAAAAGGACAGGCTTTTTATGAATTGTTCAGATCTTGGCCCAACTTGAATGAGCGATGTTCGATACTTCGGGTCAGGTCGGGTTAGGCTGGACCGGAATCTCTTGTTGAATGGCATTGTCCAAGCTTGTCCAATGGTGCCCCTCGTGCCCGCTTGGCTTGAGGGTGCCTCGACTGGCTCAAGGGTGATCATCGGCTCTTGATCACATCTACTTGAAACACGACTTTTGAGTTTGGTTTTTAATTTATGAAAACTGAATGATTTGAACAAAATTGATGGTGATACTTTAATACTGAATGAGTCAACTATCTTCAATGAGTCTATAGGTTTAGACCATTTTTCACGAGTAATATGTTGGATATATGTTCCTTTATGTAGAAAGACTTTCCAATTTTTTGTATAGATGTTCCTTTAATGATACTTTGATGATGGATGGTTGGATGGAATGGATGGATTGTTTGGAAGATGCTTTGCTTCGCTGTGTCAAGAAGATGATTGATGATCATGTCGAGGTCACCAGAGTTTTTAATCATATAGTTTTTTGTTAAGATCAATGAATGAGAGTTGTATTGTATCATGGATGGTTGGACTGATGTTTGGAGCGTCGGGTGGATGACGGTGCCGAGTCCACGAACCGACAGCGACCCTCTGTCCGCAATGTCCTCCGCCGTAAGAACAACGCCTGATTCGTCATTTGGGCAAATAAAAAGGGCTGTATTAAGGATTTGCCGATATATAGGATCATCACACTAAACAAAATTCTATATCAAAGAACAACATCGCACAATGAACTTAAATTCAGGAGCTGTAATAATGGGAAAGAACACCTGCCACACGGCATCTTAGGGATAATCACATGATACGATACCTTGGTTATGGGCTCTTAAACGATGTATAAAACCCATGTGGTTTGGCCATTTTTTTTCAATTCAATGATTTTTATTAACGTAAAAAAAATTAAGTTCACTATCATATAGCTTTTGTAAGTTGAACGTTAATAATGTCAAATTAATTGGATTTTGTAAATTGAACTTAATAATTTTCGTAAAAAAAAAAAAAACTAAAGTTCACTGTCAAAGATTTTTTGTATAATGTCAAATTAATTGGATTTTGTATATTGAACCTTTTTACTATCATTCCACATTTAGTGGCTTTTTGATGTGTAGAAAGGGCGGGCATTGTTGAATCTCGAAAGCTATATCTAAAACATAAGTATGCTACTATTTTTTTTTTAAGGTAAAAAAAATTATTTAAATGAAACTTTTGTCACTTAATTTGAGCAAGAAATAAAGAAAATCTTATCAACAAGTGTCGCACGAGTCATTAGCTTAGACTACAAAATTAAGTTAATAAGCACATTTGCAAGTCTTGAAAATTTAAAAAGAACATATTTAAATTTTGACATGTTATTCCAAAGCGCGAAGAATGACCCTCAACAAATGCCTTAGGGGTAATCTTGAACATCGAAAAAAAAGTACTTTAAACAAAGTTCTAATATATAAATATTTGTTTTATCTTCTTCATCTACCATGTGAGATTTCAGCATTGGCAGTCTGGATCTCTCGCACGACAGCTGATATAAAGTTTGCCATGATTTTCTGCTCAGCAACTTCATCGAGTCGAGGTCACAAGCAAGTTCGGCTTTCTTGGATTAAAGCTATGCAATTTGTTCATCTATTTCTCGCACGAGAAATGACTTTATAATCCATCCAAGACTGCAATTCTCTTGCTCCCGAAGTCCCTTAGTGCATAGAAAAATCTCAACTGCTTTGGATATTTCTTCAACCTACTTGAACTTAAGCAATTGATCAACAGTCAACATGGGATCGATCGCAAGCTTCTCTACTGAATTCTAATCTCTTTCAAGTACTTTGAGGACACCGAGCATGAGAAATCCTGGGCAAGAATCAAACAAAGCTTATTGCAATGAGTAGAGATTTCCTTCGCCATATCATAACCTATGTAAGTGAAACGAGTCTGCACCTGAGCTTCATCATTGTGCTGAGGAAGAATGTGTTCCAAAGACTTCTAGACAGTCATCAACATTTTCTTCACAAAGTTAAGTATGAAGTTCTTGCACATTTTGCACATCTTGTGCCTCGAAATCCTTTAGTCAAGAACAACATCCTCAAAATCAATTTGTAGCTCAGAGCCACAATTGAACATCCACTTCGCTTGTGCTATCATCCATTAGGGATCACAAGTCAATTACAGATTCGTCATTTCTAATGCTGGCTTAAGCTGGTATGTTGTAAGATTGTCAGCGTTCTGCACCTAGCGAAGGCTTGTGACATAGCTGGTCTCGCTTTTTTCATCCTCCTGGAATTATAAGGGGCTTTTTATATGCAATTTCATCCAGTGTTACCTGTGGAAAGAGATCTGGATGCACATCTGCATGTCAGGGTGATCCAAAAATAACTACATAAGAACAAAATGCCAGTACTTTTCTAAACATCAGGACAACCACGAAGTTAAAATTAAATTTTGCTAGTCTCAACTGGAGATCTGTACATAAACGGGTTTTCCATCAAAAGTGGCAAATGAACAAAAGGGGTTTCTTTAGAAATTGATCTGGAAAAGACAGTATATCGAGTCCTTAAATTTTCTAAGCCTCAATGATATTTACTAGTAGTTCCCTAGATTACAGGTGGCATAGTCAAACAAATCTGAAACGTTCGTTTTAAAGCACTTCCCCACTAGAAGAAATGCTGGAATTCTTAATTGACCCAAATTCCTTTAATAGAAATAGCAGGGCCGTTGGAGTATTCTGAAACTCCACATATTTGGTTGTTCTCGATGCTGATAGCAAAATGTAAACATAAAGATTATAGCTTGTAGTTTGTCAACTTATTGTCTTCTAACCTAGAGCAGGGCTCATCCTTCTCCTCTGTGATAAATATTACTAAAATTTTATCTGATAGATCTGGGCATTTCTGAACCTTTTTATGCTCCTTTGGGCTCGTCTAAAATTTTCCTTTTTCTTGTAGCATCTTCTATTGCATAAAGATCCAACTTCGTAACCAATTTATTTTTTAAATCAATGTCAAAAGCCATAACTGACCAAAGAGATGAACAGATCATGCAATCCCAAACTAGAGCTTATTCAAACGTTATGACCATAGTAGACCTTCCATGTGCTGAAACGTCAGACTTCCAAATTGAATGATGGGTCAATAACAAGATAATGAAAGCTATTTAATACTTAATCCTCACCTTCGTCTAGTGATGCCTCATAGAGGAAACCATCCAGCTAAAAGAAGCAAAGATCTCATTGACATCTGAGTTCGGAAACTGCAGAGAGATAGCATTTAAGCAAAGACTTGCCCGCAATTAAGGCCTCTGACATGGAGATGGTTTGGAAGATATAAGAACCTGTCTTGATAAAATCCAAAATGATAGGTCCTATTGCCAAGCCACCAATACCAAATATCACCAAGATTCGGCCAATCTACTGGAGCATAAGGTAAACCTTCACCCGAACGAATAGGTTTGATAGGGTATAGGCATAGATTGTTCATCTTCACTGCCTTCTCACCCGGAACTTCATTTCCCATTATTTCCTTGCCCTTCTTCATAATGCTTGCAAGCTAGCAGCACAACGATCTAGCTAAAAAAAAGAAAGAAAAAGAAAAAGCCATCTTAGAACAACATAAAACGCAACAAGCATAATGCTAAAATTCAATACCCAATCACATAACTAGCTCCTATCATCAAAATATCCTTTTCCACTCAGGTATTTTGTTAAAACAGGCTTTCAAAAGGCAAGAGACAGAAACCCCAATTCACTGGTTCAGCAGAAAGATTGAAACTTTAGCAAGATAATCACCAGTAAGAGGGACATTATTCAAGTTCAGAATGTCAAGAACAGTAACGATAAACAAAAATCCCCGCAAATCCAATGTGAGGAACAAGTTCAGAACCTGAGCACTTGTTTCCATGTAGAAAAAAATCTAAAACACCAACATAAAGTCGGAAATATATGAAGAAGGCCAGTAAAAATGAGACCTTCATGCAAAGAGTTGAAAATGATGAGGAGATCGCAGAGATGTGAAAGAACAAGAAGATTATAAAACCACAAGTGATGCATAAACAGAATAAATTTTACCTAGGTATAGGCACAAGCCTTCCCGAGGCACACACAACAATCTTACAATATACAAGCTCAAGCCAATGCTAAAAATGATGACTGTAATTGACTTGTGTTCCCTAATGGAAATGTGGCTTTGAGCAGCACATTGATCTTGAGGACATTGCTCTTGACTAAAGTATCAGTTCTAGTTGCTATGCATCCAATGATTTCGAGGCACAAGACGTGCGAAATGTCCAGGAACTTCATGCTCAATTGTGTGAAGAAGATGTTGATGACTATCTAAAGTCTTTGGAACATATTCTTTCTCAGCACAATCATGAAGCTCAGGTGCAGACTCCTTTCACTTATGTAGGCTGTAATATGGTAGAGGAAATGTGCAAGAAACTTTCTTCCATCATTGCCCTGCATTTCTCATGCTTATTGTCCCCAGGTAAAGGTAATTACTTTTTTAGGTAGAGAAACTAGCAGCCGATCCCATCTTGACCGTTGATGAATTGCTTAAGTTGAAGTCACTCAAAAAATTTCCAGAGCAGGCAAGGTTTTTCTGCACACTAAGGGAATTGCTGAGCAGGCCACCAAATTATTCGGAGATCTTCAGGCCATGAAGGACAAGGTTTCTTCCATCAGGAGAGAGTTCAATGAGCTGAAGAAGAGAGCAGGAGAATCGCAATCTCAGATAAATTCCAAGTCATCTCCTGTGCAAGAAATAGATGAACAAATTGCAGGGCTTCAAACCAAGAAAGCCGAACTTGCTTGAGACCTCGAGTCAATGAATTTCGGTGAAAGTTCAAGTGGTTGCTGAGCAGAAGATCATGGTGAACTCTATATCAGCTGTCATGCGAGAGATCCAGACTGTCCAATGCTAAAATAATCCCACTATGGAGATGAAAAAGAAAACTGCCGAAAAGCGAATGGCTTAGATTCTCACCAGGTACGCATATCTCAAAGGTTTCTTTCTTGAGAAATCAGGCTGAAAGTTTTCTTCGGCAGAGATATATCCAAGAAAAAACTGGAAGGAGAGTACAGCTTTGGAATCTTCTCTCTTAGATGACCACATTCAATAAACTTGATCCAGGAATTGTTAAGAAAGAATGATGATTACCAAAAATCTTTACAAGAACAGCGGCCGGCTAGGAACTGGTGAAACCGGGCATTGTCTCTCACAATGAGTTCCCTCCCAGTAATTCGTGAAATGAATTTAAAGGCGCTATGACAGTCTCCGCACATTCTAAGATTCTTCGTGATCCTAATTGGAACTGCTGGGGGGATAGAAATGAGGCCAAAGGCCAGGGCAATCTTCTCGCTGTGCAGCCACACTTCTGAGACTTTCTCCTCCTCCTCCAAGTCATACAGCGCGTAGGTCGGGTCGGCTATGTAGCCAGCCTCTTGCATATCCCTCTTTAGCTCCAACAAAGTCGCGTGAATCTCGGAGTTCCTTTCATGAGAAGTATCCTTCGCTTGGAAAATATGGACTTCATTCTTCACAGCAATCCAGCTGCAGCCAGTACCCTTTTTCAGGCCTATGTCCTTTATCTCCTTCCTCACATTGGTGGCTTCCTCCCATCTGCATTATTCGATAAAATTGGAGTGCCATTAGTTAACATATCAAAATGTTCCTTTAGGGTGTAGAAATGGTGAATCTAGTAGGAAGCACAAACAAGAAAGCAGTTCTGATGAAATAAAGTGTGCCCCCACAGATATCACACAGAGGGAAAGTTAACATCTTCCGATATCTCCATCAAAACCTCAAGCAGAAATACATATAAAACAAAGTGTGAACATAGCCAGTAGGATTCTAAATCTTCACTAGGCAAAACTACACAGTTTGCCACTTATCCTGGAGCATTTCTATACAAGAAAAGAAAGAAATCTTCACTAGCAACAGCCCTGTGATTCTGTCTGCTTTATACATGAATATGCATATGAGAGTTTAAAAATAATTATAGAACACTTTCTGAGGAATAAAAATAGAACAGTTGTTCCACCATTATTTTAAAATGATGAGATTACCTTCCAGCAGCTGCCAATGAATTTGAAAGAACCACGAAATTGCCAGAGTCTTTTGGATCAAGTTGAAATAAGTTTTCAGCTGCAATTCTACCAAGTTCTGGATTCCTGTGGATCCTACAGGCCCCTAAGAGGGCTCCCCATATTGATATCGTGGGTCGAAATGGCATTTTCATGATAAAGTCATATGCCTGCTTTAACATGCCAGCCCGCCCTAGCAGGTCCACAATACATGCATAATGCTCTGGCCCAGGTTCAATTGCATGTCTTCTTCTCATTGATGCGAAGATATCCATACCAAGCTCTACATTTCCTGCTCGACTACAAGCTGCCAATAAACACACGAAGGTCACATAATTTGGTATCATCTCACTGCAACTTGACAGCATTTTCTCAAACACAGCAACAGCCATATCGGCAAGCCCTTGATGTGCATAACCACCGATCAAAGAATTCCAAGTAATCAGATTTCTTTGTCGCATGCCATGGAAGGCACCTTCCGCATCCTCAATACATCCACATTTTCCATACATGTCAACCAGTGCAGTGCCGACAAAAATATTTCCCATTACGCATGCCTTAATAGCAAGTGAATGAACTGACCTACCAAGCTCAAGCCCTGCTAAGCCAGCACAGGCATTGAGCACAGAGGATACCAAGAAATCTGTCGGCTGAATCCCTTCTTTCCTAGCCATTAAGAAAGCCATGCAAGCCTTTTCTTGCTCATGATTCTGCACTAACGTAGACATTAGTGAGCACCAAGACACGTCATTTGGCTCGCGAATTTCATCAAACACCATCTCGGAACAACTAACCTCCCCACATTTCCCATAGAAATCGACCAATCCATTCGCTACAGAGATGTCCGCCTCCAACCCGCTTCTAAGAACATACCCATGGAGCTGGTGACCAAGCTCTAAATTTGCCGTGTCCGAACAGGCGTTGAGAAATGCACACAATGTTATATAATCAGGAACACCACCCACTCTCCTAAACTTAATAAATGCGCCAATACCATCCTGGGGCATTCCGTCGAGCACCGCGTTGGAAATATACGTATTCCACGCTACTCTGTTCTTCTGGGGCATTTCGTCGAACAGCTTCCTCGCATCATCTTTAAGCCCCGTTTTACAGTACATATCAAAAGCACTGCTACCAACGAACACATCGACAATTTCACCCACCTTAATGGCAATCCCATGAATCTGCTTCCCAGTAACGGGCATGCAAAGACCGCCAGAGGCCTTGAACGCGCAGGGGAAGGTGAAATCATTAGGCCGAATGCACTCCTTCAGCATGTCAACGAACATAAGCAGGGAGAAGCTAAAGTGGCCGTTCTGGGCAGACCCAGAGATCAGCGAGGTCCAGGAGACGACGGAGCGAGTCGGGTTGAGGCGGAGGACGAGCTGGGCCGAGCCGGGGAGGTCCAGCTTGGAGTACATGTGGGTGAGGTGGTCGGAGACCAGAGCAGGAAGCGGGTGGCGAAGGGTCTTGACGATGCGGGCGTGCGTGGCTCGGCCGAGGAGAGAGGAGCGAGCAGACACGGCCGCGGAGAGGAGGGACGCGAGGGAGTCGACGGCGTGGCCGGCCATGTCCCGCGGCGGAGGCGATCATTTTCTGCGGCGGCGGCGGCAGCGAAATGGCCGCATCAGGTACCGGAGAATGCGTCCCGCGTCACGAAGATATCGAGAGTTTGAAATTCGAGAAAGGCAAAGTTCAGAGCTTTTTTCCACGTTCACGTGTTCTGTCAGAAAAAGAGAGAGTGAATTTCTGCTCTGGGCCTATCCTACACATTTGTTTAGATCAATGCTGTGTACTTCCAATTCATACAATTTTTGTCTTTTCACTCTTGTGGAATAAAGGATTAATATCATAAAAACAAAATTTTTAAACTAAGTTTTTGACCTTAAAATTTAACATAAATAATGCGATCGACCATTTTCAACCCAAAGTAAAATCAAAATAAAAATCCGATCCAATGTTTTACGGCTTAATATTCTTGTCAATATTCTTGATTAGTAAGACTTTTTAATACAAGAACTTCATCTATACGTAATCAGAATATGCCTGAGAGGTTTCATAAGCTTGCTAAAAATCAACATGACCAATGTGGTCGACCATAGAGAACATATGATTTGCCCCAATCCAAGACGGAAAATCAAAATAATCAAAAATCCGATCCAACGTCTCGCAACTCAAGAATCAATATTCTTGATTGTTAAGACTTAACACAAGAATTTTACCTAATCAGGATATGCCTAATATCTTGAGAAAATTATGGTGTTAGAAGAAGATATATTGCAAATCAGACAATTTAAACATTTAGATAAGCCAACGGGTTAGGAAGTTACCTCGATGGACTTTCTCCAATTTTCACGGACAATTGGCGATGGCTTTCTGTCGCTAATGACATCGCCTACACAAAGAGAAATTAGAGAACAGCTCCAAGAAAAATCACTTCAAGTCCCAACGTGGGTGTAATCCGGCCAGCGTGTGAATGACAGCAAAGAACCGGTATCAGAGCAGACCCGTAAAACTCACAGCAACATTGGTTCATCCAGCAACAGAAGTGATAAAAACCGGCCAACAAAACCACCGAATTCACTCGAAACTGGACGGTAACCCTCCGGACAACGGTGGTGACGAGCGGCAGCTACAAAATGGGATGGCCAAGCACGACGAGCAACAGCGGCAAAACTGGACAGCAAACGACCGCGAACAGCAGCGATGAAAGACAACGAAGAACAGCGGTGAAATTGCAGCATCAAGTACTGAAGAATGCGATGTTAGACGCAAATACACATCATCTCATAACACCCTTTGAAGGATTACATGGTACGATTGGATCAAATAAGTTCTTATGGAATAAATATTATAGTTTCAAAAGTTGAATATTTCCCGTCTATAATTAGGATTGTACATGAGCTAGGCAACACTATAACAAAAATGGAACAAGCAATCTACTGGCCCTGCCTGTTTTTTAGAAATTGAGACTTTTCTTCTCGAAATATTATGTAGAATCTCAATTAATTCAATCATGATCTGTCATTGATATCAAAATCATAGAGTTGATTATTCTTTATTTCTTTCAATAATTCCAAGATAATCGGATAAAATTAAACTATCATTTTAAGGAAAAATTCACTCAATCTTTAAAAGAAAATTGGTTCCAAATTTGAAACCAATAAACCAACTGGTCATATCGATTTATGATTTTCAAAGTGGTTCTCTCATGTCTAAAACAATTCCAACTTAACTAATCATTATCGCACATTAGTTGATGGTTGGTTCACCCTTAATTTATTATGATTGTTCGCGTGATATGATGAAATTTGACAAAAGAATGGCGCAAATATTATTTAAAATGGATCTCTTTAATGAGTGTTCTTGTAATACTTGCTAATCAGAAAGTGTTCAAATTTCAATGCGACTCTTACACATAACATGAAAAAAAAAAAAGGGACAATAAAATGGAAATTACAGAATTTTCATAAATAATTATTTTGACTAAAGTATATCGTTAACAAAATCGCAGGGATTAAGAGAGTATGGTTATTCATCCACTAACTTTGTTGCAAATGCCTCAAAGCACTCGCATCCTCACCATTTCTCATCTCAGATCCCAACTTTTCGCTCCAAAACTCACTCCTCTCTCCCTCTCTAATCCTTCATGTCTGCAAATGCCCTTCATGAATTTCACAACTCTCTCTTTTCATTCTCCCCTCTCCACTGAGAGAGAGAGAGAGAAAGAGAGAGCTCCTCCTCTCTGTCTCTCTAGCACATCGTTGTTTTTTCTGCCCCAATGGACTCCGATTTCGCGACCGAACGGTGCTGCGTTAGCCACGAGAAGCCCGAGGCCGTGGCCCGCCTTCAGGAAGGGATCGCCGCGCTCCTCTCGCGGTGGCGCGGCCTTCAACTAGCCATCGAGAACCAATGGGGTGGCACAGATTCTCTTCAAAAGTCTCACCAGCTTGTCGCCGATATACTCTTGTGCTTCTCTTGCTCAGAAGGTCTGTATCAAAAGAGAACAAATGACACTTTTTTACTTTCTTTGCAAAAATTTAGAATATTATTCGAATTTGAAAAAATGATGAAATAAATTACATGTGATTCCAAATGTAATGTTTGGAATATTGTGACAGTTTCAAGAGTTTCAATTTAGATAAAGTCAAAGTGCGTGAGTCACGAGTTTTAAATTAAGTGAAAGTAAAAATTCAATCCATACGAACCACTAATAGTCTTTTATGGTTAAATTTCTACTAAAGTATCAACTCGCCCTGCAAATTAACCAATACAGGTATGATCTGCATGGGACTGAGCCATCAAGATGTCGCAAATTTACTAATTCACTTCAATTGACCAGTTTACCGCTTTAAAATGAAGGGAAATTGCGTGCAAGTCCTTGTAGAAGTTAAGAGGTTTTTTGTCCCATCTTGGCAGAAGCTATCTATGTTGAGGACTTGGAGAATTTTCTCCACGAATGCATGCTGCTTTCTTTCAACACAGAGATGGAGGATGGAAGCATTGAGGAGGTACTGTGTAATGGCCTGAGTTTTCACTTCTTTTGTTTTCGGAGAATCCGATGTATTTAAACATAACCAGTGCAACCATTCGCAGGTAGCAGATCAACTCATGATGTTGCATGCGGAGTACTTGCAAGGACATCACTAGTTCTTGCATCAGAACATACAACTCACCGACCTTCATCTCTCGTTCTATGAAAACTTAATACCAAAAGGGACTGCAAGTGATTAAGTTTCCTGCTAATTCCATTCTTTTGCCAATTGCTTATCATCAAAATTAACAAGATCAGCAAGTGTCACATGCCACTTAAGGAAATTCTCACATCAGACCAAATCGATTTTGCAATATGGATGGATCTTGAGAGGCATTTTCTGAAGGCCAACTCTGGTAGCAAGGTTTTGAAGAGAATCACTTACAGAGCAGAGAGATAGAGATGACGAGGGGAACTTGTGAATCTTTCTTGCTTATTTAGTATACAAGCATGTTGTATTCTACAGGATCCCTATTCGCTTTTGGCTTGACAAACATGAAAAATAATGTTATGTCCCTTTGCTTGGTCATATGTCGATGTTTGATATGAACACCGGCATTTTACTGATGATTATTTGGCACAGCTATACAGACCACTATACCATCACCGGCTGCACGTACTATTTCATGAGTAAGAACACAATTTCTTCTGGTAAATCTTAATTTGAAATTTTGTTACAACAGTTGATATTGCTCGCCAAATGTCCATCTTGGCTGTAGCTACGACATGTGACTACACAAACAAAACACAGAAGAGGTACACTGACATAAATTTCTGGCTCTCTTCTGTGATTTCCCATTACAGGATATCAAACATCTGCATAGTAAATGCATTACTCGAGAAAAGCAATTTTAATTGAAAATCGTCACAGTCACTGCAATGTGAGGGATTATGGACATTTGGGGGTACTGCTCGTCGTGCACCACTGAAAAAACTGCGGGGTCTGCTCTGCCTTCGTACTTCTTAGCAACAAAAATTGGAAAATGACGCCGAACATTGTCACCAGGGGTAATTTACCTGGTCAACAAAGAGACTGCAACAAATTTCCAACTAATGCCATTTACGAGCACCTGCTTATCATCGAAACTAGAACAGAAGATAAAGATGTTACTTGATATCGAAGGCGAAATCTCGAAGAAAGCTTTTGAAGACAATCAATATAAAAGCGGAGAGGTGTGATGATGGTATATTTGAAAAGATGATAAGCACTGATGAGGAAAACATATGCATAATGTTTCCTTCTTATATTGGACACAAGCGTTGTGATTTTACAAGATCCTCTTCTTTGCTGTTTTTTTTTTTTTTTTTTTTTTTTTTTTTGGTAAGGTAAGAGATATATATTGACTTAAGCCAAAAGCAACAAGAACGCTATACAGCAAAAACTCAACACCAAGAACTTGCATTCAAAGTGAGTGGAAGGGTGTCAAGGTAAAAGAAAACCAACTGCACAAGAGCATAGGAAAGCCAAATAGTGGCAAAGCAAAAACCTATATAGGGATCACAAAAAAATACCGATCCCAACAACTACACAAGTGTAGGGAGATGAATACAAATGTAGGAATGGTAGGACAGCTCGCCAACTGCACTAGAGAATCTTCCAAAAATTCGAACTAGCACCTTCTTCAACTGCACAAATGAGGAGGACCTCCGACCAGAACAGGAAAAATGAGAGAACCCCCACTCGAAAAGGTCTACTAACCAATAGGTGGATCATTCCGCCAAAAAGAAGGGTTTACTAACCAACAATGCAACAATCTACGATTTGTGGTGCTAGAAGGAATCGGTGAAAAGACAAAACCTTGTCCCTGACAATCTTCTCCAACCATATCTTCATGGTAGAAAGGGAGGGCGGTCTACCCTCGAAGAGAATATTATTCTACTCCTTCCAAATGATGTTGCATAAAGCAGCAAAAACAAACCAAGCAAGGGTGGAATGAAAGGAATGGATAAATACTTGATCGCCCATTGCAAGTTATTCATCCTTCCAAAATGATGTTGCATAAAAGTAGCGGAATGGAACAACCAAAGAAAAATGAGCAAGGGTGCCCATGATGTTACATGGAAGCTTTCATATTGGAATAAATTTTATCTTTTTATGAAATTTTCCTCTTTGAGCCAAATATGGGCATTATCCATTTTTTGCTTGATTGATTTGAAACCATAGGGCTTTGTTATTCATCCAACCATATATAATTTGTATAATTTCATTGAGAATTGAGAGAGAATTTTAAATTTGAAATTCTAGGGTTTATACATGAAAAGTTCTAGAATTTTCAAATTACTTGCAATTGGTTAATGTTCGTTGTAAATCGTTGCTGAGCATTGTTATATATATGTTTTAGCATCTTTCAATTGCATTAAAAGAAAGTTTTTTAGGCTTCAATTTGAGAAAAAAAAACGAATTCGGCCATGAGGGCTAGGGTTTTCTTCTTCCTCTCTTATTCCTTTCTAAAATCATCCAACTAAGAGAGAAGAAAACTAAATTATTCAAGCAAGAGTTGGTCTATGACCGCTTTACCGCGTCGCGGTACGACATGATCATCGGCTTCTTTTATAGTTTCACCTAGGAAGGCAATCCTGCTTCGGACGAAATGATGAAGGCGAATTGTCGACAAAGGTGTTATCTTTCGTTCTCGGGCAAGTTCCTTGGGCTCCATTTCCCATGGCAAAGATTGTTTCATTTTTCGGTGTTCAAAGGGGTCAATCCTGAGTAAGTGCCCATGTTTGATCACGCTTTTCTTGTTTTTTTCTTTAGAGATCCAAAATCTTGTGGTAGAATTCTTTAGATGTAGCTTGTGCAGTTATCGTTTTGTTCGGAAGAGAGAATTTTTTATTTATTTTTAACTGGCTACTCGAGATTTTTGGGTTTTGGGTTGCTGTGTATGGTGCAATTAGAGTGATTGTCTCGTATATATATAGAAAAAGTTCTGGAATTTTAAGTTAGATTTTAGTGTTACCTTCGATTTTTATTCGATGGTAGCAACGGTTGGTTTAGAGATTATTGTAGCTAATTGTTTGTTCCGCTTTGGACGAGTGGTTAGGGTTTCTACCTTCTCTTCCTCCCACCTCGTGCTTCGGTGCAATTGTGCGTACGGGGTTTCTATGCATTCGCATTAGATTCTTGCACCTCTTTCCTTTTCCTTGATTGCCGCTTTGTTGTTTTACTCGATGGACCGAGATTACGCATCAATTGATCCACGTACGCAATGGGTGACGCTTATGGGGTGCTTTGTTACAAAGTCGAGATTTGTGCCCTATTTTTCGTTGATTTGGGTTATTTCTATATTAAGTAGTTAGTGAGTCGCTGAAACTTTGGGGCTATGGTGCTCCCTTTAGTCTGGAAAAGAGAACCAATGGTTAAGATTTCTCAAGTTGTCGGGATATCAAAATTTAAAGATGGAAATAGTCGGTTCTTGCTTTTCACGTGCAGTGCGTGCATCTTGTTGCTAGATTCTAAATGAAACCGTTGCTTTAAGGCTTCATTATGATTTTACCATAAATATGTTGATTGTGGGGTGAGCAAAAGACCAAACTGTGATTTTTGTATGTACGAGTGGTTTTATGCTAAGTTATCTATCTGGATTTGTTGGGTTCATAATTGATTTGCTGAGTAATGTGGCATGACTAGCAAATTCTAAATTTGCAAATTCTAATCTTTTTACAAATTGCTCGCACGGCTCCTACGATGCATTGGTGGTGTTTTATTGACTAAGGTTTAAAATTCCATTGAAGGCGATACAATGAAACCAAGAGATTTGTGAATCGAGATCCAAATGTATATAGATACAAACAAGAGGATGTTATTTATCAAAAAATTAGGATTAGGCTAGAGAGATGTAAAAGCTGAAGGTTTCAAGAGTGGAAGAAAAGTCCATAGTCTGTTGTGTAGTGCTTTGTGGAAACCTCAGGTTCAAAAGGGGAAAATCGTAAATGGTGCATGATGAGAAGCACATGAATGAACTTTTTACATGGGAATTATGTTTTAAATCTATCAATTTGTAGTTTTTTTATTTTTATTGTAATGTTTGGACCGGTGACTAACGGAAGACTATAGCGTCAAAATACGAATTAATCAACATTATTGAAAATTCTGGCGAACCAAACGGACCTTTCATGTCTTCTTGTGTGGTTTTACCATGAATCATCGGAGTGAACTGGCTTAACATGATTGAGGTTTAGAAGTTCTCTTTATAGAGATTTTGCTTGATCTCTTGTGGGTTTCATGCTAACATGCATGAAGGATACTTCTAAATTCAGATGATATGATTGTGTCAAATAGGTGGAGATTGAGTTATTGCATGACTACAAAATTTCCCAAATTTAAAAGATGCCAAATTTAAATATGCCAACTAAGGGTTGACAGTAAGGAAATGTGAGATAAAGATTATCCTCATGATTTTTTGATGTAATGATTAATGATAGCTACGAAATTTTTGGCTCCCTTTAATTCTAGCAACCATTCGTATCCATCTTGTTTTGCCATGAGTCCGAAATATTAAAATAATAATTTAAAAAAAATTGTGGCAAAAATTGTTGCTTGATAAATGCAATATGATCTTGGGAAGCACATGTCGTAAAGTGCTTCATATTGTTAGATGAATTTTGGGCATATATTTTTTGGAGTTTCCTATTGATAAAAATTAGTATATACAATTACTTGCCTAAAGGGAGTTATTGTGTATATTAATTTGAAAATTGCATGAAGATAAATTCCAAAATTAAAAGATGGGATGTATACTCAAAAAGATTTATCTACCCAAAGGGGATAAATTTTTTAAAGTTATATGTAATTCCCCTCTATATTGATATATTAGAGATGAATGATGGGGATGTGTGACTCGAAAGGTTTATTTGCCTAAAGAGAATAAATTTTTTAGAGTTATGTGTAATTCTCCTATATGTTGGGATAATGGAGATATGTATAATTTAAAGGAGTTGTATGCTCAAAGGGGATTGATCCTTGAAGATTATATGTAATTCTCTTTTATCGTCTCTATATATTGATATCATGGATATGTATAATTTAAATGATTTGTCTGCCCAAAGGGGATGGATCATTGATAATTATGTGTAATTCTCATTGTTATCGTTTCATAATCTTCATGTTGTGGAAAATAATTGTACATTATACACTCTGCCCAAAGGGGAGTTTGTGATGTGCTAATTATTTTGTTGAATTGTTCATTGCCCATAATTGATTTTATTGCATTATATGTGACAACACTACCTGTGTTTTATTTTAAAATGACAAGATTATCAATGCGTCCAAACACATGGAGATCAAATATTATACTGTTAAGGATTTGGTCAAAAAGTGAGATATTATGATTGATAATATTAGAACCAAGTCCATGTTAGCTAATCATTTAACAAAAGATTTACGATCCATTTTGTTTAAAGGCCATGTATAAGAGTATGGGTGTTTTAGACTCTTTTAATCTCTTTAGTTAGTGGGAGCTATGTACAGTTTGTCTTTTTGGATATGGTAGTTATATACAAATTGATAATGCTTTTACGATCTTTATTAAAGGATTTTTTTTTTTATTATTATCATTTGTTGATTGAGAAATGGAAGTATTGTTATCTTTAAACAAATTTTGTTTAAAGATGACTAGAAAGATTATGAAATCTCATGTTGAATTGTGACATAGTTATGCAATTTCATATTGTTTAGAAATGGCATTAATGCGGTTTCATGTTGTTGATAAATTGCATTAAGGACCGATAAGAAATAGTGTATATTTTGATCACATGTTGGCATTATTTCTTACTACACTACTAGGCCCATGATTCATGAAAATATAATACTTATTATATGTGATTATGGAAGGTCTTGTGTTGTGTGTATGGGGTTTTTGTGAGTTCGCATTAGGTTCTTGCACCTCTTTCCTTTTCCTTGATTGCCGCTTTGCCATTTTACTCGGTGGATTGAGATTACGCATCAATTGATCCACGTATGCAATGGGTGACGCTTATGGGGTGCTTTTCAAGGTTTTTGTTGTTATAAAGTCGAGATTTGTGCCCTATTTTTTGTTGATTTGGGTTATTTCTATATTAAGTAGTTAGTGAGTTGCTGAAGCTTTGGGGCTATGGTGCTCCCTTTAGTCTGGAACAGAGAACCAATGGTTAAGATTTCCCAAGTTGTCGGGATATCAAAATTTAAAGATGGAAATAGTCGGTTTTTGCTTTTCACATGCAATGCGTGCATCTTGTTGCTAGATTCTAAATGAAATCGCTGCTTTAAGGCTTCATTGTGATTTCGCCATAAATATGTTGATTGTGGGGTGAACAATTTGTTTGTACGAGTGGTTTTATGCTAAGTTATCTATCTGGATTTGTTGGGTTCATAGTTGATTTACTGAGTAATGTGGCATGACCAGCAAATTCCAAACTTGCAAATTCTAATCTTTTTGCAAATTGCTCGCACGGCTCCTGCGATGCATTGGTGTTTTATTGACTAAAGTTTAAAATTCCATTGAAGGCGATACAATGAAACCAAGAGATTTGTGAATCGAGATCCAAATGTATATAGATACAAACAAGAGGATGTTATTTATCAAAAAATTAGGATTAGGCTAGAGAGATGTAAAAGCTGAAGGTTTCAGCAACGGAAGAAAAGTCTATAGTCTACTGTGTAGTGCTTTGTGGAAACCCCAGGTTCAAAAGGGTAAAATCGTAGATGGTGCATGATGAGAAGCACATGAACAAAAACCACAATTCATAGCTGGGATTCTGCCATAAGAAAGAAGCATCACCTGAGTTGGCAGCCTGTTCCTAGTGATCAACCACAACAGGAATTGCAAGTTCTGCCCTCTTGGCCAAATAGCTTCCCAAGCATAAGCAGCGGAAAAGTTACCAGACGAGTTCCCCAACCATATGAAACGATCAGGTTTGTTTTTAAGCTCAGGGAATGGGTCATCCTAGGTGGTAATCTCATTCAAAACACCCGAAGTTCGGTTCGGAATAACATATAGTCAGCCATAGAAGCTCCCTTGGGGAGTCGAGAACGATAGATGTCGGTATTGTAGAACAACAAATTAAGCGGCCCTTTGGGATGCCAATTGTCGAACCAGATGGAGATGGAGGTGCCATCCCCCACTTGCCAGCAAAAAGATCTACGGAATTCGCCTCTCTAAGGTTAATTGATCTTCTTCTCTGCTACTTTTGGCTTCATAAATAAGAAAAAATGTTTTTGTCCGTTTAGATCAATTTGTTGATAGCCATCGGCTGATTATTGATAAAAATCTGCATTGTCTGGAACATTATAATGCGAATCACGTGAGTGCATTTCGTATTTTTCCTGAAGATTCCTTCATGGCTGGTACACAGAGACTGCACTCTCGGAAAGGAAGTGGCAATGCTGCAAGAATACTAGCCAAAAGCAAAAACTAGTATCTTTTTCACAAAGACAAACACAAAGTACTTTCAAAAGGTGAACTTCCTATTCAGACGAAAAAATAGTTCGGAGAGGAATAGTGGAGAATCCCTCATTGGTCACTTTCATCTTTAACAATGAACGCCAAAGAAAGTACCGAAAAATATTAACAGAGGATCTCCTTAAGAACGAATGAAAAGGGCTTTCAACAAGAGAAAGATCTACCATTTGAATACTTAATTTGTACTTTGTCACATTACTAGGTGACTAAAATTTCGAGGCAAAAACGAAAGTCACTCACCGAATATCATTCTTAATCACATCAACACCCTATGATCACCATATGTGCAGGCACGAAACATTAATCAAATTACCAAAAAGTACCTAGACAAAGATTCAGTCTCTCCGCCTCCCCTCCATGATTTTTCATTATAAGATATCAAAACATTCTGTATGATGTTCGAAGGGTTTTTCATAGAGAAAACTGCATTAATGTAACCGATGATACTTCATTAGGACAACTCTGTAAGTTCTCTAACGATGCCTTTCTTGGGTCTGCTCGGACCCCACGGCGAACCAAATCACTTGTAGCCCCAAAAATGCATAAGAAAGACGCTGGCCCATGCAGGGATAAAAGGGACATTGCGGTTCGTTGTACCTAGCAAATCTCCTCTCCCCCTCGCTTCAGAAAAGCTCAGAAGAACGAGAAACGAAAGTTTCGACGAGCAAGAAGCGAGAACACAGACCCATAAAACTCTCAACCATCTTCAACCTCAAAGTCGCGAGGTAAGGCCTTCATTGCGAGCTTTCTGGGTGAAATTCTTTCTGCGTGCGCATTGCTTGTGGCTCTATGATCTTCTTGTTCTTGCACGGCTCCACCATCTCCTCATCATCACCAAGTCTTTGCATAAAGGTCTCATTTTTGCTTGCCATCTTTATTTATTTTTCGACTCTTTCTTGGCGTTTAAGATCTTTTTCTACGTGGAAGCACGTGGTCAGGTCAGGCATTAAGTTGCTCCTCACGTTACAAGTTGTGGGAATTTTCGTTTGTCGTTGCTGTTCTTGACGTTCTGGACTTTGAACATTGTTGCTCTTACTAGTGATTATCTTGCTAAAGTTTCAATCTTTCCCACGAACCGGTGAATGGGGTTCCTGTCTCGTTTCAAAAAAGCCTGTTTTTACAAAATACCTGAGTGGATAAGGATATTTTGGTGATAGGAGCTAGTTATGTGATCGGTAGCATTATGCTGCCGCGTCCTATTGTGTTCTGAGATGGCTTCTTTTCTGCTAGTCGCTGTGCCGCTAACTCAGGAGCATTATGGGGAAGGGGAAGCGAGTAATGGGAAATGAAGAATCTGGTGATAAGGGTTTGAAGACAAACAATCTGTCCCTATACCCTGTCAAACATAATAGTTCGGGTGAGGGTTTACCTTATGCTCCAGTAGATTGGCCGAATCCCGGTGATACTTGGTATTGGTGGGTTGGCAACAGGACCTCTTGTTCTGGTTTCTATAGAGACAGATTGTTATATCTTCCAAAGCGCCTCCATGGCCAGGGCTGTAATTCTCGCTTTGCGAGCAAGTGTTCTCTTGAAAACTATATCTCTTTGCAGTTTCCCAACGCAGATGTCAATGAGTTCTTTGCTTCTTTTAGCTGGATGGTTCCCTCTATGAGCCTTTACTCAAGGAAAGGTGAGAATTAAGTCTCAATTTCGTTATCTTGTTTTGTACCCATCATTCGATTCGCAAGTCTGATGCTTCAGAATTTGGAAGGTCTAGTATGGTCATAATGTTTGTGCAAGCTGCATTTTTGGATCACGCGCTCTGTTCATCTCTTTGGTGACTTATGGCTATAACATTGTTTAGAAAGTAAAATTGGTTGGAAGGTCGGATCTTTATGCGATAGAAGATGCTACAAAAAAATAGAAAATTTAGACTATTCCAAATGAGCATATAGACTTCAAAATTGCCCGATCTATTGGACCAACTATTAGTAATATTTAGTCACAAAGGAGAAGGATGAGCCCTGTTTGGGGTTTAGAAGAAAATAATATTCCTGTGCCCTGCTTGGGGAGTTTAGAATCTTTAAGTTTACGTTTTGTTATTTGCATTGAGAACACCAAATATGCGGAGTTTCAAAATACTTTAACGACCCTGCCATTTCTATAAGGGGGATCTCTTCTAGCGTTAAAATGAAGGTTTCCTTATACAGTCTGTATTCTAGGTAACTGCTAGTATGTATCGCGTATGGCTCAAAAAATTTAAGGACTTGATATACAGTCTTTTCCATTTTTAATTTTCAGAGAAAATCCTGATTGTTCATTTGCCAATTTTGATGGAAAACCTGTTTGCTACATTCTCAGAGGTATACATCTTATTTATGTATTATGGTTTAATGATTTTGTTTTCGGAGAAGTATATACCCGTTGCCATGTATGCTTAAAGATGTCAAGCCAAGACTAGCAAAATTTAGGATATTGTTCCACTTCTTCGTTGTCCAATGTTTAAGAAAAGTTCTGACATTTTGTTCTGATGTAGTTATATTTGGATCACTCTGACATGCGGAATTGCATCCAGATTTCTTTCCACAGGTACCAATGGATGAAATTGTATCCAAGCGGAGAGAAGGAGCCCCCTGTAGTTCCAAGAGGATAAAAAAAGCAGGACCAGCTACTTCACAAGCCTTCCCTAGGCGCAAAACCCGACAATCTTTCAAAATGCCAGCTCAAGCCAACATTAGAAATGATGAGTGTGTGATTGACTTGTGTTCTCTGGAGGATGGTTGCACAAGTGATGGAAGTGAATATTCAGTAAGTGTCTCTGAGTCACATATTGATCTTGAGGACGTTGCTCCTGACCGAAGCATTGGTTCTAGCTGCTATGCACCCAATGCTCCCGAGGCACAAGATGTGCGAAAAGTTGAGGAAATTCATGCTCAATTTTGTGGAGAAGATATTGATGAGTGTCTAAAGTCATTGGAACACATTCTTTCTCAGCACAATGATGAAGCTCAGGTGCAAACTCCTTTGACTTATGGAGGTTCTGATATGGCAGAGGAATTGTCTACTAACCGCAAGCTTTCTTCCATTCTTGCCCTGGATTTCTCATGCTTGCTGTCCTCAAAGTACCTGGAAGAGATTAGTTATTCCATAGAGGATCTCCCGACTGATCCCATCTTGACTGTGGATCAACTGCTTAAGTTGAAGATAGTCCAAGAAATTTCCAAAGCCAGCGAGGTTTCTTTGCATTGCAAGGGAATTGCTGAACAAGCTCACAAATTTTTCGGAGCCATAAAAGACCATGTTTGTTCTATCAAGAGAGTGGTCAGCAAGCTGAAGAAGGGAGCAGGAGAGTTGGAATCTCATATAGAATCCAACTCATCTCTTGTGGAAGAGATAGATGAACAAATTGCCCAACTTCAATCTAGGAAAGCCGAAATTGCTCGTAAGCTCGAGTTGACGAATAAGGAGAAAGATCAGGTGGTTGCTCAGCAGAAAATCTTGGCAAACTCTTTATCAGCTGCTGTGCAAGAGATCCAGACTGCCAGCGCTGAAATCCCAGTATGGGAAATGAAGAAGAAAACTGCTGAAAAGGAAATATCTGAGATTCTCGCCAGGTATGCACATCTCAAAGGTTTATTCTTTGAGAAATCGGGCTGAAACTGAAATACAAGCCAACGATATGCTTTCAGGGTAACAATGCTTCGTAGCCTCTGTGTCTCAATCCTGACTTTTGAATCTTCTCAGTGTTATGTTGAATTGACATGGATATGAAAGGTTATTTCAGTTGGTTTAATAGGGTCACCAGTTGTGCAATCTGAATTGCTAGACGAGAGAGAGCTACTAGCCTACTAGTAAAAACTCGGATGTGAATCGCAATTCACAACTCATGTCCCGAAATTGTCTCTGTTCAACTCCTTGGACCCCATTTTAGCACTTCTCATGCTGCTGTTTGCGAATGCATGCTCAATGTAACTTGAAATATCAGTAAATTCGATTGCGACCAAGTGATATATCCAATTTGGCTTACCAAGGCATGTGATTTATCAGCTCAAGTCGCTGGTTTGTGACAAGTCTTACTTATCTCAGACCACCGAGATCAAATAAATCAGCTTAACGATCTTGTAATACACGATTCTCATCAACCTACTTGTGTTTGAACTGGAGAACTCTTTTTACTATATAATATGCAGCGAATTTGCAGAAAAATGTGTTATAAGACTTGAGAGAATTTTTTTTCTTTGCTTAAGGCTAATTGGTTCAACCTTATTCTTGCTTCTCCCTTGCTCATTGCAAAAACAGGTTTTCTTTTCTTCTGTCAAATGATTGATATTTTCTTGTTAGTATCTGACATTTAGTTCATTCTTTCATGCCACAAATCTCTTGGACGAAAATAAATTTGGAGTCTGCTTCACACCTTAGTAGCTTACTCACAATTATCTTTTAACTTTTACGACTTATAAGACTAGTGACATTTCGACTCAAAAAAAGAAACAAGACTGGCGACATATTACCATGAAACATAATATCATTGGGTAGTTGGACAGAGTAAGAAACTATTTCAGCATATATAACTTAAGGTTCATTATGGCATGTGTATTATCAACTATTTTTCTAAATTCAAACGCACATGTTTCACTAATGCGAGGAAATAGTTTCTTTTCTGCTGAGTGCTGACTCTGTTTCTGGACTAATATAAGAACAAACTTAGATAGCTATATTATTTTAATTGAAACTATATACCCACTATTTTGAAACTTATAAAACACCCCATTAGAGAAGAGTTTATTTTAGCCTAATTTTGTTTCCTTGAAAAAATACCTTTTTTTTCCTCATAAATGCATCCGGCATGGCGCCCTTATTAATCAATAAAAAGTACGCAAACTCTCCTTCAACTAAATTCTGAATAGTCTTACTAATGAATGCTCCTGGAAACTCATAAACCATGTTTATATTGGAAATATATTTCCAATTAATCGATTTATGCATTACACAAAGTAAAAACGACACATTGAAAATAACAAATATTTTTCGATTAGTTGCTTAATTAGAGCATTTGTTAACGAAATTCAATTTAAAATAATGGTTCATGTGGAAGAAGCAGCATTGCAGCAACTTTTGCAAGGCGTATTTTGTCCTCGGCAATTTCTTCAAATTCTAAAAAAAAAAATTTGGTAAAGGTAAGTAATAAATTGATTTTGCAAGAAAGAAGACAAGAGGGAGGCCTGGCACCAACAAAAATAGACACTCAAGAAGACAAAAGTCTAGAACGAGCGTAAGGGTGCCATGGTTCCCAGAAAAAAGGAGAAACAACAACAAAAGGAAACAAAAGACAACAAAAACTAGAAAACCTCCATCAATCAAAAATAGAAGGATGGATGTTCCAGCTTCATTGAAGTCTTCTATTCATGGGCACATCGGGAACATGCTTAAAGGTCATAGCCTTATCTTTGATAGCCTTCGAAGATGCATTTTCATCTCCGGAAGAAAGAGAGTCGATTCCGAAAAAACACATTGTTTCGCTCTTTCCAAATGATATAACACATTGTTCAAATTCTAAAATTTGCTGCCCATTTTTTTTTTTTTTTTTGTATTTCTTGCAATTGTCATTTTAAGTTTTCGAAAACCTATGTATTTGTTAGGAGTGTGCACGTTTCGGAGTGGATAGAATATTTATCCTATCTTTTAACATATCTTGTAAGTATGGCTCCAAATTTTTGAAACACCTAACTACCCTCAGTTGGAAAAAAATTTCATAAAGAAAATTAAGTCCACTTAATTTAAAGCTATATAGATACGGGACAAGCTAATGATGTATCTTAAAGATAATTATGCCATTGAAATATTTTTTTTCTTGTAGGAATTGAAATATTTTATTTCAAATATGAGTTATCTAGAGTTTAGGCAACTATATTTCCCATTTCTCAAATCAACTAAATATTAATTTAGGGGGTGCATAGTAACGTTTCTATTTTGGGAAACTATTTTTTTTTTTTTTCAGAAAGAATTTTTTTCAATTTTTACTTCGAGAACAATTTTGAGTAAAATAAAAGTGTTTGGTAATTATACAAAATTTATATTTTTATAATAGAAAAAGAATAGAAATGCGTTTGGTAAAAATTTATAAATTTTTGTACTTATTTGTTTTTTTTCTTACTCACTAATCGCCAATTGTCGCATGACCGCCGCACAATGGCTGCACGACCGTCGCACAATCGTCGCACAATTGCCGCACAATCGTCAACCATTGCCGCCGATTGCCACATGACGACTGCATGACCGTCGCACAACCGCCACACAATTGCCGCATGGACGGCGCTACGGGATTGCCGCCCACAGCCCACCGGCTACGGGAGGGGGTGGTGGCCGATCAGCTATGGGTGGTGGTCCTGCGGCGACGATTGGCGCGATAGTTGACGGTCATGTAGCGGCAGGTGGCAATCGTGCGGCGGTTGGCAATGGTAGGCTGCCGACGAACGGTGGCGGTTATCGGCCGGTGGGCTACAGGTGGTGGCAATCATCGCCGACAATCATCTGTTGACAGTGGCCATGAGCAGCAGGAGGTGGCCGACGGTGGCCACAACAAGGAAGAAGAACAAAAGAAAAATAGAAAAGAAAAAAAAAACTTATCTCTTGAAATTGTTTCCGAGAACAAGAAATTTTTTTTTTTTTGTTTCTTATTTCTGTTCTAAATCTATTCCCCAATCACTTTTTTATTCCGGAAAATAGAAAAATAAGTTGACGTTACTAAACAAATTTCTGTTTTTTCTTTGTTCCGGGGAACAAAAGAACAGAAATCGGGAGAAATGGAAATGTTACCATGCAGGCTCTTAATATGCTGAATCCATTTTTTGTTAGGGAACCTACGCAATAGTTATCAGGTTGGCACAAGGGCAAGCAGTCAATGAGGAAGAACCAGTTCAAGTGGTGATAGATCCATGGCTTTCCAAACATCTTAAGCGGGCCGATGACTCCCCAAATGATTGAGGCATTGTAAAAGACATTGTTGCCGGGGCATGTCCATAGGCTTCCTTCTGGTAGCTGGGACCGTTTGCATATGTGGGGCTGCTGGTGATTAGCCACCACACAGTGGCAAAATAGACGCTTGAACCGATGATCGTCCCAACCAACTGTGGAATTGGGAAGTTTCACAATGTTGTGAGGAGGCCCAAAGTGAGAAAAAGGTAGGAGTTTGAAAGGCCTCAATTCTCTATGATGTAATTTTCCTGAACCAGGAACATCGACTTCAGAGGAATCTTCAAGTAGTGACCTAATTTGAAGTCTGAAGTAAATGAGATCGCTTGGACCATGGTGATGTAGCCATACGTCTTGAAGGATATGTTGGCAAGAGGCTTCCCTGGATAAATAAATCCTATGATCAACTCCATGATCACATTTAGCCCTAGCGTTTGCAACAGCAAATTTCATGTGTGTGAGAAATGTTTTTCTTTGGTATCGGCCTGTTAATTTACCTCGCATTCTCGTGTTGCTAGATATGTAAATTACATTGTTTTTCGTGGTTGTGATGATCCCAATTGGTAATGTGAAGAATAACGTCATCCCACACGCTAAGAGGAGTCCCCACCAAGGTAGTTGGAACTATTTGTCGAAACCTTCACAAACCCACAGAGCGAGTCCCAACACTATAATCAAGATAGTGTGAAACCACCACTGAGGAACTGCTTCATAGTTCTACTTCATCAGCCTAGTGTGCATGTCTCCGAGGTAACCGCCTCCCGCTATTTTCTTTGACATTTGCCAGATTGTTCTAGACCAGATAACAATTGGAAAACCAAATTTTTCGCTGAGTTGAGTAAATGACAATTTAAAATTCTTTGTACTACATCTACGTTGCGTATGCAAGTAATGATACATTGCCCACGACTAGGGAGAAAATAGATAAAAATGAAGAAACGTACTTTCCATGGAATAGGGCGACATGCGTAAGGGTAGCGGCCAAAACTGCAAAATTCAGCCCATAATTTAAGGCAAAGAAGATGCTGAGGCAAAGTTTGCTATAACCATCGTAGGCCTCCAGATCCAAGTCAAAATTATGGGCATTGAGAATCCGAGTAATGTTATATTCTTGGCTAGATGAGTCGAAATTCCCGAAAGAAATCATGGGGAACCGTTTGGCCTCGTATGTATTGGAATAATAAAGGATGGGGAGAACGACATAGACAATCAAGAAGAACCCGGCAAGGATGTTGAGAATGGAAGAGCCTGGGGAGGCTAAAGGGCTTCCCAAGAATGAGGAGACTGAGGACCAGTCGAAGCTGAACGAGCCCAACCCGAAGCCGTGGGAACCATAACCGACTTGTTGTGATTGATTTCTTCTATATCCAGCAAACAACCGAGAGGTAAGCGATTCTTTTGAAAAGATATCGCAGCACTAGATAATAAGCAAAGCTCGATATGAAAAACACCAAGAAAAATTGGATTCTCGTAAATCCTCCCTTGGACCTCTTTTCCTTTTCATGCAAAGCCCTGAATGTGAGATAAAAAGTTGGTAATGTGAACGAATGGAGTTGAGGTTCAGAGGAAGGTAACAAGAAGAAGAAGATTTTTGTCTGGTGAGAGCCAAAAGAAAGGGAATAGGCACCTGAACAGAGAGACCTGTACAAGGTTGGATGGCCACCGTACAACCACCGCATGACGGCTGCACGACCGTCGCACGATTGTCGTACAATTGCCGCATGACCACTGACCGTCATCGCCGATTGCCGCATGACGACTGCACGACCGTCGCACGACCGCCGCACAATAGAGAGACTTGTACAAGGTTGGATGGCCACCACATCTAGGGAGAGTCCACCAGGTATTTTTTGAACAAACCAGTCCAACCGTAGCCAAGCAACTAAAATTCATTCCACAAGAAGAATGATGGGTTTTTCTATGTGTTGAAGGACCTAAGTATGCCCATCCGCTCACGTTGGGCCTAAGAACCTGACTCGCACGTTAAGGGCCCATGGAGGAAGGTTTGAGATATGAAATGGTACGTTGAGGGGTTGTGTCTTTTGGAAGAGACGTTTTACATTAAGATGTTACGTCTCTTGGAGGAGACATTTTAAGAAATAAAAAGAAAAATGGAATGTACCTTTACGGATGTACGTTGAGATGAAGTGCTCTCCTCCCCCCAAAAAAATGTAAGAACAATATGCTTCCAAAAACAGAGTTTCTCCCCCCTTAAAGTAACAATACGCTCCTTGGTAGAACGAGATCGGAATTCTTTCTTAAATTTCAACATTGGCATTTAATCTGTGAAAGACAAGGTACGTTCAACTCCTTAATGTACTTTTGATCAGTGATACATGTGACTCTTGGGCTCGTTTTTCACGTTCGTTTTATGGGTTCGATTGAGTATCGGATCGGTTTTATGGAATCTGTTTTTTCCAACATTGGTACCAAAGCCATTCTTCATGTTTCCCGATTCCTTTTCATGTTTATGATTTGCTTATGATTGAATTTTTTGTGAAACACTACCGTCGATCGATAGAGGACGAAAAATCCCGACACTCGTACTTTCCCCCCTCATTTTTGGATTTTCTGTAAATCAAAGTTCATTTATGATAGCGTAGGGTCAAAACTCTCATCGATATGATAAAAATCGAGTGGCGAATCGCCATCGGAGGCCGTTAGACATGCACACGCCGATTCAGTCCCTCCGAAGCGTGTGCGACGCACACGCAAGGTCGCTGGCGCTTGCCGTGACGTCATCCACACATGCGCGTGGCACATGCCGGGTCGGTTGGTTCGACCTAACTCAACTCGTGCGACCCAACAAGATTCACTTTGACTCGTTGACCCATTGACCTCGACTCGTCTGACCGTTGACCCGTTTGACCGTTGACCGTTGACTTAGGCTGTTGACTAGCGTTGACCATCATTGACCGTTGTTGATTGGCAAAAAAAAAAAGGAAAGAGGAAAATTATGTATTTTCCATTTTGTTCATTGTGGATCATAAGTAATCCCTTTTTGTTCAGCATTTGTTGTAGGAACCATGGAAAATTACATATTTTCCGTTTTGTTCATTGTGGATTATAAGTAATACATTTATGTTATGTATTTATTACAGGAATTATGATGCGTTATACACGCATGCCTACATTTCTGAGAACGGGCGAAGAAAAGGCAAGACTTAAAGGACTAATGATAGAGTTAGCTAATTATCGGTGGAATGACGGTGATGCAGTATCACATGTGGTCAAGGTCAATCAGATGATACAAGAAATCATTTGGAATGGTTATCTTATGTCGGATTTTGAGAAGATGCCGGCCTTAATGAACACTCTTCCACCTTAATGGCAAGCAGTGTTAGATTGCCTATGGGAGGTCAACGTGGTCTCGAATTATAGGAGGCTTGCAATAGCTTTTGTAAGAAAGCACTATAGAATCGAGTTGACCAAAACTCCAACCTTGGGGTGAGTGTCACATGGCGTAGAGTGAATGTGCCTTGGAGGTGGCATGAGAGCTCTCCAAATGTTTTTTCGTGGTTGGCCAATGTGCCTTCAGTATTCTCAGAGATTTTTACTAAGAAATTAGAATAGACTTTCACTATTTATTTTTTCTTAAATTAATTTGAGATGTTTTATGTATAAATATCTCTTTTTATGTTGATAATTTCCTCTGAATATATTACTTAGTGTAATAGACATGTTTAATTATTGAAAGTTCAATATTATTTATTATTGTAAATTAGTATGTTAATTTACAATTCATTATAGGAAATTCAAGAAAATTTTAGTGACTTTGCTGAACTTATTTTGTATAGAAGATTATATTAATGATAGTTTTAAGTTAGGATTTTTTGGATAATGATTGGAAACATAGTAACATTTTGATTCTGAAATCTTATTTGAAATTATTCATTAATATGATGGGTCTGTGCAAAATGGATACATAAATGATAGACATTAATAATTCATGCATATGTGTCCGATATGTTCAGAATGATGGCTTCAGCAACTAAAAACATAATTGCTAATTTGAACAAAAAAGACAAATTGAATGGCAAGAATTGTGAAATGTTGAATAAGAAAATTCAATATGTGCTTGAAAAACAAGAAGCATTAAAAGCTCTTGACCATGTTATGGAAGAACTTGAGGATGCTATGCGACATTTTGAGCTAACAAAGGACCGCCTCAAGGCATTTGAGCGGGAAACAGATATTTGCTGTGTTGCTTCCAACTCAGAAGGGGATTCGAGCTCTAAGTGTAAGCGCATTGATTCGTTCAATATGTGGAAATGCAATGGATCAAGTCCTTCTTATAATAAACCAAGAGTTAACCAACATAAGAGAGAAAAATGTCTTCAAGTGAAGAGAATTTCAATGGTGAAATGTTATAACTATGACTAGAATGGTCATTATGCTCGTGACTATCTTGAGTCAAATAAGATAGTCCAAGTTCTGTATTCTTAACTAAATCTAATCATTTGTAGACTGTAGATTTATGAGCAACAGATCATGTAGCGAAGGATAGAGAATCATTCATGGAATTTCGACAAGTACCGACTAGAACTAAGTAAATATATGTATGAAATAACTACAAAGCTGAAGTAAAAGAGATCGACACCTACCAATTGAACATGTGTGGTGGACACACTTTGTTTCTACATGATGTATTATATGCTTTAGAGATCCATTGAAATTTAGTGTCTGTTTTAGTATTGGTTAAACTTAGTTTTAATATGAACTTCCATAATAGTGATGTGGATTTGTATTTGGATACAAACTACTATAGTTGTGGTTATTTTCTAGATTTTTTTATTATATTAAATGTTGACTATGGTAATGTCAATATTTGTTATTCCCTTTTCAAATATTCTAATTCATATAATAATGATGTGAATGTGTGGTATGTTAGACTTGATCATATTGACTAATAATGTATTAATAGGCTAGCCAAAGAGGGCTTGTTGGGCAACATTGAAAAAATCGATTTGCCCATATGTGAGCATTGCCTAGTAAGGAAAACGACAAGGAAACCATTTGGAAAATAAAAAAGAGTTGAATTTTCTTTACATTTAATCAATTCTAACATGTTCAAAAAAAATCAATTATAACATTTGTGGTCCGATAAATGTGAGAGGAATGCATTGGGCTGTTTATTTTATCACATTTATAGATGATTATATTCAATTCAGATATATCTATTTGATTTCTCATAAGTTTGAAGCATTTAGTTGTTTCAAAAATTTCATGAACTTGAGAGAAAATCAATTAAATAAGAAAATAAAAGTATTGAGATCCGATTGAGGTCGCGAATATTTATCTGATAAGTTCAGAAATTTATGTAATGAAAATAGAATAGAAAAATAGTTATCTATTCCATATACTCCTCAACAAAATAGTATTGCGGAAAGAATGAACAGAACCCTATTGGAAATAGTTAGGTCCATGATGGTGCATGCTAACTTACCTATAACTTTTTGGAGTAATGCGTTATTAACTGCTACCTATATACTTAACCGAGTGTCTTCCAAATCAATTACTTTCACTCCATATGAGTTATGAATAGGTAGAAAATCGAACTTCAGTTTTCTTAAACCATGGGGTTGTGCTATCTATATTCATGAGCCTTCTTATAAGTTTGGGAAATTGGATCTCAAAAGAAAAATAGTATTTTCATAAGATACTTTGAACACTCGAAAATGTATGTGTTTATAGGTGAGCAGAAAAGTGGAAATATAACTGAATTCGAATCACGGGATATCACATTTTTAGAATGAATTTCCTAAGAATGATGAAATATGTGAGGATTACTTCCTATTTGAAACCTTAGATCCAGTTAATGAGCTTAGTGGAGTTCATCCAAATGGGAGTAACATAATAAGTGATGAATTTAATTCAACTTACTCTCAAATGCAATCACATGATGAGACGATATCGTCGTTATCTAATCCGAGTATGAGCATAATAGGGAATGATATGCAAAGTGTATAATCTCCCGTACGGCGAACAAGTCGCAAAAATATTCTCGGTCAAAGTTTTGACATTGAAGGGGAAATTTTTATGATTACTCCACAAGATGAAGATGAACCAATAAATGTACATGAGGCTTTAAATTGCCATAGTAAGAAAAAATGGATGCATGCAATGGAAGGGGAAATTGAGTCAATAAAGTCAAACCATGTTTGGGAACTGGTTGATCTTCCAAAAGAACGAAAACCATTGGGAATAAGTGGGTTCTCAAAATAAAGCGTAAAGATGATGGCTCAATAGAAAGACATAAAACTTGTATTGTGGCGAAGGGATATAATTAATAGGAATAAATTGATTATGTGGAAACATTTTCTCCTATAGTGAGATTTATCTCGATTCGCATTACTCTGGTAATAGTAGCTAGTATGGATTTTTAGTTACATTAAATGGATATAAAGACTACTTTTCTCAATGGAGAAATAGAGGAAGAAATATATATGAAATAATCTACTGATTTCATTATGAAATGCCAAGAAGAAAATGTATGTCGACTTTTGAGATCAATATATGATCTTAAGTAGTCATCGAAACAATGGAATAAACGTTTTCATAATACCATAATGGCATATGATTTTATAATGATTGATGAGATCATTATGTATATATCAAAAGATCTAAAGATCAATTTGTAATCATATCATTATATGTTGATGATATACTAATTACCGGAAGTAATATGGAGTTTATTAATACTGTCAAAAATTGGTTATTTTTCAACTTTGAGATGAAAGATATGGGTGATGCTGCATATATTCTTGGAGTTAGGATTTCAAGAGATCGTTCAAATGGGTCATTAGCTCTTTCGCAAGAAACATACATAAATAAGGTTCCTAAACGATTTAGTATGCAAGATTGTAAACCTATAGATACTCCTATTGCAAAAGGTGAATGATTGAATCATAGAATGTGTCATAAGACTCCACATGAGAAGGAACAAATGCAATATGTTCCTTATGCTAGTGATGTTGGAAACTTGATGTATGTTATAATGTGTACAAGACCTGACATATGTTTTGCAATTGGAATGGTGAGTAGATACCAATCCAATTCAGGTTAAGCACATTGGAAAGTTGTTAAAAGAATACTGAGGTATATGAAGGGAACTGCTTAGTATAAGCTGAATTACCAAGGAAATGATTTGCGACTTGAAGGCTATTCAGATGCTGATTGAATAGGATATTTAAATGAAAAAAATTTACCTCTGGTTTTGCTTTCTTACTGAATAATGGCGCCATATTTTGGAGCAGTAAGAAACAAATGTGTATAGTCTTGTCCACAATAGAAATTGAGTTCATGGCATTATCAGCAGTAGTACAAGAAAGTGTTTGGCTTAAGAAATTTTTGAATCATTTATGTGTTATTGGGTATGCTACAAATCCATTATTGTTTAATTGTGATAGACAAGTAGCTATATCATACACTAAATATCCAAAATATCATGGCAAGACCAAATATATAGATACCAAGTATAATTTTGTCAATGATATGGTTGCACGAAAAGATGTGAACTTACCATATCTACGCATAGAATAGTAGCAAATCTTATGACAAAACTAATACCTAAAAATGTGTTTTGTAGTCATGTGAAATCTCTAGGACTGCGTAGAGATTGATGTACTTAATATTGTAATTTCCCTGAAATGTTCACATTTAATGAATTTGTGTTTTTTCATTATTAATGCCTATGAATATTTATTTGACGTTTATGCATCTTAATGCTCAGTGCATATATAAAGTTGATAAAGTATGTCAGACAGATAAAAGATTAGCCCACTCACACGGGTAATTACTTCTATTTACTATGTGATAAATAGAGATGAGACGATTTTTAAGTTTATTATTTATGTGATAATCGAGAGCTCAAACTTAAAATGTATATGTCACCTTAACTAAGTGTTAAGATGATGACATAATATTTACTATGTCCAAAACTAAAATAACCCACATATTTTATTTTATCTCTCTATAATGCCAAATGTGAGTTTTGATGAATTCTGTAAATAAGTAGATATGTGAACTCAAGTTAAATATTATGTATGTTTGAACTATCATCTGTATGGTATTGATAGTGTAGACATATGTTTCATGGGAAATGAGTTAATACCATAATACGTATTTCATACTACGTATGCATGAAACGACCAATAAGAGTGGTAAAAGTTTAATCTCAACTTTTATGCCGTATAAGACTCTTGAGGAAGAGAGTTCCTCAATTTAGTAACCTCATGACTCTTATTTATTTTCAAGATTTTTATTCAATGTTTGCTATCTTAGAATGTCGCCAATGATTATCAATTTGATTCGATCTAATATGACATTTCTAGAAAAGTAAACTGAACTGAAATTGAGAGTTTGAAGGAAAGAGGAAGATCGAATTTGGAGAATCACATCCTAATTTTGTATTCATTGGTCGACCAATTATATTGTTTTATGGGACAATATAATTGTGAATACAATATATCATTGTTTAAAAGAGATCAAGAAAGATATAAATGTGATCGATCGACCTAAAGTACTGCATACTAAATTTACTCAGAATTTGATACCCATTATGAGCTGCTATATATTCCTAACAGATGTATAGCAACAAGCTTTCAAAGTATGCTGGTTGCACGGATTATTCACTGGTATGAATATTGCAGAGAGGTAAAGAGGATCATGTTCGGCCCACCATGTGCAAGTGGGAGATTATGGGTTTTTCTATGTGTTGATGGGCTTAAGTAGGCCCGTCCGCCCACGTTGGACCTAAGAACCTAGCCCGCGGGTTAAGAGCCCATGAATGAAGGGTTGAGATATGAAAGGATACGTTGAGGGGTTGCGTCTTTTGGAAGAGGCGTTTTACGTTGAGGGGTTACGTTATTAGATGAGACGTTTTAAGAGATAGAAAGAAAAAGGGAATGTATCTTTACACATGTACGTTTTTCATATGAAATGCTCTCCTCCTCCAAAAAGAATGTAAGAACAGTACACTTCCAAAAATAGAGTTTTCTTTCTCTTAAAGCAACAATACGCTCCTCGGTAGAACGAGATCAAAATTTTCCTCAAACTTCAACATTGGTATTTAATCTGTGAAAGACAAGGCACATTTGACTCCGTAATGTACTTTTGATTGGTGATACATGTGACTCATGGGCTCGTCTTCTGCGTTCGTTTTATGGGTTCGATTAAGTATCGGATTAGTTTGAGGGAATCCGTTTTTCCCAACAAATAGAATCAAACATAGGCAAATGAGCAAATCACATCTTCAAGGAAAGATGGTGACCATAGCTTGAAGAAGTCAATTTACAGATTGTATGTTTTTTTATCTATCTTGGCATACCTGAATCGTTTGTGCTAGCATGGAGGCTCCAATGATATTAATGCTCCAATGATATAAAGCCTTGACAATTGTGACAATGCCCACGGCATAGACTCCGCTTGTCCCGGAGCTAGCAAAGATGGTGATCAACACATGTTCTTTCATATTAAAAGGTCTTGAATTTAACGAGAATGTCCATCCCATGAATGGTACCCGAATCGGCCTTGAAGGCAGTGTCCAGCCATCAATCTTCCTAAGGGAAGTGTAACAAGTTGTGTTGCAACTGCCGAAATGCTAAGTGGGTTAGACCGTAGGTGAAGAATTGGTTGGCAAAGGTGAGGATCACGCATGAGGCCACCCCGAGAACCCATGTCCTGAATGTTAGGACGGGTAGCAAAGGGTCATCCATGGTTGGAACCGTGAGGTGCATCTCTTTAATGGGGCTATCATCATCTATTCCGTCTCCTCCTGCATGATAAGTTATTGCGTTGGGTCAATAAATCAAAACAAAAACCACACTAAGTCTAGGACAACAATGTTATTATAAAAACATCAAAAAAAGTGACAAAAAAATCCTAAACATCGTTGGATCTGTGGTTCGAGTGAGGACAACCCTTGCCTGGGTGAGGGCAACCCCGGCAAGGGCTCCCTTGGCTTGGGCGAGGGCCAACCTCGCTGGATCTAGCCTGGGAAGTTTGGCCATCACTTGGGCGAGGGCTCCAAAGTCATTATCCCGATGTTTAATTTCAGGATTCATTTGAAAATGTAACCCACCAAAGAGATAGTTTCAACAAGAAATGCAATGCTATCGGCAGTGACGGGCGAGGTGCTTACCGGATAGTTTCTCAATCGACTTTACACCTCCATCCTTGAAACTTGGCATCCTCTCTAGTTCAGTGTCGAACCGGAAGCCATTATGGCCCAACAACCACTACATGTACTCTCTTCTCAAGGGGTCAACTGATTTTTAAGGTAGAATCTTGCCTTCAGGGCTGATTTCCCACCATCCAATCCATAAATGGACAAATGAATCGGAGAATATCGGTATATTTGATAGTGTTTCATGTAAATGGATAGAGATATTGACCAAGTACGTAAGGAATCTTCTTTTTTTTAGTAAGCGTGTGTGGAAGTTGGGTAAGGGTGCGCATGTCAACATTTCTATTCTAGGAAACTATTTTTTTTTTCAAAAATAGTTTTTTTTTTCTATTTCTACTCTAGGAATTTTTGAGTCAAATAAGGTGTTTGGTAATTATACAAAAATTTTATTCTTGGAATACAAAAAGAAAATAAATGCGTTTGGTAAAAATTTATAATTTTTTGTATTTATTTGTTTTTTCTTCTTACTCACGGATCGTCGCACGACCGTTGCATGACTACCACATGACTGTTGCATTATTGTCGCACGATCGCCGCATGATCATCGCACGACCACCGCACGACCGCCGACCGTCGCCGCTGACTGCTATTGCCGACCGCCACCATAGGATTGCCGCCTATCGGCCACAGGAGGGGGCGGTGGCTGATGGGCCGTGGACGGCAATTGATAGCGACAGTCGACTGTCATGCGGCGGCAGGTGGCAATTATGCGGCGGTTGGCGACGGCAGGTTGCCAACAAACGGTGGCAGTCATCGGCCGGTGGGCTGTGGGCGGCGGCCGATGGGCTACGGGCGGTGGCAACCGTCGCCGGTAGTTGCCGACGATCGGTTGCCAACGGTGGTTGCGGTGGCAGGAGATGGCTGACGGTTGGCAGGTAGTCGGTGGTGGCTGCAACAAGGAAGAAGAACAAAAGAGAAATAGAAAAAAAAAATTATTTCTAGAAATTGTTCCCGAGAGTAAGAAACTACTTTTTTTTTTGTTTTTTTTTTTATTCCAAATCTAATCCCCAGCTACTTTTCTATTCCAAGGAATAGAAAAATAAGTTGACATTACCAAACATATTTATGTTTTTTTTTGTTCCGGTGAACAAAAAAACAGAAATTATGAGAAATAGAAATGTTACCATGCGGGCCTTTAGAGATAGGACGTAGGATGCCCTCTCCCTTCTTCCTCTTCGTTCCGTTATGCTTCTGAATATTTTCCATTTTCTTTCAGAATTCTCTTTTCATTTATGATGAAAAGAAACTTTTCCTCTTGCTCTATTTTATTGAAATTTCCACGTAAGTATCCCGTAATTCCACGGAACCGAATTTATGTCGTTTTATAGCGTTTATGCCAAAGACACTTTACTTTTTTTATTTTGCTAAAAATAACTAAAACTTATATTCACTTTACTTAGACAAAAGTTTTAGTGACGAAGGTTTTGGTGACAAGTGCTCTCAATGCGCAACTTTGATTATCATACTTAATAAAATACTGCACAACTTTTATTTCTAATGCAATGAATACACGTATCATGAAAAAAAAAATACTGCATTTATTTTTTTGGTTGACCAATTTTCACTTTATTAGGCAGTAGTACATCCGAATGCGAGTGGAGGTCATGCTAGTTTCTAATGAATCTTGCCCCTGTAGAGTTGTCTTGGGACTCGACATTAATATTCCCATACTTCATGCTATGTCGATATTTTTATCCGCTATAAATTACGTATCAATTTTGAATTTTACTAATCTAAATTTTTCTACTCGTGTGATTACATAAGCACAATCTCTCTATTGATCTAAATGAATTGCTCGGTGAAGAATTTCACCAGTCTGAACAAAAAAGTTTACTTAAATTCAAAATATTTGGCATCCAATAGATTGATTTAGATGAACGGGGGCAGCTCCCCATGGTAATGTCTTGCATTCCGCCTTGAGCTTCTTCAACCTTCTCCGGCAAGCTGAAGCGTGACGAAAGAGCACTGAAAGCAATGGCCGTACCTGTCGGTTCAAAATCAGTTGGCCTGCAGCCATTTCGCATCTCCTCCCCCACTTGCGGTACCGTCTACCTAATCTCACCCGCTACCGAAGAAGGAAGAGACCATAGGTCTCCGACAAAATCCACAAGTTGACATTCTCGTAGTAAGCTCATTAGCTTTCTTGAAACTTCTCGGGCTGTTTCTTGATATATAGTTTACTCTAATCAACTGATTTCCCGCTTAAGAATGAAGGGAATTGCGGGCAGTCATGCTTAGAAATTCGGGTTTTCATCCGATATTGGCGTAAAGCTTTGTAAGTTGAGGACTTGGAGAACTTGCCCAACAGAGAGACAGAGGATGGACACTCCAATGTATTTGAACGAAAGGAGTGCATACAATTCGCAGGTAGCAGAACAACTCGTAATGTTGCATTGCAGAGTACTTGCGAGGACATTGTTAGTTCTTGCATTAGAACATGCGACTCTCCAACCCCACCTCTTGTTCTAAGGAAACTTGATACAAACAGGGACTGCGGGTGATTAAATTTCCTGCTAATTCAATTCATTAACCAATTGCTTATCATCAACATTAACAAGATCGACAAGTGTCGCATTCCAATTAGGGAAATTCTCAGATCAGACCAAATTGATTTTGCAAGGTGGATGGATCATGAGAGGCATTTTCCGAATGCCAAATCTGGTAGCAAGTTTTCGAAGGGAATCAATTAAAGAGCGCAGAGAAAGAGAAAACAAGGGAAATATGTAATTTTTTGCTGCTTGTTATGTCCCTTTGCTTAAGCATACGTCGATGTTTGCTATGAAAAGCGGCATTTTACTTTATGATAATTTGGCACTGCAGTACAGACCACAAGACTTTTCCGTTTTGGGCTGGTGATAGAACCAATAGCCTTTAGTGTGCTCACGAAGTCTACATTGCCGCAAGAAATCTAGATCAGTTTGTGTTGAGGTCGTGCTGATTTCTAATTGATCTTGCCACAGCAGAGTCGTCTTGGCCCGCCCATAATACTATTTAATTGGCTTATCTTCGTTGAAACTGAAGATGACAGTACAAGTGATACATGGCGGATTCAACTTGTCGCTCTGACTTCGAAAATGATAGCAAGGAGATTTCTATTGACCAAAGTTGCAAGTCGTTCAATGCTTGTGAGGCACATGACCTGTGGGAAGTCCTGGGACTTGATACCAAATTTGGTGAAGGTTTAGATAACTATCTGAAATCTTTGATCTGCCATTGACTTCTAGGTATTCAGATTGTTCAATTCGTGCAAGATCCACTTTTGTTAAACAATAGCAACCGGTAACACAAAAAGTTGATATATCATTCTTTTTTGTTTTCTCCGATAACCAAACTGAACCGACACAATATGAAAAGCCAAACAAACAAACTGAACTTTTAGCAGTTCAATTAGTTTCATATGTTTTCAAATTTCTCCACACCACTATTGGTTGAACCGATGGAAATTGCTAGACCAGACTCTGTGAGTTTCAATGTCAACAAATTTGATGATCCAAGAAAAGGTTTTCCCAGAGTTGTTTTTGGCCTCTCTTAGAAAACTAAGCTACTGCAACATCACCAATGCAAGGGGCAAAATAGAATTTTCACGTCCCTGCCGGTCTCTACTACTATACCATCAAAATACACATATATCGAGATAGGTTTGTATATCTTCTTGTGTGCCTCCGTGACCATTTCACTATGTATGTCTTCACAGACAAGCCATTCGCAATTTCTGGAAGCTGTGTTGAAACATTCTTCGCTTCCTTCAGCTAGAGGAAGGTTCCCTCAACGGAGCATCCTAGTCAAAGGGTGAGGATAAGCAAACAATATTCATTCTCTCATCCAATGGCTACACAAATGGATGTCGAGTCGTGTTGTTTGCTGACTTTTTTTTTTCCATTTCCCGGTGTGAATCTACATCAATCAAATCCAAACATTATCACTAATCTGTGAAAATAATTGCCTTTCTGCAACCCCAACTATGTTCCAAAAAAACCAGGTCAAGAGAGGGATTGCAAGTAGATTTTCAACTAGTGCCATTCATCAGTAACTAGTAACTGCTTATCGTTGAAACAAGAACAAAAGATAAAGATGTCACTTGAATTGTCGTGAAGCTCATTAATAAAAATCATGATACCTTTCTGGTGTCTACTCAGACTTCACTGCAAATGAAAATCGATTGTAGTCCCAAAAGTGGAAAACAGACCCTGACTAGGGCATGCCCGTGTAGGAGTAAAAGTGTCATTGTGGTTTGCAATACTACTAAGGGGTGTGTTTGGTTCAACTTTGTAAATGGGCTTTGGATATAATGCAAATGTTAAAAGTAAAAGTTATTTAAGTAAATGCAAGTTGTGTTTAGTTAAAACATCTTTGTAAATGGACTTTAAGTTGAATGTGTGTTTGGCAAAAAAAAAATTACAATGGGTTATGGATATTATATATACATATTTTTTTTTTCCGAAAAATGATTGAACCCTTCACCAGACTGACAAAGGGCTATGGCAGCCGACGGGCCAAATTTGGCACCATTGGTCAAGGTTGCCTAATGTTTGGCGACCTTTGGTGAGGGTCATGCAACCTAGTCGAGGGCCATCAGAGGTCGCACGACCCTTGGTAAGGGTTGCACAACCCAAGTGACCGCCGCTTGGGTGTCACGAGGGTCGCGCAACCGATGGCTGCCATTGTGCAAACCTTGCCACACCCAAGCGAGGGTCGCAAGACCCAGGCAGCAGTTGCCTGGGTCACATGCTGCTTGGGTCGTGCAACCTAGGCAACCGTTGCTTGGGTGTCGCGTGATCGATAGTCGTTGTCACGCAACCCTCGTGACACCTAGATGAGGGCCACTTGAGCCTACGAGACTTGAGCAGCAATCACCTGGGTTGCACGTCGCCTGGGTCACGCAACCCAGCCGAGGGCCGCGGAAGGTCACACGACCTTGGCGACCCTCGCTAGAGGTTGCTCGACGTCAAGGGACCTCAATCAATGGCCGTTGGCACCAAATCTGGCTCACTGACAGCGAAGGGATTGGTCCTTTTTGCATTTTTTTTTAAAAAAAAAAACTAATGAAGGACAAAATTAGAATTTTGAAAAATTGATGAGGGTAGTTTTGGAAGAAAAAAATAATTTTCATCATTTAACTAAATGCTAAAAGCTCAAAACTAGTTGAGACTGGCTTTGCGCTTTTAATTTTCTCAATGCTGACTTTGAAGTGAAACCTCCTTTAAAATAAGTGCCAAACAATCCAGCATTTCTCTAAGGGACTTTAAATTCTAAAAGTCTCTTGAAAATATTGAACCAAACACTCCCTAAGATAATATCTTCGTCTCCATCTCAATTTCCAAAAAGCTCAAAAGAACAAGAAACGAAAGCTAGAACACAAACCCAGAAAGCTCTCAACCATCCTCAACCTCCCTCAACCTCAAAGTCTCAAGGTAAAGGTCTTCATTTCAAGCTTTCTGGCTAAAGTTTTTGCAATGTACCCGTTGCGTGTCTTTATGATCTTCTATGATCTTTCTTGGCTCTGTGATCTTCTCATCATCATTAGGTCTTTGCATAAAGGTCTCATTTGTACTTCTTTTCTCATTTATTTTCGACTTCTTCTTGGAGTTCTAGAATTTTTTTATTTTTTCCAAGTGAAAGAATGTTTTAGGCTCTAACTCATTTCTTACATTAAATTTGTGGACAATTTTGTTTGCCGTCTCATTTTTACCGGTCTTGAGATTCTAAACTTGAATATTGTCGCTCTTGTTAGTGATTACCTTGCTAAGGTTTCAATCTTTCTTTTGAACTAGTGATGGGGTTCTTGTCTCTTGCATTTCAAGAGCCTATTTTGACCAAATACCTACGCGGATTAGGGCATTTTGATGATAGGAGGTATTTATGTTATCAAGTAGTGAATTTTAACATTATGCTGTCACGTTTTATGTTGTTCCAAGAGGGCTTCTTTTCTGCCAGGTCGCCGCGTTACATTAACTCAAGAGCATTATGGAGAAAGGGAAGCAAGTAATGGGGAATTAAGTTTCAACATAACAAGCAATGAAGACGAACAACTTGGACCTACATTCAAGAAAACGGATCACTTGAGTGCCACTCCGGCCAAAGTCCGGCAAAATGCCAACGTGGCGTCGTTTTGGGCTGACGTGGTAAAAAAAATTAAAAAATTAAAAAATTAAATTAAATTTAGTTAAAATATTTTTAAAAATAATAATTTAAAACTTTAAAAAAATTTAAAAAAACCTTATAGTTCAGGCGAAGGTTTGCCTTATGCTCCCATAGATTGGCCAAACTCTAGCAACACTTGGCTTTGGTTGGTCGTTTTAAGAAAATCCCTTATGATGTTTTAAAGATGACAAAATAAATCAAATGCTACTAACATGTTTAATGATTGAGTAACAGACTATATAGATGATAGAATGTATAAATGATAATATGTTGAAGTTAAACTTATTTAGATTGTGTCTAAACCTTAAGGCTAAGTATGTTCAGCAGCATACTCTAAGGATTGATATGTTCAAACTTATGTCCAAATTGAAAAGTCTCTTCAAACATAACACACAAAGACTTTACATACAAACGAGACATAAGTCCCAAATGTGACAAGGTCCAAAACGAGACATAAGTTCAAAACGTATTAGGTTCAGAACAAAGCATGTTCTGAACGAGCCAACTTGATAGACAGTAACATATGCCCCAACGGCTAGTTTGGAAGTTGAGGAGTATTTAAGAAGACTAAGGATCGATGAACAAGTAAGAGACGGAGCATAGAATCTAGAATTTTAAAGTCTAAGCGAATTTTGATCATACACTTATCTTTCATGAGCTTAAACGTTTGTGGTTATAAAGAAATACCAAAAGAGTGACTTAGTGAGATAGTGTGATCTACCACTAAGTGTTTACACTCAAAATTGCAATCTCTTGTTGATCATATAGGAGAATCCAACCAATAGGCTGTTAGTGTGGGAGAGTAGACGTAGGCTTGATCTAAGCCGAACCGCTATAAATTTTGTGTGCAATCTTTTCTTCCCTTAATTCTTCTTATTTAAGTCTGTTGCACACTTACATGTTATTTCAAAAGTTTATTTCATCAGATAACAGATTCTAAACATCTACTAGTCTGGTGACTTGTTTATCAAACTCTAATCTTTATTTAGACTTTGCTCGTAACTTATTTTATTTCGCATTTATTTGTCAAGACTACTTTTAAACACCTATTCACCCCCTTAAGTATTCGTACTAGCTTCATCAGGTCGGTTGCAAGACCTTTCCATCTGGTTTCTATCTAGACAGGTTTTTATATCTTCCAAAGCGTCTCCATGTCCATGGCGGTAATTATAGATTTGGGAGCAAGTCTTCGTTCAAACAATACATCTCTCCATAGTTTCCAAATGCAGATGTTTGGGGGGGGGGGGGTGGCGAGCGAAGGTGATGATTAGTTCTTACAAAGTTTTGATAATCTCATTATTGGCCTGTCATTCAATAAAGAAGTCCATGTTTTGGAATGCGGAAGGACTTCTAATGGTCATAATGTTTGTATAAGTTCTAGTTTGCAATCACTTGTTTGTTCACCTATCTAGTGAGTTATGGCATTAACATTGATTTAAAATGATGTTTAGGATATTAGATTGTTATACGATAGAAGATGGTGTAGAAAATAGAAAATTTAGACATGTCTAAGGGAGCATGAGGAGTTCAAAAATATCACAAAGGAGAAGGATGAGCCCTACTTAGGGTTTTGAAGACAATAAGATAACAAAATGCAAGCTACTCATGGAAATGACTAATCCTCTCGGTTTAAAATCTTATATTTACATTTTGCTATCTGCATTGAGAATGCCAAATATATGAAGTTTCAAAATACTTCAAGGCCCTACTATTTCTGTATAAAGGGTATATAGGCTGCGTTTGGGAACTACTTTCCCAAGAGCCTTTGGGGGGCTAAAGGCCTTTGGGCCAAGGAGAGAGTGTTTGGGAAGATTTTTTTTACTTGCCTTTGGGAGCCTTGGGCATTCAGCCTTCTCGAAAGGCTGATGGAGAGTAAGACAAAAAAAAATTCATAAATGTCCTCACAAACATTTCGTTTTTCCGGTTTTGTTCTCATAACTATTCACCTTCTTCTTCGTTGAGGTTGGCCGGCGAAGTTGCGCCGAGCTGTGAGGGGCCGGCGACGAGCTGGACAAAGGCGGCAAGAGGCCGGTGTGTCACAGCGACCATCGACGGCCAGTCGCGTGACCTTGGCGACCCCCTGCGAGTCGCGTCGCCGCGATCGCTGCAACACTCGACAACCACCTAGATCTGGGTCGCAGCAAACCGTTGCAACCCCGACAACGCTACGACGCTCAGCAGATTTGGGTCACCAGAAGTCTCCGCGACCCAGATCTGTGCCGCGCGACCTCCGGCGACCCAAATCGTGTGTAGATCTAGGTCCCGGAGGTTGCCGCGACCAGATCCGGGCCGCCAACCTCCAGCAACCCAAATCGAGCAATCAGGATCACGCAATCTGGTCACGACGATCTGGTTGCGCCAACCCTCACCGACCGCCTGCCTCTCGTTGGACCGCCTGCCCCTTGTCAGACCCTCACCGGACCGCCTGCCCCTTGCCAGACCCTCACCGGACCGCCTGCCCCTTGCCAGACCCTCACCGGACCGCCTGCCCCTCGCCGATGGTAACCAACCAATTCTCTTTTTTTTTTCTTTTTTTTAATGACAAAAGTCTTTTACACAGTTGATTTGTCCAAACACTATTTTGCTCAAACATACTTTACAATGGACTTTTACAAATACGATTTACCAAACACAATTTGCATTTCCAAAAACCCTTTTAGCTCAAAGGCCTTTACATTTTCTCAAGGACTTTTCCCAAACGCACCCATAGTCAAGTATGAATTCTAGCATTTCCTCTAGTGAGAAGTGATGTAAATGAAAGTCTCTTTGTTTCACCACACCATCTGTAATCTGGGTAACTGCGAGTACATATTGCTAAGGTCAGAAAATTTAAGGACTTGGTCATTTGCCACTTTTGATGGAAAACTCATTTGTACATTCTTAGAGGTAATAGATGTTATTCATGTATTCCAGTTTAAAGACTTTGCTGGCTGAGAAGTGTATACAGGTTGCCATGTATGTGTAAAAATGTTGAGCCGAGACAAGCAAATTTTAAGATACCATAGTTGTCCCGATCTTCTTCTTTTTTTTATCGCTCTGATGTGCAAATTTGCATCCGGATCTCTCTCCACAGGTACCATCGATTGAAATTGCATCCAAGAAGAGACAAGAAGCCCTTTGTTATTCCAAGAGGATGAAAACAGTAGGATCCACTATGTCACAAGCCTTACCTAGGCGCAGCACCCAACAATGACAATGTTACAAAATACATCTCAAGCCAACACTAAACATGACGAGTCTGTGATTGACTTGTGTGACCTACTGGATGACAGTACAAGTGATGAAAATGGATATTCAAATGAGGCTCCAAGCCACAAATTGATCTTGAGGACGTTGCTCCTGAACAAAACATCAGTCCTAGCTACTATGCATCCAAGGATTTCAAGGCACAAGATGTGCAAAATGTTTAAGAACTTCATACTCAATTTTTTGAAGATGTTGATGGCTGTCTGAAGTCTTTGGATCATATTCTTTCCTAGCACAATGATGAAGCTCAGGTGCGGACCCCTTCCACTTATGAAGATTCTAGTCAGGCAGAGGAAATGTCTACTTACCGCAAGAAGCTTTCTTCCATTCTTGCCTTAGATTTCTCATGCTTGCTGTCCTCAGAGTACCGAGAGGAGACTATTTCTTTAGTACGGAAGTTCGCGGCCAATCCCATCTTGACCGTTGATCAACTGCTTAAGTTGAGGTCAGTCGAAGAAATTCCCAAAGTAAGCGAGGTCTCTACGTGCTAAGGGGATTGCCTGAGCAGTCTACCAAATTTTTAGGAGATCTTCAAACCATAAAGGACAAGGTTTCTTTTTCAAGAAAGAGGTTGGTGAGCTGAAGAAGGCAAAAGGACAATTGCAGTCTCAAATAGATTCCTAATCATCTATTGTGCGAGAAATAGATGAACAAATTGCACAGTTTCAGTCCAGGAAAGCTGAACTTGTTCATGACATCGACTCAATGAATAAGGCGAAAGTTCGGGTGGCTGCTGAGCAAGAGATCATAGTGAACTTTGTATCAGTTGTCATGCAAGAGATCCAGAATGCCATTACTGAAATCCCAATATGGGAAATGAAGAGAAAAATGCCGAAAAGCGAATGGCTAAGATTCTTGCCGTGTAAATTGTCTCTGCTTGACAACTTTGTCGCTATTTTGGCATTTCTCATGCTGTTGTTTGCAACGGGATGCACAATGTAGCTTGAAGTATCAGTCAATTAATACGCGAGAAAGGGATAAAATCCAATTTGGCTTGCCATGGCATGTAATTCATCAACTCGAGTCACCACTCTGTGAAAAGTTTTGCTTTTCTCAAACCACCAAAATCTAATAAATCGGCTTATTGATCTTGTAATGTCTACAACCTACTAGTCTTTGAACTTGAAAACTCATTCTATTATATATGCATCGAATTGGCAGAAAAATGCAGAGATTTCTTTCTTTTTTTCTCTTTTTGTTTTGCTTAAGGCTACTTGATTGAAGTTCTTGCTTCTCCCTTGCTCGTTACAGAAACAGCTTTTCTTTTCGTGTCTAGTTCTTGTTTTTCTCTGTTAATCTCTGAAACTTAATTCATTCTTTCATGCCACAAATCTCCCGGACAAAAGAAAATTCAGTCTGCTTCACATCTTAGTATCTTTACAGTCATGTTCAACATATTAACATATTGCGTTGGACAGAGAAAGACATTATTTCAATATATATAGTTTCAAATTGGTTGATGTGTACTGAACAACTTTTTAATAATGTCAAATGCACATGTAATACTAATGCGAGGATATAATTTTTTTCTACCGAGCGTTGACTATATTTCTGGATTAAAATAACAGTCATGTTCAACATATTAACATATTGCGTTGGACAGAGAAAGACATTATTTCAATATATATAATTTCAAATTGGTTGATGTGTACTGAACAACTTTTTAATAATGTCAAATGCACATGTAATACTAATGCAAGGATATAGTTTTTTTCTACCGAGCGTTGACTATATTTCTGGATTAAAATAAGAACAAACTTAGGTGGCTATATATTATGATTTAAGCTATACGCCTACTATTTTGAAACTTAGAAAACACCTCATTAATGAAAAGAAATTTTATTTTGTGATAAGTGAAAAAAAAAATTATTTAGCCTAACTTTTCTTTGCTTAAAACCTTTTCTTTCTTAATAAATCGTTCTGGCATGGCACCCTTCTTGATGATTAGAAAACACTGAAACTCTCCTTAAACTAAATTATGAAGGGTTTTGCCAATGAGTGCTCTCAAAAATTCATTATCCATACTTATAATAACAGAAATATTTAGGGTTCCAATGAACTAATATGCGTACCTTGAGAGAGACAATGCCCTAGTTTTAATAAACCTTCTAAGATTAGGTACTAAAAATGGCTACTTGCTAACGAAATCCAATTTTTGCGATGCTTATTTTATCACCGGCAATTTCCTCAAAATCTAAAGATTGCAACCTACTTTATTTATTTCTCACAATTGTCATTTTTGGTCTTCAAAAACCCATGTATTTATCAGAGGTGTTGAGAGTGGATGGAATACCTGCCCTATCCTGGAACAACCTGGAACAACCTTATAGGTATGCACGGTTCCAAGTTTTTAGAACCTGGAACTATTCTATAGGCTCTCAGAATTATTATAAAAATTTGTCGGTTCCACAAGTTCTAGGGCACATGTACTATATAATTTTTTCATTTTTTTATTGGATTAAAAAATGTCTCAGTTTTATTCATTTATAAATTTAAACATTCAACACGAATGAATTGCGTGATAAAATGTTCGGTCTAATAGTAACGTGATCCGAAAATGATAATAACATTGAAAGTGAAAAAAAAAAAAAAAAAAAGAGAGAAAAAGTTGCTTTCATTCATTATTTAAATTTGTGAGTTTACATGAAATCTATCCCGCTCTACTAAGAGCATGAACAAAATGTATCCTCATGTGACCCAAATAAAAATTTTCCTTTTATTTTAATTTGATGAAATTTGAACATACGTATTGCGGAAACAAATTTACGTTGTTTATAGTGTTTATGTCGAATACTTTCTTTTCCACATTTTGAAATAGCTAAAACTTATATTCACCTCACTCGATAAAACTTATATTAACAAAGGTTTTGTTGACAAGTGCTCCAGAAGCACTATTTAATCATTTTATTCTATAAAAAAATTAATTAATTCCCAAAGCGCTGATTACATATAGTACGACGGTACAATAGAAAATATTAAGTTTCCTTAATTAGGCTTTATATCCTAGTGAAAAATGGGTCGGTATATGTCAAGATCGTGCCAATTTCTACGTTGATATTTTTGTATTTCGCATTACATCACAAACTCCATCCTATACAAGTTACATGTTGATTTAGAATTTTACTGATTAACACTCTTCTTCTTCGTTTTACCGTACAATTGCAATCTCTCTATCCATCGAAATCAATTGCTCCGCAATAAACCTCATCCCATTTCGAAAAAAATAAGTTATAATTAAATTTACAATATTTGGCATGCAGTAATTGGTTTAGGTGAATAGTAATGTTTCTGCATTCAAAGCTGGAACCGCCAAGAGCAGCCAAGAGTCGCAGAGCCATGGTCAAAGCTTGAGCTTTCAAGCTGCTCCAGCAGCTGAATAGAGCAATAAAGCAACGGCCGTACCCATCGGTTCAAGAATCGGCTGGCCGTGCCCCGAAATGGAAAAACCAACGGCTACGATGCAGAGGTGGGGCCGATCATGGCCGGTTCGCATGTCCCCAGTGCAGTAACGTCTATCTCACCTACTGCCAAAGAAGAAGGAGACCATTGCGTTCTAACGACGAATTCCACGAAGCAAATCCTGGTAGAAACTCGTCAGCTTTTTTGGAACTCTGGGCTGTTTCTTGACGATCCTCTCTTTGGGTCCTTGCCTGCTGATAGAGAGTGATTTTTGACATGTTAATCGGTTCATATTTACCGATTAAAATGTTTCTACCCTTCACAAGATACCACTTTAATATCATCATCTAAAAAGTTCGATATGCATAAATTCTTAAAATAGTATAAAATTATAGATGCTAATTGTCACATTCCTTTAACTATTTGCCATGCATAGATCACAATCCATCGACCCATCAACGGGAACATGTAAATAATAATATGAGCATTCGGGTTAATTTATATTTGGCCCCCAAAAAAAAAATTGTTCACCTTCACGTATTTTTACTATACAAGTAGACAAAAGTACACATATGATCCCGAAACTAAGTTGGAGAATTTTTCTAATAACGTCTCTTGTGCTTCAATGCCAATAAATCAATGCCATGTTGATTCATTTAGACCAAAGTATTATCTGGAAATAATAAGCGACATTACAAGGAATTGATATTTTTCGATCAAGATATAGGAACGATTTTCCCATATACAACTGAGGAACTTTCTGGTAGTTTTCATTTAATGATTGAGTTTACCGTTTCAATATTATACCATTGTTCGACCCAAAAAATATATACATATATATCATCCCATCGATGATTACTCATCACACTTTGGTTTAAATCTTTCGGAATTAGGGTGCAGAGACTTGATTAGAAAAGTTTTGTAATTTCAATCGATTAAATAAATTGCAAATTCATTGACCCCATTAGAAAAATAAGACCTTTCCAAGAACAGACTATGCATTGCCATAATAAAATTCATATCATTTATAATTGCATAGATATTGTAAACACTAATGTTGGCAATATAAAACGTGATGATGCAAAGAGATTTCTTTTTCTTTATTGAAAATTAAAAGAAAGGCAAATGAGAAAGTGTCTATGACATTTGGGTTCCGATCCAAAGCCATCATCGCTATACGTCGTCATGGCGCATAAGCTAATTAGTTCCATTAATCATATATCAAAGTTTGGATTTTTGTATTTTTAATAAATTACATAAGTTACAAGTTTATCGACCACATTAGAAAAATAATACCTTTCTAAGAATTGACCATGCACTATCATAGTAAATTCAAATTATTTACATTTGCTCAGATATTGCTAAAAATAATTTTGGAAATATAAAACGTGATTATGTAGAGAGTTTTTTTTTTCTTCATTGAAATGAAAAGAAAAGCAAAAGGAGAAAGTGCTTATTCCATTTGGGTTCCGATCCTAAGCCTACGCGCCATCATGGCTCGTGAACTGATTAGTTGTAGTTCCATCGATCCCATATTAAAGTTTGAATTTTTGTATTTTCAATTGATTATATAAATTACAAGTTCATCAACTCCAATAGAAAAACAACACACTTCTAAAAACCGACTCGCAATATCATAGTAAAATTTATATCATTTATAATTACTTAAATATTATTAACACTAATGTTGGCATCATAAAACGTGATTATGCAAAGTTTTTTCTATTTAAAATGAAAAAGAAGAGCAAAACGGGAAAGTGCCTATGCCATGTGGGTTCCGATCCAAAGCCATCATTGCCGTGCGCCGTCCCAGAGCATGAACTGATTAGTCCCATTAATCTCATATTAAGTTCGAATTTTTGTATTTTGAATCAATTACATAAATTTCTAGATCATCACCCCAATAGAAAAGAACACCTTTCTAAAAATCGAATCTGTAGTATCATAGCAAAATTCATATCATTTATAATTACTCTAATATTGTTAACACTAATGTTGGCAATATAAAAGGTGATTATGCAAGATTTTTTTTCTTTATAGAAAGTGAAAAGAAAAGCAAACGGAGAAATTGCTCATGCCATTTGTGTTCCAATCCAAAGCCATCAAAGCTATGCATTGTCATGCCGCGTGAGCTAATTAGTTCCATTAACTCATATTAAAGTTAAGATTTTTGTATTTTCAATTGATTACATAAGTATAAGTTCATTAACCACATTATAAAAAAAATGCCTTTCTAAGAACTGACTACACACTATCATAGTAAAATCCATGTCATTTATAATTGCTAAGATATTGTTAACACTAATGTTGGTAATATTAAACATGATTATATGCAATGAGTTTTTTTTTTATTGAAAAAGAAAAGAAAAGCAAACGATAAAGTGCCTATGCCATTTGGGTTCCAATCCAAAGTCGTTATTGCTATGTGTCGTCATGGTGCATGAACTGATTAGTTCCAATAATTTCAAATTAAAGTTTTGATTTTTGTATTTTCAATCGATTATATAAATTACAGATTCATTAACTACATTAGAAAAACAATACCTTTCTAAGAACCGATTGTGCATATCATAGTAAAATTTATATTATTTCTAATTGCTTAGATATTGTTAACATTAATGTTGGCAATATAAAACATGATGATGCACGGAGCAAAACAAGAAAGTGCTTGTGCCATTTGGGTTCCAATTTGAAGCCATTATTGCTACATGCGGCCTGTGATCTCTGATTAGTTCCATTAATCCCAAATTAAAGTTCGAATTTTTGTATTTTCAATCAATTATAAATTTACAAGTCATCGACCACATTAAAAAAACAATACCTTTCTAAGAATCGCCTGCGCACTATCATAAAAAAAAATTGTTAGCATTTTTAATGGCTCAGATATTGCTAACTCTAATGTGGGCAATATAAAAAGTGATTATGCAAATAATTTTTTTTATTGAAAATGAAAAAAAAAAAAAAAGCAAAATAGGAAAGTGCCGGTACCAATTGGGTTTCAATATGAAGCCATCATCGTTATACGCCGCCACGACACGTGAACCGATTAGTTCCATTAATTCCGTATTAAAATTCGAATTTTTGTATTTTCAATCGATTATACAAAGTACAAGTTCATTGGCCACAATAGAAAAATGATACCCTTTAAAGAAATGACCGGGCACTACCATAACAAAGTTTATATCTTTTATAATTGCTCGAATACTTTTAATAATATTGCCGGCCGTATAAACGTGATTATGCAGAGAGTTTTTTTTTAATTAAAAATGAAAAGGAGAGCAAACCGAGGAAAGTGCATGCGCCATGTGGGGTTTTCCATTTGAAGCATCCGCCGCCACGCGTCGCCACGACGCGTGGGCTGATTAGTTCCCCCTTAATCCCGGATTAAAGTTCGGATCTTTGGAACAGCATGCGGAGATCTCGGCACCAATCTAGGGTTTAAGCGAGAGTTGCAGAACGCATTCGCTCGCGACCCTCTTCGCTCCTTCGGTTCCGCGACGTTGAGCCCGTGGCGCGGAGGGGAAATGCATCGCCGGCGGCGGCGCGCGTGCGATTCTGGAGCTCGCGTCTGCTGATTTAGGCCTTGTGATTTGACGGAGGGGGGGTTTGATTTTTCTTTTTTGGCGTTCCTGTTCGAGTTCTGGAGAGATTGATCCGTTTCAGGTATCGAGCTAATGTGTGGGAAGTTGGAGGAAAGGAATGATTTTTCGAAGACCCATTTGTCTGTTGTTTCGATTTGAGATTTGGGTTTTGGTTACTTGTCTCAATCCGGGGACTGCGTGCATTTGGGTGATGGAACGAAATCCCGTTTGGAACTTTTCTTTTGTTCGGGTTGATGTTGATTTTGATATTGATATTGATATTACTCCAGAACTTGACCGATTTGATGCTAATGGCAAGTCCACCTTAGGATAGAATGTCAAATGCTCTTGGGTTCTTACTGACTGTTGGAGTAGGAAGCCCGGCTCCGCTGTTATTAGCTTGCCGAATTAGCCCGGTTCGGGATATCGTGCTGGTGTGTCTTACTCGCAATTTTCGCAATGAGATTTTGGCGGGCCTTTTGTTAGAGTATGTCCATACTAGGAAACTTCAGTCTGGTGGTATAAACTGTATCTTTGTTGTCATTTGTTTAGAACTATATGATCTTCTTGAATCTTTCAGTTGCTGGGACTCTTTTTAGATATGCTGTTTATTCGAGAAAAAAAAGTGGGTGTGGGATGTACTTCGTGAAAGCTTTGTGATACTTAAGATGCGTATGTTGACTTGTTTTGGACATTACTTAGGAGAAGCATGTGATGTTTGGGATCCTAAAGAGTTAGTTTGTACATTTGGTATTTGTAATGCTTGTGCTTTTCAGAGTTGCTTGTCATAATTGACTTGTTTTTACGACTTTTCAGATGAAGAAAGAATCCTTGAAAGCCTCCAAAATTGATAGCGCTAATGAGACTCATGGAAACATCCATGGTCCAATTATTTGTCAGGAGATGCGGGAATCAACGGAGATCATTATCAATGATGAGAGTAATCGAAAGAGTTCTGAGGTAAAGGAAAATGGTGATCTCCAGCCAGTTTCATTTGATATATCTGGCGAAGGTCTGCCTTATGCTCCTGAGAATTTTCCTCTTCCTGGTGATATATGGGGGTGGAAAGTGGGGAAGAGAGTGGCCATCATGGGCCACTATCAGGATAGGTACCTTTATCTTCCTAAGCGACTCCGTGCATCTGAGAAGTTGACATGCAAGAAGTACTGCTTTGCGAGTAAACTTTCAGTTGAACGGTACATCCGAACCAAATTCCCCAATGCGGATATTGATGCCTTTTTCAAATCTTTCATCTGGAAAATTCCCTCGAATAAACTGCCGTTGGTACACGGTAATCAGTTAACAACTTATCTGCCATGTTTTTTATATAAGAGTCGTTCCTTGAGTGTTTTCATAGAGCAGCTTGAGTACTATTACATACCATTTTCAGAAAAATGACATGTAGGACTATTCACCATCAAATCACAATTATGTCAATTGTGGTGTTTCATTCATTTAATCTGAGAAAACTTTTGGTTGTTTACTTAATTTTTCACAGTATATATTAGATCACCTAGTCACTTTTCATAGTCAAATTGTTCTATCTTACACGCATTCAGTATTGTTCGTCCAGTTAACTTTGTTTTATCCAGTCACCAAGTTGTGAATTACACTCTGTTCCTTCAATTGCTTGCTCGCTCCTAAATTCTGCTTCAATTCACTCCATAAAGTGATTTTTTTTTTTTTTTGGTCATACCATAAAGTGATGTTTACTCATAATAACTTAGATCCTTTTCTGATGCCTCACTGCTGGAGGTTGGAAGTTCAGATTTGGTGACTCATATACAGCTCATCCCACCTGCTCTCATTTGATGGTTGATGCTCCTTTTGCACAACATGAATGGAGTTCCATCACTGTTAAATAATTGTAGATGACCGATTTTTTTGTCTGCTGTGTTAAACAATGCCTATAAGTAAATCTAGGCGCAGGATCATGTGGATCATTTCTCTGTAAACTTTTTTTCTTTTCACCTTGAAACTTCTTCATGCTTATTAATGTTGCTTCGTTTCCCAGGCATTGCTGTAAGGCATCCATTCTTTCCTGTACATAATGAAGAGATTGCAGAGCATTCTGAGTCAGATTCTGATCGTGGCAGTTTGAGGTGCAAGGCACGAAATAGGATGTGCAGTAGCCTACTTGAACAAGCAGAGAAACCTGTCGGCCCATCTTGGCCTTGTGATCATTGCTGCAGTGAACCCAAGTTTTGCCGAGATTGTTGTTGCATCCTATGTTGGAGGAGTGTTAGTCCAGCTAGTGGATGGTGTGATTACATCAAATGCGAAGCATTGATTGACGGGAATCAAATATGTGGGCATATTGCTCACCTGGACTGTGCTCTTCAAGCTTACATGGCTGGAATGGTAGGAGGGGTAATTGGGTTGGATGCTGAATATTATTGCCGACGTTGTGATGTGAAAACTGGGCTAGTCCCCCATGTTACCAGACTGTTGGAGGCTTCTAAATCTATTGATTCTCCTGATGAACGTGAGAAAATTTTGAAACTTGCTTTCAGCCTCTTACGCGGTTCCCAAAAAACCAGTGCCAAGACTCTGCTCAAGCTAATCGAGTCTGCTTTGACCAAGGTACCGCTGATTTCTTATTGTTTTTGCTGCAGTACTTGTGTATCTCACCTTCAAAACTTGCAGTATGACTATTTAATATTTATGTCAGCTAAAATGTGCTCCTCCTGATGAAATTTCAACAGCAAACGTCATTTCAGGTTGTTCCCTTGCTCTCTCTCTCTTTTGAGAACTTTTCTACACATCTCCACAGCTTTGGTTCTTCTACGTATCAAAATAATCTGCTTTTTTCATTCTTTTTTCTGGCAATATAATGATTAAGGAATGAACTGTATCACTCCCTTAAATAGCTTCCCTAGGAAACAACTGGTTTCTTTGTGCATGCATCTCGATAGGATTAAATGCATTTGTTATTCTTGTTGTCACTTTCAAGTACATTTACGTGGATAAGCTATTTACAGTTTGATGTTCACCCGGGTGTTGGACGTCATACGCAGCTGTGACTGATAATGGAAATCCTTCTCTAGAAGGTAGACACACATCAGCTGATGAGTCCATTATTTTTCATCATCGAACTCAATCTGTGAGACTTGATGAAGAGATTGATCAGGTCCTCCAGTCGCTGAGAAAGTCACAAGAACTCGAATATAGAATTGCAGAGGAACAGCTTCATGCTCAGAAGCGTTATCTTTGCAATCTGTACCAGCAGCTGGAGCAGGAGAGCTCTGAATTGGCGTGTAAAGAAATATCAGATGACTTTGACAACTTGCCGAAAGTCGTGTTGAATAGGAATAATCAAATCAAGCAGGAAGTCCATAAACTCCAGGTGATGAAAGAAGTGGCAAAAGGGTTTGGAAAGACATCAAGAAGTATCCTGAGAGAGCATTTCGGTCTAGACAGGGACGATCAGAGCCCGTGATACTCGTCGGTGGGGGAGTTGGTGATCCAAGATCAATATAGGGGCCTCCTGCATTTTCCTTCTTTCTCATATGGACATTGCCTTGTAAACAGGAGAAACTCCGGTTAACTTGATATGGCGATATGCAAGATCCCATGTCAAGCTACCGAAGCAAAGAAAGTGGCGAAGGATCATTTAGGTGATAAGTGCGACCGTGCAAAACAGGGGAGAGAAAATAAGGGAGGTGCGGTGCTGCTTGAGCAGAATGCGGCACAACAATTTTGAGGTTGTGCAAATTTTGTCCTGGAGGCTCTGAGCAATGTGCTAGAGGAACGCTTCAGTTCAGGAACCTACAGGAACCTATGATCTTGGACATGAAACCTGTGATGAATCTGGTGACTCTGGTGGGCCTCTGCTTGTTTCCAATTTTTCTTTCCTGCATGCATTGTTCCTACCCTGTAGACATTCCTTTTCTTCGCATGGAAACAAATAATTCTCTGAATGAGATCGGCAAGCAAACATTCTTATTAGCAAAATATGTTCTCTTAATTTTGTTAAAAAAATTGGTTTATCTCTAAGCAATGTTGCAGCCTTGTAGACAACGACATTTTTCTTTTTAACCACATGCCATTCGCTTCGTTTGGGAACGGACGCCTCTTTCTTCGAACCGACTCTCCTTCCCCCAATACCTTATTGTCTTCTCTGTGGAGTAAATTGCATTAACATTTAACATCGCCGGTGTTCGACCATTTCTCGTTCAATTTGGCGATGCTATGTCGCATTCCGACCTCATCTGCTGTTTCCATGAACGAATTTATCCACAACCTCGTGCATCTTTCAATTGGGCGTTATATGTTGTCCCTTCTAGGGATGAATATTGTTCTCTAGTAGAATCAGGAACCTAACAACTAAACCGGTGGAAGCCAGTTTACTTCTAGGTTCTAAAATATGTTGGGTAGGTTTTCAATTTCAAAAATTGATTAACTTGTTTTGAAAGGAGGTTCTAAAATATGTTAGGTAAGTTTCCGGTTTCAAATTTTGATTAACTTGTTTTGAATGGTAGGTTTTAAGTTCCGAAACAAGTTTTTGTGTTTTTCTTATTCTCTCTCTATATATATGTTATTTTATTTTTTGATACCTAGAGAACCTCATACAGCCGGCAAGTAAACTCTGGAGTGACGCTAACGGAGGACCCACCACCTGCCGGCTAAACTCTGGAGTGACGCTAACGGAGGACCCACCACCTCGACATCACGCTTAAGACACTAAATGTCTTTAGTGGGTTTCGAACCCCTTACCTTTGGGTAATGATCAATGAAGTTCTTATCTAGCGAAACCACCACCGCCAGTGGTTTCTTATTCTATATTTTCGTGAATATAGAATTTAAAATCACTTATGATTGAGATTTTTATTTTATTAATATTTTATGCACAAATATTGTGTGGACATTGAAACTATATTTCGTTGTTTTATTTTTATAAGCGATACAAGTTATCATTTTTTTAAAAAATATATTTTTAAATTATTCATTTTCCGCTAAACAAAAGAGCATTATACTGAAGTCAACTTCTCCCAAAATTTTCTTTGTGTTATTCATGCTTTGCTCTTAATATAAAACCATGTCTTAATTTATTTACTTTTACTTCTTGAATAATTTATCTTATTTTCCCATTTCTTTGTCAATTAGGCTTCAATCTTTAAAATTTTATTTGAAATTATTAGGAGAAAAATTTTAAAGAAATTTTTGGAAGAAGACTATGAAGTACTTTTTCACACGAGCATATTCATACTTATTATAGTTTGTATTTATTTGTTTTCTTTTTTCAAAATACTAACAAGTACCTTATCCCCTACATAAAAAGATATTTTCGGCGAAATAATTAAGCCGCAGTCTGTATGCAAAAACCAGTAAAACATGTTTGAGGTAGTTAGTTTCCTTAGACTTTTTCCCCTTTTTTTTCCAGCATTTCAAATTTAATAAACAATCAAACGCCTAAAACCTTTGGAACATAAAAATAAAAGCGTGTGAATTCATCCTTAGCTTTAAGGCTAAATTTCTTTTTCCTTTGAGATTCTTTAAGAAATATTAAAGAAAATTTTGGCCTGATTTTACTTCATATAAATTAGATTTCATATCCAATTTTTCCCAAAATAATAAAAATCTCAAATGATGTTATATAAAAATAAACGATGTCTTATTTTTGTGCATGAGTGTATTTCATGATAATGACCAAATTATATGTTTACAAATCATATCATCTTCTTTTTCTTTTCTTTTTTTGTGGGGTTGGTGGGGAGGGGGCGGGAGTCGTTGGCTCTCTCCCTTATTTGTGGGGACAACTAACTCTAAAAACTGCCGCCAAAGCAAATCAACAAGGTGTTAACAAAAAGAATTCAACCGCACAAATCATGCAAGTGACGGACTAAATTGCACAAACACAAAAATGCCCGAGAATCAATCTCACATTTGAAAACAGCGTTCCACATTTGGCAAGAACATCTAACCCAGAATCCCAATCATTCCGGATCCTGAGCAAATCTCAAAAGTAAAAGATTGATGGACTAGCAAGGAGCACAAGAAATGGCTATCTCTACAAGTTAAAGCCTGTTCATGTTGTGGCATTGTCCTCAACCAGAGGAACTAGGTCAATCTATGGTTGACAATTATGCCGTAAGACGCGTCAATCTAGCTATAGACATTTAATTCACCCTCACTTATTTCAGACGCAATAAATTATTATATTTATCTACCCGATAGTAATCAGAATCGAAGTCCTGACGTGGTGTTTACTTTCACCACCGGCCCCCTAATTCCCTATAGAAGGACAGCATGGAGGCTCTTACTTTAGGCCGATTCTCCCACCTCTTTCTTCATGAGCCTTTTAAGGACATGCTCCCGTCCAAGCTCAAGCTTAGCAGCTCGCTTGTCTCGTCTCGTCGCAGTTTTCTTCGCGGTCCTTTCAGGATCTTACCTATTCCGCCAGGAAAATAAGACGTTTCTCGAACTCCAAGACGAACCGGTTCTTTCGGCCCGATGTCTTCCCTAGCCCGCCCAAGCCGCTCGCCAGCTGTCGGGAACTTCCGCTGTTCACTCCTAAACCGTGCTGCTCATCACTTCGCCAAGCGCACGCGAGTCGCGTCCCGGAAGTGGGGTAGCTCGTTTTTTCTTGGTTGCTTTTGCTTTTACCCAGAAAACGAGCAAAGCCGTCGTTTTTTTCCACCGTCCCTCTGTCTTTTTCTTCTCGCTGTCGGTGAGGTGAGGCGTGTCGAGGAGAGAAGACTAGGGTTAAAAGACCGCCTGCGGCTCTGTTTCGCCGAGAGCTACTTCAAACGCCAGCTTGAAGCAAGTTCTCTACTCGTTTCTGCGGTTTGAAGAGCTCAAGTTTGCTGGGTCATGTCTTGATTGCCGAGGACGTTTGGGTTTTAGTTCTTGGCGTTCAGGTTGGAGCTCTACTACCCATTCTTGACGTTCTTGTTTTTCTTTTTCGCTGCTCTGTAGTTGGTCTTTATCTTATGGGGGTGAAGTAGATCTTGCATGCGAGTCAAGAAACGAATCGGAAGAAACTGATTCCTTCGTTAACCCCAGAAATTATCGAGAAAAAGAAAAAGATTTGTTCAAGAATTTCTCGACAAAGTCATTTACTGAGTATATTTTCTTGATCTGTTGCTGAGTCGTTGGTATGGCCTAGAGAAAGCTCTGTGGGACTTCAATAGTAGACTGGATTTTAGTGTGTTACGAAAGCTCTCCTGGGTCGGTAGGACTACCCATTTGGGTGCTTTTTATGATATGTTTTCCCGCAGTTTTCTCGTATATTTGGGCCAACGTAGCAAGTGCAGCAGAAATTGTTGCTTTGCGTTACTTTACAATAGTTGGTATCCATTGGAATTCGCTCTTTCGGAGCAGTAATTTCCCTGTTCGACTATCCTTGGTGTCCCAAGTAAATTGCTTGTCGATGGTTGGTCTGGTCAGTTATAGTTTTTGCCAATATTGCAAAGATTGGAAATGGTGTTTCGCCAGCTCTGTCCTGAGATATTGTTGTATAACTGTGCGATTTGGTTTAATACCTGAAGTTTAGAAGTCTGGCTATGGGCTTGGGCGATTCAATGCCCAATCATGGAAAAAGTTGTGATCTTTCAACATTGTGATTTAGAAATGAGGTGAAACCTGTCGCTTAGGAAATGTCTTTGGGGTATATGCATGTTAGATTCTCTGTTTAAGTTCATGGGAGCCATATAAGGATCCAAAGTTTGAGATGCAATTATGAAAGGTTTTGTCATGTTTTATTTAGAGCACTATTTTCTCTTTATTCTGCAAAATAAGCTAAAATTGTTTGGACTGTTTAGAGTTTGCTCTTGGTGATCTTCCCACACTGGGTGTGCTAGATGCTTATGTTCTTCGAATGATGCTTCTTGCAGTTGAATCATCTGAATGACTCCTCACCAGCTCGGAGAATCCATGGGCATTGATATGACTAAGGAGAGCAATGGAAATGTACATGCTTCAGTGACTTGTGAGAACCGGGAATCTACAGAGATTGATAGCACTAATGACAGTAATGGAGATATGCCTGTTATCATGCCTTGTCAGATGCTGCAGGAATGCACCGAGACAAATATTACTGATGAGAGCAGTGGGAACGTCTCTACAGCCGAGGAACTTCTACCGATTTTATGTAATGAATCCGGTGAAGGTCTACCATATGCCCCTGAGGATTTTCCTCTTCCCGGTGATAAATGGAGGTGGAGGGTAGGGAAGAGAGTGGCAGTTTCTGGAGACTATAAAGATAGATACCTTTACCTTCCTAAGAGACTCCACTGCCAAGACCAATCATTACGACGTCCCTTTGCGAGTAAGCTTTCCGTTGAGCGGTACATCCGCACTACATTCCCCAATGTAGATGTCGATGCATTCTTCAACTCGTTTAGCTGGAAAGTCCCCTCAAAGAACCTGCTGTTGCCAAGTGGTCAGCTTCAACTTATCAACTCCTCCTTGATGTTGTATACTAATTTGTTATTGGAGCATCTTAGTCATGTTATTCAATGTCTTGTTGCTTCGGACAAGCTTAATTTTTGTAGTTCCTTTGCCTTTGTAGCCATGTCTGATGAGATCGTGGGCCCTTTTGGGTATGTCCATGTGATACTCGGTTAAACAAAAATATGGCGGCTACTAAACTGAAGCGAATAATCTTCATAACAAGACCTAGAATTATTATTTTATTTAAACTTTATGAGTACATTTTTTATTTGCTTTTTTCCTTTTACTGGTCTGACATGATATGTCATGCTCGGCACATAATTAAGGTTTCTTGATCTTGTCTACATCCGTATGAATTATGACATATGAACCTCATTGTTTGCAGTCCGTGTCTATGAATGTGTTGCATGTTGTAATTATCTGTTATTCCTTGAAGCTTCTTGTTTAAGCTCTCATTTTATAGGAGTCATGGAGAGGCATCATGAAGAGATAGGTGACCATTCTCAATCAGATTCTCCCTCTGGCACTCTAAGATGTAAGGCTCGAAATAAGTTGTGCAGTAGCTTAATTGAACAACCAGAGGAAGCTGCCAGAACATCTATCCCTTGTGATTTTTGTTGCATTGAACCTGGGTTTTGTCGAGACTGTTGCTGTATTCTCTGTTTTAAGGTCATCACGTCAGCTAATGGAGGATATAATTACATCAAATGTGAAGCATTGTCTGACGAGGGTCATATATGTGGGCACCTTGCTCACTTGGACTGTGCTCTCCAAGCTTACATGGCTGGCACTGTTGGTGGAAGCATTGGACTGGATGCGCAGTACTATTGTCGCCGTTGTGATGCAAAAACTGATCTAGTTTCTCATGTTACTAGGCTCTTTGAGGCTTGTAAATCTATCGATTCTCAGGAGGAACAAGAGAAGGCATTAAAACTCGGCAGCTGCCTCTTGCGCGGTTCACTGAATACAAATGCTAAGATACTGCTTAACAGTATTCAATCTGCTTTGACCAAGGTAAAAGTATTTCCTTGAAGTTTTTTAGCAAAGTCTCGCTTACACAATCTGCATGATGACCGTTTCATGTCTGCAACAGCTTAGATGTGGGACTCGTCTTGACAATATCCAGACAGATGAAAGCAAATCAGGTACTTCCCCACCCAGCTCTCTCTCTCTCTCTCTCTCTCTCTCTCTCTCTCTCTCTCTCGGCAAGTCCTTTATGAACATATATGTCGACAAAAATCTGCACCGTTTTTCATCCTTTCATGTTCGGATAGTCATGAACCACTGGAACTTGAACTACTCTAATGATCTTGCAAGCATGCACAGCAACGTATTTCGAAACTTTTGTCCTTTTTTTTTTTTAATAAACCCATTTACGTATATGAGCCATTCACAGTGTGATGTTCACCCGGTGCATTGGATGTCATACACAGTTGTCTCCAGCAATGGAGATCCTTCTCTAGAAGGTACACTGTATCGAGATGCTCTAGATTTCAGGACACATCTCTCGGCAGACGGGTCCATCTCTTTTGATTTTCAGACTCCATCAATACAACTTGATGATGAGATTGATCAGATTCTCCGGTCACTGAGAAAGTCGCAGGAATTGGAATACAGAGTAGCAGAGGAACAGCTTAATGCTCAGAAGAGTTACCTCCACAATCTGTACCAGCAACTCAAGCAAGAGAGCTCCCAACTGGCATGTCAAAAATCACCTGCCGACTCAGACAACTTGCTGAACATTGTGTTGAGCAGAAATAACCAAATAAAGCACGAAGTAGAGAAACTCAAAGAAATGAAGGAAATAGCCAAGGGTTTCGGAATGACGCGAAAGAGTATCCTGAAAGGGCATTTCAGTCTAGATGTGGACACAGACGAAGCACATTAATGATGTTCTTAGTCGGAAGGACAGAGATTCGAGATTAATAGGACGGTGACATGCATCAGACCCTTGCCTGTCTTTTGAACATCTTGGTTGACCTGGAAGACACTATGCTGAACCGCCAGACGAGAGAGTATTTCGGTGATTGAGCTGCTGGATCGCAATGAAAAAGAACTATTAATGCTGTTTGAATGCAGTTTGAGGACAAATTTCTGACTCCAGAACCATGTTTGGATCAATCTTCGGTGACGATAATGGGACTTTTACAGAGAAAAAAACGGTGCATGCCAACCTTTAGGTGCAAATTTGGGAGTTTAGCCCCGTTTTTCACCGTCTCTCTTTGGTTTCGAGACATTCTGTTCATGTACATAGTTTTCCAAGTACCATTAAAAGTGTCGAGACGTTCTGTTCATGTACATAGTTTTCCAAGGATCATTAAGTGTACTCCTCGGTCCTCGAATGTTTTTGAATGGTAGTATGAAGCAATATTAACTAAGGGATTTCACCTCATGACTCATTTGGTTCACGCTTCTTCGGTGGGCATATAGCTTTTATTACACATTTACTTTAAATTCATTGTGACTTACAATGACACGCCTTCTTTAGGACTTTTGAGCTGTTATCAAACTTTTTGTGATTTCATGAATTGATTCTATAGCCCCCCTAACATTCCATTGTGAACAACCTTTTGCTAACATCCAGAAAAGTAGCAACAGGTGTTCCCAGAATCGCGGCCACCAAGTACGTTATTTAACAACGGAAGCTTATTGACCCTCATGAATTTTCACACCTCACTCCAATCTTCTTTTCGAATAACGAGCGGAAAGGAAAAATCCCATCTTGCAAGGGTCGTGAATAGGTTTACACGAGTCCGTCCAGCAAATGATTCCTTCGGGAAGAGTCACATGGCATGATGCATTGAATAAACATGAGGACGAGCATCATTTTTCTAAAAGCTTTTGCCTCATCGAATGTCTGTTGATTCCTGGTGTGGCTTTTGGCACCATGAACATGTCTTTCAGATTGAGATGCCCTTGTGCTAATGACCCTCGATCTCAACATGAAAATGGTGAAGACTGACTTGCCGTCACCTCATTTATCATCAGAGAAACAGCAAATCGTGGTTTCAATTCCATAGGGCAACATAGGGATGATGCAGGGCGCATGAGTCAGTTCAAGTTATTTTGTTTCTGGGAAACGTCTGACGATAAAATTTCATCGCAAGAGGAAAAGAGAAAAGAAGGATCTTACAACCAGAGCAAATGAACCAGAAATCACTCGCGGAAAAATGGATTCTCCATGTAGCTTCTCAATCGATTTCTCATACACGAGCAAATTTATGCGACCTTATTGCTTTTACTCAGAATTATTAGGCAAGAAAGGCAAGAAGCATTTACTAATTGAGAAATGCAACAATTTCATGCAACCTTCAGGCATTTCCTCGGTGGCAAATAGATTGACTATCGCCCGAGCGTTCCCCACAAAGAGAAAATGATCGTCGAAGAAACATACTCTAAACAAGAAATGCATCAGAAACGGACAATCATCTTTTCCATCGACTTCTGCCGATGGTAAAGCATGGCAACATTATGAATTTACTGCTAACAGGATTAGCCGACACTCCTTAATACCCATGCATGAGACCCCATTCCATAGACAAGCAAATCAAAACCGAGGTTCAGGGTCACAAGGTTTCCTAAGGGTTGGACATTATTCCACACCAGGAATAGAGGAGCGCATAAGGATCGTCCATACACCTTCTGTCTTCACATGAACATACAGACACAAGCACAATGAAAGACACAGCATCGTGTATGCCCATGCGAATCCAAACAAAACCATACAAAAAATTTGCAAATTAGCAGTACAAACAGAACAGCAGCTTCTAAGTACTAAGCAGGTGCATTGTAAGGATTGTCGGAACTTCATTTCCTAGGTGAGGCCTAAATGAACTTTTGTCAGATAGCTCCCCCTGCCATCAAGATCCAATTGGACACAGTGCTCAACCGCAGATATGCTAATGAAGATCAACAAGCCATGCACTAGATGCACCATTAGATGATGCGAGTCTGCATAATATTAAATGAAGCGACACACCAACTTGGACTCATTTCAGATGGTATATGACGAGCATCACTCGAAACATTCCTGGTTCATGAAGAGACATGCACAGGTAATTCAAAGATTCTTAGGATAATATAATTTTTCGAGGAGAGAATGTAGTTGTCACCACTCTACGTGAGCATAAGCGCATCAAAGAAGTGCCTTTGATATACTTGGGTCAATAATAAAAAGACTGCACTCACAAACATTCAATATGGACCATTCAGCATACATTCCTACCTTAAAGCACTATTTTCTTTACACGGCATCAAAGCACTTTCGAAATATACAATGAATAAATTGCTCAGTGGCCATACAGGTTCTTGCCAAATCCCCGGAACCTACCAGACACATATAATGGAGAACCCCCGAAAACGATCAGGCACATAATCATCAAGCACTTTCAGGCAAGACTAAGAGAAACATTGTGCATCCACAAACTTACATAAGAATATAAGATGAAGCCGAGTTACATTGTCCTGATCATCATGGATTAAGTTAAACTTTTCCCGATCATGCGCACTAATGAGCATTTGATTGGTCGGGTAGTTGATAAACAAACCCAGAAAAGGCACCGACCTGTAAAGCCATTCCCCTCGGGTAATCTAACTAAAGTCAATGCCACTCGACACGAGATGAGAACCGCACATACCAATATTTAACACCCGAATCCGAAATCATCTCGAGAAAGAATGGAAACTCTACTGGCCTGTCATCATCAGCTGACACTGTATGAATTATGAACAGAATTATAAAGAAGAGAAGCAACATTCATAATTTTTTTTTGTCTTTTTTCATTTTAATCTTCGATTCAGCAGAACGACACATCACAGAGAGAGCTTCCAGCTCGATCACCAACCTCTAAAAAGTCAAAGCTAACTTGCAGACTAGAAGGACAGCACCCCAACAGCGACATTGAACGGGGGGCAGAACGGGGAACTCCATTAAAAGTAAAAAGAGAGATGGAGAGCGGTTTTATTTTACTGTACAAATACAAGTCTATTTCCCTTACCTCCTCCCCAAACATCCCCATCACCGACGCGGCCATTCCCGCCGCCGCCCCCCACGGCGGCGGCGTCGTCGTCCTCCTCCGCGCCCTTGGGCACCGTCACGATCAGCTCCCCGTTGACGCACACCGCGCTGGCGAGCTCCGGCCGGGTCGACTCCGGGAGGCGGAACCGCCACATGTCGAGCTCCAGCTGGTCCAGGGACAGCAGCTCGAGCGAGCCGTTGGGCCTCACCACGATCTTGGTCACCCCGGGGTGGATCTCCACGGTGTGGGCCCGGACGCCGGCCACGATCCCCTCGGTCTCGGCGACGAACCGGAAGAACCCGGGCAGCTCCTCCACCTCCACCTCGGCGTCCGCCCGGAAGGGCAGCTCGAGGACGCGGCTGAAGATGTGGGGGAGCCGGCGGAGCTTCTTGTGGTGGTGATGGTGGTGGTGGTGGTGGTGGGCGGCGGCGGCCACGACCCCGGCTAGGGCCTGGGCCTCGATGGAGGCGGCGCTCCTGGGGACGTACTGGAGGGTGATGTTCCTCTTCTTGGGGGGCATAGGGTGGACCTTCATGGCTGCGGCTGCGGCTGCGGCGGCGGTTCTTGCTGCTCCGGCTAGGCTCCGGCCCTCGTGGGTATCGCTGGATTTATAGGTGGTGGTGGAGGTGGGGGATGAGGAGGAAAGAAGGGGGAGGGGATGGAGGGATATCAAGAGCAAGAAAAGGAATATTGGGCGAGTGGGTATCCAAATCTTGATGGGGATGAGCAGTGGAAAAGGTAAAAGCATCAAAAGCAAAGGGGGCCAAGAAAAGTTAAGGTGGGAAAAATCAACATACACAAAGAGAGAGAGAGAGAGAGAAGGGAGATAGATTTCCACGGTGAATGATTCTTATTCTTCAATCTGGGTTTGGTTCTCCCTGCAAGATTTGAGTGCTGTAGAGAGAGAGAGAGAGAGAGGGAGGAAGGGAATGAGGGAGATGAAGAAGAAAGCTTCTATCTTTGGGGGTTTCAGAGGCAACCGGCGGATTGTGGCATTTTGATGATAGAATAAAAGAGGTGGTGTTCACCATTTGCCCCTGCAATTCTTGGAAATTTCCATGAAAAAAAGGGATGCCTCTTTCCCTTTATTTTTTTATTTTTTTTATTTTTGGCCATTTCTTTTGGATATCTACATTATTCTTGTTTCTTCTGGCGAAATTGTATAATATGCATTTCTTTTTTACTTCTGTTTTTTTTGACGGTTTGGTTTGTTCTTTCCCAGAGCACACGTCAGGGCGCGCACTCACGAAAATAATTAATCCGTTCAAAGGTTGAGATCGTTACTGAATAAAAAACATAAAAAAATAAAAAAAGGTGGATTCGTTTCGGCGACCGAAAGAGTTTTTTTGCGAATTATTTTTTCAGACCTTTGTGGGCTTGATCCGCTGAAAATGATTGGTTAAAGGAAAAAAAAATTTAAGAAAATAAATTCCCATACTTATACAGAGGAAATCATTTTTGGAAGTATTGCAAATCTGTTAACAAACGCTCACTTCTTCACTTTTTCCAATACTTGTTATTCGGAACGTTTTATGTCATTAAGACTAACCAATTTTTTCTTTGAAAATTATTCCTATGAAAAATCGTCATAAAGATTTACATGAACCAAACTCACCCAAAGCAAAGTTAGTTATAGATGAGTTAAATGGAACTTTAATCGATGGGGCGACTAATATTGTCATACATGACATTTCGCCGTAATAAGTGAAAAATCTTACATTAATCCTACATCGCCAATGCCTTCGTACCGTAGCCCCTTCAAGATCGGATTGGTGCAATATTATCGCTTAAGAATTACATTTATTCTTACTGTACAAGCGTGTTAATGAATAAATTTTTCAACACTTCAAAATATTTACAGTATTTTTTTCTTGGAAGATTTAGAGAACACATCACTTGTGAAAATGAATAAACGTAAATATTTTTCATCGTCCAAAAAAAATGTCTGGACATACATTATTAATTAATTATTTTAACTGATACAAGCAATATCACTGTGTATTCATTTTTTTTAAAGAAGTACATATTAAATCATTAATTTATTTACCAAATAAACGGAATCATTGACTATCTTAATGGATACTCATCGTCCGAGCGACGACCGCCATGAATTGTGATCTACCTCGAGATAAAGGGAATAAACCGTGAGGACCCTAGGTTTTCTTGTTATGCGAAGTGTACGCGGAATTCATAGCCATTCAATATAAATATAATATTAAAAAACCCACTTCGGAAGTAAACATTAAAGTGAATATTTCGATATAGTATTTTCATGTACAAACCAAAATTCTCGAGACAAATAAAATACTCACATAAAATATGTGAATATAGTATAAATTCCGTGCACAGGGAGGCAACTAATCGATAATAATAATAATTTAAAAAAAAAAGAAAAAGAGAGAGGGTATTTCTTCTCTTTGCAAATTCCTAATTACTGATAAGATTCTTTGCTTTTTTCGAATACCTGAGGCCTTCGACTCCATACATTTGTCGAAAACTCTCACCCTCAATCGAAATTTTGCTTTTCTCTTCTTCTTTCTTAATCTCCTTTTGGGAAGATGCTTAGCCCGAAAACGATGGCGTAGACTAGGATTAAGATAAATAAATAAAATCTAAGATTAAGACTTTGATTATTGAGTGGGTGTCATGCTGCCGTACATTTATTCGGATTATATCATCAATTGAAATGATTAAAAAATAAGAAAATCGAAGTGAATTATTAGATCCTAATTGAAAATAAGGATTGATCAAATTGTCGCAATCAAATTGCTCGTCTGCATATATCTTTTGACTTTTAGGAAACCGCCTTCAGGAGAAACGTAAGCAATCAGAAGCGCCTACAAATCTCGCGGACGCAAATCATCGAATTATTGACTACAATGATAATATATAATTTTAGTTTACATACGATTCGGATTTCGGAGTAATTTTATAATTGTAATTATTAATTAGGGAAGAGAAAATGGATCCATAGTATCCCTAAAGAAGATTATCTTTTTTTCATAAGAAATGAATGATATGGAAAATAAAACAATCTCTCATGTCACTTAAAAAAATAAATGAATGAAAAATATCTAGATGTAAATTGTTGTTCAGGATGAATATATTCTTTAATATTATTTGTCGCAAAACAAATAGAATTTTTTTTATCTTTCTAAGAGAAAATTACACTAAAAGTCCTAAAATTTATCACCGAAAAGTAATTAAATCCCTAAAACTTTCAAAAATTTGGTAAATTTTAGGACTCAATCACACTTTCATGATAATTTTTCAAATTTAATTATATTTTTAATAAGTTTCGGGACTCACTTGCACTTTCATGAATATTTTAAAGACTTTCAACATATTTATTTCAATAAATAAATAAGTAAATAGAAGAGACATTCCTTGACATTTGGGTCGACCAACTTTCGATCAAGCGCAAAAGTTCTTTAGACGAAGAAATCAACGGCGTGTTGCAAAATTGGCCAAGGTCTTCTCCCTCAACGGGTAAATGGGAACAGCACCATCGACTTATTTACGATGTTCTTTCTTTCCTTTTTCTACTGATAAAGACGCTTTTTTATTTTTTTATTATTCCTTTTCCTTTTCCTTTTCCTTTTGTTGGTCTCAATTCTTTTTTATTTCGAGAAGAAACGGAAGAGCCCGTGAACCGGGCTTTCGTTACAAAGCATATGTGCCAACAGAATCTGGGGGAGGATGATAGACCGGGGGCAAAGTAAAAGCAAATAATAATATGGATTTGATGGGACTTCAGTGCCGGAGTGACTCAGGAGTATGATCGATTCGCATGGACACGATCGGCGTATCGCACGAGATTGGTCGTAGAGCAAGACCATGTCGAAAGTGGTTTCATGATTGCGACAATCCAGTCCAATCCGTGTAAATCAAGTAGGGATGAGCATAGTTTCAAATAGAACTAGAAACTTGAGAATAAGACCAATGGAATTACCCATTACCAAAAAGGTAGAGTAAGTTTTAGGTTCTAAAGGCAGGTTTACCTTAAATGAATTTTTGTGTTTTTCTTGTTATATATTTTCATGCAATAGTATGTAATCTCCAATCATTAATCTAAACTTTCATTTCCGACGAATTTATAATTGGTACTTTTAATTTGTTAATATTTGATGATCTTCATGTGTTGAGTTATGAGTTGTAAAAAGTGAATTGCAGCAAATTGTAGTAATTAGAGGTGATGATTCATTATATTTGTTCAATTAAGAGTATAGATGGAATATGGGTATATCTTAAAATTGATCTTGAAACCAATATGCATGATATATTCCAAATTCCAAAAATCAAGCAATCGGAATGGAATTCGAAATTGCTTACCCCTAGAACCAAACCTACTGTAAAAATATATGACATGGGATTTTGGAGGTTGCAAACTCCATCATACCACCTCCTCAATGTACTGTTGCTCGTTATGCTCTTTTCTTTTCGATAAATGTAGTCGAGTATTTTCTCTCTCTTCAATCATCCTAAAAAACCCAGCAAGAGCCATTTTATTCAAGATCTCTTGCATCGGCGATCACTTCTCCCTCTTACGAGATTCAGTATGAACCCAATTTGTCCCGAATCATATAACCACTGAAGGGGATTATAACTTGGATATTATCGGTAACAATCAGCCCCCATCCATATCAATCAAGCTCGGAAGAGAAATATTCAGAATAATCGCACAATGTGATAACCATCCGATACGAGATTTAAGGGTCATGCTGATGTCACGTGACCATGTCCTGTATAGCCCAAAAAGTCAGAAAGACCTAATGGGGCGTGGCTGTTTTTGCCTATATTTACTCGTGTGGATGTGTGGATGTGGGGTTGAATGCAGTACACTCCCAAAAATAGCCGTCAGCAAAGCGAAATGCTTGCATCATGCGAGTGTTTCATGCGCCACAGAAAGCTAGAAGAGACAGCGCTCCGTACCTTCTTGCTCAAATGCTACATGGAGCTCCCCGTGATGCATACGGAATATTGCATTAGTATAATTTCAATGCTAAATCTTTCAATTATGTCGAATTAAATATAAACAATTTCCGATTTTGTCAATGTGGTTCGTTTTGCTAATTTTGATTGGGAACCATCGATGTAAATATCGGTTATCCTATATAATATGGTTGATCTTAGACGTAACAAAAAATATTAATTTATTAAATTTCTTGCATTTTTTATATTTATATTTATATTTTCTTTTTTTTTCTTCATTCACCAATGACAAGGCCTTGGTGATGGCCGACAATTGGCCATAGAATACAACTGGTGAGGCTCCCGCATTGGCCATGGGAGAGGCTTCTCTAGATCTAATAAGGTTGAGCCTCGCCAAAGATTGGCAAGGCATGCCTTGCTGGCAAGGAGTGACCCTCATCAGTAGTTGCCTTAGGCCAATTGATTGACAATTGGTAGAGGATGAAAATGGAAAAAAAGAGAAAAAAATGAAAAGAAAAGAAAAATATGTAAATTAATAAAAAAAATTTTGAAAAAATATAGAAAAATTAATAATTTTTGTCAATAATAGTAATTTCTGGTCAAAATTGGCCAAATTGACTATATTAACAACTTTTCAAAATATTTATGATTAAATCGATCAAATTAAAATGTTTGAAATTGAATTGACACAACTGTAACTAAATTTAGATATAACATTTGCATGCAGAAACCAAATTCGCAAGAAAAGAAAAAAAATTAGCCACTTAAAAGAAGTGAATATAATATAAATTACGTCCACAGTGGAGCAACTAATCGATAATAATAATAATTAAAAAAGAGAGAGGGTATTTCTTCTCTTCAGAATTTCCCCAAGTACTGATAAGATTCTTTGCTTTTTTGAACACCTGAGGCCTTCGACTCCATACATTTGTCGAAAATTCTCTCATCAATTTAAAATCTTAGCTTCTTTTTTTCCTACTTTTGGGAAGGTGCTTTGCACGAAAACGACAGCATAAACTAAGATTTAGATGACCGAAGGTATCGGCTAAAAGGGATTTGATTATTGTGTGCCATGCGGCTGTACATTTATTCGGATTATTTATCAATTAAAATGATTAGAAAAATAGAAATTCAAGGTGAATTATTATATACTGATTAAAAGTAGGATTGATTAGATTGTCGCGATCAAATTTCTACTTTGCGTATGTGTTTTGACTTTGGACAAACCACCCCGAGAGAAAACGTAAGCAATTACAACGACAAATCATCGAATTATCGACTATGATGGGAATACACACTTTTAGTTTAATTGTGGTTTGAATTTATGACTAGATATATAATTGTAATTACTAACTCAATAAGGGAAAAATGGATCTAATTTATCCCATCACTCAAGTCGCTTGTAAAAATGAATAAAAGAAAAACGTTTTCATTGTTCATGAAAATATCTAGACGTTTTTCACCAAAAAAATAAATAAGATATCTAGACGTAAATTGTTGTTCATAATGAAAAAAAAAATCGATTTTTTTTTTTTTTTTGGTAAAGAAAAAAAGTTCATTGTTGTTTTTAGAATAATTCAATTTTCGCTAAACCAATGGAGACTATTTTTATCTTTTTAAAGGGATAATACACTAAAAATCCTAAAATATGTCATCAAAATGTAATTAAGTCTTAAATTTTCAAAAATTACAATCAACATAAAGACTTGATTGAATTAAATTGACAAATTTTAGAATTTATACTTTTTGAAAGTTTTAAGATGTAACTGCATCTTCGTGATAAATGTTTAGGATTTAGTTGTACTTTTTAAAAATTTTAAAACTTATTTACACTTTCGTGATAAATTTTATAATTTTCAATATACTTATTTCAACTGAAAAATATACATTTCTTGACGTTTTCGTTGACCGACTTCCTGTCAAGCGCGTTTCGGACGAGAAAATCAACGGCGTGTTCGCAAGACTCGCAAGGTCTCCCCCTCGACAAGTAAATGGAAACAGCGCCATCATCAACTTATTTACGATGTTCTTTTTATTTTTCTTTTGGAAAAGACACTTTTTTGTTTTTATTATTTATTTATTTATTTATTTTTTGTCTCAAATATTTTTAATTCGAGAAGAAACAGCAGAGCCCATGAACGGGGACTTTCGTTACAAAGCATGTGTACTAACAGAATCCGGGGGAGGATGATAGATCGGGGGGCAAAGTAAAAGCAAATAATAATATTGGTTTGATGGGACTTCAGTGCTCGAGTGAGTCCGAAGCATGATCGATTCGCGTGGACAAGATCGACGCTTCGCACGAGATGGGTCGTGGAAGCAAGACCATGTGAAAAGCGCAATTCATGATTGTGACAATCCAACCCGATTGATGTAAATCGAGTAGATATGAGCATAACTTTAGGGTAGAACTAGAAATCTAAGAATTGATCTAATTTGATATTCTAAAAATTGAAAAATATGTTTTGATGGATAGGTTTTAATAACAAGTTTTGGAGTTTTTCTTATTCTATATTTTCACGTAATTCTGCAGTATTCCGTGACATTCAATGTGTCGAGATTGTCCAAAAGGCTGGTGGTCAATTTGTAAATATGATGAAAAATCTCACTATTTGAGCAAGAAATGCCCAAGATCGCCCAACATTAGTATTAGAGTTTAGTTTGCCAACAACTTTGGATCTAATATTCATACGAGAAAGTTATGGATTGTTCCTTCTCTGACTTAGGCTAGGCGGAGATTGTTGAAGTTGATAAAAAGGGCCGGCGGTCAATTTTATAAATATGAGGAAAAGCTTTATTCTTTGAGTTCACTTTTGGGGTAAGAAAAGCATAAAACCACTTAACATAGAGATGAGTATGTAATTTGAAAACCACTAGTCTGAATTTCTATTTTCGACAGTATTTATGATTGAGATTTTTATTTTATTAAAATTTCATAATCTTCCCATGTCTAAATATGAATTATGATAACTGCAATCAATCAATTAAAAGTATAAGTAAAACTTGAGTAGACCCTAAAATCAGTATGTATGATAGGTTCTATGTTATAAAATTTAGGGAATATTTAATATTTCATAATCTTTTCATGTCTAAATATGAATTGTGATTAATGCAATCGTTCAATCAAAAGTACAAGTAGAACTTGAATAGACTTGGTATCTAGTATGCCTGATAGGTTCTATGTTTCAAAATTTTGAGAACCTTATAGTATTCTCTCTCCTTCACCATCCTAAAAGCATGGCACTAGTCGTACATTATTCGAAATCTTTTGCTTCGGTGATGACTCCTCGCTCTTATAAGATTTAGTATGTACCTAGATTGTCCTGAATCATATATCCATAGAAGGGGATTATACTCTGATGTTCGTCTTGAATCATATATCTACTTAAGGGGATTATACTCTGATATTACCGGGGGAAAATTACCAAAAAAGTTTTAAACTTATTGCAATTGTGCTAATTCAGTCATAAATCTTTTTTTTTTTGGGGCTAATTTAGTCCTAAACCTTTTGTTTTTGTTCCAGTTCAGTCCATCTGACCAAAATTGGTCGGCCGGAGTTGACGTGACAGTTGGCCGGCGTCGGCGAACCTTTTTATAATAATATTTCATTTAAAAATTTTTGTAATTAATTTAAAAAAAATTCTTTTTCCTTTTTTTTTTCCCTCCTCCCTCCTCCTTCCTTTGGCTCCGGCGACCGCCGTCAGGCCGATCCCCGGACTGAGTCGATCCGGTGAGGAGGCCTCGCCAAACGCGACGGCGAGCCCCCCTCGCCAGATCTGGACTCGCCGTCGCCTCTGGCGAGGGCTCACCTCGCCCGGCGACCGCGAGGCGAGCCCTCGCCAGATCCGGCAGGGTTTCGGCGGGCCCCCTCGCCGGATCCGCGAGGCGATCCAGCGGGGCTCGCCCCGCCGTCGGGGTGCGAGCTTGCCTCGCGGTCGTCGGGCGAGGCGAGCCCTCGCCGACGCGACGGCGATTCCGGATCCGGTAGGGTTTCGAAGCCCCCCCTTGCCGGATCTAGCGAGGCGATCCGGCGGGGGCTCGTCCTGCCGTCGCTGGGCGCGAGCTCGCCTCGTAGTCGCCGGGCGAGGGGGGCTCGCCCCGCCGGATCGCCTCAGTCCGGCGACCGGCCAGGGAGCCAAAGGAAAAGGAAGGAGGAGGGAGGAGGAGGGAAAAAAAAGAGGAAAAATGAAAAAGAATATTAAAAATTATTTAAAAACATTATTGATAAATTAATAAAATTTTTAAAAATAAAATATTATTAAAAAAGGTTCGCCGGGACCCAGGATGCCACGCGTCGGTACTAATTTTGGCGGATGACTGAACTTGAACAAAAACAAAAGGTATAGGATTAAATTGGTCAAAAAAGAGTTTAGGACTGAATTGGCACAATTATAATAGGTTTAGAATTTTTTTGGGTAATTTTCCCTATTACCGGTAACCATCAGCCCATGTCCACATCATTCAAGCTCGCAAAAGAGATATTGAGAATAATTGCACGGGGCGATAACCATTCGATACGAGATTCAACGGTCACGATGATGCCACGTGACCGCGTCGCTATTGCCCGAAGGTCACGAAACCTACTGGGCGTGGCTGTTTGCCTCTACTTACTTGTGATCCGTGCATGTGGGGTTGAATGCGGTACTCTCCCGAAGGAGTCGTGAGCAGAGCGAAATGCTTCCATCATGCAGCTTGGGGAAAGCTAAAAGAGACAGCGCTCCGTACATTCTTGTTCAAATGCTGCATGGAGTTCCTGGTGAACACGGAACATGGCCTGCTAAACATTTTTAGATTTTGTCAATATAGTCGATTATACTAATTTTGATTGGGAATTGTTGACATGAATCTTTGAATGTTCTATACGGATAAATTTTATTAATTTATTAATAGTTATTAATTTTTATATATTTTTTTTTGAGTAAAAGTGATTAGTTTTTATATTTATATCTTCTTTACTTTATTTCTTTTTCCTTTTTCCTTCACTAGTCTATGGGTACAACCAGCAAGGGTTGGCCTTGCCCGAGGGCGGCCTACCCCAAAATTACCACGTGTCCTTCTAGTTGTCCGTATGTTTCAACCCTAAGATTTTCTACTAAGAGTCGAGCCTTGTTCAAAGCGGGCCCTCGCTAGCCTTCGGCAAGAGCAACCCTTGTCGGTAGTTGCCTTTAGCTGGCTGCTTGGCAACCCAATAGAGGATTAAGGGGGAAAAAGAAAGAAAGAAAATAAAATGATGATATAAAAACTAATTAAAATTTCAAAAAATTGGAAAAATGAAAAATTTTGTCCACATGCCAAGTTAGGTAGGACAATCCACGTCTGTTTGAATGGTTTCCGATCAAAATTTGATGTGATGGATTGTATTAACAAAATTTTAAAAGATATATGATTAAATTACTCAAATTATAAGGCTTTGAATCGAACTGACGCGACTACAAATAAATTGAACACTTGTTTTTCGTTTTTGTAGTTTTCCCCTCGATCGACAACGATGGGTGCTTGGAATCGGAATGAATGAAGCTGCGAGGATGTTTCCTAGAAAAGACACGAACCATTTTGGCGAATCCCCCCAAAAACTTCAAACCCACGAAAACCCACCAAAAAAAATATTCAAGAAAAAACGAAGGCCTCTCACCCTCTCCACATTTGCCTCACGCGTGAGGGTGGGGTCCTTCGTGGAGACAGCAAACAGGGACAGCCAAACCTTTTTTACTTGCGATGCGCGCCTTCGCTCTCCACAGACCAATGCGAACCGCATCGGCGGACGACCGACGACTACCTTTCTCTCTTTTTACCTTGACCCGAAGGATTCGTGACGGGGATGCCGAGAAGATTTTCGTCTTTCGTTCAATGCGCTAGGCAACGCGAAATTACAACGTTGTCGGGAGCTCGGACGGGTCAATCGCCTCGAGCATTGTCCGACACGCTTTGACACGCGTCGTCTGATGAAACGAGCTTGGTCTGCAACGAATTTCGCGCGAGGAAAGCAAGCAAAAGGCTGGGTTGAAAAGCTCTGGAACTTGAAAATGACGCGGCACGTACCCAGGTCCCATGCATGCTTGGTGAAAAGGAACGGCCATCCTTTTCTTAACGTATTCTTTGACAGAAGACGACTTGGCTCGTCGTTCGGGGTTCAGTACAGTAGCTAGAGAATTTCAACTGAGGCACGGGTCTCTGGCCACAAAACTAAGCCGTAGGTCATCAATAATGGAAATTGATAACGACTTATAGAGCAACCCGTTTTGTTTTTCAAAATGTTCCATTTTCGCACTTCAAAACAGCTGAAGGATGAACTGCACAGCAGTTCGATCATGCCTCGGATGTCACAAGCAGACAAAGGTCCATTGCGAATGCCCTCCATTTGATTCAAGGAGATGCGCAAAATGGACCACCCGAATCAAGAACCACCCGGACCCGTACTAGACCGAGCCAACCGGTTTGATCTTCCAGAGAGTGTTGGTCCGATTTTCGGTTCCTAAAAATGGAATCAATGTCCGAGTAGTCCGATTCTCAGTTCGGAGAACCAAACAGGCTAAATATGCTTCTTTATTTCTTCAAAATAATTAGTAAAATGTGAAGAAAACATTATCTTGATCCGTTTCCAAGTAGTGGGACAAAAAGTAATGGAAAAAATAAGTCATCAATTTCATTGGATTGGACCGGATCAATGGTACGGTCTAGTTCCCGGTCCCAATACCAATTGGTCCCACACCTTAGAACCGGACTGAACTGGGTACTGATAACCTCTATAGATTCATCCATGCTGCAATCGTGTTGCACCGCTACCATTTCGCAGAACTAGCAGCTTTACTCGCGACTAGACATATCTCGAAATATTGAATTTCTTTCTCGGTTAGTCGAGGTGATTTAAAAAACACAGACCCAACCAACTGTAGGAACTGAGATCAGGAAGGGAAAGCTACCACCAGTTGCTGTTATAGCCCAGCAATCTGAAAAATAAGAGCTACTCCAGGTCAATAAAAATCGACCCATGAACGAATTATTAAGTCCTTCCACATGCCGAAGGTCATGTGCTCATCTAGAAACTTCCAAAGCTTAAAAGCCTTTACAGCTTAAATCTCTCCTAGACTACAAACAGCACAAAGATGCATCAGGCTAAGTATCAAGAGAAACCTCCGGCTTTTGCATCCGGCGTCTACGCCTTGATCTTCTGTGGCTTTGCAGGGGAACTTTATTCATCCCACTTGAGGTAGCTGGACGACGAATCTCCTCTTTTGTCATCACACCTCCAAAAATACAATCAAGAGGGTCGCCAATCACGTCAACTCCAGAGCTCACCTATATTGAGATGAGTTGGACCAATATTAACCATAAATTGAATGGACTAGGAAGAAGCAAAGAACTTCTCAAAATTTAGACCACATGATGATGGTGTCGTATTAAGAACAGATTAAAGCTATCACGTCTCAAACTCCAGACAGAGCATGATGCATTGGCAATTCTAATTGTTAACAAAACAAGCAAATGTTACTTATCATATTCACATGGAGATATACAACATTAGGAGAAGCTCAAAAGCTAGAGGCTTCATGTTAATGGTAATGGACAGAGAGGTCTAAATGACATAGACATAAACATTCAGTGTAACGGAGGAATGTACTGCGGTGATGTTCTGACACATTCATGTCAGTAAAACAAGGCTGCTGCCAGCAGATTTCCCTTAAACACACCATTTTGTATTAACTGATTGCAACCACGAGGACGGTGGGGGGTTTCAATAGAGCAGCCCACAGCAAATCTAGTTGTCGTCATTACAAGATATTTGTCACATAACTGATAATTTCAGGCAATTGAGGGTAGCATGTTCTTGTATGCAGGAAAGTAGGCAGAAAAGGCCTACATAGACTCCTTGGTGGATGGTATCTCATTTAAATCGAAGCACCAAAGTTGACTATATAATACAGAAAACGACTCAATTTTAGATTACTTGGGAAATTTTCTTTATAAACCAGTGCAAGTAATGCAGCATGGGCTCGCATTAATTATGTCTTACTCCTATAATCCTTGCAATCTACTTTTGATTATGTCTTTTCTGCCATTGAAACTAATTTGCCAAGGATCTTTTCCTATACTATAGCAGCAGAACTTAGACATGCTTAACTGATAGAGATTTTCAATAATCAAAACTTCTGTGCATCAGGGAATCTTTCTTAACAATAAACAGATTGTGCCTTAAGCTATCGAAAATTACACTCAGAAGTAGGTGGTAAAATAATACCCGAAGAAAAAGGTCAGTTGCTTTACTCACAGAATTGCGTTTCAACTCTGAATCTGCTCTATTAATGTCAGCATCGCTCAGAAAGTCAGCCGAGTTGGTTTTGGAGTCGTTCTGGGGACTGCCATAGGAATTGTTCCCTGTATTTCTGTTGAAGTCATTGTCATGCAACTGTTGACTCCTCCCACTGTGAATGTCAGTTTCATGGGTCAACCGGCCATAAGCAACAACATCGCTATAACTATTCCGGTAACGCCACCTCAACCTTGGTTGATCTGAAGTGGAATCATCAAATACTTGCTCAGAATAGAAATGCCTCCCTAGAAGCTGCATTTTGCCTTGATCGTGATGATATCTCCTCACTATTCTGTGGCACAAAAAATAATGAAATTTAAGAGACTGGTTATGAACGCAAGCGCCAGTCTAACTAATATGAAATAAAGTATATCGAATGAAGCCAAAGGACCAAACATGACCAATCCATCTCATCACAAATGTGGAGTTACAACATTAGGTACAATAGGAGGGATTGTGGGGATAAAAAACATGCACCTTGAATTTGAAAGTGCAAATGAACAACTCTTTCTGTAATTCATCTATGTTTTGCCCATACCAATACTTCTAGTGATTCCTCAAATTCTCATGCTCATGTAGAAGTTCCAACTTAAATATTAGCCTATCTGACAGAAACTGGGTAAGGACTTAAAATGCCATGAATGACCAAAGATGAAATTAACCAAGTGTCTTAATATCAAGATCACACTAGTGTGTTCCTGCGTCAACACATAAGCAGGCGTGTGTTACATCTTTGTGAGTTTGCATTTTCAAATCCTTTGCATGTGCATGTGCATGTATGTGGAGGTCCCATGTGAATGAGCACGTGCACTAAGGCAGCGCATGCACGCTTAAAACTTTGATTAGGATGCGTGAAGACCAAACAAGGTGACAAATGAAGACTTCAGGATTAAGACAAAAATCGATCTTTGGTTGGTGTGCTTTCAAGGATATCACCTAATGGCCAAACATCATAACAAACAAACCATTCATGATTTTTACAAAATACACAACTATAATAAATTTCTTAGTGAGTCCAGAGCAGTTCATCTTGACAATCAATGACTGACAAGGAATCCACATAGCATTACTATGGCAGCAGAGAAAGGGAAAGATATTGTTGAAGACCCCACACTGCAAATGCCTAGAAATATGACAATAAAGCTTTGCATGACTTTTCTTGTCCTCCAAGAATGAAGATACCATTTCTCATGAGTTTTACTTTAGAGCACAATTAAAATGTAAAAAATTACACCATGGTGATACCAACAAAATTTCAAACCTTATAAACAGAAAAAAAAGGAAGGCTTATTATTTATATTTTAGAGGTTAATCAGAAACAATTTGAACATCCCAATACAAGCTAGACCAATGCTCTTAACCAAATTTCACAAAAAATACTTACACTCCCAACTGTAGAAACCATTAAGTCTTGATTATGTAGCATGTGCAAGTACTCTATTTTTAATAAATTGGGAGAAAAACCAGCAACATGACTCTAGTTACTTCTAATAATCTCACTCAGCCAGGTTCCAATACTCGCTTAGAACAGAAATCACAGGTCCTGACATTGTCTTTAGTGACATTAAAAAAAGCTTAAGTGTAGAGCAGACACCGGAAGAACCCAGCATGGGCATTCATAAAAATCTTCAGAGCGGAATTACATATTTGCTAATTCCTCTTGCATCCGACTGCCATGTAGTGCAAGAATATGGTCAGCACAAGAATCTAATGACTTAGACAATCTCCACAAACCACAGGCAAAACCAGATCCTACACAGAAAATGAAGAGACATTTAGTGTAAAATAAAGCTATCAACTAAATGACCAAAATCAACATGAAAAGTCCCTTTACCTACTGACAGGCTAACCCGCAGCAAATGATTTAACCTCCCTGTAGCTGCAGAAATGTGCTGACCATCAAGAGACTACCATAGAAAGAAAAGAGGAGAAGAGCAGGGGTCGAGCCCCTCAAGAATCCTAAACTGCCCTCTTAGCAAAGGTACATGAAATCACTCAAGAAAGCCCATTCGACATGATAAGTGGATATTTTCCTATCACAGTAGATATTAACCAAAGTAATAAGTTATCTTAGGCTTTGCCATTCACAAGACACATACCTCATTTATTTTAACAATGCTTATCATTTAAATTCTTAATGACGAATTAATATTAAATCTGATGTCATTTTGCTAACATTGGCAGAATTTTGTCTTCTATTGATTCTCTAACAGGTCAACATCTAAAAATAGAGTCACACCACAGTCATTGCCAAACTTTCTTCCTAGATCTGCCACTAAACATGAATCTACTTTCCTAAAGTAAAACAATTGGGAAACTACAATCCAAATTCTGAATCATCAATACTCATTGAAGAATCCTAGAAATTGTAAAAACTCAGTGTAACTCAGTTAGAAATGCTCAATGACAATGCGAGTTGGGCCAAAAAAAAAAAAAAAAAATGGTGAGCAAAATTCTTTCCTGAAAAACCTTTTTGTTTATAATCTACTTAGAGTTAATCAGGGTAGTGGCTTAAAGAACATGAATGTCATTCCTAATTTTGGAGAATCTTTTCTTTCTTTATAGTACTCAACTCGGGGTAGTGACTAGTGATGCTGGTCAGTAGGAGTTATAACATATAACAGATAGTATTTCGGATAACCAAGGCCAAGTGTAGGACACTAAAATGGCAGCATATATGTGCTGAAATTAACTAGACACCAAATTGCATTGACTTATATTCAAGCAGCTCAAGCATAATTAGAAGGCATTTCAATACACCGAAGTAAAATCTCTCTAAATAGGATCTTGGCATATCAGCAATGTGAAATTCCCATGTTAACGTAAAACCAAAATTCTAAATCTGTGTATATCTCATATGGTAGTCTTCAATCTGATATACCGTACAATAATCAAAGACCCGAAGGAGCAAAAATGACTGAAAACGTTGCTCTAAAATAGACAAGCTGCTCAGTCTAGTGTACGGTGGCATTGATAATCATCCGATGTATCTATCCAAATCTGACACACTCTTACTCTGTGTAGCCAGCCTTATATTGACCATAAGCACCTGCATTCTGTATTTCAAAGATACATTCCAGTTGATTTTTACTTGAAATCCAAGGATGCAATCAACATATTGACAAAGCCCTCTAAGCAATCAGATGCTCAATTTCCCCAAATCCTTAGTATTTCCCCCCACCCTTCCCTCTCTCTCATGCAATTGGATAAGATGTGAAGGAGGAGATACTAAACGAGCCCAAATCGTCGTGATTTCAAAAACGGTTGATCACCAATAGACCGAGCCCTCCTAAAATCACCCATACGAATTCACCTAATCCGCATCTTCTGCCTAGAGATGCCCACAAAGAATCATAAGCTGAGGCGAAATGCGAACCTGCCCATACGATGACGGAGGTGAGCCCGATGCCGTACCCGAAATTGTCCAAAGCTTTCGACTTGCACGCCGACAGAAGATTGGCCTCCTCGAGAGTCATCGTCGCCTGAGCAGAAGAAAATGGAGAATTTCAAAGCCGACCCAACACGATTGCGCGATCATCGGTCCTAACGCACCGCTCAAGATCGGGTCTTTCACACGCGATCACAAAAAACCCAACGAACTCGCCGCCCGACATTGAACTTAGGTTCGAACGTTCGGGAAGCGAAAATGAAGCTTCGATCCAAGCTCAATCTGCGGAATCGGACACGATCGAGCGAAAACATGCACCGGAGAGAGGGAGAAGGGCGAGGCCGTCGGCGGTTACCTTTTTGGTCCTGAGGACTTGCTCGAGCTCGATGAGAGCTTCCGCCATCGCCGGTGAGCAGAAGTCGCGCTTCGGGTTTTGCGACGGTCGTCTTCTCCGGGTCGCTCCGGTCGGTGTAGGAGTTACCACTTTCCGGCTTATCTTGTGTCGGACGTGCCCCGATTTAGCGGCGACGTACAGGTGGTCGATGGGCTGGGCCGGCCCGGCCCGGATCTTCTGGTCGGGCCAAAATTACGGCCCAAGTCCATCCGTCAGCAATATCTATAAGAATTGGGGTGGGCAAAAGACCAAACTGCTGGTTTTGGGCTGTTCCTAACGTCACGGTTTCATAAAATTGAAACCGATGAATTTCGGTTCAATTCCAACGATGGAACCGCCCACCCACCTGGATCATTATTTTATTTGGTTTATGGGACCGATTATTTTTTTATTTAAAAAATCAATAAAATATTGAAAACTAAATGTACACGTTGTATATATATCATAATAAATTATCATTTTTTGATTATTTCAATCAAATTAATTTGAATCAAATTCATAAATAATTAAATAATTAAAAAGCCTAGAATGAATTTACACTAAAAACATTCATCCGCCATTTATTAATATCATTTATTGTTTCAATTTGACAAATTCAACTTTATTTCAATAATTCATAAAACTTGAAGAAAAAACAACGATTCATATTCTGGACTCGCATGTTAGATTTGTTAGAAGATGGGGTGAATTGTGTATCACAAAAAGTGGGAGTCAAAATAGAAGAGAATACTAGATTTTTCTTCTTTCTCCAATTATTATTTTTATTATTGTGTTTTATTTTTTTACATATATATATCTTGACCTTTCATTTATTAAATTTTTAAAATTGACCTCGATATTGGAATCACGTGTTGAAAACTCTTATGTTAGAATTGAAACTCAAATGTTGGAGTGTGTCGGGAAAGTTAACTAGGTGTCGAATTTTTCGACACGTGTTAACCAAGTGTCGGAAAAGTATCGGGTATTGGGTCTTGTTATGATTTGCTCTTCAAACTTTCTCTACCTTCTAAGGAGTCATTAGCACAAAGATGAAAAAGTCCATTAAAAATTCCAGCAACCTACTTGTTGGCCAGAATTTTCTATTGCATGCTCCTTTTGTAAGGTTTTCCACCATGTATCCAGCATCCATCGACAAAAAATTGGATATCTAAGTTGTGCCAACTAAGCAAAATACAAGCCCATTCATTGGGCGACACATGCCATGTCAGGCCCACCTTGCATAAGTCTTCCTCTCTCCCTTGTTCGTTATGGTTTCTTCCCTCTCCTCTCATCTCTTGTTGTTTATCACTTGCTTTTTCCTCATCTTTCTTGTTGCTTTTTCCCATGGAGCATCCGCAACCACATGCTCGAAGCTCCAACGGCCATGACTTCTATGAGCTTGAGCTCAAGTGACACCATGGTGAAGATGTCAAAGCTCAGGTGGTAATGGCTATAAGCATGAGATATGGCAACCATGGTTGTAACATCATGCTCAAGCCACCATGGTTACTGCTAGCTTGAGTTCAAGTTAGTAACTTTAGGCTCAAGCTGAACTTTATGACAATGGAAGCTGGAAACTCTATATTGAACATCTATGTCCTCGAGTGTCTCAATCTAGCAACCATGGATAAGAGTTTAAAGCTTGGGCAACCATGGCCATGAGGTCAAAGCTCAAGTGGTAGTTTCCACGAGCTTGAAGTTAAGCTCAAAACTAGCAACCAAGGCTACCTCAAGCTCTAGGTTCGAGGTTGAGCTCCATCGCCAAAGTAGCCATGAACCTCTTGAGCTCTAGCTATGGTGGACGGAAGAGGAAAGAAGAAAAGCAAGTGCTAAACAAAGAACGTGACAGGTAGAGAAGATGAGGAAAAAGCAAGTGATAAAGAGAGAGAGATGAGAGGGAGGAAAAAGTAACGGACAGAGGAAAGAGGGAGATTTATGCAAGGCGGGCCTAACGTGACATATGTCACGTTCTAAATGAACTAGTATTTTGTTGAGTTGGCGCAACTTGGATACTGAATATTTTCTTAGCATCCATCATGATGTCTAGTAGAGCCTGCCACATGTATCATTACACCACCATGTCATACCCTCTCTTGTACTTATATCTATTAGAGCCCCGTATATAATGCCTAGTCCAGAGATAATTTGCACACTGAGGTGTAAATTTGTATATAAGAAGTGTTTCTTGTCTGGTGGAGATCTTTGTATTAGCAAACCTGGGATTTACTTAGTAACTTGGACTAGGGCCACTAGTTCCATTTACCCATCAGGAAGTCAAATCGGATAAATTGGTTTGGTTCTAAAACCACATGTCTAATTTTTGGTTCTTAGGCTGGAATTGGACCGTTCGGAAACCGATCACCCTAATAAAGGGATAGTGACTAATGATTGCTTCCTACTTTGCTAACTTGTCACTCCATCCATCAAAACAACATGTAAATTTTGTGCCACATCAACGTGACTTCAATATACTTGATGGATTTTCCAAAATCCCTCAAGGGACTTGATCGACCGACTTGACAATGTCATAACCTAGAGAATTTTGCTGTGTCTTATGTCCAAAATGTCACACTTCAAAAACATTTCAAAGATTTTTTAATAGACGGTTTAGATTGTGATTCACTGATCACCAATTGTTGAAGGATAGGGAAGATCTATAAAAGTGCCCTAATAACTATCAACCACAAAAGTAATTTTGATGGGAAAAGTGCCAAAAAAATTCTAAACCTTTTGTTTTTGTGTCGATTTAGTCCTAAACCTTTTTTTAGTGCCAATTTAATCCTAAACATTTTTTTACGTTGTACCAATTCAGTCATTTCCTACCAATTTTGGCCAAATTTTGCTGACTGGATGCCGGCCGGCTGATGTGGCTTGATCGGGCACGGCGTGGACAACTTTTAATAATATTTTAATAATTTTGAATTTTTTTCTTTTTTTTCTTTCTATTTTTTTCTTCTCATTTTCTTCCTCCAGCCGGTTGTTAGACCTTGGAGACCAGCCATAGGCGATGGTCAGCAAGGTCAAGGTTGACCTCGCCGACCACCTCGCTAATGGTCGCAAGGGCAGCGAGGCTCGAGCTTCGCCCATAGCCGGCGAGGGCGAGCCCCACCAGCTTGGCGCGAGGAGGTGGCCTGGGGGGCGGCGAGGAGGTCGGGGTGAGGGTACAAGGACTGCTGCATCATCGCCTGTTGCCTTAGCCTCTACTGTTGCTGTTGCTACATCTTCCTTCGGCTCGAGCTACCGCGTCGAATTTAGGGCTTGAGGTCGAAGAAGAAGAATAAGAAGACGAAGAAGAAGAAAAAATGAAGAACGAAGAAAATCGCGAAGGACATAAAGAAGAGTAAATGAAGATGAAGAACAAGATGAAACCCTCGGAGGAGAGGGCGTGTATGGAGATGAGATTACAGAGTGACGTGGAGAAGGAGAGGGAGGGAGAGAGACTCAACCCCTGCCAGATCCGGTGATGGCAAGCCTTGCCGCCCAGCGTGAGGCTGCCCTTGCGGCCACTGGTGAGGTGGCCAGTTGCCAAGGTTTGACGACCAATTGGAGGAAGAAGAGGAGAAGAAAAAAAATAAAAATTCAAAAATTCAAAAATATTAAAATATTATTAAAAGTTGTTCACGTCGGCCAAAGACGATCAAGCTACGTAAGTCGGTCGGAATCGGCCGGCATCCAGTCAACAAAATCCGGCCAAAATTGATCGAAAGGACTGAATTGGCACAACGTAAAAATGTTTAAGACTAAATTGGCATCAAAAAAAGGTTTAGGATAAAATCGGCACAAAAATAAAAGGTTTAAGACTTTTTTGGCACTTTTTCCTAATTTTGATTTATTGAGAAAGTTCAATCACATGGACTTCACGTTTTAATTCCATTATGGTGAAAGAATTTTATTTTGTGACTTTTGTGTGCCACATCAAATTCGAGAGGTTTTTATTCAAATCGTTTGTTATTATTTTATTTCCTTTTTTCAGTGAAATTCATGTAACAATGATGCAAAATGATCTTTCTCAATCCATATAAATTTCAAATAAGTATTTGTTATCATGTTCTTATTCGTAAATATTGAATATTATATAAACTCGGTCATTTCTAGTCGAACAATTGAATTTGTGTGGAGAAATGCACATGGATACGGCGCGTTCAACATTCACTTGAAGTCGCAAAGCACAAATCACACGCATCTCACATAGAATTATTCACTTTCGACCGACAATTTTATATCCTCTTTTTTCCAGTGAAATTCATGTAACAATTGATGCAAAACGATGCTTTCTCAATGCATATAAATTTCCAACTAAGTAATTTTTTTTTATCATGCTCTTATTCGTAATATCGACTATTATATGAACTCCGTAAATTCTATTCGAACATTTGGATATGCTCATGGATATGTCGCGTTTAACATTCACTTGAAGTCACCAAAAACACAATACACACCCATCTCACATAGAATCATCCGCTTTCGACCGACAATTTTATATTCATTCAGTCATTTTAAACAGACATTATCATTTTACCTAAACCTCCTTTAATCATAATCATTAGTCCCACTAAGGAGAACAATGTCAAGAAATGATTGAAATCTTTATTACCATAACCATTTCGCACCATCACTAACATGCGATTTCCCTGTAGGCTATAACCCCGCAGCGGTACTTCCACGCGAAACATGCCGAATCCGTTCTTGTCCCTAGATAAAAATAATTAGAAACGGAATAAAGCGCTTTTTATTCCATAGCATGTGCATCCGACCAAACTCCACGTGCATTTAGCCATAGCATGAGAATGCCTTGTTTGGCTAGTCATTGGCCATCACCAAGGTCGACGACCGAAAGGAAGAAGAAAAAGAAAAGGAAAAGGAAAATGGGCTTGATTTGGAAGTTATTCCCAAGAACAAAAAAATAATCTTTTTTTAACTTTTTAATTTTGTTCAAATCTATTCACAAGAACAAATGTTCCTAAAAATAAAAAAATTGTCAAATAGATTTTTGTTATTTTTTTTCTTTATTTTGGAGAACAAAAGAATTGAATTAGATATTATTTGGTTAGTTACCAAACATGGCCTAAATATTCTAGCTGGTTAAGGACATTTTCGTCCAAAGATAATTTGAACCTAAATTTTAGTTAAATTAGATTAAATATTAAGAAAGCTAAAAGTTTTCTAAAATTAAAAAAAAAAATAAAAGCTAGCCCTATTGCATGTGGCTGCTGGACCATCGTTGATGGGGCATTAGCAATGGCTAGTAGGGTCATCGGCGACCCTTACTAAGAGGCCCTTGCTTTTAGTTGGCGAGGGTCACCTATCCTCGTTGAGGTGTCGGGAATGCTGGCCATCATCGATGCCCCACTAGCAATGGGGCGACACCCACATGTGGAGGGCTTGGCTGCTTTCTTTTTTGTGTGTATAATTTTTTTTTTTTTGGTTAATACCCTGAAAAACCCCAAACTGATACACTTATGACAAATTTACTCAAAACTATTTTTTTGACCATGAAAAACCCCAAACTGGTATACCTGTGACAAATTTACCCCGACTGACTATAAAAAACCTTAAACTGGTACAGTTATGACAAATTTACCAAAAACTAATTTATTTGACTGCAAAAAACCCTAAAATAGTAAAATTGTGACAAATATACCCTATGCTAAATTGGATTAATACCACAAAAAAATCACAAAAATTGTAAGCGATGACAAACGGAGCGTAAAATCCTAAATTGATATACCGATCAACTGTCACGTGTCATTTAACTTAATAATTTGAGAATAAAATTTAATGAAAACTAACAGAGGTTAAATTTGTCACAAGTGTACCTTTGGTTTGGGGTAAATTTGTCAAATATATATCGGTTTGGGGTTTTTGTGATCAAAAAAATAGTTTGGGGTAAATTTGTCACAAATGTACAAGTTTGGGGTTTTTCAGGGTATTAACCCTTTTTTTTATTTATTTATAAAGTTTTAGCCTTTTTTCTTTTTCTTTTTTGATTATATTTTTTATAGATTTTTTAACCAAACTTAATCAAGATTGTGTAAAAATAGGGATTCCGATCAAAATGAGGTGATGTCAGTGCTTTTGTCAGCCTTAATGCAATATAAGACACCACATACGATAGATAAAATATTAAAAAAAAAAAACCACATCAATATTTTTCAATTGTCAAGTTAGATGAAATTAACAGAAATACTTAATTTTTATACAAAATCAAGTAAGGGGTGATGACCTACAAGCCCTCGACGGCTATTAATCTCGCCCAAGTCCTCACTAGTTGTCGATGAGGCGACCCTGCCTAAATCTAGCTAGGGCAAGGCTCGGACATGTATTTAGGTTTGAACATTCGGGTAGCTAAATGAAGCTCAACCCAAGCTCAATCTACGAAATCGGACACGATTGAGCGAAAACATGCATCGCAGAAAGAGAAGGGCGAGGCCCCCGACAGTTACCTTTTTGGTCCTGAGGACTTGCTTGAGCTCAATGAGAGCTTCTGCCATCGTCGATGAGCAGAAGTTGCACTTCAAGTTTTGCGACAGTCGTCTTCTCCGGGTTGCTCTGGTCTCGTAGTTGTTACCAACTTATCTTGTGTTGGATGTGCCCTGATTTAGCGGTGACATATAGGTGGTCGGGTTGGGCCAAAATTACGGTCCAAGCTGTCCATAAGCAACATATAATAAAGAGATATGTTTACTAAAAATCTTAAAACTTGTCACAAAAATGAATTTAGAGGTGAGCATCTCCAAGTTCTATACATGTTTCACTTAGAATTTGGAACCCACTTATTAGATTAAATTCCTTATTTTCTGGAACCTGGAACATATCCTACGTACTTTAGAACTTAAAACTTATCCTATTACAGATTTATGGTCAGTACCAGGGTCCACTTAAGTTCCACTTTTATTATTAATTAAATGATTGCAATGAATTATCACCTTTAAAAAACACCACTTACTGTTATAATTTACTGATCATAACTTATTTTTAGACACGTGAAAAATATGAAACATTAACAAAGTAAAAGTTTTAGTCAAAAAATGAAAGCTCGAATTATATATTCGTCATCGAACATCATGGAATACTGTTGGATTGCACAAAAACATAGATAAAAAAAAAATACAGAAACTTATTTTAGGTTCTAGGTTATAGGTTCCAAGTTCCATATACCTAGAACCTGGAATTTATTAATTGAAATAGGTTCCTCAATTTGCAGAAACTAAAACTTATCTTACATACTTTAGAACTTAAAAATGGATAAGTTATTATCGGTCCAATTCTCAGGTTTTAGGTTCTACCCTAAAACCATGCTCATCATTACTCAATAACTTGCAAAAAAAGTGTCAAATTAATACAATCGAGTCCTTCCGTTATTTCCATCCATTTACACTAATGAAAAATGCTGACATGGTATTCTTACCGTTACCAAAAAAAAAAATGCTGACATGGTTTTTTAAATATTTTTTCTCCTAGCGTGACGATGATGTGGGTTAAATTTTAATTTATTTAACAAAAATATGTAAATCAAATAAAAATTTATTTAAAGAAACACGAAAATGGGCAAAAAAAAAATGCTAAAGCACAATGCCAAGCCCCTACTGACCCTTTTCGGCGATGGGGGGCAAGGGCCCTTGCCCTGCTCCTTTTGTTTATGTGTTCTTTTTAGAATTTTTTTATTTTATTTAATTAAGATTTTGTTAAAAAATTAGAATTTAATTCAAAACGACATCATTTTAGCATTGTGTTTCATGTTTTAGCCGTGTCATTGACTACGTAGGAAATAAAAAAATGTTAAAAAAGGGTTAATACCTTAAAAACTCCAAACCGGTACAATTGTGACAAATTTACCCCAAACTATTTTTTTGACCACCAAAAACCCCAAACTGGTACATATGTGACAGATCTACCCTCCGTTAGCTTCCGTTCGATTTTTCCGTTAATTTTGCTGACGTGATTGCTGACGTGGCAAATCATGTGGAAATTCATAAGTTTAATACCGTTAAAAACCCCAAACTGGTATATTTATGACAAATTTACCCCAAACTGGTATATTTATGACAAATTTACCCCAAACTGGTATATTTATAACAAATTTACCCCAAACTGATATATTTACGACAAATTTACTCTAAATTAATTTTTTTGATCATAAAAAACCTAAATTGGTACACATGCGGCACATTTACCATCTTTCAAATTTCCCAAATTTGACTAAGTTGTGATGTCCAATTAATTTTATTTTCTAGATTACTCTAGCATTGCCTTCATATCATTAATACTTGATTTTTTTTATTGGAATCATTATTAGAAAACTATTCAAAGGCTACCAAATGTGCACTTCATTCTTGTGCCGGGAAGATGCCCATTAACTAAAAGATGGATAGATCGCTTGCGCACATATACAAAAGAATCACACTCAAAGCACACCTGAAATTAGCGACAAACATAAGTGATTTTGGTTCCGGCATTTCAACGAGCATGTGATGTACGAGTCACTCATACCATTCACATGCAAGTTCCATGTTAAAATTTTGACACTTACAATTCAAGGTAGAAAAGACTACGTAACGCTAATAAGGACCAAAGCAAAGTAAGAGTGATATGTAAGCGTACAAACAGATTGCGGACAAGTAGTAAACCATGTGGGGCTGAGACATAGAAACATAAAGCCAAGTTTGTCACAAACCAAAAACGAGTGAAGCAATCACAATATGTGCACTTCTTTTGTATATGTGCGCTAAAGCAATCTGTCAATCTTTTAGTTAATGGGCATCCTCTCGGCACAAGAATGAAGTGCACATTTGGTAGTCTTTGAATATTTTCTAATAATGATTCCAATAAAAAGAAAAAATTAAGTATTAATGATATGGAGGCAACATTAGAGTAATCCGGAAAATAAAATTTATTGGACATCACAACTCTGTCAAATTTGGGAAAATTGAAATATGGTAAATGTGTCGCACGTGTACCAATTTAGGTTTTTTATGATCAAAAAAATTAATTAGAGTAAATTTGTCGTAAATATATCAGCTTGGGGTAAATTTGTCATAAATATACCAGTTTGGGGTAAATTTGTCATAAATATACCAGTTTGGGGTTTTTAATGGTATTAAACTTATGAATTTCCATATGGTTTGCCACGTCAAGAACCACGTCAAAGCAAAATTAACGGAAAAATCGAACGGAAGCTAACGGAGGGTAGATATGTCACGTATGTACCGGTTTGGGGTTTTGGTGGTCAAAAAAATAGTTTGGGGTAAATTTGTCACATGTGTACCAGTTTGGGGTTTTTTAGGGTATTAACCCTTAAAAAAAACCATGTCAGCATTTCCATTAGTCTAAATGGATGGAATTAATAAAATGACTCGATTATACTAATTTGATAAGTTTTAGGGTTTGATTGCACTTTTTATAAGTTTTATGACTTAATTGCACTTTCATAACAATTTTTAGTACTTTTAGTAAAGATATCCCTATAATAATGTCAGGATGAGCAAAAGGGACTGTCCTAACCTGATCGAGCAATCGATTCTAGGCGGTTTCTCAGGTCACTGGTTACCATAATTGGAACCGATGAATTTCGGTCTAATTCCAAGGGTGGAGCCACCCATCCAAACCACTCAAATTGGACCGATTATTTTCTTTTATTTTTTTAAAATTATTAAAAATCTGTAACATATTGAAAACTAAACATACTCCTTAATTCCTTCCCAAACACAAACCTCTTTTCTTGGAAGAGTAGGGTGGTGAGTCTTGCTACGTTTTGCTCTTCAAATTTTTTCTACCCTCTAAGGAGCCATTAGCACAAAGATGAATAAGTCCACTACGAGCAAGCTGCTTGTTGGGCTAGAATTTTCCGCTATGCACACTTTTTGTGAGGTTTTCCACGACGTGTCCAAGTTGTGACAGCTTAGCAAAATACCAGTTCATTCATTGGGCAACATGTGTCGTATCGGGCCCACCTTCATAAATCTTCATATGTTCTCTCTCCTCTATCCATTATGGTTTCCTCCCTTTCCTATCCTCTCTCTTTGTTTATCACTTGTTTTTTTCCTCATCTTCTCCGTTGTTTTTTTCCCATGAAGCATCCATAGATACACGCCTAAAGCTCCAAAAGCCATGGCTTTCGTGAGCATGAGCTCAAGTGGCACCATGGCGACAAGATGCCAAAGCTCAGGTGACCATGGCCGTAAGCTCAAGATATGGCAAACATGATCGCAACCTCGTGCTCAAGCTCCCATGGTTACCGCTAGCTCAAATTCAAGATAGCAACTTGAGGACCAATCTCAAATTCGGTGACCATGGAAGTTGGAAACTCGATATTGAAGATTTGTGTCCTTGAGTGTCTCAACCTATTGGCCATGGATGGGAGTTCAAAGCTTGGGCAACCATGGCCACAAGGTTGAAGCTCAAGTGGCAATTGCCACGAGCTTGAGGTTGAGCTTGAAACTCGAGCGACCGAGGCTATCCAAGCTTCGGATTTGAGGTCAAGCTCCATGGCCAAAGTAGCCATGAGCCTCGGGCTCAGGGCTCAAGCAAGAGAAAAGAAGAAAAACAAGAGCTAAAGAGAGGGAGAGGAGAGGGAGAAAAAAGTAATGGACGGAGGAGAGAGGAAATAGGAAGAATTATGCAAAGTGGGCCAGACACAACATGTGGTAAGTTCTCATTGGACTAGTATTTTGCTGAGTTGACACAACTTGGATACCTAACATTTTCTCAGCATCCATCATGTTGACCAATGGAGCCTGCCACATGTGTCATTGCACTGCCATGTCACACCCTCTCTCGTACTTATATCTATGAGAGCCTTGTATATAATGCCTAGTTCGAAGATTATTTGCATATCGAGGTGTAAATTTGTATATAAGAAGTGTTCCTTGTCAAGTGGAGATCTTTGTACCAGCATACTTGGGATTTACTAGTAACTTGGACTAGGGCCACTGGTTCCATTAACCCACTAGGAAATCGAATCGGATCAATTGGTCTAGTTCCAACCCCACATGGCTTAGTTTTCAGTTCTTAGGCGGGAACCATAACATCTGAGAATCCATTACCCCAATAAAAGGACTGTGACTAGTGATTGCTTCTTACTTTGTTAACTTGTCACTCCATCCATCAAAGCAACATGTAAATTTTGTGCCACATCAAAGGTGTGACTTTTTCAATATATTTGATGGATTTAATCCCTCGAGGAACTTGATCGACCGACTTGAAAACATTGAAATCTAGTGAATTTTCCCTTGTTTCATGTACAAAATGTCAAAGATTTTTTAATAGACAATCCAGATTGTGATTCGCTAGTCACCGATTTCCAAAGGATGGATCTTGAAAGATCTGTGAAAGTGCCCCCAAAAACTATAAACCACGAAAGTACTTTTGATTCTATTGAGGAAGTCCAATCACATGGACTTCACGTTTTGGTTCCATTATGGTGAAAGAATATTATTTGCGACTTTCGCGTTCCACATCCAATTCGAGAAGTTTAATTCAAATCGTTTGTCGATCATTTTATTTCCTTTTTTTATCTTTAAATTTCATGTAAAAAAATGATGCAAAATGATGCTTTCTCAATACATATAAATTTCCGACTAATTATTTTTTGTTTGGTCGAATATTATATCAACTTGGTAATTTCCAATCGAACATTTGGATTTGGGCGGACATATGGATACGTTCCGTGTAAAATTCACTTGAAGTTGACAAACACAATACACACTTGTCTCATATAGAATAATTCACTTTCGACCGACAATTTTATATTAAACAGACATTATCATTTTACCTAAACCTCCTTCAATAATAATCATTAGTCCCACTAAGTAGAACAATGCCAAGAAATGATTGAAATCTTTATTACCATAACTATTTCGCACGATTGCTAACATGCGTTTACGCTAGAGGCTATAGCCCGCCCGGCGGTACTTCCACGCCAAACATGCCGAATCCGTTCTTGTCCGGAGGTAAAAATAATTAGAAACGGGATATAAAGTGCTTTTCAATAGAGAAAATGCTCGTGCATCGGACCGAACTCCACGTGGATTTAACCATAGCACGACCCCGCATTTCGTGAACACGAATGAGAAAACACTTATCTCGGGGGGAGGGCATCATTGTCATCAAACTTTAGAATTGCTCATGAAATATTTAATTCGACAGTGACTAAGTTGTCATCAACCACTCCATATATTCTACTAATTCTTTCCCTTCTTTCTTTACTAATTCTTTCTCTCCTAAACTCAGCCCTGAGATCATTGTGCCATGGAGTAGTGAGACAGAGCAGCAAAAGGGGGGGCTGTCCAAAAAGCACAACAGGACACACAAAGAAGTGAGGAGAATCACTTCAATTTGATCATTGGTCCTATGTGCTTTGGTCCTACCCTCCCCCTCCCCCTCCCCACTTTTGCTTTTGCCAAACATTGGTCCTCTGTGCTTTGGTTTTTTCTATTATGACTCCTGTCGAGAAAAAGGGAGATAAGCACCCCCCCATAATGCTAGCTTTTGGTCACACATCAGTGTCGTGACTATGATACCCACTTTCCAAGCCATGTACCACTGTTGACGCAGCACCGAACAGCAGGGATTTTGGCAAATAGTAAACTTACCTAATTATTACTACATCAAAATTTGATCCCAGAAAACTTGAGTCCCATCAGAAAACTGTATGTTTTATTGTTGACACAACGCCACACATCAAGATTTAGCAAATAGCAACTTCCCCTAGTTACATCGCTCCATCAAAATTTGATCACAGAAAAAACTTATTGAGTCCCATCGGAAAACTCTTGTGTTCTACTGTTGACACAACACCGAACAGCAAGATATAGCAAAATAGGAAACTCACCCTAATTATATCACTCCTTCAAAATTTGATCACAGGAAACCTGAGTCCCATCAGAAGACTCTGTGCCTGAAAGGTAAAGTACTTGCCAAAGATCTGAACAAGGGAAGGCAAAATTTGACAGGGAACGGGTGGGGACTCTTCTTCTAAAGCTCTAAGACTTAAAAAAACTGAGCAAAGAAAAGGAGGAGGAGAAACAGCGGGTAGCTTGAAAACACGAGGGATCGCCTAGCCCAACGGAGACTTAAGTTTCCATGCCCTCTTCGAGCTCTATCTGCTGCGATCTGCATTCGCCACTGCAGAACGCTTTCTCCCCCCTGAAATTACCAAAAGAATATAACCTTTAGCAGGTCGAAATGGAAACATGAGAAGCATATGAATTGAGCAGCTATGAACTGAAGACCAAGTTATGCGGATCAGTTCACAGCATGGTTCTAGAAACGAACTTCTACATATTTAGCAAATCTAAACCTTCAGTTTGCATGGAATTTGCATGACAACATGAGCATAGTGCTCTGCTTCAGAGATGGGGGAAATTTTCAACTGACCTGTAAATGTAAATGTCCTCTCCATCTCCAAGATTCTTCTTGCAAGTGTAGCAGAAGCTAAGGAAACCCTCAGAAGGAAACCTACAATGGTCCCCCAGAAACAACCCATTGTCCTTCCCACAATCTGATTCTGATAACTGTATAGAACCACAGCAGCTCTCCAAAATGCAGTCGTCAAATATGTGTGTCGTCTTCGGGTTCGGCCCGTGGGAGATCACGCAAGTGTAGTCCTCCGAGAGCTCCATCTCGCTGGCTGAAATCGAACCAGCCAAAACAACCCCACCAGGAGGAGGGGGTCTAATTGCCTCCTGCTTATTTGCTGCAGGAGAGTGACCCACGCTTGGGGACAAAAAGCCCAGTTGGGAGTTTCTTGTTTTGATGCCAAAATCGGTGGGGACTTTTGGGATTTGAATCTTGAGCTGAGAGCCAAACAGTACAGTCAAGTTCTCAGGTTTGCGCGAATCGAGTTTGGAGCAATTATCATCTCTGAGAGCATCCACAATGGCTAGGCCAATGCTCTTGGGTTCCGAGATTCTGGGAGAGTTAGGGTCTGAACAGAACGAGCTCTTCAAGTGGGAAAATGGCTTGGCGTCAAGTATCGAAGTCGGGCTCATGATGGACTCCGTCTCACACTTGACGGTGATGTTGCTGGTGAATACTTTTGGATAGGCGAGGAAAGCCGGAGTCGGGCTTCCTCCTCTGCTTTTTCCGTTGAAGAAGGAAGGCAGCCATAGTCAGCCATCAAAGCTTGCTTCGTTGCTGCCGCTGTTGATGGTGATGGTGCTGTGCGTCTCGATCTCTTCCTCAGCATAACTCTTTACCTCACTGCAAAAGAAGAAATATACCTAAAATACGAGTTATTTCCTCTCGCTTTAAATCAAGTTCAGTCCGTAACTGTGCATAGAGAGAGAGAGAGAGAGAGAGAGAGAGAGAGAGAGAATAGAGACCTGAAAAGACTTGGTTTTTGGCCACGAACTTCCACAGGCATAGATTATTCCAACTGGGAAAGACCGGAATCATCTTTATGCTCCACTAGAAAGCAAAGAAAGAAAGTTCTGGTTTTTTTTTTTTTTCCTTCTTTTGGAAGAATTAGGTGCTAGAGAAAGGAGGAAACAATGGGTTGTGGTACGGTCAAAATCACCATTTTCTCAAGAACCCAGAATCCACAAGCAAAGCCCAGATAGGACTCCATGAAAACTGATGTATTCTCTCTCTCTCTCTCTCTCTCTCTCTCTCTCTATGGCTGCCAACTCTCAGTTGCCTCCGTATCTCTCTGCACAGTAAATAAGCCAAAGGGAAAGGAAAAAGAAGACCCCGCAAAGAAGGCTATGATTTCCTCTCGGCGGTTTAGAGAGCCGACATGAAAAGGGACCCAACGAGCATGCATCAAGCAGCAACAGCAGCAGCAAAAGAATCTGGCCAAATTAATGACGAATAGCAGAAGAAGAAAAAAATAAGTCGAGAGAGAAGGGAAAAAAAGCTTGTACTTTCTTGGATCCTTTGAGGGGGGGCTACTAGCTTTCAATTCTAGCTCTTTTATCTTCTTCCCTATTTTGTCCACTTTTCAACTCCCATTTTACTCCAAAGTCCTGAATTTAATTCGGTCTCACGAATGCAGACAAAAGGGGCTCATGGTACATCAGAGAGCCCCAGAAGAAACTGGCAGGGGACCCGAGAGGAGACGACGTGGCGGCATCAACCGAACATCGATCGAGAGCAAGGAAACAAAAGGGTTGCTGGAGGGACTACCGATCGTCGTCGTCGCTCTTTCTCTCTCTCTCTCTCCCTGATGAGGCCCTGCTCGTCGTTTCTTTACCCGCTTAAATGTTTCGTCGTCGGTCCCGGAGGAAGCAAGAGATCGAACCTAGCGGCTGCTACTGCGCTTGCGAGAGAGAGAGCGTGCGCGTTGGTGGAGGTGACGGGTGATCTCTAAAGACGCGTGTGCATGGGAGCGAACTGGTGGTGGCGATGCATCGGCAGGAGTGGAGTTGAACTGCCGGTTCTCCCTCTCTCTCGCCTGGCTTTAAAACAACACAGAGTGGTGTGGTGCGTGCCTTTCGAAATGTAATAATAATAATAGGCGAACTTTACCAGGATATTCCTTGCAATTCGAACAAATTCTCGAGGATTATCTTATGCAATTTCGCTACCAACAGCTCATCTTCTTAATTTAATGAAAGATTATGATGCGATTTCACTTCACCTAATGTTTCTAGTTAAGTGGGACCTAAGTAAATTTTTAAATTGATTCATCTGATGGCATCTCTTAGATGTTAAACCCCAAAAAGGTAAAGTCGAATATGGGGCTTGAGAAATATACTATGCTAATGAGGGGAGTAGGGTGGGCTCGCACGCGGCATGTTAAAATAAGGAACGTGGCACGGCAGCATGTCGCATTAGTGAACAGGTGCAAGTGGCCCTTGTTGGGGTTATTTCACTTTGCCTATCATTTCCAATTAAGTAGACAGAAAAAGCTAACTTGAAACATGGCCAATCATTACCAAACAACAAAGAAGGGAAGAAGAAGAAGAAAAAAAAAAGTCCCCAGTTGGTGACAACAAAATGCTATTTATGTTGCAAAAGATAGATCATTTGAGATATATTTTCTTAAAAATAACTAATATCACTTGAAAATTTAACAATGAAAGATGTTTTCATTAGCAAGATGTTTTCATTGGTGACAACACTCCATATCTAAACATTTTTATGGATAGTGAAATCGTTCATTTATTTTTTTAAGCGGCACATGCAATTACTTTTAGGAAAATGTTTTTCCAATAAGTTACTTTCCACTAAACAAATGCACGTTGAAAAGCTGTTTGTTTTATATTTTCGATGGTTTCACATTTTTTTGCCTTTAAATGATGAGAAAAAGTACAAATGGTGAACAACAAGGAGATATTTCCTTTAAAGAAATAGGATAGGTTTAGTTTATGTACAATTTATTTTTAAAAAGGTTAACACCAAAAAATATAAATTCAAAACTATGCCTATTGTGACATAAATATTTTGATTTTTTATATATTAAAAACACTAAGCTTGTCTATTGCAATACAAATACCCAAGAAAAAGCTTTGTTGTCATAAAGAAACCTGAATTTATATAGTTTAACAAATATACCATGATGGAATTGAAATAGAGGGTATATATCACATGTGTATAAATTTAGGTGTTTTTGCAACAACAAAAAAATTGGGGGTATCTGTGTCACAATTAGTAGATTTAGGATTTTCGAAAACATAAAAACAATTTCGAGCATTTATGTCACGTTAATATAGCTTAAGATTATTTTTTCTGGTGTTTACCCTCTTTAAAAAAAGAAAATGAGACAAAACCGCATTTTCAACTAAATATATAAATGTCACGTTATAGTGATGTTATAACATCGATATGATATAACAAGCCAATAACTAATGTAGGCAAACTTCCTTCGATCATTTCCTTTCATGACAATTTTACTTCCACCATTTCTATTATCATTAACTATTCATGCGAGATCATGCTTATTTTATTATACATTAATTTATCTGGTCCATTACTAGTGTAAAGAATATCTTACACATTCATCATCGTATAGAAGGCGTTTATGTCATCAGTCTAACGGTAAATATGTCATCAGTCTAACGGTAAATATGTAATAAACTTTAAAAATGACTGTGTAGGTAGTAATTATTTTAAGCTTTTAAGTGGGTATCGACACAAGTGACTCGACGACGTCACATCACCATAATAACTCTGGCACTTAGATGTAAAAATAATAATTTCGAGACGTGAAATACGATCGCTTTCTCATCAATTTAATAAAAAAGAAAAGTTGGCAAGTGGCGGATTATTATGATCCTCTTTATTCCACAACAACACTCTTTGTTATTATAATTATATCGGCCCCAATCTATGAAATTGCCATCAAGTTGATGACTGAGAAATTTAGAATACAAGTGCTAAGGTGGTTGATCTCCTCCCAAAACCTTAGTGTATAGTACTATTTTGGCTTATATGTAGTACATATTTCTATCTATAATGGTTGGTAAGCCTCACGGGAAAAAAATAATTTAAAAAAGTGTTTTCTAAAAAATAATCATTTCTATCACTTATACAAATAAAAGATCGAAAAATATTTTTGTCGTTAATGAGACTATTTAGATATAAATTACCGTAGATAATGAAAATATTGACTATTTAAGTGATATAAACAATCGTTTTCAAAAAAATATTTTTCAAATGATTTATTTTCTGTAAAATAAACATAGCTCAATATGATTTCTCTTTCTCATTGCACATGCCATTGGTAAAAAAAAAGAAAAAGTGTGCACTATTTAATATAAAATTCCACGTGGACTTGGATATGTTTCTTTACATTCTTCCCATTTCTTCCTTAATCTATAAAGTTGATGGGAAACACTTAATCTAGGTCCAACCATAATATCTTACTCGTGTTTATTTATTTTATATTTATTTTTCATTGCAAGAGAAATGAATTTATATCTTTCTATATGTTGGTCAGAACATGATGAGTGCAGATAAGTTCGCATCGAAGGAGGAGTCAAAAGTCTTCAGATCGTGGGTGGCGAGTGAACCCCATTGGCTTGCCTCATCTGGGATCCATTTTCCTTGAATGATGTGCCATTTATTAATATAAAAAAGACCCAATATTGTCAATAATTTATATATCCATTTGATTAAAGCGTATACGTTCGTCATAGAAAATGTAGCTCGGTGGCGTCCAAGAAATGTGCGAATACGTACAAATCGTCGATATGGACCTTAGTTGGAGTAGTTCGTATCGGTAGGAATAATAATGTACTCTTTTTAGGTGGTTTTCATTGTCACATGACATCAAAAGTGTGCGATTATGAACAAGATATTGAAGGAAAGGAATATCGTTCCATTATAATTAAATGGATCCATTTCCTTACTAGTTGTGCGACATTTCATAGGTTCGGCGTTTTATAGTTCATTTGTAATGAAGAATGTATAATTTTATGCTCTTTGAAGTTTTGAAAAATTTATGTTTTACCCTTTGGAGGTGCGTACTCCATAGAATGTGCAGCAACACTGAGGATGCAAAATGCATATTCTCTTCGGTAAAAATCCAAGAGTGTGAAAGTGCTAAGATCATGAAAATTAGCAATGTAATATATAAGAAGTAAAATAAGAGGACGTTAAAATGAGCATAAAGAGAAAGTTAATTGATCGAGACCGACGCAAACCCTTGAATACAATTATGTATATTCGCATCAAAAGTAGTGCAAATGTGAGCGTGCGAGAGAAAAGCCATCGTAAAGTGCTGTATCCACTGTTTTCCGTGCATTAACACGGGGCTCTCAGGTTGTGGTACGCGGATGTAGCATGATTCTATAATTTTACTCCAATCGTGGGTGCGAAATGGGGTAAAAGGAAATCGTGAATCAACCATGTTTGTGAATTTTTAGGGTTTTGTGCCAAATTGGCTCGTGAAGGATTTACTCTGAGGTTGACAAGGGCACACAATTAATTAATGAGCGAGAAATCGTATGTGCGCGCTTCGTTCATGTTGAGTGCACATATAATCTTTCTATGGAATGATTGGAGTGAGAAGAAGTGATGGATGATATCTAATTGATCTATAATCTCCATGGTTTGAGTTTTTAAATGAAGGTGTGGAAATGTCAATAGGTTTGAATTTTAGACTATCTTATAAGTCTCTACATTATGAAGACATTTGGCTGCTTTTGCACTTCCCCCATCATAATCTAAAGATGGTTGACGTGACCTAAGTTCTAATGATAAAAGTAGACAAAATTAAACTCAGATGGAGTCAAAATAATCAAAGATGGTGTCATTGTGTCGACATACTATTATTTAAAGTCTAACTTGACTAGCCCGTAATTGGGGTTACCATAAATGGGCCAATGAGAAATTACATTGTTCATGTGACCACTCAAATTCCGAGATGGATTGACCGTTGTATTAGTCTTTATATGGAGGGAAAACGGTCCGATTAATTCTAAACATATTATACAGATATCAATTTAGTTTTAAACTTTTCAATTTTACCATTTTAATTTAAACCTTTACGCGAAATTTCAATGTATTCATTTTGACTAATTTTGACAGCAAATTACTGATATGGCGATTTGTCACGTAGAATGGCTAGTGATGAATCAATCGCCATGTCAGTGATTTTTAACGAAAATTGACCGGAATTAGAATTTCTTACAAATGTTCAAAACTAAATTGACAAAATTGAAAAGTTTAAAATTGAGTTGACTTATACAAGATAGGTTTATGACTAATTTGGTAATTTTTCCCGATTATATTTCATTAGCTTGGCAAAATATTGTCGAAACATTAGTGTTGTTTAATTTAAAATCCATTGCCGTATAAGGAGTTTGCTCGACTCTCAATCATAACCAAAGGGCCTGGCAACAAGGACATAGCAATTGACCACCAAATTTCACAAGAGGAACTCATTATAATTATTCAATTAGGCAAGACATTCAATTCGTTGGTGTTGCTTTCACTTCTCGTCATCACTAATGTGGACAAATTTATCTGACGATACAACCCATTTGAAAGGGAAAAAAGAAGAAGAAAGAAGGCAAGACCATTGAAAACGCACCTATACATGATTGGACTGGATATTAAATACCACCGTGTACACTAGTCTTTTGAAAGATTTCACTTCCCTTCAACTTTGGACTTTATAAATATTATAATTCTGCATGTTATCCCCCTATTGCATTTTCCTTCTTTATATATTATATATTATCTATTGGAATTGAGAGCAGAAAGGACATAAGATACAAAATAAAGAAAATGGTGCACTTTATTTTTCGAAAGACATATGCGCAGTTAATGCTAATGGAAAAAAAAGTTAATGGGGTTAACTAATATAAGAATTTCTGACAAAAAAAACTAAATATAATAAATCGAGGGGTTAAGTGCAATTCTTAAAACTTCAGGGTTTAATGTACACCAACTTTGAAGTTGAGGGGGGTAAAACGAAAAATTTTACTGTTTTTTCTTCTTTTAAGTTGGGTTTTTTGTAGGGGTGATCGGTTTTAGATGTGTAGTAAGTTTGAGAGCTGGAAGTTGAAATCTACCCTATTATAACTATTCCCAGATTTTGGACCCTAAAACCTACCATGTTTGCCTCGAATTGATTTAAGAACCTATTTTGTTTGGGTCTAATTCTAGGGTAGACTTGAGAACTTTTGTTTTGGTTACTTTTTTTGGTCATTTTTTACAGCAAAATTATATGAAATTATTAGTAGCAAAATGATTCAAAGTTTAAGATGAACAACATAAATCACTATCCGCCAAAAATAACTATAAGATGAATACGTAGTCACGTATAATTATAAACGATAAAAAGTTCAAACATGTAACATAATCCATAAAGATTTAGGGGAAGAGGAAAAATTGGTGAGGAGTCCCGAGGAAGAATAAAGGATGAAGGAGTTCAAATGTTAGAATTTAGGGGAAAATGAAATTAGGATTGGACTTTGTAATTTAGAAAATCGGTTCCAAAACGTGTTCCAAAATGGGGCGATATAGTCCGATTCTCAGATGGATATTCACTCAGAATATATTCTCGAACCAATTCCAAAAATTTGTAACCTATTTCCTAGAATCGGTTTTGGACCTGTTTTTCGAACGGTCTAATGTGATTTTCGGGTAAAACTGGTTTGATTACACATCCCTATTTTTTCGCATGTCCGATTTCAATCGGTTGTGGGAGGCTTTCTGCCATAACTTTCAACACGTTAATTCGTGACCTCCTGCAGGTGAGTCTGACGAGGACCCATGACATTCTTCCATCTAAGATTGTTCAAATGTCATTTACAAAATAACGTCTATATATATATAATTGTCGTAGACTTAGTTTATTCAAATAATGAAATACAAGATTTAAATGCTGCTCTCAAATTCCACAAGCATCGTAAACTCAATTTTCAGAATATTAAATGAAAACATAAAAATATTACTCGTATCACTTTGGATAATTAGTCATGAAAAATATTTTTATTATCAATAATAGTTTATACTTAAATATTTTTGTTAATGATGAAAAATTTTACCATTCATTCTTGTGAACGATATAAACGGTCATTTTAAAGAAATTTTCTTTTTATAAATTCTTCATTTTTTGCGAAATAAAAAGAGCCAATTAATTAAGAATCCTCGAAACATAGACGTTGGGACCCACATAAGACTATGGCATCATCTTGACTTGGTTCGATGAGCCACATGGCTACATCAGGGTAGCTAAAGGCACGTTTGGTAACAATTTTATTTCGAAAAACAATTTTTTATCAGAAATGGTTTTTTTTTTTATTCTGTTAAGGGGAACAATTTCTAAGCAAAACAACACGTTTGGTAACTCCACAAAGTTTTTATTTTTGGGACAGAAATACATTTGGTAGGATTATTAAATTTTTTTGTTTCTTTTAATTTTTAATACTTTTATTATATTATATTATTTTCTCTTTTTTTTTTTTTCTTTTTCTCTTCTCCTTCCTCCTTCTTGGTGGCGGTGGCTAGCGACCGGTTGGGCAAGGTTCAACGAGCTCGTGAGAGCCTCACTAGTTTAAGGAGATGTTCGCGAGCTTCTTTGGAGGCTCACCTAACCACGACGAGCCTCAACCTCGCCCAAGCGGCACGAGGTCGGCCTCGCCCTAGCCGGCGAGGCCGAACCTCACACCGATTGGGGAGGTTGAGCCTCACGCCCGGCGATGCTCCGACAAGATTGCTAGCATGGCCGAGGCCAACGACTAGCCACAAGGAAGAAAAAGTAAAGGAAAGAGAAAAAGAAAAGAGAAGAAAATAGAAGAAGAAAATAGAAGAAGAAAAAAATTAGATTTTAGGAATTGTTTTTGGGAATAAGAAGTTACTTTTTTTATTCTTTTTGATTCTGTTCCAAATCTATTCTTGGAAATTAAAAAAAATAGATTTTTGTTTCGAACAAAAAATTTACCAAATAAATTTTTATTAGTTTTTTTTGTTTTGTTTTTGTGAATAAAAAAATAGAATCAGTTGTTTTCGAGAGTGAAAACAAACAGACCCTAAGTTTTCGTTAATTTTGGAACCATCTTTTGCAAACTGATAGCTAGTGAGGAAATTCGTGCCCTCTCATATGCCCTTCTCTTCTTTGATCAGATCTTTCCTAATCGATATCAAGCGAGATAATGATCGTGGAAGAGCACCGCCTGAAAAATTAGACTTTGGAGAGTTCAAATATCGAATTGACAGAAAACACATTCTTTCTCCCTCGTTCTCTTTCTTTTATATAGTTCGAGTGTTCGACTTTCAATTGGTAATCACTCAGTTTCACATTGGGCGAAGCATTACTCCAACCCCACATAGTCACTGAAGCACGCCGGTCAGTGCTTTTAGTAAAGATCGCTCCAAAAGAATGTCCAAATATGTTGATACTCGAAATTATATTTCGATTGGAGTACATGAGCACGCGTCCGTCGGTCGAGCAATTCTATAAGTTCGAACAAAAAAGGCGATGGTAAATGTACTTGAATCATTAAAGTACTTGAGACAGAGAGAAGAATAATAGTGACAGACAAGGGTACCTCTCATGATAACTACTTGAGAGGAACTTGAGAGGAACATGACATTAAAAAGTCTAAAGCTTCCTCAAATTGCAGCTATATAGATGGCAACGCTAGCACTGTGCAACAAGCCTTTCTAGATGATCGTTGAAAGAAGGGGCAATCAAGTACATTTCATGATTCAAGTTGTAGGACATAATGAGCACCCAAAAGAAAAACTGAGGACCCAATTGCAAAAATTGCTTAAATTAGAGGAATAAATATAGCATTATTCCTTGTAAGTTTGATTTATATTAGCATTAATGCGCACCTGTAGGTGTGCGCAAGAGAGAGAATGCTGGTTTGCGGGAGAGAAAATAACGGGGAAATGAGATGAGTGGCTATTGAGAGGGAAGAAAAAGTGACAGTGATGAAAGAAGGTTTCAGTGACCACCTCTGATTACATACCTTGATCATTATCATCCACTTCTTTATTCAACAACGATAATGGTGAAGGGAAATCCAAGAGCTAGGCCCAGAAGGACGATTCGAGCCCAACCTAGGTGCGAACCCATAGCCCGCTGAGCCCAAGATGGGCGAGTCACCTTGTAGTAAGAGCAAGCATGGTCCGGATTGGGTCGGTCCAACACCTAATTTAGGGATCAACCCACACAATGTTGGTTTCCAATTTTTGGGATTGAGAACATGATATGTCCAGTTTCAAGATTAATTTGGGATCAACCGATTATTTTTTTATTTCATTTTTTATATTCCTTAAAAGAACAAACATACTATTTTAAATTATGTATCCATCAACAATGCAACATGGAGCAACCAAATTATAAATACCAATACATATTGAACATAAATATAAGATAAGGTAACAACATAAATTCACACTTGTTAAAAGGAACAAAATCATAATAATGAACATGTGAGGCGAGGGAACAAAGGTGAGCGGCAAGATGAGTAAATAGAGGCGAGCGAGGTCAAGGCAGGCAAGCAAGGTTGAGACTAGTGAAGAGTTTTTTTTTTTGGGGTCAAATTACGGCTTGGTTTTTTTTTTTTTCTACTTTATAATTTGCATGACAAATTCAAAGAGAACAAAAGAGGAGATGCTAAAATTTAGAGTAGACAAAATATATTATGTATATTATATATTATATATATTATGTATATGATTGGTTAGGTAGACCAATAATAAATTTCCATAATCGAGAACCAATTCGCACAATATAGAATCTAGAGGTCTCAGACCCAAAGACCAACCTAGTATTCTAATATCCGAACCAGGATTAGCTAGGTTGGGCTGGTCTAGAGTTGGTCTAGGATTGATCTTGGACCAATACTCACCCCTACCCTATAGGCCCGTTGCCTAGTTCTTTTTGCTAAATTAAGCATCGAAGAATCCGCCTAAGGTGAAATCTAGGGGCCCTTGCGTGCGACGTGCAAGTCCGACATCTAGCATGTGGCTCAGGATCGGCCCAACCGCTTCGGCCTAGTGTTAGGGGCCGCTGGATTCGCACGTCCTCTCAGAATGACATGGAGCAGAAGCGTTATCTAAGCCACGTCACGATTATTTCTTTAGGCAGCGCACTCCGCCTAAGACCCAATGAACTGGCCGTGGAACGTCTGGTGGAAATCTAACAACAGTTCCTTTTTCGAGCACTGAACTGAGTCATGCTTGAGGTTCCAGTTACTTCAACTCATGCAGATTGCCAGTCTAGTTAATTTATCAACATCCATACAATTGAGTTTTGTCTACATATTTGTATGTATGCATATGCAAACGGTGACTACTCAGCATAAGATCAAACATGTCTCGATCTTCCATCATACAAGGCAAAGACCCTGTCATTGGTTTCGAAATTCCGTCGTTCGAGAGATGTGAATTTGAACGGTGCACTTGGATTCAAGTTTGTGACTGGAATTCTCGTGTGTATAGTCGAAAACACACTATCTCGTTGAGGTCGAACTCGACAGATCAGCTTGGCTGAGTTTGAACAGAGCATGAACACGCATGATGGGAATCGAGTTGAACTTGAGTTGAACATGCATTGTTCGAATTTGGAATGATCAAACAAATGGTTGGAGAGACTTGATCAAAAGTTCAAGAGTAATCATCTCCATCTCAAAGCTTCATAAATGGCTACTTCTTCGTCTCCTCTCTCTCTCTCTCTCTCTCTCTCTGATCAACCCAAAATCTCATCCGTGGACAACAAGCTGTAGACGTACATGTCCCTGACCTCGCCTTTGCAAATCCCATACTTCCTCAGCAGCCCTTCCTTCACAAACCCAACCTTCTCCAGAACCCTCTGCGACCCCTTATTCTCCACTTCCACAAACGCCTCCAGCCTCACCAGATCGGGCATTTCGTCGAAGACGCGGCGGGCGGCCATCCTCAACGCTGCCGTCCCAAACCCCCGCCCCCAGAACTCGGCCCCCACGGCGTAACTGACGTGGGCGCGGCACCGCTCGTCGCCGGACCCAGGCCTGACGGAGACGTACCCGATCGAGCGGCCGCCGAGGCAGATGGAGCGGCGCCACGGGTGGGGGATGGCGACGTTCCGGAGGTAAGACTCGGCGGCCTCCAGGGAGGTGACGGAGTCCCAGCGGAGGTAGCGGGTGACCCTGTCGTCGCCAGCCCACGAGAGGAAGTCGCCGGCGTCGGAGAGTTCGAACGGTCGTAGAGTGATTGCGGAGGGCGAGGGATCCATGGAAAACGGGAGAGGGAAGGTAAAACTCGGAGTTCGGAAGGAAGGTGGGCTGGCCGGAGAGGTGTCCGAAGTCGCCGGCCGCGGGACGCCAGGAAACATAAACAGTCGCCACGGACGAAAGTGCACGGGAGCTTGAATGGCCTGGATGGCTGAATTTTCTAATGGCCTAACGAGAGAGAAAGGCTGCTATTCATGTTGCTCTCAACATGATGCGTCGTGGATCTGTATCTTCCATGTATCTTCCGTTAGCCACCGCCGCCGTCCATGCCACATCGCTGCCGTATAATCTACTCCTTGCTCGCCACTCAAAAGTCGCCATCTCTGGCCGCCGGCCCCCGACGAACCCATCGATTTCATCTTCGGATGTTAACACCGTAAGTTAGATAAGAACGAAAATGCACGTGAGTTTGAATGGTCTGGATGGTTGACTTTCCGTAGGCCGAATAATATAGAGACTACTATTCATGTTTGCCCTCGACATGTGTTGATCTCTCTCAAAGTAATGGTGATTGGTTCCAACCTGATCTGAGTCTCACCTATCAAGAACCAGAATAAGAGAGTTGGTTCTTAATTTTTGGGACTGAAAATTGGATTTGAACAATTAGTTCTAATTTTTGGGATTAGGAATCGGATCGAACTAAATGGTACTAATTACTTTGCAAGAAAATTAAAAATTTAGAACAAAAAGAGTTGATTCAGTCCAGCTCCCCTTCGGAATTGGAAATTGGACTAAAAATTACTGATTCCATTTTTATAGAATCGAAAATCAGACTGATGCTTTTGAAAATCAGATAAAATCGGCCAATCCAGCGATTCCAACATGCTCAATCCTATTTTGAAGTAGAGAAAGGTTAGTGGGGTCCACGGAGGAGACACAGAAATCATGACAAAAATTAAGCGGTGGGACCAAGATGAAGAAAAGTGGGAATAATCAAATAGATTGACATGCACAATCAAATGACACTTTCATAATTTTTAAAGTAAATTGTTTTAATTGAGTGACATTGAAACTGTGCTGCTGCCAATTACATTCTTTATTGCAAAAATAAAATAAAATAAAAAATAAACTTATATTAGAGATATTCTTATGTGAAGTAAAAGAACGTGCGTGAAATGATACGATGAACTTCCTATTTTCCTATTTTATAAGGCATATTTCAATTTATTGAAAAGGAAAAATCATAAGTTGATTACATTATGGAATTATCATGAAAAAGGTGTAAGTATTAAGAAGGAAAATCGATCTATAATAAAATTTTCTCATCAACTACATAAAAAATAATTACAAATGCATAATATAGCTTTCTTGTTAGGGATAATACCACAAAAAAAATCAAATCTCAAACTAATTTTTGTGGTCAAAGTATTATCATTGGTTAACTTCTGTCTAATATCTTATTAAATTGTTGACATGGAAATTATACATGGCAAGTGAATCGGCAGACATGGATCTTATTTGAAAATTCAACATAAATGGTTGATAGAAATAATGTTGTAGAGATTCAATCTCATGGATCGGTCTTACAAGGAACAAAAGATCTTGTAAAGAGTCGTGAAACTCTGGCCATTTTAGGGCGAGCATTCAAACCGTTGGCAACATATCTCCTCGTAAGCTTCATCATGGAACAGGCCAAGTCCATAGGAATGCTCATTCTTGAGCGAAGATTCTATCAAACCGGGCACATTCTCCCTCACCATATCTCCATCGAGCATCCTCTTGATGGGTAGCAACTCTTCTCTATTCTCACCTTCTCCAACAGCTTCCAGCTTTCCCACGTTTTGGAAATATGCTCAAATGCCTAATTTTACCCCAATTTTGCCCTAACATTGTGGCGATTTGATAGAGATAGAAAGGGCATATTCGATTTTGTCCTAATTCCTAATATCAATTCATTTTCTTTAGAATTGTCTTCCCCACAACATCGTTCAAAGAGCAATATGTTAAATTTTCATGTCAGATCCACATCAGGCTAGTTGCTTGCCATGTGTGTTTCGTGGTAGCCATTTTATAGGGATATTTGACAAAGGTTACGGATGATAGATCTATCATAAGTGTATTTTTAGTGGTAATATCCCTTTTGTTATTGAAAGAGAAAATGAATCCAAATGTACAATATTTAGACTTTAAGAGCTTAAATGAGAGGAAGTGTATACTGATTGTATTTCTTTTTTGGGCTCTTCTCTAGGGATTAGACTTTAGCATCATCTCCATAATGACTATGATATGTAATTTGCTCATCCATTCAAATTGTCACTATTCATGTATGCATCAACTCGAGGTCGCCTTGAGAAAACTTCCACAATCTATCAATTTTTTTTTTTTTTTTTTAAAGGCAAGGAGATCGTTCATGATCTCTGAAAGAGAAACGAGAGACTGGAGAGTAGTAATCGCAAAATACAACACTATACATCAAAACAACATCCCATAAGCACGAACCAAAAGCAAAATAAGCAGATGATAACGCCTCGCGGCATGATCCGACGATGCAAAACCCCATCGTAACCTCATAAACTCTAGACGCACTTTCTGTGAACGATGGACGCGCCATACTCGTCTTACTCTGCCTTTGTTATCCACATCTGCATCCAAATAATTTCAAAAGCCTCAGACGAAACGAGAGTACTACAATCCCGCTACTCTCAAGCGCTCATTCTTGCTTCAACTCAGGAATACGTACAACGAAAAAGATCAAGTCCAATAAGGAAACAGCGATGATGCTGCCTATCATCCTAATGTGTTATGATAAGGCACTTCTACCTCGCTACATGCAATGCTATTTCTTGTGTAATTAGTAGACTTTTCTTTTATGTCCGAACTATCGTGTGGATCACGGCCTAATAAAGACACAACAACGGTGTGACACGACGGTGACGGCGATAATAGAGAGAAGTTGCATAGCCTTCAAAACAACTAAGACTTGAGAGTTGACATTTTTCGGTACCATTTTGAATCCGTCTAGGCAATGTCATTTCATGAGTAATTAGTAGACTTTTCTTTTATGTCCGAACTGTTGTGCAAATAATAGTCTAGTAAAGACACAACGACAGGGTGACATGATGGTGACGACAAGACTAGTGAGAAGTTGCATGGCTTTCGAAACAACAAAGACTTGAGCCAGCATTTTTGGTATCTTTTTGAATTCATCGATGCAATGTTATTTCATGAGTAATTAGTGGACTTTTCTTTTATGTCTAAACTATTGTGTGGATCACGGATTCGTAAAGATACAACAGCAGGGTGACATGACGCGACAACAAGAATAAAAAGAAGTTGCATAGCTTTTGAAACAACTAAGACTTGAGCCGACAGTTTTCGGTACCTTTTTGAATCCGTCTAGGCAATGTTATTTCATAAGTAATTAGTAGATGTTTCTTTTATGTCCGAGCCATTGTGCGGATCACGGCCTAGTAAAGACACAGCAATGGGGTGACACGACGGTAACGACCAGAATAGAGAGAAGTTGCATAGCTTTTGAAACGGCTAAAACTTGAACGATGGAGTGACACGACACGACGGTGATGACAAGAGTAGAGAGAAGTTGCATAGCCTCCGAAACAACAAAGACTTGAGCCGACATTTTTCCGTACCTTTTCATTTCTGCCGAGAGAGCAAAGCACGGATCCTCCGGCCCAAGCGCTGAACTTTCTTTCCGGAGGATCCGACACCTTAAATTTGATTGTCGGAGGGATAAGATTGGCCATCTCCTTACGCATGCGTTCGGCCATTCCACGAAGCATGGTCGATCCGCCGCTAAGCACAATGCTTTCGTACAGGTCTCTCCTGAGGACGATGTCACACTTCTGGATCGAGTCGTATATGGTCTTGTGAACCCCGGGTTCGTCCATCCCGATGAGTGACGGCTGGAACAGGACTTCGGCGCATTGAAAGAGCTCTTCTCCGATGGTCACGACCTTTCCATCGGGCAACTCGTAGCTTTTCTCGATTGCCGAGCTCCTGCAGGCAGTTCTGAGCTCCTCGTCGTAGTCGAGGGCCACGTATGCGAGCTTCTCCTTCAGGTCGCGAACAATTTCACGTTCTGCCGTAGTCGTGAGTGAATATCCTCTTTCCCTCAAGAGTGTCATCAGATAATCCGTCGTGTTACGCCCGGCGAGGTCGACCCGGCGGACTGCGTGAGGCAGTGCGTAGCCTTCATAGATCGGGACGACGTGGCTAACTCCATCGCCAGAGTTCAACACGATACCTGGATAAAAACAGATAATTCCCTCATTAAGAGCCAAGTAGCTATAAATAAAGCAAGTCTAAAAGTAAAGCGCTTTAATGATGCCCCAATATAAACATGCCTCGTCCTTTCTGTTGGGAGCATGCACATTTTCACTCACAATTTTAAGTTAATAAGTTATGAACCAAATAGAATATAATAATTGTAGTAAACCATATCAATTCTCCGATGTTGAAGCATCCTAACACTTTCGACAATGAAAATACAAAACATCACTCTTCACAGTATCAGTATTCTTTCTGGAATGTAAATGTTCTTGCAATTAATCACCACAAGCCTGTAGCACGACCAGAGGCATGAAGGGAGAGGACGGCTTGTATGGCGACGTACAATCCAGGGACGTTGAAGGTTTCGAACATGATCTGCGTCATCTTCTCCCTATTGGAGCTCGGGTTGAGAGGTGGTTCGGTCAGGAGCACCGGATGTTCTTCAGGAGCGATGCGGAGCTCATTGTAGAAGGTGTGATGCCATATCTTTTCCATATCGTTCCAGCCACGACTACTCCGTGCTTGATAGGGTACTTCAAGGTGAGAACGCCCCTTTTAGACATGGCCTGGTCCCCTACATAGGCATCTTTCCCAGTACCGACCATGACGCCAGGGTATCTTGGACGACCGACGACACTCGGGAAGTTTGCTGTTGGACAAACACCTCTGGCAATTCCAGCCTAAACAATACGACCCACAACATGCGAGGCATGAAAACGCGGAACGCCACTTGAGCGAGTTAATTCGGTCGGAACTAAAGAACAAAAACGTAATACAATCATGTAATTTCCAATCAAAGCTATGGCCAGGATGATGCACACCTTAACCATCCCAGTTCCATTGTCGATAACGACAGGCTGCGCATCCTCGTCGACTGTCATTGTCTCCCTCTGCTCGAACTTCCAACTGGGATGCTCGTTCGTACGTAGTATTCACCGATCCAACTCGTGTCGAAGTGCGAGAATGGCGATCTTGGGAGCGACGTGCCCCTTCTTTTTATCTTAACGTTCTCAAAACGCCCTCTGCTCTTTGCCTTTGATCGATCCCTTGTTCGTCAACGGCTTTTTGTTCTTGTTTCTTTCACTCCCTCCTGCCCCTCTCAAAGACCACATGCTCCACGGTTCCTAATAATGGCTCGAATATAATATCATCTAACAATTCATCATCAGTATATTTTCATGGGATATTATTCGATCTGATAATATATGAACCTTATTATATATGTAATTCCTCGTACTGGATTGTTTCCCAATCTTATAGAAAAAGAAATTTCGTTGACTATCTATCGTAATCCACGGCACCGCCAAAAAAAAAAAGACTCGACGGCCTCACCAATGAACGCACCAACGTCAACAGCAGGGTCAGAGAAAAAAAAAGACTCAGCGGTCTTTTTATTTTGTAATTCGACTTGTTAGACATGTTCCTACCAAAATTTTGGTAATAAAAAAATAAGGAAGGCGACAAGATCCATATTTCACTAACAAAAAAAAAAGAAAAGAAAAAGAAAAGCGGTCTCTTGCCAACCAAAAAATTCAATAAGATTTGTATGGTCATGAGTGTTTTAATTATGGGTTAAGGGCTCGAGCATAATTCATGTCCTTCTAGTTTTCTATAGTAACTTTTGTCGCGACCAATTTTTCGGGTGTGAACCACCTAGGGTTTGGCTAATGGATTGTTAAGCCTAGACTTAACTCGGGCTCTCCCAAGCCCATACCAATTCACGACTTAGGTTCAAATTACTAACATGCGATTGATTTTCAATTAGGAGTCGCCACTAATCTATTTTTAGTGGGTCGATTAGAAACCCAAGTAAAGTCCTACGAACCAGAAATTTATGAGTTCGGGGACTTGGTTACGCTAGATTTCTCTAACGCCCTTTCGGTACCTTTTTCTTTTATTTTGAAAATTGTTTGGCGTGACTTGAATTGATTTTAAATTTAATTCTCTAACATGCGAAGCGATCATGCGGGTACGCAATCCATCAATTTAACACCCAAGAAAGCAAATAGAAAATGCGGGACTTACCTCGTAGCAACGAAAAGCATCGCAATGTTAATTCAAAATCCACATCAACAACCCTAGATATGGTTTCTAATTAACACGCAATTTCTCTTTTGTTTTCACTTAATCAATGAAAATCATGCAATATGCAATGCAATATTAACTAAATGACTTAATTCTAATGATATGCAATTTCTAATTGACTAGACCTAGCAACAACCACCAAATGGCATGCATTTCATGAATCTAATCCTAATGACATGCACATGACATTTTTATTTTCTTTTTCCTAGAGATTGAAACTAATTTATTATAAGACATTTTTTTTTGTGTTTTTTATGAAATTCGAAATTAGAAAAATATGAGAATTATCTAATTAGATTAAGATCATATTCAATTTGTATTAGGAATTAGGTTGAGCTAAATCCTAATTTAAACTAAAATATTATCTTAACCCAAATAATCCTAAAATGCAATCTATTTAAGAAAATGCCTAAACTTATAATAAATTAAGAAAAAAATATTATCTAAAATTAAACTAAGTGCAATTTAACCCTAATATGCAATATTCTAACCCAAACATATTTCAAGATAAATAAAGCAATCAAAACAAGATAGACCATTCAAAATCATAAAAAATATCGCACATTATCCAGTTTAAGGGATGATACTTCGCTAGTAATATCGATAAATTGATCTTAAGCCTTAAAGATCAATATATCAATTTTATTCCCGCGTGATTAATTATTCCATCAAAAGCCTTATAGATGGAATAAAAATTCGTGTGCGGTTGCGAATTAGGCAATAAATCCTAACTAGAAGTATGCTTATCCTTCAAATGTGCACGTAAGATATTGAAAGGCATGCATTAGGCAATAGAATATCCAAATCAAATTTAGATAAGATAATTACCCAATTCTGCAAATAATGTTACCAAATTTAAACCGAATGGAATTCGCTTGACAGATGACCAGGAAAGGGTTGCGGCACTCGATGGTGGAGGTTGGTGAGCAACGACGCGGGTGGGTCACAGCCAATGATCCTGCGAAAATAGAAACTTTCAACATATTGGCTTGAAGAGATTATCAACGCTGGCTCGAGCTTGGCATCAACGTCGACGGGCAGCTCGCGGTTTGGGACCGCGAACCGTGGTGGCTTGCCATTCTCAGTGGGTGGCCAGCAATAGGGACTCAGTGTGAGGTGGTCGGCGGTCGGCGGTATACACGGTGGACCGCACTGTCCATAGTCGCCACGCACCCGAATTCTTCGTGATCTCATCGCCAAAAACAAACCGTTCTTTTGCTCGCATGAAACAAAATCACAAAGCCCACAATGTTATAGTAAAATCTGGACAAAACTTAAAAAGAAACAAATCCACCACTAAGAATTATTCAAACGAGATTATAATCATTCTTTTGACCGTGGACTTCAAGCTCGCAAGCGGTGGCCGCAAAAATACCACGAGATATTCACATTGCTCGGGAGATTTTTGGCCTTGCTGGACCTCGGCGAAAACTTCACACTAAATGGAATCCGCAGGAGTCTTCGTTCACTCTAAACCAGAGTGACGGGGTTTCAAGCATCCCTAGGGTACGCTGGTTCGCGATACAATAGAAGCGGCAGATCGTGGATCATCGAGGGTGTGATGACTGCTCGGGTGATTGACGCAAGGAGAAAACACGGTCTCGTTGGGGAGCAGCGAATCAAACGGTAGTCGAGCATGAGGAAGGCAGCAGCTCCATCAGCGTCTCAGTTGGGCGGGACTCGTTAAGGCTTGGTCACGACAGCAGGAGGGCAGCACCAGATCAACATCTTATCGTGGTAGCAGTGAGGTCACGACAGCAAGTCTGTTATTACCGCTAGGGGCGAAGCAGCAAGGACGTTGCAGCAATGGCAACTCAGATGGCTCAGGCACAGCACCGCGGCGGCGAGGGACCTTGCGCAACGTGGAGCCTCCTTGGTTCAGCCTAGAGAGGACTCTCTGCTTTCTTTCTCTCGCTCTCGGGCTCGGGCTGCCGTCCCTTTTTTTTTTTTTTTTTTTCTCAATTGTGGCCGGGTATTCAACGTGTGGCCCCTCCCTCGCTTTGGTCGTGAAGCGTTCCTTTTATACGTCAACGGGCAGGGTTACGAAGAAAGAAAGCAAATCGTATTTCATCTTCTGATTGCTTAAATGATATCATGATTTGTCCTTTTCTTCCCTCCTTTTGACCGTGAATCCATCTTTTGACGATTCTTGCATATTTCTTTCCTTTTGATCGTATATGCTGAATAATTTTTATCGATTTTATTTCTTCCAACTAAATATCAGCTCACGAGTTGGTCGATTCCGTATATTATGCTAAGGATAAGCGCCTTGTTCATGAAAGGAAAGATCCATATTTTCAATTGTCAAAAGTTCAAGATTATCTTTGACGCCACAAAGGAATCGGTGAAGTATATTCCACGACCTTGTAAGAAAATATTTAGAGTCTCATTCTCCTGAGTCCATCTACCATTTTTAATCCAATGCGAATGCAATAAAAAATGAATGCACTTAAAATTATATGCTATGTAATTACTTTTTTTTTTAGAGCTTAAAAATTAATCCCTATTTTTTTAATGCGATAAATGACTAATCGGGTCACCAAAATTTAGGTGTCAACAACTTTCTTTGTCTTCAAGAAGATGTGTCTCTAATTCATAAGTAGTCATGCTCGAGGTGTGCCAATTCAAGAAAAAGTTTGATTGAGTCATGTTTGCATAGTGATACGAGTGATGGTTCAAGGTATTGTAATTTAGGAGGTATCGATTCGTAAATTTGCAAAACACCATTGGCAAGAATTCTATTACAATTTTATAGCAATTTGGTAAGTCTATTTTGGTTTGTAATTCAATCATCTTTACTCTTTAAGAAAATTCATTCAATATATTTATGGACTTAGTCATTATTAAAATTTTTATCACTTTCTCGGAGTTATTATGCATACAACAATAATTATTAAGTATCCAATAATGTCCACGATGTTTCTAGAGACATTACTATGGTTGATTCAATCGCTACTGTTGGAGAGGTTCAAACCTTGGGGCTTGGTTTTATGATAGCAAATGCCATGCACTTTCAAGTCGAGAACATTTGTGTATGAGTACAAGTCACATGGCTGATATGCATGAGACTACTTTTCAAAATAGTACATGCCAAATGTTATATGGTTTTGTTTCTCGAGGCATGGTTCAATGGACTTTGCCTTCTTTAATGTTACCACCTCTAGTTACATCGAATGAAAAATTGGAGAGATTCACTAGTGTGGGCTTTAAGTAGTGGTAGTAGAATATTTTCCTCAATTTAACTACATAAAATCTAGTCAAGTACTTATCAGAGGTGTACCATGTAATTAGTCCATATGAGCGAGATGTCATGATGCTTGGGGCATTGGAGGCTTGGAAGCACGGCCCTTCTTATACCTAAATTATATCCTTAACTGTTTAGTAGATTCCCTATATGATGTTTATTGTAACATTGGAACTACCAAATAGTTATGGGAGTCCTTAGAAAATAAATACGAGACAGAGGATGCGGGCAATAAGAAATTTGTGGTTGCCAAATTTCTTAACTTCAAGATGGTGGATTCTAAAACCCTAATGAGTTAGGTTTAGCAATTGCAAATAATTCTGAACGACGTTTTTGTTGAGGGAATGTCATTAAGTGAATCATTCCAAGTGGCAAATATCATTGGGAAGTTGCATTCGGGCTGCTCAAACTTTAAAAGTTGTTTGAAGCACAAATGAGAAGAAATGAACCTTGAAGATCTTAGTCTATGCCTGTGAGGAAGGTAGTTCTAACTGCAAACCATATTCTTAATAAGGTAGAAGTAGGGGTGTCAACGGTTTGGTTTAGTTCGGTTTTTATGAAAAACTGCACCAAATCGAATCATTAGGAAAAACTTCTAAACCGAACCAAATATGAACCGAACTCAATTCGGTTGGTTCGATTTTTTGGTTTTCAGCTTTCGAGTTTTCAATTTTTGCATTTGTCTTTTTTTTTTTTTTTTTTTTTTTTTTTTTTTTTTTTTTTTTTTTTTTTTTTTCTGTTGTCTATATTTTTCATTTTCAAAATATAAGCTCTTATCGGTTTGTTGGTTCGGTTTAGTTCGGTTAATCGATAAAAACCAAACCGATAAAAAAAATTCGGTTTTTTATGAGAACCGAACTGAATGAAAATCGAATCGAAAAAACCGAATTTTTCGGTTTAGTTTGGTTCGGTTTTTGACACCTAGGTAGAAGATGGGTTAGACTTCATATGAGCTATATAATGGAATGTTATTATCATACAAATTTTTGAAGGGGTAGTCAATGTGGCGATTCCTCCTCCTAAACAAACTTAGTCGGGACTTAAAATAATGGATAATATATTCATCAATTATGCTCAAATAGGTAGCGCATACATATTTTTAGTTCACAAATCTGAAAATGTGTAAATCGATGTCAATACTATCCTAGATTCAAAGGATGCTAAATTTTTTGTGGATGCATATCCTAGGGAAAAAGATGGGAATGAACCTTTTTAGAAGAGATTTTGAAAAATACAATTTGAGAATGATTAAGTTGAGGCCACATGCTCCACGCTTCCTAATAACGGCTTGAGTATAATATTATCTAACAATTCATCATCAGTATATTTTCATGGGATATTATTCGATCTAATAATATATGAACCTTATTATATATGTAATTCCTCGTATTGGATTGTTTCCCAATCTTATAGAAAAAAAAAATTCGTTGACTATCTAGCGTAATCCACGGCACCGCCAAAGGAAAAAAAAAAAGACTCGACGGCCTCACCAATGAACGCACTCAACGTCAACAGCAGGGCCAAAGAGAAAAAAAAGACTCAACGGTCTTTTTATTTTGTAATTCGACTTGTTAGACATGTTCCAACCAAAATTTTGGTAATAATAACATAAGGAAGGCGATAAGATCCATATTTCACCAACAAAAAAAAAGAAAAAAGAAAAAGAAAAGCGGTCTCTTGCCAACCAAAAAATTCAATAAGATTTGTATGGTCATGAGTGTTTTAAGTATGGGTTAAGGGCTCGAGCATAACCAACATAACTCTTTGATTCATGTCCTTCTAGTTTTCTGTAGTAACTTTCTTTGTCTTCAAGAAGATGTGTCTCTCTAATTCATAAGTAGTCATGCTCAAGGTGTGCCAATTCAAGAAAAAGTTTGATTGAGTCCTGTTTGCATAGTGATACGAGTAATGGTTCAAGGTGTTGTAATCTAGGAGGTATCAATTCATAAATTTGCAAAGCACCATTGACAAGAATTCTATTACAATTTTATAGCAATTTGGTAAGTCTATTTTGGTTTGTAATTCAATCATCTTTACTCTTTAAGAAAATTCATTCAATATATTTATTTATTATTAAATTTGTTATCGCTTTCTTGGAGTTAGTATGCATACAACAATAATTATTAAGTACCCAATAATGTCCATGATGTTTCTGGTGACATTACTATGGTTGATTCAACCACTACTGTTGGAGAGGTTCAAACCTTGGGGCTTGGTTTTATGATAGCAAATGCCATGCACTTTCAAGTCAAGAACATTTATGTATGAGTACAAGTCACATGGCTGATATGCATGAGACTATTTTTCAAAATAGTACAAACGAAATGTTATATGGTTCCATTTCTCGAGGGATGGTTCAATGGACTTTGCGTACTTTAATGTTACCACCTCTAGTTACATCAAATAAAAAACTAGAGAAATTCACTAGTTTGGGCTTTAAGTACTGGTAGTAGAAGATTTTCCTCAATTTAACTACATAAAATCTAGTCAAGTACTTATCAGAGGTGTACCATGTAATTAGTCCATATGCTTGGGGCATTGGAGGCTTGGAAGCACATGCCCTTCTTATACCTAAATTATATCCTTAGTTGTTTAGTAGATTCCCTATATAATGTTTATTGTAACATTGGAACTACCAAATAGTTATGGGAGTCCTTAGAAAATAAATACAAGACAGAGGATGCAAGCAATAAGAAATTTGTGTTGCCAAATTTCTGGACTTCAAGATGGTGGATTCTAAAACTGTGATGAGTTAGGTTTAGCAATTGCAAATAATTCTGAACGACATTTTTGTTGAGGGAATGTCATTAAGTGAATCATTCCAAGTGGCAAACATCATCAGGAAGTTGCATTCAGGCTGCTCAAACTTTAAAAGTTGTTTGAAGCACAAATGAAAAGAAATGAACCTTGAAGATCTTATTCTATGCTTGTGAGGGAGGCAATTCTAACTGCAAACCATATTCTTAATAAGGTAGAAGATGGGTTAGACTTCATATGAGTTATATAATGGAGTGTTATTATCATACAAATTTTTGAAGGGGGATAGTCAACGTGGTGATTCCTCCTCCTAAGCAAACTTAGTCGGGACTTAAAATAATGGATCATATATTCATCAATTATGCTCAAATAGGCAGCGCATACATATTTTTAGTTTACAAATCTGAAAATGTGTAAATCAATGTCGATACTATCCTAGATTCAAGGGATGCTAATTTTTTTGTGGATCCATATCCTACTGGAAAAAAAATGGGAATGAACCTTTTTATAAGAGATTTTGAATAGAATTTGAGAATTATTAAGTTGAGGCTGAAGAAGTTGAACTTTGAAGGAGCAAGGGAGCTCATGATAACTATCCTATTTCTCTATTTATTTGTTTTTCTATTTCTTGAAACAAGTTTGGAATATAAATTCATTCGGTAATGTAATTTCATTTTTCTATTTTTAGAACAAATTTTTGCTCCAGAAACAGATTTGGACCAAAATTAGAAGTTAAAATTTTTAACGATTCTATACCTTGAATAAAATTGAGAAATATAAACTCTTTTTATCATTCCTTCTCATCATTGCCTGATGGTCACTCGTTGCCTGTCACTATGCTAGATTTTCAAAAGCAAGTATGAATCCCAAGAGGTTGAAGGCCGAAAGAATGAACACAACTGAGAACCAATTTTGAACCGGAAAGACTTTATGTGAGGTCTATTGTTTGGGCTTATATAAACAATTAGCGGTTTAAGGCTTAATTCATTGACTAGTTAAGTAAGTTCGAAAGGCTTTCATTAAAGAAGGTTCAAAGCGAAAACTATTTATCATGATACAATGTACTTAGAATTCTTCAAATTCAAACATATATATATATATTTGCTAATTCATTAAAGAAGGTTAAACATTGTTTGTTAATTCATTACTTAAGTTTGACAGGCTTTCATTAAAGAAGGTTTAGAGCGAAAACTACCTACCATGATATAGTGTACTTCCACAGGCACACTTAGAATTCTTCAAGTTAAAAAATATATTTTTTAATTTATTAATGTGGGGGAAATGTCATAATTATAAGTTTATGGCGTAACAAGTGTGAGCATAACTAACATGACTCTCTAGTTCATATCCTTTCAGTTCTCTATAGTAGTTTTCTTTGTCTTTAAAAAGACAAGTTTCTTTAGTTCATAAGTAGTCATGCATGAGACGTGCCAGTTTAGGAAAAAGTTTTATGTTTGCGTAGTGCTAATACAAATAGGTTTGAGGTGTCATATCTTGGGAGAAGTAGCGCCTTAAGGAGATTCGATTATCTGTAACTCACCTCCTGGCTAACTCTATTAAAATTTTATAGCCATTTTGAAAATCTATTTTCGGTTGTAATTCAGACGTCTTTACTCGTTAAGGAAATTCATTCAATATATTTTTTTGACTCGGTCATTATTAAAAATGTTATTGCTTTCTCAAAATTATTATTTAAGTTTAATTTTAGTGGTTACAACAAACGGTATTGCATTATGCATACAATAGTGAGAACTTCTAGCGTCCAACGAAAGGTGGGACGCCAAACCGGAGTGCGGCCAACGAGGGTTTCTCAAAGATGGATCTCTAGCAACCAAAATCGTTTGATGGCTAGAAGCCTAAAGTTGACTGCTAGAAGAATTGACTCGAAGTTGGTTGTTAAAAGGGATGAAGGATATAATGATTCGAAAGTATTTCTAACGATGAACTCATATTCGGATGCAAGAAATACAAATTCTTGCGACCAAATTCTGGGGTAGGGTTTGCAAGAAGTATATCTCTCGAGGCCAAATTGAATTTGGTTGCAGCGTCATACTTGTCGCGACCAATCTCAACTCTAAAGGTTCTGCCCCTGCCGGACTTTTGTAGGAAAAAAAAAGGAAAATAAAGAAATAGAGGGAAAAAATAATATTATAAATTATAAAAATAATTTACAAATTTCTACATCAGCACCCGCTGTCCTATGCGGTATTGTTGACATTTACATCAATGATTCTCAATCAAAATTGGCTGTAAAGACTAAATTGGCAATTCATTAAAAGGATTATGGCTGAATTGATATAATACAATATATTTAAGAGTTTTTTTGGTAATTTCTCCAAAATCAAGTTATCATGTTAATCTCAAGTGAATCCACTTGCTGTTTTTGTCATGGCCAGAGTGGTCCAGTCGTAGCTGAGGCACCTTTGCATGGTCCTCATTCAAATTTCAAGTCTCGCACAGATTTTTGGCTCACGGTTTGGCTTCTCAGATCTTTGGCTCACGGTTTGGCACATTCTTTCTATTTAATCCCCAGCCGATTAACCCTTTCAATGATTGATTTTGATCGGATATCACCGTGCCATAAGATAATTTTGCCGCTGCCCCCAAAAAGCCAGGATCATAAAAAAATTCGGTATTAAAAATACCATTTTAAGAGCAATGCACTGGGGGAGGAATTGCTCAAGTACTAACCGTGATCCTTGAGGTTGAATTTTAGTTCTTGGCCAATCGCCTTAGGACGAGTACTAAAACATGCATGTAAACCGTTAGATCACGTCGATTCCGAGTTTGTGTCGTGTTGAATCTAGTTGTTCCACACGGGCAAGGAATGCAGAAGTGAGACTTGATATATTACCAGCTTTTAGCCTCCCTTTCTGGCGGCTGGCGAATTTGTGGGGCCCATCCAATGGCCGCCCCCCTCCATGCCACGTCACTACCACGCATTCTATTCCTTGCCCTCCACTCAAAAAGTCGCCATCGACTTTGACCTTTGACTCCCAGCTTCTGCGCAACTTCTCCTGCCATCATCGCCATGGATCTCGACGAAATCTGATACGTATAAGAACGCCCTTCCTCTCATCTTCTCTCCAAGAAGTTCATCATCGCCTCGTCAACGACATCGACGCCCGTTCTTCGCGCTCGAGATCTTCCGATGGAGGTGCACGACCCACAAGCCGCCCCCGCCTCGGGCGGAAGCAGCGGCGGCGCGATCTCCCTCCGCCCTCTGCAGCTCTCTGATGTGGATGACTTCATGGTGTGGGCCACCGACCCGGACGTCGCCCGCTTCTGCCGGTGGGAGCCCTACACGAGCCGCGACGACGCCCTGGCCTACATCGCCGGCACCGTCCTCCCCCACCCTTACCACCGGGCCATCTGCCTCGACGGCAGGCCGGTCGGGGCCGTCTCGGTGGAGCGGAACGAGGTCGCGAGCGACGCCTGCCGGGGGGAGCTGGGCTACGTGCTCGGCTCGGGCTACTGGGGGAGGGGGATCATGGCGGAGGCGGTGAGGCTGGCGGTGGCGGAGGTGTTCGGCGGGGCGAGGCCGGAGCTGGAGAGGGTGGAGGCGGTGGTGGACGTGGAGAACAAGGCGTCGCAGAAGGTGCTGGAGAAGGCCGGGTTCAGGAGGGAGGGGGTGATGAAAAAGTATTTCGTGCTCAAGGGGAAGACCCGGGATGCCGTCATGTTCAGCCGTCTCGCTACTGATGACGATTCTTGATATATTCAGCAATCAGCTTGAATGTTGCTCCCATTTGTAGTGCAGAAATCGACTTGACTTTTAGAATTGTCATGTGTTTGCCTCGAAAACATCGTACGTAATTGTAAATCCGGTGTCGTGCACTTTTGAGTTTGTAATAAATTGTGGAATTGGATAAATTGTACTTGAAATTTGGCAGCTCGTTTCTTCTAACTTTATCTAACCTAAACATCTAGCGCACGGTCATCGATTGTGTCAAAAGTTTGATTTCGACAACACCATCGGGATATATGACATCTCGATGGGATAATCCCGCCGGCGAATTTTGTTTCTTTTGTCTTGTGGAGCCCACTATTGGGTAACTTCAAAAACTTCCTCGTCATGTCTCCCAGTTTAATCTCAAAAATTACGTGGAACGTGCCAAGAAAACTAAATCGTCATCCTTTTCCCAACCATTGGATTTCTTAAGTTTAATTTGGACAGTCAACTGCAGATGTAATTGACAGAGGGGACAATGCTTTTTGTCTCTTCATCTCCAACGTCCAATTTAACGGATTTTCACGCCGCCCTCGACCGTCGATTTCTCTCAAACTATCGCATCTCCATGGTCCAATTATGCCTATGTGTGGGGCCTCCTGAAGTAGGTTCCCATGCACACTGTTTACTTTTTCTGATCTTCCTCAGCTTCCTGTCGTCTCTTCAATCCTTCGCTTTCATCTGCATAACATTTGGGGAGATTGATCGAATGCCAGACTCAGACTACAACCGAACGTCACGCTTCCTCAGGGCGAGTCCGCCGTGCTTTCCTCTTCAAGTCAATCAAGGTCCTTTGCTCCATCCTCATCTGAAATTCCCTAAGCTCTAAGCTTAGCGCTGGTTGTTAAGTATAAAGAAACGAAGATGCTCAATACAGAAGCAAAAACAGAGGACCAAACAGAGGACCTGGATCCAGGTGATCAATGAACAAAGATGCTCGAGGGCTTAATGACTCGGATCGCCAGATAATCAATGAACGAAGATGCTTGAGGGCTTAATGACTCGGATTGCCAAAGTCTTAAAGCTTAGTCAAATAGATTCTTTCTGTTAAAGTAGTTACTATATTCTATTTTTCCTTTGTAACTAAGTTCGTTACATATCCTGGTATAAATACTCGCTTTGCTTTTCATAAGAAGCAATGAAGAAAAATAGATAGAGAGAGAGAGAGAGAGAGAGAGAGAGAAGAATTAAGAGAACAAGGTATCAAGGTCATCAACAGTTGCAGAAAGGATCTTGATACTAAAGAAAAGAAAGTTTCGGAGGATGAAGAACAGCTCAAATCCGAAACACTGAAGCAAGATAAGTACATTTGATCTTAGAAGATAGAACAACATAAGTTTATTCATATTCTTCTTCCAATTGTACAAAGATACAATGATATGATCATCATTCGAAATACAAATTGTCTTCGAGTTGTTCACTTGATTTTGTTTGAAGTTCTTCAGCTTTCTCATGGTATCGTAGCCTGTAGGTTGTTTGTATAACTTGGTTTGATCTGAAAGTTTGAAGCAATGGCAATAAGATCACCAAAATATCCCTTTCCAATTCACGTAAACATCTCGAACTTTGTTACAATCAAGCTCGCCGAAGACAATTTTCTGTTGTGGCAAGCTCAAATTCAAAGGTTTTCGAAGAGTCAAGACCTCTTCGGTTTTGTTAATGGTGATGTTGTAGCTCCTTCACGAATGTTGCACAATGATGATGAAGGATGTGACTCAGAACTTGTTAATCATGATTACATTGATTGGACAAGAACAGATCAATTGATCTCATCATGGATTAGTGGGGCTGTCACTGAAAATATTCTAAGTCTAATCATTGGTTTAGAAACATCATTTGAGGTATGGCAGTCTCTTCTAAAACGATTTACACAAAAATCAATAGCAAAGGAGTTCGAGCTTAGAGGAAAATTACGAGTCATGCAAAAACTTGATCAAAACCTCTCGACTTATCTCGGAGAATACAAAAATATATGTGATCGGTTGAATGCTATTGGTAAACCAAGTAGATGAAATAACCAAGATCTTTGGTATACTAGAAGGACTAGGTCCGAATATGAACAACTTCGAACCACCATATATTGTTTGAAGCCCCAACCTGACTATGATGAAGTTATAGCTCAACTAGAGAGATTTGAATCCAGAATGAAGACCTACTCCAGAAGTCAGTTCAATCCTAATATGGCCTATTTTGGCCAAAGAAAGATTCAAATGTATCCTAAAGAAAGTACCGATGAAGAATATCTTTCACAACCTACTAGTTTTCTAGCTCAGAGAGGAAGTTATAGGGGTGGTCGTAGTTTTGGTCGAGGTAGAACAACTGGTAATAGAGGACGAATGACTGGTTATACTGAAAGAAATCAGAATTATAGAGAAAATGCAGCATTTCAAAGACCAGGAGATCAATATCTAAGGCAAAAGAATGTCTTTCCTCCAACAGCACAGGGATTTCGACCCTATGCCACACAACCTCAAAGGTATCAAAACAACAAATCTTATCCTCCTCTGTTAAACTCAAAGGAAGGTTTGCAGGATGGGAAAGACACAGAGGTTGCTAGACTAGAATGCCAAATATGTAAGCGACCTGGGCATGATGCTCTCCGCTGTTGGTACCGTTTTGACAATTCCTATCAAGTAGAAGAGATTCCAGCAGCTCTGACAGCAATTCATATTGAAGATCCAAAAGGAAGTGAATGGTACCCTGACACAGGAGCCACTGCTCATATCAGTTCGAATTCTGGTATTCTTCATACTTCTTCTAAATATCAAGGTCTCGATACAGTAATGGTTGGAAATGGATCTTGTTTACCTGTTACACACATTGGTAACACTTACCTGAAAACAAAAGTAAACACATTACCTCTTAATGATGTTCTTATAGTACCAGAAATAAAGAAGAATCTTCTTTCTGTATCTAAGCTTACTGATGACTACTGTATGACATCCCGAAATTGGCGTTTCGATAAAGTGAAATGGGCATTTAAATCGACGTCTTTATGGCCTTTTTCTACGAAAGTGATCACTCACGAGTTAACTAACCTATTCGGTGAAGCCAAGTTAAGGGATGTATCGGCCAGTAAAATCCCTAAAAGCTACCTAATTGGTTGGATTGAGCTAAAATCACGTTTGATTGATTTTTACGAAATCAACTCGATTTAGAATCGAATTTTAAGCTGGCGTCATGATTAATTCTTATTTTTAGGATCTGTCATCGTATTTAATTTATCGATTTATTGACCAATTAGAAATTTCAATAAAGAAATTATCGGAAAAAGAAAATTGAAGGCAAAATAAAATAGAAAGGAAAAGGAAATTAGCAAAGGAAAAGTTGCATAAAGGAATTATGTAATTTCCTTTTTCTTTTCCTCTCTCTCTCTTCCCTTTTCTTTTTCTCTCTCTTTCCCTCTCTTTTCTTTTCTTTCTTTTCTTTCTCTCTCCTCTCCTCTCCCCTTCCCCCAGCCGTGCGAATTCTCCCCCCTTCCCCACCGCTCATTCCCTCTCTCTCTCTTTTCTCTCTCTCTTCTCTCTCCTCTCTCTTCTTTCTTCCTCTGCACGCTCGACCGAACCCCCTGTTCTTCTTTCTTCTTCTCCTTCTTTCCTTGCGCCGAGCGAACCAGAACCAGCCCGCCCTCAGCCGCTCGCCGCCGTCACGCCGTCGCGCCGCCGGACCGCCGCGCCGCCCGTGCGCTTCGCCCGCGCCCAGCCGCCGTCCGCGCGCCCAAGCCGAGCAGCCCAGCCCCGTTCGCCCCTGTTCCAGCCGCTGTTCCGCCCATCTCCGCCCGCCTCCGGTCACCGCCTAGCCCCGCCGGACCTCCCCCGTGACCCCCTCGCTCTCCGCCGGCTTCCCCTCGCCTCCCTAGCCGCCGGAGCAGCCCCGATCGGCTCCGTCCAGCAGACCCACGGAGTGGGTTTCAGCCACTTTGGGCCCGCTTTTGGGCCGTTTCCCAGCCCCGGATCCGCGAGTCGCTTTGGGAAGTCTTGTTCCTCGCGTCGCCGCCGTCGGATTGATCCGATTTGCGCGCGATTTGGTGAGTAATCTCACTAATCCAAGATTAGTGACTAATTATGCTTAATGTTGGTTTAGATTTAATTAAATATGCTTAGGTTGTTAGATTAGATTTAATTAGCAATTATTAGTCAATTGTGATGTGAATTATTTAAATTGAATGTGTAATTAGCAAGTAGACATGGTCTACTAATTATTGGAAGTGTCTCGGGATTTTTCCCGACCCTTAGTGGGCTCCAATTAGGCTTTTCGGGCCTAAGTGGATTTTTTTAGTATTTAAATATTAATTTTCGGAATTAAATTAAATAATTATTTATTTTCCGAAAATGCAACTGAGATGGCCTGGAACCGGAAAATTATGCTGATGACTGTGGTGAAGTCCGTTTATTTAATCGGGCCTTATTTTGAGCTAAATTGAATTTTTAGTAATTAATAATTAATTTTCGAAATTAATTAATTAATTAATTATTTTTCGGAAATTAAGATTTTGATGGCCGACGACCGAAATCTCGTGCCGATCGTTGTGGTGCAGTCCGTTTATTTATTTGAGCTCCACGTTGTATGGAATTGAATAAATTGTGATATTTTGGGATTTACCCTAAATTGATTGGAATTGATTGAGATTGAATTGTCGATTGGTAAATGACCAAGTATGTTGGCCAAGTATGTTATTCGGTATTTATAATGCTTTGTGGAGTTGATTTAATTATTTGATTGAGAAATTGTTGGGCATCTAAAAAAGACACGCGTGGGCTCGGCGAATTGATGTCGCTTTGGTGAGATGCACCGAGAGAATGCACGTGGGCCAAGGCATCTAAAAGGGCGCGTGGGGCTCGGCGAATTGATCATCGCTTTGGTGAAATAGTACCTGAGAGAATGCACGTGGGCCGGCATCTAAAAGGGCACGTGGGCTCGGTGACTTGATGCATCACTTTTGGCGAAAAGGTCGCCCGAGAGAATGCACGTGGGCCCAAGGTTCGAGGCACGTGAACTCGGAGACTTGGAAGGTCGTCCGGAGAATGCACGTGGCCAGCTTTCGAAATATCACAGTGGGGATTGAATTGTATGACATGTAATCGGTTGGTTCGATTTGTTGAAGTGAATGGGTATTTATTGTGAATTATCGGCTTGCGGAGGTGGGATCGAGAGGCCAAGGTAAGTCCCCTCACTGTGCGTGCTTAGGCAGCATTTAGTATAATGGTTTGCTAATCGGGCTTAGTGGGGTAGAACTCGCGAGACGTAGTCTCATCCCGTTTGGGGAAAACCATTTCGGGCCCCCGAAGAAGAGCTGAGAAGGAGGAATCCGAGAAGAGAACTCGGAGGTGAGATCTGAAGAGGAGGATTTTGGAAGAAGAAGATAGTCCGAGGGAGCCGTGAGTACGGTCTGGATGGATTGAGATCCTGTCTTCTTTTGAGATCTCCGTTTTGATGTGAATAGTTATGAAGTGATTTTATGGTTTGTATAAAAGTTTGGTTATAAATTTCAATATGAAAAATATGGCTCGCTTTCTATCCCATCGTTTTATTGTGCAGGGATTTTAACGCTTCCGTATGTGCTTAAAATTGAAAGGGTCGGCGATACATTGTCCTGGGATATCGCATTATAAAATCGACCAAGTGAGACGGATGTGTGCGTGCCTGAGGATCGGGGCGTGACAACCCTTGCACTTTTATCTTTGATAAACTTGGTGTTTATGTAAAGGACAACAATACCAAGGCAACAATTCAGCTCGGAAAGAAGACTAAGGGCCTTTATCAAGTCAATACACGGACTGCAACAGCCTTTTTCACTCAAAGTCAGAAAGCAGTCAATGCAGAAGTATGGCACCAAAGATTGGCTCATGCGAATACTCAAATAGTGGATTATCTACATCATCAGAAACTGATTCATGTTACTTCAGTTACTTCAGTTTCTTCAAACATTTGCAGCAGCTGTCAAATAGCTAAAAGTACAGCTCTATCATTTCCTTTGTCGAATTCCATATCAACTTCATCATTAGAAAAAGTCCACTGTGACATCTGGGGACCATCACCAGTAGACTCCTTGCAAAAGTTTAGATATTATGTGATTTTTGTTGACAACTTCTCACGATACAGTTGGTTATATCCAATGAAGTTGAAATCTGAATTCTTTGATATCTTTAGTCGATTTCAGACATTAGTCGAAAAACAATACAATCACAAGATCAAAATCTTTCAAAGTGATGGAGGGGGAGAGTTTGTAAGTAGAAGGTTTCAAGATCATCTGCAAAGTTGTGGAATAAAACAACAGCTATCTTGTCCTCACACTCCTGAACAGAATGGAGTTTCTGAAAGAAAACATAGACATATTGTTGAGTTGGGATTGGCTATGCTATATCATTCCAAGATCCCACTGAAGTTTTGGGTCGATGCCTTTGTTACAGCAAACTACATCATAAACAGACTTCCAACACCAAAGCTAAACATGGATACACCATATAGAAAGATTCATAATACTCAGCCACAATATAATCATTTACGGGTATTTGGTTGTGCATGTTATCCGTGCTTAAGATCATATTCAAAACACAAGTTCGATCCCAGATCACTTCCTTGTATTTTTCTAGGATACAGTGATATGCATAAAGGCTATAGATGCCTTGTACCTACTGATAATCGTATATATATCAGTAGACATGTTACTTTCGATGAAACATCATTTCCTTTCACAAAAACTGTGATCAATGAATATGGTCAATATACTCCTTTGTATAGACAGTGGATTGAAGGAGTCAAATTGCTCGAATCTTCAAACAAGGATACAGCAAAGCAAAGTATTTCCCATCAGTCAGAAGGGAGAAGTCAATATCATCCTACTATGGATAATTATGAAAATCAGCAGATGCATCAACAGACTTCATCAGAATCAATACAGTTCCAAGATATTCCTCTGACATCAAGGCAAAATGATGATATCACGAAACTCAATCCGGGCCAGAATTTCTCAAATACTCTACCTAGCAATACTAGTTCTGACACAGAACAACATACTCGTGATCTATCTTCTTCTGAGAGGAATGTTAGTAGTCATCCTATGCAGACCCGACTCAGATCAGGTATTATCAAGCCAAATCCAAGGTATGCTTGCTTGGCGAGTATCATGTTCCTATGGAACCAAAATCCATTAAGGCTGCATTAGCTGATACAGGATGGTACAATGCTATGCAAGAAGAGATGAATGCCCTCCATAATAATCATACTTGGACATTAGTTCCAAGAACAGACCAGATGAATGTTGTAGAGTTTGTAAGTGGGTGTTTAAGACTAAACTCACACCGAGATGGTAGTCTAGAAAGACTCAAGGCTCGTCTACGGTAGCCAAAGGATTCCATCGGGAAGCGGATTTGGATTTTCTTGAAACATTCGGTCAGGTTGTAAAACATGCTACAATACGTATAGTACTTTCTATAGCTCTCACAAGAAAATGGACAATACACCAACTTGATGTGAAGAATGCATTTCTTCATGGAGATTTAAATGAAACTGTTTACATGGAACAGCCACCTGGCTTCATTGATTCTCAACAATCAAGCCATGTATGTCTTCTTCACAAGTCTTTATATGGACTTCGACAAGCACCAAGAGCCTGGTTTGACAAATTCAGCAACTTTCTTCTTGAAATTGGCTTTGTCTGCAGTACAGCTGACCCATCTCTGTTTGTACTTCATACTGAATCAGATACAGTGTTATTACTTCTGTATGTTGATGATATCATTCTTACAGGGAGCTCTACTCAATTCTTAACTGCATTAATCCAGAATCTTAGTCTTCACTTCCAAATGAAAGATCTCGGCTATATTCATTACTTCCTAGGTATTGAAGTGAAACATACACTACAGAACTTGTTCTTATGTCAAACAAAATATGCAGTTGATCTACTCAGACGAGCACGAATGATAGATTGCAAACCAATTTCTACACCTTTGCCATTGCGGCCAATTACTATGACAAATGCTGAAGTTCCTCTGATAGATCCTAACGAATCGAAGTTTGGTAGGAGGTCTTCAATACTTAACTATCACTCGACCAGATCTAGCATTTGCAACAAATCTCCTCTGTCAGAAGATGCAACATCCCACAATGGCCGATCTTCATCAATTAAAACGAGTGTTAAGATATGTCAAAGGCTGTTCATCTTGGCTATTATCTTCACTCTAACAGTTTAATAAATCTCTATGGTTTTTCAGATGCTGATTGGGCAGGTTGTCCTATTACTCGACGATCTACTACAGGATTTTGCACCTTCTTAGGCTCAAACTTGATTTCATGGTCAGCCAAGAAACAAACTACTGTTTCAAAGTCCTCCACAGAAGCTGAATATCGAGCATTAGCATCTCTGACAGCTGAGTTAACTTGGATTGGTTTTGTTTTACGCGATATTGGAATTCCTCTCACCAAAGCTACATCATTATTCTGTGACAATAAATCAGCTATTTCCCTCACAGCCAATCCTGTTCTACATGCACGAACAAAGCACATAGAAGTTGACTTCCACTTTGTTCGAGAAAAAGTATCATCTGGTTCCATTTCTATTCACCATGTTCCAAGTCATCTTCAAGTAGCTGACATATTCACTAAGTCTCTTTCTCACTCAGCTCATCTGTCTCTTCGCACCAAATTAGGAATGGGGTTCAATCCCCTTCCTAATTTGCGGGGATGTTAAGTATAAAGAAACGAAGATGCTCAATGAAGCAAAAACAGAGGACCAAACAGAGGACTGGATCCGGGTGATCAATGAACAAAGATGCTCGAGGGCTTAATGACTCGGATCGCGGATAATCAATGAACGAAGATGCTTGAGGGCTTAATGACTCGGATTGCCAAAGTCTTAAAGCTTAGTCAAATAGATTCTTTCTGTTAAAGTAGTTACTATATTCTGTTTTTCCTTTGTAACTAAGTTCTGTTACATATCCCGGTATAAATACTCTGCTTTGCTTTTCATAAGAAGCAATGAAGAAAAATAGATATAGAGAGAGAGAGAGAGAGAGAGAGAGAGAGAGAGAGAGAGAGAGAGAGAGAGAGAGAGAGAGAGAGAGAGAGAAGTCGCAAGAATTAAGAGAACAAGGTATCAAGGTCATCAACAGTTGCGAAAGGATCTTGATACTAAAGAAAAAGAAAGTTTTGGAGGATGAAGAACAGCTCAAATCCGAAACACTGAAGCAAGATAAGTACATTTGATCTTAGAAGATAGAACAACAGAAGTTTATTCATATTCTGTCTTCCAATTGTACAAAGATACAATGATATGATCATCATTCAGAAATACAAATTGTCTTCAGAGTTGTTCACTTGATTTTGTTTGAAGTTCTTCAGCTTTCTCACTGGTAACGCTAAGAGTACTGTCACTCTTGATGGGTTGGTGTTGCTGAAAGAGCTGCACAGCTTCATCTTCCTAGAAGTGAGGAAAATGGGCTTACCCCTCTAGGCCAGGTTGGATTGCTAACCATGCAGAACAGTCGGTCCGGGCTTAGATTAGGTAGGTCTCATGCCGGTCAAATTGGTCGGTCTTTCTTTCTTACATACGATCTTGTGGACTGTGCATGTGCCTTGGCATTGGGACGCTGCGCTGCTCAAGTCAGCTGCTCATGACTGAGGATTGTACATACCGATACCGGGCAGTCCTTTTGAATTGCGCCAACAGCCCAGACCATGATACTCGACAGCGCGGGGCCGCACATTCTGGTCAACATACAAGCATAATATAGTGATTTACAAGGGCCATGGTCCAAGCTAAGAATGAACCATGACAGAAGAATTAATGATATTCCATGCTCTCCGATCACCACCCAATGTGATTTCGTCCACCCTGGTCTTTGAAAGTAATACATAAATAAAACTAACATTTCCACTGGTTTGCTACTACTCTTTCGTGGTTTGATTTGATATAATATTAATATATATAAGGCATCCTCCAAATAATTCAAATAGATACCATCAAATCTACAACTTGAATCTACATGACATGACCAAAATTTTTTTTAAAAAAAAACTTTTTGAGAACTCTTCTGGATGATGTTTCTCACGGGATGAAAGACTTTATGTTTATGCATGTCCCGAGTAAGTTTCCCTTATAGGGCTGGTGTGGGGATTCACTTGGCTTTTCCTCTAACTCGATGGGGCAGCGACGAACTCACTCGAAATGAGCACTAATAGTTGCAACCCGAATGAGACATTCCGACTACGAGTATTGTATTCTTAAGATGATATCTAGAGAGTTCGTCGGCAGTCAACCCTTGCTGCCATTTTATGCAAAGTTTGGTCCAAAAACATAAATGAAGTACTGCGAATTCATGGGAGCAAGACTTCGGGATGATCAGCTGATTGATTTGCAATGGCGACGATGTACTCATGGCCAGACCATTTGCAGTCAAATTTTTATCATCTCTAACAAATATTTCGCATTTTACGATCCGGGGCGACTTACTCGGAGCTTGCATACCTCGTGATGTCCCGTGATCGAAGGCCCGATGCTCCACAAGAGAGATGGATCGGACTCTCTACCGACACGACTTGCGCTAGAGTCTAGACCAAGACATGTAGGAATTGGCTAGAAAATCACTTCGTACCCGACCACCTTGCTGTACCGGAGTTTTCACAGGGTTGATTTCCTCGAAGCGAGGTGCTTCTTGCATAGCATGTCCAAAGATTCCTTTTCCTTAACAACTAATTTTAATCAATATTTGTTGATGTAAAACCTGGAACTTGAGAACCGAATCAATGAGAGCTTGTCTTATTCCAGATAAGATATGCAATGTAGATTTTAGGTTCAAAAAGTTGGAAAACCTTTTTCGATTGTAGGTTCCAAATTTTAAATTGGTGGAATCTGAAATCTAAAATTTAAAACCTATAATCGAGAACTAGGAATATGTATCTTTTTTTTTAATCTTTTTTGGTTTGTCTTCTAGCGATCACGTGGTATTCCATGGCATTTAATGATGAATGTATAATTTGAAACCACTCCTTCAAGCTTCCATTTTATGACTAAATTTTTACTTTATTAATGTTTCATATTTTTCATGTATCCAAATATAAGTCATTGTTAGTGAATTGTAGCAGTAAGTGATGGTTATTAAATGTAATAATTCATTACAATCGTTTAATTAATAATAAAAGTAGAACTTCAATAGACCTTGGAAGTATCCTGTAACAGGATAACTTCCATATTTTAAGATATGCAAAATAGGTTTTAGGTTTCAAAAAACGAGGGATTTATTCCAATGGGTAGGTTTCAATTTTAGGTTTCAGGTGGAACCTATATGGAATCTAGAACTCCTCACCCCTAATCTTGAACAGACATTGAACACATAATAAGATCCTGATTATCGAGTGCAACCTAAGCTTTTTTTCCATTGAAAGTAACGATCATGTACAATTTTCTACAAAAATAGATTCGAAATGACTACACTTCTCAAGTGATGATAAAGTTGGGTGGATGGAGATATCAATTCATTGGAATTTCTTTCTCATATAAACAATTCTGCACAACGAGCCTTAATAACATATGGTCGATCTTGATCTATTCACTCGGAGATTGCTTACTCCGTTAAGTATAATGATCCAAGGCCCTAAGCTCCATGCGAGACTTATCATGACTTCTCGAAACCAAGACATACAAGAATTGGTCAATAATTAATTGTTGCCCGACCATATGCTATTCATCTTTATTAGCCCTAGATATTCCTTAATGACTAATTTTAATCAATCCAGGTTGACTTGACCATAAAACCCAACTTCACCTTGAAAAAGCAAATTACCCCCTCTTGCAAATCTCCATGCTACCAAACCTTCGCTGGAGCCGTGGCTCTCCATCACCCAAGACCCCGTGTCCCCTCCACCGCGCACCACCGTCCACACACACATCGCCACCAAATATGTACGATGTACTATCTGTGGTCAGTTCCCGACCTCATTGATTCCATCCACCTTTAACCTTAATTCCCAAGATCCTCCACAACTTCTTCTACCATCATCACCGTCGATCTCAATGCATCTGACATGACCACACCCTTCCTCTCTACCTTCCCCTAAAGAAGTTGTTATCATCTCATCGCCCACATCAAACCCCCGTTCACCTCCCTCGAGATCTTCCAATGGAGAAGCAGAAGCAGAAAACCACCCCCACCTCCGGCGGCGGCGGCGGCGGCAGCGGCAGCGGCGGCAAGATCTCTCTCCGCCCTCTGCAACTCTCTGACGTCGACGACTTCATGGTGTGGGCCACTGACCCGGAAGTCGCCCGCTTCTGCAGGTGGGAGCCCTACACGAGCCGCGACGATGGCCTGGCCTACATCGCCGGCACTGCCCTCCCCCATCCTTACTTCCGGGCCATTTGTCTCGACGGCAGGCCGGTCGGGTGCCTCTCGGTGACGCGGAACGAGGACAGGATGGAGGCCTGCCGGGGGGAGCTGAGCTACGCGCTGGGCTCGGGCTACTGGGGGAGGGGGATCGCAGCGGAGGCGGTGAGGATGGCGGTGGCGGAGGTGTTCGGGGAGAGGCCGGAGCTGGAGCGGGTGGAGGCGATCGTGTACGCGGAGAACAAGGCGTCGCAGAGGGTGCTGGAGAAGGCCGGATTCACCAGGGAGGGGCTGCTGAGGAAGTACGTCGTGATCAAAGGGAGGACAAGGGATGCATTCATGTTCAGCCGTCTCTCTACTGATTAAGATTCTTGATACATATTCTGCATGAATGTTGGTATTGGCATTGTCATCCATTTGCCTGGAAACCTAGGTTGGTAATTTGAAATGTAGTTTCTGCGCTTTTGGGCTTGTGATAAATTGCTCGATTGGATAATTGTATTGGAGATTTTGGCAGGTTGGTTCATCTTCTGCTGCTCACTATTGGAGTTCTTTTTATTTCCTAGATCAGGTTTCTTTCTTTTTTTTTTTTTTTTTGGGTCGAACGATCAGGTTACTCACATGGTTTCCTGTCCTATTTTACGTACCTCAGCATCGTGCACACCTTCATCAGTCATGTCATACTTTTGATTTCGACCATGATGCCTTGGTTAAATTGATTGCAAGACATGTTATGTTTTAGCTATTTCATGCATCCATAAACACAAACAAGTTCACATCCCTCGTTGGCTACTTTATTTTTATGATGATGAATAAAGGGATTTCTTACATAATTTCAGAGTATTTGGAATAAGATAAGTTCGACCATGGAACTAATAGACCGCAACACATTCAATCTTTGTTGCGAAATGCAAGCATTTGAACATGATTATAAACAAAAAAATGATATAATTCGAATATCAAATTTATATGGTTCGATGGATGTGACCTACTCCACAGGTTAATAGTATAAGATTCCACTCTATATTAAGCAATACAATAGAAATTACAATCATATTCAAGCTACTAAAAAACTCAAAGTATTTTTCAGTTTTTAATTATACCTAATAATTTATACAGTATTTAGCTCCCACAATAATAATATCTTAATTTTACAAAAGAGCTCACAAATCTTACCATAAAATTTATATGTTCAAACACTTATCTCTGCACAGACGACATGAAGACCAAAACTCATAATTGAATATAGATATATGTCTCCAACAAAAATTGAAAACCTTGTGGCTGAATTTTAGATCCAATGAGTAAAGCCAGTTCCTTGTTTTGATAGGGAACTTAGTCCAATTTGGACTTTCCTTTTAGGTCTTTAATTTTCAAAATCGAATGTTGTTTGGATAAAGATCGGACATCCCAAATAGCAAATGTCCTATATGAAATTATACTTTCGCTTAAGGGGCTCAAATTCAACACTATTCTAATATTGGATTGGAAACATAATTTTATTGTCTTTATTCATTCGTTGGGAACGATGGATATACATGATGTTCTTTATGTTTTGAATAGCTAGAATCTTCTAGACCCTTTTGAAAGTCACGGGACTACATGATTTTGGCACATAATCAAGGAAAATTAGAACACATACCACTGTACACAAGAGTTTAATCTATATCTAATTGAGAGTTTTAACTATCCAGTATCTCATTAATTATCAAATTTGCAATGAATAAAGTCGCTAGTAAAAACTTTCTCTCTTTTTTTTGGGGCACTGCTAAAAAATGTGATAGTTACTCGATAATCAAAGCTAGGATTTTACAAAAAAAGATTTTCAAGTTTTTTTTCTTTTTCTGGGAAGAAGGAAAGGGATAGAATCTTGTCAAAGCAGCAAGCTCCCCATTTTATAGTTTTCTTGCTTGACTTAGAGTTTGGCGCTTGCGTTGCATTACCAAGATTCCTACTGACCCGCCTCTTCTGTCTTCGCCCACGATGTTCGTATAAATCTTAATAAAATTCATCGTTTCTCTTCCAGCAGCAGCATTCCTTGAAACAACAAGGAAGAATCTTTCATTTCTTGGATTTTTATTATACTCTCTAAAGTCCGTGACCTCATCGATTCCGTTGACCTTGACCTCGATTCCCAACCTCTCCGCAACTTCTTTCTTCCATCATCATCGCATCAACGACCATGCCCATTCACCACTCTCGATCTTCCCATGGAGGAGCAGGAGCAACAAACCCCCTGCAACTCCTCGGGCAGCGGCAGCGGCAGCAGTGTAATCTCCCTCCGCCCTCTGAAGCTCTCCGACGTCGACGACTTCATGGTGTGGGCCGGTGACCCGGACGTTGTCCACTTCTGCAGGTTCGAGCCCTACACGAGCCGTGACGCCGCCCTGGCCTACATCACTGGCACCGTCCTCCCCCACCCCTACTTCCGGGCAATCTGTGTTGACAGCAGGCCGGTGGGGCAAGTCTCGGTGACCCGGAATGAGTCCCCGGCGGATGCCTGCCGGGGGGAGCTGGGCTACGCACTGGCCTCAGAGTACTGGGGAAGGGGGATTGCGACCGAGGCGGCGAGGGCAGCGGTGGCGGAGGCGTTCAGCGCAAGGCCGGAGCTGGAGAGGGTGGAGGCGATCGTGGACGTGGAGAACAAGCCGTCGCAGAGGGTACTGGAGAAGGCCGGGTTCACGAGGGAGGGAGTGCTGAGGAAGTATCAAGTGCTCAAAGGGAGGACGAGGGACGTGGTCGTGTTCAGCCGTCTCTCTACTGATGTCGATTCTCGATATGTTATCGGCACCATATGTTATTTTCCTTCTTTCTGTTTTTTTGGGCAAGTTTAGTCCAATTTGGCCTTTCATTTGAAGCTTTTGATCTCCGAATGTGGATTTTCCATTACATCGTGAATAGAAAATCTCTTGCATGAATTCAAATTTTCACTTATGAAGTCAAATTCGAGATAAATTTTAACGTTCAATTTGGCAAAAAAAATGACTTATTTCGTCTTTGAGCAAGAAGACTATAAAATGTTTGTTATGTCTTAAGAAAGCAAGAATCTCCTAGATTTTTTTGACAGTCATAGGACCACATAAATTCGGCACATGATCGAGGAAAACTAGAGCGTACATCGTTGTCATTGTAAAGTGCGAATTTTTTTTTTTATTATAAAAAAGTCCAATCTATAGTTGATTCAAGGATTTTAACTATCCATTCTCTCTCTAATGATTAAATTACCAGTGGATAAGATCGCTTGTGGAAAAGTTTTACATCGTTAGAGGATGTTATAATTAGTCGATAACCAAAGCTAGGATTTTTTTTTTCTCCCTAGTTTATCTAGTCATTTTTCATTTGAAGAAGGGAAGGTACAGTTTCTCGTCATGGCAGGTAGCTCCTCCGTTCTATAGCATTTTTTTTCCCCTTTCTTTTGGCTTTCTAGTTTTTCCAGGAGTTTTTTACCTGCAATGACCTCAAGCGATCCGCGGCAGCATAATCCTGCTCCGCCCTTGGCAACTCTCTGAGTCGATGAATTCATGTGTGGGCTGCCGACCTGGATTTCGCCCCCTTCTGCAGGTGGGAGCCTTATACGAGGTGCGCTGATGCCCTGGCCCTACATCGCCGGCGCTGTCCTCCCCCCGCCCTCACTGTCGGGCCATCTGCCTCGACGGCAGGCCAGTCGAGTCCATCTGGATGACGTGGAACGAGGCCAGGAGTGAGGCTTGCTGTCGGGAGCTAAACCCTTTAATCACTTCTCTACTAAGCAAGGCTTTTATGCAGTCGTGGGTCTTTGAGTTAGTAATAAATTTGGTCGACTGGATAGAATTGCATTTGAAATTGAATAACTTGGTTCTTTTTTTACCAAAGCCATACGTATGCTTTTTAAAACACGATTTTCCTCTAAACTTTGAAATGATCAAATTGCCTCTTCTTGCAAATCCTCAAACAACCAAACTCTTCTACAAACCTTATCCTCCACCCCCATCGGCCAAGCTACATAATCAGGAGGGTCTGGCCATACGCTTCAATGGAGGGATAGGTGCCTGCCAAAGTGTGCTTTATTGAAAAGGGGATATGGAGTCTTGTTGGGGAATTTCCCTCCTAACTTTATTCGGGTTGGCCTGAGAGATGAGCGTATAGTTTAGTAAGGACAGTTGCTTTCCCGAGAGCACTCCCTCATCCATTTCTAGGCTACAAAAAGGGGATCGGATCTTGTCTTCCCTCTTCACTTCTTTAGGCTGAGAAGCCTTCTTCTTCCTTCCAACCTTGCCTTGAATCAAAACAATTTCCCCTTTCTTTTCTACGTGGAGATCTTTCTTCTCTTATGAAATTTCAAGTTTGATCAAGGGCACTGCAACCTATCCTATGTTGGGCTTGCAGTCACATCACTTTAGGGGTTAGCTTTGTAGATGTTGAAGGAATAGAATAAGGGCAGCTTGAAAGCTTGACTTTCCTCTTTCTGACGTGACTGCTTTCTTTGCTAGATGGGATTGATCCCAGACCTAGCCTATTGCACCTTTGTTGGTATTCTTATCATATTCTAAGTAGAAGACCCCATGTACTATTTGAAAGGTTGATTCGTCTTGGTGTTTAGCTTTTTCTAAAGGGAGTGAAAACCAGTTCATGGTGTTCTCCCACCACCCAAGTGACACACCAACCATGCCCCTTCCTTTTCTCCGATCATCAAGCCCCTAATCCCTTTCTTTGTCTTTAATCCTCCCTGAATAGAATAGCCCCATTCTTTCGATTAACATGTTTCCCCTTTGAAGTGGCGAAGGCCTATGCCTAAAGTAAGAAAAAAAGTAGGTCAATGTTACAAAGTAAGATCGGTTGGTTAAGGAAAGTTTAGGTTATGAAATCGCTTAGCTGTTAAATAATGAAATTAATTTCTAGATCTAATTCCATATTTTCTATTCATTTACCAAACCAAACCCAAATGTAACAGCTTTATGCCAACTAGGCTAAACTAGTTCGTTATTCTAGCATCTACCATGCCTCCAGCCTTGGCATAGAAATGAATGACCACGGTGGTAGTACATTATGGCCTAATAGGAAGGTTGGTGATTTGGCGAGAGTTCTTGATAAGGGCTGATCTATTATATAATAGAAGGAATTGAACAAGTTGCTAGAATTTCAATAGTGAGTTCTTAGGTGATATATGGATTAGAACCTAGACGACTGATGCAAAAGTCGTGGTGCTTAGAGCTTCTCTCCAATAGGGTAGGGTATTGATGTCCCGTTATAGGTGTAAATAATGGTACGTACTAGGAGCCAAGTTTGGCCATTCAATTATTTATTTATTTTCACTCTTTTCGATTACTATTAGTGAAAGCGAAACTACAATTGTGCTTTTTTCCCTACTTCCACCAAATCCTCTCTTTGATGTTAATGCCGCTTAGAAGCATTATTCTTACTTTACTGAAAGCAGGAAGCGTCCAAAGCAATCTAACGAAATTAAAGAAAGCTAGAGTGTAGAGTACAGTCAAAAGTCAATTGATTGACCATTAATAGTGGAAATTAGCCTTCGTAAAGTATTTCTATTACTCATTAGGCCGACATTGAAGACATAGCCCTAGTTCTCAAGTAGAATCCCAAGTACAATTCTATCCATATGCAACAATCTTCATAATTTTCTTTCGCCTTCCTTTTGTCATTATGACTCCAATCTGTGTTTGGTTGGGTAATCCTAATCATGAATTGAATGACTTGCCTTGTTTTGATTGATGGTTCACCGCCCGGGCAAACAAACCAACGAATTCCAGAGGTGGCCCATGGTTGAGAGTGAAAGCCCTCTCCAACCTTATTAATTTGTTTAGGTTTCTTCATCCTTCTCAACTCCCTTGATAAGCTGCAAGGTGAATAAAGTGGGAACACTAATCTTCACATTAAGACTTGGAATCATCCCTCGTCTTTCTTCATCCATGATGCTTAAGGTGCCTAAATATGGCGTAGGTATAGCTTTGGTTCGGTATCCAAGAACTCTATCCTTGAGACGGCTCTATCCCTGAGACGGCCCCTTGTGACATCACCATTCGACGCCTCTCCCCTCGCCATGAGACGCTAGATTCGGTCCATGGTCACAAGCTTCAAACTTCAGGGGCCACGATTATGAGCTCAAATCTAGCTCGGCCAAGGCACAAGCTTGAGCTCGAACTCCAATAGCTATGGTGACAAACTCAATCTTGGAGGAGGTCGAGAGACGAAGGAGTAGTGTTGACAAGGGAAGGGGGGGGGGAGGGTAATTTTGGAAATTGAGACGACGAAATACCAAATAGACGGATAATTTTATTGAAGTAAGTTACGTAAGTAGTATTGATTCTATAGTGTTGACACCTAAATTTTGGCGACCCGATTAGTCATTTATTGCACAAAAATTAGAGGTTAATTTTAACCCCTACAAAAATTATTATTTAATTGCATAGCATATAATTTTAGATGCATTTATTTATTATTATTGCATTTGCATTGGTGACAAGAAAATCAAACCACTCAAGTAGCATGATTTACAATGCTAATAAAAATGGAGACTTTGTCCAAAAAAAGAGAGTGCAAAAATGGGGCATTTAAAAGCAGTGTGCCTGGTAAAAGCAATGCCAATGCCCAAAGAAAAAAAATCAAACACTTGATGAAGTGAGTCGTATCTCCAACAATGTGGTACCAAAAAAAAAAAAAAAAAAAAAAAAAACTCAAATGTTGAGATGTTGCAATCAGTGGAGTTGTGATGTGAAGAAAATCTTTGATGATGGGAAGGAAAATTGTTGGAAATGTCAAGATGATCACCAACTTTGACCCCATAAACATTTTTTGAGCCAAATGATTCTTTCGTTTCTCAACCCATGAATCCAACCTACGTTACATCCCTTACAAAGTCTCTTCAGATTAGAGCACTTGAATTAACGTAAAAGTTCATATGTTTGGAAGCATCGCTTGAAGAAGTGCGAATAAGATAATTTCTACTTCATTTCTCATGTTTCTTGGCTTGTAAACCCCAAGATGATTGTGAAATATCATTCATTTTTTAATAGCCTTGACTCAAAGAGTCCCCTTTGCTAAGCCGTTGACCAAGCTAGCATTGCAGTCCCTGTTAAAGACCTCTCAGATTGGTAAGTTCGTACCACTTGCGAGATTGCTTGAACCCTTGTTTGGCATGACAATGGTGAGATAGAGCGATTGTCAAAAATCCTGCATCAAAGGTCAGGATGAAATGACCCTTTTAATGAGGATGAGTGAAAAGTCCTTTCAGACTGAAAGATTCCTCATTTGACATATTCATGACATTCATGTGTTCAGATTGGAATGAAAATGCTAGATTGATGGAAATTATCACGCATGAACATCTCTTGAATTAATGCATATTTGTGATTGCAAATGCATATCGCCTCTCCTACAACCATGTTTTGCAGGAAACATATCCCGCAGGATCAGAGATGTTACCAAGTAAGTATATCTCTATCCATGCCTTAAATATTTGTCATTGCACAGGTATTTCCCTCTCAAATGCACCGACACTCGACTCAATTGAGTTGTCCCCCATAAGTCTTCTTCAGATTCAAGCGACCGAAGAGAGGTTGGAGTCCTGGTCGAATAATCAATGTTGCAATGCTAGGCGACCGTAGAAAGGTACGGGTCATGGATATGTAACACCAACTACCTTGGGTCACTCTACCCTCCTTGAAGGTAAGATATTCCAGGTAAGTTTCTTTACCATTTTCCAAAAATTAGACATCTCAGTCTGGATCTGGATGTCTCAATTGTTTTGGTTGAACATTTCACTCTGGATGTGAATGTTCTTCGATCTTCCTCGTTATACCTTAGTCTGGATCTAGGTATTTCGAGCTTTCAAAAATCATGACATCTCTGTTTGGACCCAGATGTCTTGATTATTTTCATTGAACATTTTACTTTGGATGTGAATGTTCTTTGATTTTCCTCGTTATACCTTAGTCTGGATCTAGGTATTTCGAGCTTTTAAAAATCAGGACATCTCTTTCTAGACCTGGATGTCTTGATTAGTTTCATTGAACATTTCACTCTGAATGTGAGTGTTCTTTGATTTTCTCGTTATACCTTAGTCTGGATCTAGGTATTTTGAGTCCCAAACTCTTGACATCTCAGTCTGAACCCGGATGTCTTGATTATATTCATTCAAACATTTCACTTTGGATGTGAATGTTTTTCAATCCTTCTCGTTGTACCTTAGTTTGGATCTAGGTATTTCGAGTTCAAAAATTTTGACATTTCAGTCTGGATCTGGATGTCTTAATTATTTTCGTCTAAACATTTCACTTTGGATGTAAATGTTTTTTCGATGTTTCTCGTTATACCTTAGTCTGAATCTGGGGTATTTCGAATTCAAAACTCTTGACATCTCAGTTTGGATATGGATGTCTTAATTCTTTTCGTTGAACATTTCACTATGGATGTGAATGTTTTTCAAGCTTTCTTGTTATACCTTACTTTGGATCTAGGTATTTCAAGTCTAAAAATCTTGACATCTCAGTCTAGATCTGGATGTCTCAATTATTTTCATTGAACATTTCACTTTGGATGCGAATGTTCTTCTCAATCTCAATGTCTCAATCTATTACCTGTTACACTCTTCAAGGAACCTAAGTGAGAGTTAGGTACTTACAGAGTAAATGTGGATTTATCATGTACCTCAAGATGCTCTACCGCACTGACTGGTAAGTAATTGTAGGTACGTTCTTTCCTTTCGCATCATGCATTTGCATTAGCATTTTCATGCATCATATATATTGCATTCAAAAATGGAATTCATTTTCCAACAAAAAATCATTCAATGCATGTGCAAAGTCAAAATTTAGGTCTCAATTTGTCTTTGAATGTAACCTCTTCCAGCTCACCCTCAAAGAGGGGCAGCTGTTGACACCTAAATTTTGGCGACCCGATTAGTCATTTATTGCACAAAAATTAGAGGTTAATTTTAACCCCTACAAAAATTATTATTTAATTGCATAGCATATAATTTTAGATGCATTTATTTATTATTATTGCATTTGCATTGGTGACAAATGGACCCGAATTGGTGGTTATGAGCTTTAAATTGACAAGTTAGGCTAAGCTTATGAAAAAAGGGAATTAGCCCGAGCTCGTTATTTTTTTATGATTGAGAATTAACTTATGAGGTTGGCAATTTAGAGTTAGAGCCTTAATTTTTAAAAAAAAGAACATATTCAAAAGGCTAGAGCTCTCAAGGGCCGAAGCTCTCTTTCTTCCTACGTGGTTCGGACGATTCCATCTCGGTGCTTGGCAGTTTCCTTGATCATTAGCCGTTCCTTGTGTAGCCCCTCGTCTGTGAAGTGTGACACTAGTGGTTCCTATTTGGTGTATATACGCTTTGTTCAACATCACAGCAGGAGACCACAATTGAATCAAGAGCAGACGGTGATTGTTGGTTTCGAGTGGGGGTTTCTGGTCATGATCTCCACGGCTTGGGCAGCAAATTCGGTGACCAAACATTTGGTCAAGCACACGCACGTGAGAATAAATTCTCCCTATCGCCATCGTTTCTCCGCAATATCTTGTCCCCGCACCTTGGAGTCTTGTTTGCAAATTTCTCAAGCCGCGAGATACTGTCACTTATAGCCTCGCGAAGCTCCTCCATGTACGACGACTTTCCCAGCAAGTTGTTGTCCCGGCAATGCTCCGCGGCTTAAGCGGAGTAGCTATCGGTGGATCGCCTTGGAGGTTATACCGAGCTAGTTTCCAATTTTGCAAGATTCCCCATTAACTACCAGGCCAAGTAACCATCGGACAACCCCTCCTAGTTGACGAAGTCGAGAACCACTGCTGGTTACTTCCACGAACCATCACTGCAAGCTGCACCTTCCTTGGTTGAGACCCCATAAACGGCTCCATGGAGAATCGCCAACCATCTACCTGTTTCGATTTGAAATCAAATTCTCGATTAAATATTCGTGCAATCTATTCAGGCGCGGGAAGGTGATATTGCAAGCCCATCTTTGTAAGGTTCGGAATCTAGGAAAAAGTCTATTATAATCTTGAATTTTTGGGCTGGTATTTGGTTTAAAGAAATAAAATCGGCGGAGAATATTCATCATGCATGGCCGGATGTGGGAAGATACGAGCATATGCACATAGGAAATTCGAAAGATCAGCATGAGCAAGGAATGTTGGGCACGTTCTACGCTGCGGGCACATTGATTTGCAAAAAAAAAGATATATTCCTGCAGAGAAGGCATTCGGTCAACGAGGAAAAGAAAAGGAAATAGAATATATTTCGAAGCATGCACAGAAGAGGAAACGAAATATGCTGTTTTTCTTAATAAGTTCGGACCCTCTCCCTATAAAAGGGACCTTTCGCAGACTAGAGAAGGGAGAGGATTTTCGGAGCAATACACAGAGAACACACGAGAGAGAGAGTTGAGGTTTTCTTCTTGAGAGTGAGTCTTCGTAGCTGCAATTGGGGTCTACCAGCTTCACGATTCAGCGTTGCAAAGGATGCCGCTGACTTTTGCTGGTGTCGCCCTCCACTGATCCGAGTGGTGCCGAGATTCATCCTTTTGGGCCGTCATCTCCAGCTGCATCTGTGACGCCGAAGCTTTTATCCCAACGTTGTTGCTGACTTCGTTGCGACGTCTAGGCCATGCATGTCATACCTTCTCCCTACCGCAGTGATCAATGAAGTCTGGCGATTCAATCCCTGCGAAGCCACATCTCGCGCTTTCTTGACGTGAGTTGGACCAGCGTACAAATAGCAAGCAACGGCCGTTATTCGCATCTTGTACTCCACGACGCCCCGGCTACTGTTCAGAACCGTTCCTTAGTCGAAGCAAACACCACAGCAAGCTGTCCTTGCGCCATCACATTGAGCCCCTATCGTGATTCACGAGCCGCCGTTCGAAGGTTAAATTTGGAAGCAAATATTTAGGATAGGTAAGAATTTTGTCTATGTTAATTTCTGAAAATTTTGTTTCCTTATTTGATATACTCATTGGTGCACGTGATGGAAATTCCCAATATGCCATGATATTCGCAACACGATTAGCCTTTTAAATTGGGAAATCTTCCTAATTTCACAACGTACATATGATTGACGGTCCGATTTCACGCTCGAAATACGACCCGCAATCGTACGGAAAAATCACCAATCCGATCTCACGCTCGAGATATGATTCGTGATTTTATTTAAAAATTGGCCAATCCGATCTCATGCGCGAGATATGATTCGTCAATTTAGTTCCCAAAATTAAATGGACGTGGATGATGTCTTGCTTGATTTGGTGCCGTGTTGTTCTTGATGCTTTATTTGTTTGCTCCCGTAAAAGAAAAAATATTTGAGTTAGATTAGATGCATGTTAGGATGTTACTTGTTTTAGATTATTTTGCATGTCTAGAATAGGAAATTTATTTATTTCGAATTTTTGAAAAAATGAAAAATACAAAAAAATTAGGATGTTAGATTTCTGCTTCACTAGTCTAAATTGCATGTTTAACTATTTGGCAATTATTAATTTCGAAATTTAAAAAAAAAAAAAAGGGAAAAAAGGAAAAACACAAAAAAAAGTCATTATGCATATGTCATGTAAAATTAGGGCATTCTTTGCACGTCATTGCATGTTAAGATTGCATGTTATAGGTTTAGATAATTTCTCCTAAATAGATTGCATGCTTATTAGGAAAATAAAAATCATGTGCACGTCATATAGAATTAGTTTCATACAATGCACGTCATTTAGTGATTTTTGTTAGATGCACTTAATTAGAAATTGCCCGTCATTAGAATTAGGTCATTAGATTAATTTAGATTGCATATTTAAGTGTTGCATTTCTTTAATTTCGAATCTCATAGAAAATAAAAAAATTATTTAGAATAAATCATCTCATGCTTAGGATAGACTACATGCTTAGTTATGTCATATTGCTTAGGTCATATAGTAAGTCATGTTGCCATGTCGTATCATTTCATGTTAAATTAGTGGCATGCATTGCATATTGCATGATTTTCATTAATTAAGTGAAAACAAAACAAAAATTGCGTGTTAATTAGAAATCATATTTAGGATTGCTGATGTGAATTCTAAACTAACAACGCAGATGCTTTTGTTGCTATGAGGTAAGTCCTGCAATTTATTCATTTGCTTTCTTGAGTGTTAAATTTGTGGTTTGCGTACCTACATGGTCATCTCACATGTTAAGGAATTAAAATAAATTCAAGTTGCTTGCCAAACAATTTTTTCAAAATAAAAGATAAAGGTACCGAAAGGGCGTTAGAGAAATCTAACGTAACCAAGTCCCCGAACTCACAAATCTCTGGTTCGTAGGAGTAAAGTAAAACTCCCATTACTTTACTTGGGTTTCTAATCGACCCACCAAAAATAGATTAGTGGCGACTCCTGATTGAAATATCATTTGCATGTTAAGAACTTGAACCTAAGTCGCGAATTGGTATGGGCTTGGGAGAGCCCGAGTTAAGTCTAGGCTTAACAATCCATTAGCCAAACCCTAGGTGGTTCACACCCCGAAAAAATTGGTCGCGACATATAGATATGAATTGATTATGGTTTAAAAGTGAGCCGTCTATGTATGATATTTGGGTTAATATCACGAAAAATCCAAAATCGATATATTTATGACGAATTTATCTTTCATTAGTTTCTATGAAATTGGATTAATGCCGCAAAAACTATAAATTTGTACACCCGTGACAAATGAAGGGTAAACCCTCAAACTAGTTATCCAATCCAATAATTTGACAATAAAGTTTAATGAAAATTAATGGAGGATAAATTTATCACAAATGTCTCAATTTGTGAACTTTTTTTGTGGTAAAAAAATTAATTTAAGATAAATTTATCATGAATGTTCCAATTTAAGATTTCTTGTAATATTATCTTGGGAAAATTCTAAATAAGGACTTAAATACCATTATTTTCTCAAATAATGACTTGAAATAAATCATATTTTAAATAAGGGCCTAAAATACCCTTATTTTTTCAAAAAAGATATTAGGTAGACTTAATTTCAAATAAATGTTTGAAGTGCTATGCCAATTTCAAAGGAGGGATTGACCTCACCAGTTGATTGAGGGCATTTCCATCATTTAAATTTTATTTTATTTTATTTATTTTTTCTAGTTTTTTCCTTTTTATAAAAAAAACTCAAAAAAAGAAAAGAAAGTTAAAACTTAAAAAAAAAACACAAATAATATACATTAAAATAAAATTTAAGAAAAAACAAGTGGGAAGACAGCTCTCCAACCTATGGCCATTGGGGTTGCTGGTGGTATGGTGCCTCTGCTAGGATTAGCGACCCTCGCTAGAATTGGGAGACGATTGCGACCTCGTTGACCATGGTCGCTACCCACTGGTAATGGGGCAATGGCCACGAGTGGGAGGGCTGGCCTTAGCCCTTCCTCTCTTTAATTTTTATTTGTATTTTAAAAAAAAATTATGGAAAAAAGAAATAGAAAAAAGAAAATAAAAAATAAGAAAATGACAGTAATGTCCTTGATAAGCAAGTGAGGTGAAGCCCTTCTTTGATTACTAATAAGTCACTTAAGTCTTTATTTGAAATAAAATTTATTTCAAATTTTTATTTAAAAAAACGAACACGTTGGTTTCTTTAGATTCTTATTTGAGAAAATGATATCACTTTTAAATTTTTATTTCAAATAAACCTCATTTGAGATTTTTATTTGAGATAATTATGATAATTCAATCTTTTATTTAAAATAAATTTGATTTCAAATCTTTATTTGAGAAAAAAAGATGATACTTTTGGTTCTTGTTTGAAAGTTTTCCAATTAACCCTCGATATTTTTCTTTCACTTCTGGAATATATAAGTTTCGAGCGCTTTATATTGGCGGGCCAAAGCATAGAAATCACTCTTTCTTCCGTCGTACCGAAACGACAAAAACAACACAGCGCGCCCTCTCTTTTCGCAGCCTCCTCCGCCGCCGCCGCCGCCGCCGATGGACCCTCTCTCCGCCCTCCGCGACTTCACCATGCGCGGCGACCTCGAGAAGATCGTCCGCGCCGGCGAGGAGTTCCGGTTCGGCGCCGACTACGCCTTCCCCTGCGCCGCCGAGACGGCCTACCGGTCCAAGCAGGGCAGCCTGTACACGCTGGAGACCCTCCTCTTCTTCGTGAACCACCACCACCTCAAGCACACCGACTACATCCAGGCCGCCCGCCTCCACCACCTCCCCACCGTCACCTTCATCGACCGCAAGCCCCTCCTCGACTACCTCCAGGGCAAGATCTCCTCCTCCGACGCCATCCAGCTCTTCCCCTCCTCCTCCTCCTCCGCCTCCGCCGCCGCCATCGCCGCCGCCGCAGCCGACGTCGCCGCCGCCCTCCCCGACCTCTCCGCCTCCACCTTCGCCTCCGCCGCCGCCCCCTCGGCCTTCGCCGCGGACGCCGAGGGCGAGGCCGAGGAGGACGCCTCGGCCGTCGACGTGATGGCCCTGATCCGGACGGTCGAGCGGCCGCTCAAGGACCGCGAGGCGATCCTGGAGTGCAAGAACCGGGACTTCTACGCCGTGCTCGTGGCCTCGACGCGGCGCGAGGAGGAGCGGCAGAGGATGGAGTCGCAGCAGCGGAAGGATGGGCTGGTGGCGAAGAGCCGCTTGATGGGCGCGGAGGACAGGGGGCTGGGGTTCGGCGAGGAGCTAGGGTTTGGGGATTCTGGGATTAAGCCGAAATTGAACCTCAAGGGGAGCAAGATCGGGGAGGGCGTGCCGATAATCCTCGTGCCGAGCGCGTTCCAGACGCTGATCACGATACACAACGTGAAGGAGTTCCTGGAAGATGGGGTTTTTATCCCCACGGATGTGAAGGCTAAGCAGATGAAGGGGCCGAAGCCGGACTGCGTCACGGTGCAGAAGAAGTTCAGTAGGGATAGGGTGGTGACGGCCTACGAGGTGAGGGACAAGCCGTCGGCATTGAAGCCCGAGGATTGGGACCGGGTTGTGGCAGTCTTCGTGTTGGGGAAGGAGTGGCAGTTCAAGGACTGGCCTTTCAAGGACCATGTGGAGATCTTCAATAGGAGTGAGTTTGGTTTGGTTGCAATTGAATGTAGTTTTGGGGATTGATGCGTTGAATTGGCATTTATGTTGTTGCTAGGTTTGTGATATAGTGAGTGAGTTTGAGGCCTTATCTGCTGTTTTCTCTGTGCTTATGGGGATGGAATGACCTGCTGATTGCGGATTTTTCTTCTGTTGGTAATGAGTTGCAGTTATTGGGTTCTTTATGAGGTTCGAAGATGACAGCGTGGAATCTGCAAAGATTGTAAAGCAGTGGAATGTAAAGATTATCTCGGTGAGTACTGATTTTACACTTTGAGCTGCCCGATCGGTTTATTGCGAGTTCTATGGAGATTGCCCGTAAATGCGGTTGCCTTTTGTTAGTTGCTGTCAGGATTGCTGATTTGTGAGTTCGAATTCAACGTGCAGATAAGTAAAAATAAGCGACATCAGGATCGGGCTGCTGCTCTTGAGGTGTGGGAAAAACTAGAAGATTTTGTTCGGTCACGATCGCATGCTTAATTGGCCAGGAGTTTGTCGAGAAAGCTTGTGAGGTCTTCTGGACAGTTGTGAGCTCTTTGACCTTTGTAAATGATGTAGATTAACTTTGGTACTATCATTTAATAGACTTGGTTTATCATTTTGGCATATTTATTGGTTGAGTTCCGGTTGATAGGTTATTTTATTAGTGCTTAGTGCTTTAGCAGTTTCAATGTAGTATATACTAAATGGAAATAATGTGTCAACTTCCTCTTTGAAGGGAATTGTTTCTGTGAGAACCAGTCACCTTATAATTACATTTGTATTCATGCTAGGTATTACTACTATAGAATCAAAAGCTTAAATTTAATGAGGTGTTGATGTCTGTACATTTGCAGAAGTAAAATGTTTTTTTTTTCCTATGCTTTTAAAATCTTATTACTTGTAGTTAAGCAACTGTAGCAGACCATCTCTATGTTCTGGTAAACAAGCGTAGCATCTAACTGAAGTCACTCTGCTCATACATGTTGCTTGCTCCAGAAACCTTGTTCATAAAAACACAATCGTTGGTTTTTGGCCTTTCTATTTAGTGGATGAAGCAGATGTCCTATTAGCTTTTCGATTTTCAGCAGGTTAAGATTGTCGGATGTGCTCATCCTGCTTCCTTCTTTGCAATGGGCAGTAAAGACTCAGCTTCCTGACTATCCAACAACTTGGTACTGTCCAAGTATACAAAAATCAGAGCTTACAATTGATCTACGTATGCTTGAAAGAACAAGAATCGAGGTACAAGCTCCATGTTTGGCATCTGGAGCTAAAATGATCCAATCACTGCGTCCTGCCTCAAGATTTTTTTTCAGCAGAAAACTCAAATTTGGGTAGTGGTTGCTCAAATTATCTGTTGTCAGCTCTTAAAAGAAAACGAAGGTGATTGTGAAGGAATTGTTTTATAATTTTGATGTTTCTAGGCATTGGAGCTTGATGGAGTTTGGACGATGACAGGAAGGGGAGATGTAATATTGAACAAATCTATTCTTTTTCATATAGTTAGCATTATTGGGTCTGCACCTTTGTTCTTTGTAGATGTATTGTTTAAGTTCCTAATATTTCACGTGCTTTGCAATTCCTAGATTATCTCTTGTGAAACTCGAGCTTGATATTGATGTTTATTGTTTTTAAGAAAGCTTTTGAATCCACAAAATTCATCTGAGAGCAATGGTGGCCTGGAAAATATGCCATCAATAAGATGGTGATAAACATAAAGGCATACGAAAAGTAGGCAGATGCCTGTTTTTATTTAGAAGAAATACATCCAGTCTCTCTCCAGCAATAGTAGATACACAAAACTCAACGTGTAAAATGAATTATACAACTCATTGCCCTGCCTATAATGGGGGTATGAGCTAGAATACAAACCAATAAAGAATACTCCAATGCATATGCCTGTTTTCATACAGAAATTGGCAGAATTAAATGGTGGAGGAACAGATGATTAGTTCGAGGACAGCATCGAGACATACGATCCTGCCAAGAGGAGGACAAAAAGCAGGGGAATCGACAGCTTGATGGAGCCTGCATCTGATGAGCCAGCTTGTGTCGACGGTATAGTTTTGGATCCATCTCCTGCATATAGATTTTGTGATCAATTTCATCTCTTTTAACTCATTGCAAGCCATGTTATACACTAGTCTGACGATCTTTCTTGTCGAAGAAACAGTGTCTAAATCAGAGCTAAGCAGGATGGATGCTGCTGTACCTGAAGGAACTGTTGTTGGAGAGTCAGGAGTCTCTGATGGAGATTCAGCCGGGGAAGCAGCTGCACCAAATCCGGTGTCTATGTGAGTACTATATTTCTTATACCTTTTATATTGTATAACTGAAAATCATAATTTGGCTTATTTGCTTACCGTTGCAGCTGCTTATGGGTGGAGTCTGAACATTGCAGGCACCTGGTAGAGCCAGAGCTTGAGTCTGATTGACGTTGATCCCTAGTGAAGAGCCACCTCCGCTGAGAACCTGGCACAAGCACTGAGGCTGGGAGCGAACGACACTGGCAAGCTGTGTGCAGCAGTTCGGGGATGCGGTGGAGGAGTTCCCTGTGATGTAGTTGAGGCACGGCGAGAGGCTTATCAACACGTTGGTGCAGCTTGACTGAGCGGCTGCCCCGACCCAGAGCATGGCCACCGCAGCAAGAATCAGAGCCGCCTCCATCCTTCTATCCGCCATTGATGTGGTTAACACCTCTCTCTCTCTTTCTCTCTCTACTCACAAACCGATGTCTCGAGAACAATTGTTGAGTGCTGAGAAAATATGTTTGCTGGACTGTGGAGGAGAATAGGAAATGGTGGGGGTTTATGTAGGGGAAATTGGAGGTAGGGAGGAACTTATGTGGGTGACCAAACTCGTCCAAGAACCTGTCTGCCGATTTGTTTAAGGAAAAGCTAAATGTCAAACCTGGTGGTGAGTGGTGACAGGGCAATTTTGGGGAGTTTTTTTGTAGGTGACCAAACTCATTTCTAACTAAGTTCCTGCTGCTTTATCTCATTCGGGTCGGTCTATTTTTCTAGAGAAGTGTTCAAAAGCGGAGACTTTGCGAAGCCTGTCGATCGAAGAAAGCATAACGTGTCTCTGACTCCAACCTTTCTTTGCACAACCCTGATGTTGTGTTACAGCTTTTTTGCTTTTGGAATCCACGGATATTTTAGCAAAGAAAAAGTTTAATTGGGGCTACTTGTAATGGAAGAGGAATTTTGTGAACGATGCGACGTTGTGACGTTCTCATAGCTTTAGCTAATATGAAATTCGTGGTTCCGAACAAAGTCGGTCTTCTTGTAAATCATCTACCTAAAAGCTTGACCACTCACGACTTCTTCCTCTACAATGGAATGGAGTACATGGGGATTTCGCAAAAAGGGAAAAAGCTACAAAAAATCTCGAACTTTTGCGCGGGTGTGATTTACCTCAAATTTTGCTTTGTGACGTGAAAAATCCTAAATTTTGCTAATTGTGACACATTTACCCTAAACTTTTATTCGTGATACAAAAAATCCAAAACTTTCATTTGTGTGATACATTTACTCTAAATCATAGGGGTATTTTGGTCTTTTTACTTATTTTTTTTTTTCTTCTTCTTCTTCTTTCTTCACTCCACTGGCCATGGTGGAGTTGGCGGAGGGAAGCCGGCATTCGGTGAGGGCACCCCTCGCCGGACTTGGGTGAGGCCCTCGCTTGATGCAGGTGAGGGCGGCCCTCGTCAGCGTTAGACGAGGGCCTCCCTCGCCCGACGTCGGCGAGGGCACCCCTCGCCAGGCTCTCGCCGGATGACAGCTTCCCTTCGCCATGGCCAGCGGAGGGAAGAAAGAAGAAGAAAAAATGAAAAATGAAAAATGAAAAAAGAAAAAAGAAATAGAAAAAGCAGAAAGAATAAAACGAATATACCCTTAATGGGATTAAGGGTAAATGTGTCACAGTTTGCAAAGTTCGGGGTTTTTCACATCACAAAATAAGTTTGGGATAAATTTATGACTCCAAGCAAAGTTGGAGGTTTTTGCTGGCTTTTTTCCTTTCACAAATGAAGAAATTGAGCTTGTTAGGATCAATTAGACATGGCAAATGGATGGATTGAAAATGGGTCCGGCTTAGCTTGATCCAAATGACTCGCATTGATCCATTCATGTAATATAATTTTAGTGATATAAATTCGATCTAAACCCGATTCATTCCCAATTGAATGCAAGCTCCAATCCTCAACGATTGTTTCTTTTGGATATGACACAAAGAAAATAGAAGAAAAAACTAGCAAAATGAAAACAAATTAAACATGAAAAAATAGGAAATGAGACGGTTATTGAAAATTTGGAGAAATCAAGTTAGTAGAACATATCTATCATTATTTCCCGTGAAGAAACTATACGCAGTCAGATATGTGTGACGTACATTTCTACTATTGTAAGCATTAAAATATTTGAAAATACTTGGGGAATCGTTAGGATCTTGATCTAACAGTGATGCTTAGATCGACCGTCAGGGAAATTACATAGAATTATTTATAATTTGTAGACCTCCGTTTAATCAATCAAATTTTCGAGGTGATACTCGATGGGTTTGTGGAACTTAACCAGCTCAGCCATGTCCTTGGTTTAGAAAGAATTGACGGTACTCTTCAACTCCTCTACAATTTCCGCTTTGCCCGGCCGTGCTCCGCCGTCACAAGCTCATGTCTGTCCGTGCACCGCGACGTCGCCGGCAACCCAGCACCACCCTCTCCAGGCTTGAGGGAGACACACAACGGGCCCCCTCACGCCCGCAACCGCCCCAGTTCCCATCCCTACCACCACGTTCGACCCTAGCTGTGGCCGCTAAGTACCCCGCTTGAACTCGTATCGAGCCATATCTGAGGTCGAGCTGAGCCACGTAGGTCAGATCTTGGGCTCACTCTAGCCCAGATTTGAGATCTAAAACCTGAGTGCATCGGCCGAGCTTAGGCTCAACGACAGCGAGGACACGCCCCGGCCGAGCGCATGGAGACCGAGAGGACGGTGTCGACCGAGAGCATAGGCGTTGAACCGTTGGTGGCGGTGAGGCGTGGTGGAAAGAGCAAGCCACGATACGGGCGTTCCAATCTCAGTGCATCCATAGCAATTTTATAAGAACCGATTGGAATCGATCCTACCATTTAGTGGTGAAACTATGCTTTTCAGTGATACCCACCGCCGCTCACGCTGCATTCTTATACCAGAGGGAGTGTATTGAACAAGCATCCCGTCATCCTTCATTCAAGAATCAATCTTTTTATTTTGAAACTCTTTTTCCTCTTGTCCTTTGACGGGTTCGCGGTAAAAGAAGCATCCGGCATGGTAAATTTGAGTCCACGCATGGACTACAGAACCTTTTCAAGCGTAAAGAAATGCTCGAGGACTGAACAGTTCGGAAATCAAACATATTAGCTAGGTTTAGACTTCTTAACTTTGTTTTATCAAGTATCAAATGCAAATACTGCAGTGTGCATCTTGAAAACATTTCAAGAGCAGAGACTATTCGCATGCCTCGGTTTATTTCTTGATTGGATTTTTGGCCGAAACCATTGTCATGCGTACCATCATCATACAAATAAAGCAAGAGATCGATAATTCCAATCATGGTATATTGATAAGGGCAAAACGACGACAACAACGAGGGAAATACGTAGAGCGGGATACAACGTATATCAAGCACAAAGCACACATACTTCAACAACAAAGGGAAATGCGTACGGTGTCGCGTGCGCAAGCACAAGCACGCGTCACATTATTATAGTCCGGCGTTATACATCGCCGAGGAATGAGAAAATTCAGATAGCCATGGCGGGGACGTATCCAAAGGTCGCCATGAGGACCGAGAGCACTGCGAGGGGAAGCGGCGGCATCTTCACGGTTCCGTGGCTGGTGGAATTCCTGCTGGCGATGGAGTGGCTTTGGATCCCCCTTCATTTTCATAAAACGCATGAAGAGAAAAGAAAATTATTACAAATTCAGTCTGCACTTCTGAAACTCCATGGTTTCTTTCTTCGTATTCCACTCCTCTTAAGCTGGTTTACTGACTGTTTTAACATGGTAGATAAGCTAGACATTTCTGTGTATTTCACGACTCCAACGTGCTATTCGATATTCATATTTTGGTCGGTACGAAATGTATTATCCACGTATAAACGTAGTCCAAGAAGTTTCTTGAATTTTATAGGAACTGAAGGATCGGCCTAGAGCGTGTACCTCATGGATTTTAGCCTTTAGATCAGCAGTATGGTATGGGATTCATCTCAAATATTTCATTTGCTTTATATCGATCGAAAGAAGATGACTCCCATTTTTGGCTTTCATATAATTGCGGGCTAAATGCATATATGTGACATGATCAACTTATGAGCCAGTGACTAGTAGTATTACCTGATTTGTCACTCGGCGAACTCTCCGGTGAGCCGGCTGGAGCGACCGTTCCGCCAGAAGCTGCCGACAAGTTGAAGCATCAAATCCCAGAAAGCACCACGCCTTGAAAGCTAAACGAGAAAGCAGAGAAAACGAGAAACCACGCTCGGTTTGCACTCAAACTCACCGTTGCACTTGCTGACGGGCGGGGTCTGCACGTTGCAGGCGCCGGGGAGCGCAAGGGCGAGGGTCTGGTTCATGGTCACGCCGAGGGACGACGCGCCGCCGTTGAGGACCATGCAAAGGCACCGCGGCTGCGACTGGACCACACTGGCCAGCTGGGAGCAGCACGAGGAGGACGGGGTGGACGAGCTCCCCGTCACGAAGCTGAGGCACGGCGCGAGGCTCATGAGCACGCTGGTGCACCCGGATTGGGCCGTGGCTCGCGCACAGAGTACGGCCACGGTCACTGCAAGGGCCATAACTAGGCTCGGACCCGTCATCTTGTCGCCTTTCGTAGCCATGAGAGAGGCGGTTTCAAGCAGTTTCTTCTCGCGGGTCTAATTCAAGAAATCCGAGCGTGCTCGATTCGTTTGCATGCCCTGAGTTTGTACTTGGGCAGGAGCTACTCCTTTATATTCAAGATTAGGGTTTTGCCTTGGACTTTATTATTATCTTATATCTGGTATGTGCTTCTTTGGTGACCTAAAAGAGAGCACATGAGGTAAGTCTCAAGAACAAATCAGAGTAACGTGGCATGTCTGAAGAGACAACCCTTGTGGCCAGGGTATACTTTATCATGCTAGGAAAGTGGAATAATTTCAATAATTAAATATAACCCTATGAGAATTCTAGATGACTTATCAAGTTAGGAAATTGGAATAATTTCAATAAATAAATAAAATCATACGAGAATTATAGATGATAGTAATGTTTGCTTTTTTAATGTTAAAGATAGATCGGTAACACTAAAAAACATGAATTGAAATCGATATTATCGAGTTATTGCTGAGAGTCGGTGCATTTTCTTCCTTTTTCTCTAATTGCTACAATAATGGAAATTATTTTGTCCCTCCTGCATCGTATTTGCCCGAAGAAGATTGAAGAAAGCCTAGCTAAGCTGGTAAAAGATTGTAATTGGCCATAATGGGAAGGAAGCTATTCGTTTACCTAATTGCACGATAAAACATGGGGGGCATTGAACTTGCTTCTAGCGATTATAGGTGAGATTAGATTTGACTAAGCTGTGCCGTGGGCATAAAAATTAAAGCAGCATGCAATATCGTTGGGGAATATAGCTAATTATGTAGGATAATAAAAAAGCTCACTCTTGGTTCTACTAATTGAATTTTTTTGGCTCGTGGCCTCTGAAATCTACCGTAGCTTTTTTTTTTTTTTTTCCAAAATATAGGAGATTTCTGTTCATGGGTTTAGTGGCAAAAAGGAAAAAAAAAAAGATCACGGGAAACTTCAATTTGTTTCACGAAAAATAAGTTATATGATTTTTTTTTTCAAAAAATGTTTGCTTGAAATAATGAGTCAATGGAAAATAGTTCAATTATTGACAAAAATTTATGTTTAAACATTTTCATGGGTAATGAAAATTTTCTTTTAGTTAATTGATCTTTTTAAGTGACACAGGTGACTTTTTTATTTTTTTTATAGAAAAATGTGTTTCAGATTCATTTTTTGGAAAATAAACACACCTTTCAAGGTTAGGAGTGCAGACACTAAGAGCAGGGGTGAGCATTCATCCAAGGTTAACCCTAGATAGACCCTAAACAGGCCTAACCTTACTAGTCCTGGTTTGGTTTCTAGGGATATTGGGTTGGTCATTGATTCTAGGATTTTTGAACTAACGGGTTGATCCTCGCTCCTGAGAGATTAAGGTTGATCCAATTCGGACCAACCCTGAAATATATATATATATTATATTTAAAATATATTATTTATAATTTATTTATATATTCAAAAGAGAAAATCCTATGTCAAACAGCGTAAACCACATTGTGACGTCCTTATAGCTTTAGCCAATATGAAATTCGTGGTTCCGAACAAAGTTGGTCTTTTTGGAAATCGTCTACCCAAAAGCTTGACAACTCACGAGTTCTTCCTCTACAGTGGAATGTAGAACATGGGGATTTCGCAAATGAAGAATTTGTGAGGCTCGCTTAGATATGGCAAATGGGTGGGTTGAAAATGGGCCCGACTCAACTTGATCCAAATGATTCATATTGTTCCTTTAATGGAATATAATGCTCAAATTTGATCCATATGACCCATTCCCAATCATGTGCGGCTCGAATTCTAAACAATTGTTCCATTTTAAGTATAGAAAAAAAAAAGAAAAAAAAAAAAAAACTAGCCAACTGAAAGCAAATCAAACATGAAAAAAATTAGTAAATGAGATAATTATTAAAAAATTTTTTTGAGAAATCAAGTTACTAAAACATATCTATTATTATTTCTCGTGATGCTAGAAATTTGATAGGAAGATAATATGTGATGTAAATATCTTCTCTTATAAGCATTAAAATATTTGCAAATACCCAGAGAGTCGTTAGGATCTCGAGCTAATAGTGATGCTTCTTAGATCGACTGTCAAGGAATTAATAAGAATAATCTATCAATTGTAGACCTATGTTTAATCAATCAAATTTTCGAGGTGAGTCTCGATGAGTTCGTGGAACTTAGACCAGCTCTTCCACGTCCTTGGTTTAGAAAAAAGTGATGCTACTCTTCAACTCCTTTATAATTTTCGCTTGGCCGGCCAGACTCCGCCGTTGCAAGCTCGTGACTGGCCGAGCGCCACGACGTTGCCAGCAACCGCCCCAGTTCCTAACCCTCCTTCACACTACCTTCGACCCCAGCTGCGGCCATCGCGTACACGCTGAACCTTCTATCGAGCCAGCTCCAAGGTCCAGCCGAGCCAACGAGGTCAGATCTAGGGCTCACTCTAGCTCAGATTTGAGGTCTAAAACTCGAGTGCATCGACCGAGCTTTGGCTCGATGACAGCGAGGACGAGCCAGGGCCGTGCACATGGAGACTGAGAGGACGGTGTCGACCGAGAGCATAGGTGTTGGTCCGTTGGTGGCGGTGAGGGGTGGTGGAAAGAGCAGGACACGATACGGGCGTTCCAATCTCAGTGCATCCATAGCAATCTTATAAGAACCGATTGGAATTAATCCTACCATTTAGTGGTGAAACTATGCTATTCAGTGATATTCACAGCCGCTCACGCTCCATTGTTACATCAGAGGAGTGTATTCAACAAGCGTCCCCTCTCATCCTTCTTTCAAGACTCAATCTTTTTATTTTGCAACTTTTATGCCCTTGGAAAAATACAATCCTTCAACGGGGTTCGCGGTAATATTTGCTTCGGGCATCGTAAATTTGAGCCCACGCATGAACTACAGAACCTTTTCGAGCCTAAGGAAATGCTCGAGGATTCGACAGTTCGGAAATCAAACATAGGTGCTAGGGTCTAGACTTCTGAACTTTGTTTTTGTCAAGTATCAAGTGCAAATACTGCAGTCTGCATCTCGAAAACATCTCAAGAATAGAGATTATTCGCATGCCTCGGTTTATTTCTTGATCGAATTTTGGCCGAAACCGTTGCCATGCATACCATCATCGTACAAATAAAGCAAGAGATCGATTATTCCAATCATGGTATATTGATAAGGGACGAAACGACAACACCAACGAGGGAAATACGTAGAGCGGGATACAACGTATATCAATCACAAAGCACACATACTTCGACGACGAAGGGAAATGCATACGGCCTTGCGTGCGCAAGCACAAGCACGCGTCACATTATTATAGCTCAGCGTCATAAATCACCGAGGAATGAGAAAATTCAGATAGCCAAGGTGGGGACGTATCCAAAGGTCGCCATGAGGACCGACAGCACTGCGAAAGGAACCGGCGGCATCTTCGCGATTCCGTGGCTGGTGGAACTTCCTGCAGTCGATGGAACGTCTTTGGATACCCCTTCATTTTCATTGAAACGCATGAAGAGAGAAGATTTATTACAAAATCTGTCTGCACTTACTGAAACTCGATGGTTTCTTTCTTCGTATTCTTCTTCTGTTAAGCTGGTTTATTGACTGTTTTAACATGGTAGATAAGCTAAGACATCGCTCTATGTGCTTCACGACTGCGACATGGTTTTCAATCCGTATTTTCGTCATTACCCACGTATAAACGTAGTTTGAGAAGTTTCTTGAATTCGATAGGAACTGAAGGATCGACCTAGAGCATTACTTCATGGATTTTAGCCTTCAGATCAGTAGTATCGGATTCATCTCAACTATTTCATGTGTTGTGCATCGATCAAAAGAAGATGCCTATGATTTCTGGTTTGTTGTGCAGAAGAGCACCCTAACTAGGTGAGATGAAAAGTTGAAAAACATGAATAATCAAGAAAATAGAGATTTGGGTGGTTTGGTGAAAATCCACATAGGTCCACAGGAGACAGAGACGATTTCTTATCCTCAGATCCCTACTTCCCTAATCCCAATAGGAAAGGAATTCCACCCTAAAAATCTTATTAGGTTTGAAACTAACTAATAAATCCTTAGTGATTATCCCCTAAATCCTAGGATATCATGACAAATCCCAGTTATATTGAATTTGGACTATTTCCCATGGAATCCCTTGTAGATAGGTGTAAATTTAGGAAATAAATTTGGAAACGTATAGCTTGCAAGCTCTAAGCCTTCCTAGACTTCCCGATCAACTTTTCCGAGTCTGTTGTTGATCGAAATTTCGTAAAATTCAAGACAACATTAGCAAATCTCCACCTTTGGCTTGAATAAAGCACAAGCCTTCACTCGAACCAAGAAAATGAATATATTTCTCTTTCCACTGTACCTTTGCAAAGGTATGCCCACACCTAGACCAGTGCGGCCTCCATCAACTTCAATGATGAATGTAAGAATCAAGTCTCAGCAGGATTAAAACTTCTCCAAAGTAACTGTCTTTGTGAGCATATACACGGGATTATCTTTAGTATGGATTTTCATCAAAGGAATGCTACCATTCTCCATAGATTCTTGAACCTTGTGGTACCGAACTTCAATGTGTTTCATTATGGAATGAAACACTTGATTTTCTGCAAGACATATTGCGCTTGGCCTATTGCAATATAGTGTAGCACTATTGTGCTTTAAACCCAACTCCATGACCAAACCAATTAACCATATTCCTTCTTTCACAGCCTTAGTTGCCACCATATACTCAACTTCGGTTGTACACAATGCTACAGTAGATTGAAGTGTTGCTTTCCATGAAATAGCTCCCCCTCCAAGAGTAAAGATGTATCTCATGATAGACCTTTGCTTGTCCAAATCACTAGCAAAGTTAGAATCAACCTAACCTGCTAAATCAGTCGATTATCCCTTTGAACTGAACATCAAATTCATTTCGATAGTTCCAGCCAAATAACAAAAGATCCACTTAACAACTTTCCAATGCTCCTTACCCGAATTGCTCATGTATAGACTAATGAGACTCACTGCATGAGCCAAATCTAGTCTGCAACAAACCATAGCATACATGAGGCTCCTTATTGCGCCGGCATAGGGTACTCAAGACATCTTTACAACTTCCTCATGTGAACTAGGACATTGTTTCTCGGATAATTTGAAGTGATTTGTTAAGGGTGTATAAACCGGTTTAGCTTTTCCCATGTTGAACCGCTCCTAGACCTTCTCAACATATTTCTTTTGATTTATCCAAAACTTATTTGCATGTCTATCTCGAAAGATTTCCATGCCAAGGATCCTCTTTGTAGCACCAAGACCTATCATTTCAAACTCGTTGCTTAGCTAAGATTTTAGGAGAATGATGTCTCTCATTTTTCTTGCAGCAATTAACATATCATCAACATAGAGTATCAATAGAATAAGTGACTTATCAGCCAAAACTCTATAGTAGACACAAGAATCATGCACACTCCTCATGTAGCCAATACGAAGTATAAAAGAATCAAACCTTTTATTCCATTGCCTCGAAGATTGCTTCAAACCGTAAAGTGATCTCTTGAGCAAAGAAATGTGATTCTCTTTCCCTTCTACCTTGAATCATTTGGGTTGCTCCATGTAAATTTTCTCCTCCAAGTCACCAGGAAGGAATGCCATCTTCACATCTAGCTGCTCGAGCTCCAAGTCATACATGGCCACCCTAGCTAGTAAAACATGAATTGATGTGTGTTTTACAACAAGGGAAAATATCTCGTTCTAATTGATCCTCTCCTTATGTGCACAGCCCTTAGCAACAAGGCGGGCCTTGTATCTCTCTTGCTCTTTCTCTATTGCTGCTTCCTTTCTTCGAAGAACCCATTTGCAGCCATTGACTTTCCGATCATTGGGCTTCTTCACAAGTTCCCATGTCTCATTCTTTTATAATGATTCCTTCTCCTCCATCATTGTAGTTGTCCACTTTTCTTTGTGATCACTTTTCAAATTTTCGTGATAGGAGCTTGGATTGCCGGAGCCTACGGTAAGAGCATAAGCAACCATGTCCTCAAAACCGTATCTCTCCGGTGCTCTGAGAGTATGCCTTCCTCGACCCATCACAATGGTATAAGGAATTTCTACCATTTCTTTAACTTTCGGAGCTTCATCGGATGGCTCACCATTCTCTATAGATTCTTTGGCTTCACGCTCCACCTTAACGATAGAGTTATCGCTCTCCTATTCAATAGCCGTGTTTGGCATGTAGCTTAACTTCAACATTGCAGATTCATCAAACATAAGATCCTTGCTCGCGAGAACTTTCTTCTTGCTTGGATCCTATAAACCTTTCGCTCCTTTCTTGTTACCAAGAAATATGCATTTTTTTTTTTTTACTTTGGATCTAACTTTGAGCACTTCAAACTTTGCATATATACAAAAGCAGAACAATCAAATATTCTTAAATTAGAATAATCAACAGTTTTATTAGTTCGTACCTCTTCAAGACTTTTGTATTTAATTGTAGTGCAGACAGCTTCTACACAAAACTCCTTGCTCAGTCCCGCATGTAGCCTCACGCTCTGAGCTCTCTCTAATAAGGTCCATTCATCCTTCTGCTACACTATTCTATTAGGGCATATTTGAAACTATGAAGTGACTTCTAATCCCTTCATTCTTGCAAAGTGGTGTCGATTTGTATTCTCCTCCTTTATCTGATCTCAAGTGCTTCCCCGTTAAAACTCAACTTTGGTATTCCTTTCTTTGAACTTGTCAAGACATCACCTTTGTGTCACATGAAATAGACCCAAACTTTTTGAGAGAAATCATCAATGAATGTCACGAAGTATTCCTTCTCGCCTTTTGACTTTACTAGTGAAGGATCCTATACATCTGTGGGTATATACTCAAGCAAGCTCTTGCTTGTATGATTTGCAACCTTGAACCATACTTTGCATTGTTTTCCAAACACACAAAATTTGTAGAAATCTAATTTGCATGTTTTCATACCTTGGAGTGCATTCCTCTTGCGAAGCTTCATCAATCCTCTTTCCCCCATATGCGTGAGACGCATATGCTATAGATAGATGTTATCTTTCTCCATGCTAGCATTTGTGGACACAGATGCTCCACCTTGCACTGTGGTTCCTATAAGTCAATGTAGGTTCCCGTGCCTCTGTCCTTTTAGAACAACAAGAGTTCCCTTGATCACTTTCAAGACTCCAACTTGAGCCGAGTACTTGGATCCATTAGATTCAAGTGCTTCCAATGAAATCGGATTCTTCCTTAGACCCAATACATGACGCACATTCGCCAAGGTTTTGATCATGCCACCAAACATCTTGATTTTCATGGTTCCAACTCCCACAATCTTGCACGGAGTATCATACCCCATGAGAATTGAACCACCATTTTATGCCTTGTACTCATTGAAGTCTTCTTGATAAGGACTCATATGATAAGTGCATCCGAAATTCAAGATCCATGAATCTTCGAAGGTGTCCTTCCCCAATGATATGGACAAGACGTCCCCATCATTGGTCTTAGTGCTGTGAGCTATACTTGCTTTATCCGAGCTCTTCTTCTTTTCTTGTTCTTATTTGGATAGAATCTCTTGGTATGCCCTTCCTCATTACACCAGTAACATCTTCCTTTGAATTTTCCCTTGGATTTTGATTGACCCCTACAGCTCGATCCTCGATCCATTGATAGGCTTGCATGCCCTCTCCTCCATGTTAGCCTAGTCATCATCAGTGATGTTGTTCGGCTTGTTTGATCTTCCTAGAAGAACCTTTGATAAACCTTGTTCAATGAACAAATCATTCATCCTTCTCCACCATATTGTAGAATTATTCTTCCATGTGAATCATTCGATATCAAATCGAACAATTGAACCTTTTCTAGCCATCTAGTCATAAGTCGCAATATAAGAATGGAGAACTTGGAGTGTGGTGATACCAATTGTTGTGCGGAAGAGCATCCTAACTAGATGAGATGAAAAGTTGAAAAGAAAAAAAGAATAATCACGAACACAAAGATTTATGTGGCTCGGCGAAAATTGCCTACATCCATGGGAGAGAGAGATGATTTCTTATATTTTGATGTTGACACCTAAATTTTAGTTAGGTATTTTAAATTAATTTGCATAAAAAATTTAGGGATCAATTTTACTCTAACAAAAACGATTTTTGCATCAATTAGGCCTTAATTTCTATTTTCCATCCATTAAGCTTTGTTTCCTTTATTTTTGGATAATTTAATAAATAAATAAGGGGTCTTATGGGGCTGGGCGTGAAAGCCCAGCCCCTTCTTTTTGTTCTCCCTCGCGCGGGCCCCCAAGGCCCAGCCTTTGCGACCCGGCCTAGCCCCCCTTCTCCTTCTTGTCTTCTTCCTCCCCATTGTCTTCTTCCTCTGCAGCACGAGCAAGAATCCGGACGCACGCGATGTTGGATGGAGGAAGAGACAGCGACGCACATGGAGTAGGCAGAGGTGACGCGCCTTCAATGTGGAGTAGGATACGCAGGTGGGCGGCTGAGGGGACTTCAGTTCGGCCGCACCAAGGGCGGTTGGGACGCCGAGAACCACCGGCCGAACCTCCGCCGACCAGCACCCCTCCGCCTATAAACAGGCCCTCCGACGAAGGCCAAAGGTAAGATTTCTCTCATTCAAGCTGGGTCGAGCGTGTGGGTCTCAGTCGGGTAGGGCTCCTGCTAATTTGGGCCAAAAGCGTGTGGGTTTTGCAAAATTCATGGGCTTATCTTGTGGGCTGTGCTTTTTTAAAAGAGGTTGTTTTTATATAATATTATATAAAAAAATCAGAAATAATTTGGGCCAACTCAGGAATCCGACCTGGGTTGTTTTTATATAATATTATATTATTATAATAAAAAATAAAAAATTATTTTCAGAAATAAAATAATCCAAAATATCTCACAATTTTCCAAAAAAATCAGAAAAAAGCCAAAAATGATTTATACTTTCAAAAAAAAAAGATAAAAAAAATGCTATTTATGTTATAAAAAAGAAAGAAAAAGACCAAAAAACGTTTTTCCTCCACTTGAAAATCTAAAAAGCCTTAGGGTTTAATTAAGATTATATACTGAAAATGCATTAGTGATTAACTAGTATAATCAAGTCCCAAATCCTAGTTTCTCTAGTTACGCAGGAGCGAATATTTTTCCCAATATTTCGCTTAGGTTTCTAATCGACTCACCTCAATCTGATTAGTGGCGACTCAATTTTAAAATTAACTTATAGGTTAAAAAAATTAAAACCATAAGCCGTGAATTAGTGGACTTGGGAGAGCTTGGGCTAAGCTTTATAGACTTAGCTAAACTATTAGCCTCCACAGGCGCCCCTTAATCAAGCGTCGAAAAAAGAGGTTGTGACACTTGAGCATATTTAGGTACATGATACAATTTCCTAATCCCAATAGGAAAGGAATTCCACCCTAAAGATCTTATTAGTTTTGAAACTAATTAATAAATCTTTAGTGATTATCCCATAAATATTAGGGATATCATGACATATCCTAGTTACATTGAATTTGGACTATTTCCTATGAAATCCCTTGTAGATAGGTTTGAATCTAGTAAATATATATGGAAATGTATAGCTTGCAAGCTCCAAGCCTTCCTAGACTTTCCGATAAACTTTTCCGAGTCTCTAATTGATCAAAATTTCATGGAATTCAAGACAATATCAGCACAGTGTTCATATGATTGCTAGATGCATACACATGACATGATCAAGTTATGATCACCTAGTATGTCCCCGGACAAACTCTTTGGCGAGCTAGCTGGAGCAACCATTTTGTCAGATGCCATCGACAAGTTGAGGCATCAAATCCCAGAAAGCATGAGGCATTGAAAATTAAACAAGAAAAGAGAGAAAATGAGATACCACGCTCGATTTGCACTCGCCATGGCTAGGCAAGGCCGACTCACCCATCCCAACTACGGCGGTGTTCAGCCTCGCCATGGCTGGGCGAGGTAAAGCCTCGCTAGATCAACGGGTGCAAGCCTCACCGGCTTATGCAGTGAGAGAGAGAGAGAGAGTAAAAAATAAAAATTAAACATTTGCGAGAGAGAAAATATTTGAAATTTTTTTTATAATTTGACAAGCCTCACCGGCCTATGTGTAGAGAGAGAGAGAGAGAGAGAGAGAGAGAGAGAGTAAAATAAAAAATAAAATAAAATTTGAGAGAGTAAATAAAAGATTCGAAAAAATTACAAAAATTTTAAAAAATTGAGAGAGTAAATAAAAGATAAAAAAAAATTAAAAAATTGATACGTCAGCACCAGCCGTAGTGAGAGAGAGTGAGAGAGAGAGAGAGAGAGAGAGTCCACGTCAGTATTAGTTGGTCAATTTTGACTAGATTGATTGAATTGACATAATTACAAAATATTTATACTAAATTGGCAAGAAAAAAAAAGGTTTAGGACTGAATTTGAGAAATTGCAATAATTTTTTTTTTTTTTTTTTTTGGTAACGGAAATTGCAATAAGTTTATGACTAGTTTTGGTAATTTTCCTAAAATCAAACATGTGGTAGGGTTTAAGACTTCTGAACTTGGTTTTATCAAGTATCAAATGCAAATACTGCAGTCTGCATCTCGAAAGCATGTCAAGAGTAGAGGTTATCGAAATGCATACCATCATCATACATATAAAGCAAGAGATCGATTATTCCAATCATAGTATATCGATAACGACGACTACATCGAGGGAAATACGTAGAGCGGGATGCAACGTATATCAAGCACAAAGCACACACGCACTTTGACAAAGGGAAAATGCAGCCGGCGTCGCGTGCGCAGGCGCAAACACGCGAACATTATTATACTTCGGCGTCATACATCACCGAGGAATAAGAAAATTCAGATTCCGACGATAGTGGGGAGGACGTATCCAAGAGTCGCCATGAAGACCGAGAGCACTGCGAGGCGAAGCGGTGGCATCTTCGCGACTCCGTGGCCCGTTTGCGCGACTCCATGGCCGTAGGAAATCTTCGTGACTCCGTGGCCGGTGGAATATGCTGCAGTCGACGGAACTTTCATTGAAATGCCTGAAAAGGAGAAGAAAATTATTACAACATCTGTCTGCACTTCTGGAAACTCGATGGTTTCTTTCCTCGTATCCTACTTCAGTTAAGCTGGTTTAATGACTGTTTTAACACGGTGGATACTAGTTAAGATGGACATTGCTCTATGTGCTTCATGACTCCGACATGTTATTCGATCTTCGCATTTTGGTCGGTACCAACGTATTATCAACGTATAAAAGTAGTCTAAGGAGTTTCTCGAATTCAATAGGAACTGAAGGATCAGCCTAGAGCGTATCCTCCATGGATTTTAAGCCTTAAGATCAGCAGTATGGTACGGGATTCATCTCAAATATTTCATGTGCTGTATATTGATTTAAAGAAGATGACTCCGATTTTTGGCTTTCACATGATTGCAAATTAAATGCATATATGTGACACGATCAACTTATGAGCCAGAGGGACTAGTAGTAGCACCAGATGTGTCGCTCGGAAAACTCTCTGTTGAGCCAGCTGGATCAACCGTTCCGCCGGAAGCTGCCGACAAGTTGAAGCATCAAATCCCAGAAAGCACGACGCCTTGAAAACTAAACATTGAAAGAGAGAAAACGAGAAACCACGCTCGGTTTGTGCTCAAAACTCACCGTTGCACTTGCTAACAAGGGTCTGCACAATGCAGGCGCTGGGGAGCTTGAGGGCGAGGGTACCACTGAGTATTTTCTCCTGGTTCAGGGTCACGTCGAAGGACAACGAAACGTCGTCAAGGACCGTGTGAAGGCACTGCGGATGCGACTGGACCAAGCTGGCCAGCTCTGAGCAGCACGAGGAGGATGGGGCGGACGAGCTCCCCGTCACGAAGCTGAGGCACGGCGTGAGGCCTTTGAGCGCACTGGTGCACCTGGATTGGGCCGTGGCTTGCGCACAGAGCATGGCCAGGACCACCGCAAGAGCCATAACTAGATTCAGACCCGTCGTCTTGTCGCCTTTCGAAGCCATGAGAGTGGCGGTTCTAAACAGTTTCTTCTCGCGGGTCTAATTCAAGAAATCCGAGTGTGCTCGATTCGTTTGCGTGCCCTGAGTCTGCAATTGGGCAGGAGCTGCTCTTTTATATACAAGATTAGGGCTTTTGCCTTTGGACTTTTATTATCTTATGTATGGTATGTGCTTTTCTGGCGAACTAAAAGAGAGCAAATCAGAGTGACGGGCATGTCTGAAGAGGCACGCTTGTGGCCAGGGTTTACTTATCATCCTAGGAAATTGGAAAAAAAAATTCAATAATTAAATATGATCCTATGAGAATTCTAGATGACTTTATCATGCTAGGAAATTGGAATGATTTCAATAATTAAATATAATCATAGATGATACTATTTCACTTTTCTAATGTTTATCTGATGAAGAAAATAGATGACCGGTAACGCGAAAAACATAAACTAAAATCGATATAATTGAATTATTGCTGAGAGCGAGCGTGTTTTTTTTCTTCTTTTTCCTCTAATTGCTACAATAATGGAAATAATTTTGTGCCTCCTACATCGTATGTGCCCGAAGAAGATTGAGCTCGAGCTGGTAAAAGGTTGTAATTGGCCACAAGGGGGAGGAAGCTATTCGTTCACCCAATCGCACGATCAAGGGGGGGCACCCTTTGCCTTTTCATTGAACATGTTTCTAGCGATTATAGGTGATATTATATTTAACTAAACTATTGTGGGAATACTAATCAAAGTAGCATGCAAAATCAATCGGGAATGTAGTTGATTGTGTAGGATAATAAAAAAAAGCTCATTCTTGCTTCTACTAATTGCTAAGGATCTTGATTTTTTTTTTTTTTTTTTTTTTTTTTTTGGTTTATACATGACTTCCAAGGTACACCGTAGCTTTGTTTCTAAAAAACAGGAGATTTCTGTTCATGGGTTACGTGGTAAAAAAAAGATGGGTCACATGACATTTCGAATTCGTTTGTTTCACGAAAAATGAATAATACGAAAATTATGTTTTTTTTATAAAAATGCATTGGTAAAAGTACAATAAGCTTACGATCTTTTGGATCTTTTTCCCGGCCAAAATCATTGCCATAAACCATCGTCATACAAATAAAGCAAGAGATCGATAATTCCAATCATAATATATTGATAACGGCGAAACGACAACACCAACGAGGGAAATACGTATAGTGGGACACAACGTATATCAAGCACAAAGCACACATACTTCGACGACAAAGGGAAATGCGTACGGCGTCGTGTGCGCAAGCACAAGCACGCGTACATTATTGTAGTTCGGCATCATACATCGCCGAGGAATGAGAAAATTCAGATAGCCATGGCGGGGACGTATCCAAAGGTCGCCATGAGGACCGAGAGCACTGCGAGCGGAAGCGGCGGCATCTTCGCAATTCCATGGCTGGTGACACTTCCCGCAGGCGACGGAACGTCCTTGGATCCCCCTTCATTTTCATAAAACGCATGAAGAGAAAAGAAGATAATTACAAAATCTGTCTGCACTTCTGAAACTTCATGCTTTCTTTGTTCGTGTCCTGCTTCTGTTAAGCTAGTTCGTTGACTGTTTTAACTAAGACATTGCTCTATGTGCTTCACGACTCCGACATGTTTTTCGATCTTCGTAGTTTGGTCTGTACGAAATGTATTATCCGCATATGAATTTAGTCTGAGAAGTTTCTTGAATTCGATAGGAACTGAAAGGATCGGCCTAGAGCATGTCCTTCATAGATTTTAGCCTTCAGATCAGCAGTGTGGGATTCATCTCAAATATTTCATGTGTTGTATATTGATCCAAAGAAGATGTCTACGATTTTCGGTCTTCATATGATTGCTAAATGCATATACATGACATAATCAGACATAATCAACTTATGATCACCTGATATGTCGCTCGGCGAACTATCTGGCGAGCCGGCTGGAGCAACCATTCCGCCGGAAGCCGCTGACAAGTTGAAGCATCAAATCCCACAAAGCAGAACTCCTTGAAAGCTAAACAAGAAAAGAGAAAACGAGAAACCAGATTGGTTTGCGCTCAGACTCACCGTTGCACTTGCTAACGGGCGGGGTCTGCACGTTGCAGGCGCCGGGGAGCGCGAGGGCGAGGGTCTGGTTCAGGGTCACGCCGAGGGACGACGCGCCGCCGTTGAGGACCATGCAAAGGCATCGCGGCTGCGACTGGACCACGCTGGCCAGCTGCGAGCAGCATGAGGAGGACGGGGTGGACGAGCTCCCCGTCGCGAAGCTGAGGCACGGCGCGAGGCTCATGAGCACGCTGGTGCACCCGGATTGGGCCGTGGCTCGCGCACAGAGCGCGGCCAGGACCACCACGAGAGCCATAACTCGATTCAGACCCGTCTTGTCGCCTTTCGAAGCCATGGGAGGCGGTTCCAGACAGTTTCTTCTCGCGGGTCTAACCAAGAAATCCGAGCGTGCTCGATTCGTTTGCATGCCCTGAGTTTGCACTAGGGCAGCACCTACTCCTTTATATACAAGATTAGGGTTTTGCCTTGGACTTTATTATTATCTTTTTTTTGGTATTGTGCTTCTTTGGTGAACTAAAAAGAGAGCACATGAGGTAAGTGTCAAGAACAAATCAAGAGTAACGTGGCATGTCTGAAGACACCCTTGTGGTCAGGGTATACTTATCATGCTAGGAAATTGGAAAACAATTCCAATAATTAAATATATCCTTTCAGAATTCTAGTTGACTTATCATGCTAGGAAATTAGAATAATCTCAATAATTAAATATAATATTAAGAATTTTAGATTACAGCCTTTTGCTTTTCTAAGGTTTATCTGACGAAGAAAATAGATAGGTCGGTAATTTTAAAAAACATGAACTAAAACTGATATTATCGAATTATTGCCGAGAGTTAGGGTATTTTTTCTTCCTTATCGCTAATTTTTACAATAATGGAAATTATTTTGTCCCTCCTGCCTGTGTGCCGAAGAAGAAAGCCAGTTAAGCTGGCAAAATATTGTAATTGGCCAAAAGGGGGAGGAAGCTATTCGTTCACCTAATCGCATGATAAAAAAATGGGGGGCCTTGAACTTGCTCCTAGCGATTATAGGTGAGATTAGTTTTGACTAAGCTGTTGTGGGCATATAAATCAAAGTAGCATGCAAGATCGATAGGGAATATAGCTAATTATGTAGGATTATATAAAAGCTCGTCATTCTTGGTTCTACTAATTGCTAAAGATCTTGAATTTTTTATTTTTATTTTTGGTTCATATGTGGCCTCTGAAATATACCGCAGCTTTGTTTCCAAAATACAGGAGATTTCTGTTCATGGGTTATGTGGCAAAAAAAAAAAAAAAAAAAAAAAAAAGATCACAAGAAACATCGGCTCTATTTGTTTCACGAAAAATGAATGATGTAATTTTTTTTTTTCTAGAAATGATTGCTCAAAATAATGAGTCAATAGAAAATAGTTTCATTATCGATAATACTTTATGTCTAAATATTTTTATGGATGTTGAAATTTTTTGATATTGGTGACTGTTTTTAAGAAAAATGTTTCTCAGATTCATGTTCTGCTACAAATGCCCCATTCAAAGGGGGGAAAATGTAAATTTTCAAAAGTGATAATACATCTAGAAGGGATTTTAAGTTTGGTCCTAATTCCTAAAAGTTTAACATTGGAGGCCAGAATAGTGTTTGGTACTGTAGTCTACCCAATTAAATATTATAAGAAGATCAAATAAGGAATTAATGATATTGTTCTTTGGCAGAGAAATACTAGAGTCAATTAGATTCGTGCTAATCGAGAGGGACATCAACCTTCATTGAGCAGTTATATATAAAGAATATGTACATGATTTCTGAACTTTTCTTCGATAATGGATACGATCCTTGAACTACTCTTTTTTTTTTTTTTTTTTTTTTTAATCTAGTCTTTAAACTTTTTAAAATTCACTAGCTCTTCCGTTCAAAAATTCCAATTCATTTTGTTAACATAATATTAGATTAGCTATGGCTGCAATCATGTGACTTTTTTCTTCTTTTTTTCTATCCTACTCTAATTCTCAATTTATTCTTGGAATTTTTGCCTTACCTCTTTGTAGAGCGTGAAAGTTAAAATCTACATATGAAACCAAACATCTACATCCCCAACCTTCCCTAAGAATGTGAGAAATCTAAAGGCCTATTTGGTAATGTGTCAAATAGTGTCTGATTTTATTCTTTTTTCTTCGAAATAATAATTAAAAAAAAAAAGAATAGGAATCTATTTGGTAATTTTTTTGTTTTATGAAATAGATTTGAAATAGGATAAAGAAATAAAAAGTAGTCGCTTCTTTGTTCTTGGAAACAACTCTAGAATCAAGCTCAAACCATTATTTTTCTCTTTTATTTTCTTTCTTTTTTTCTTCATTTGCTTCTTTCTCTAGCTGGTCGCCAAACCGTCAAGCCTCGCCCAATCGCCACAAGGCTCGACGTTGCCAAGGGCCAATGACTAGCTAGAGGAAGAAGAAGAAACAAGGAAAAAGAGAAAAAGAAAAGAAGGAAAAAAAAAAGAAGAGAAAAATGTAATAAATTTATTAAAAGTTAAAAGAAATTCTAAGTCAGGAAAATATTTTAAGATTGTATCAAACGCATTTGCATTCTGCAAATAAAAGTTTTGTGCAATTACCAAACCATTACAAATGTTTTGAAACCTATATGGGAAACAGAATCATAAAAAACATTTCTGAACATAAATTATTTATAAAAACATAATGGTTACCAAACACAGCCTAACTCTTTACCTCCTCATTTCTATATGAGAAGAGTGGCCACTGGGACAATCTTCAATAATTACAACCACACGACTTACATATATCGTTTTTATCTCATCCCCCCCTCCCCCCGAAAAAAAAAATGAAGAAAGATTTGCTAACTTTGGAAGTGATATGGATGTCTATATTGTTATATCGACCCAATAAATGTTGATGCGACGGTTCATGTAAAAAAAAAAAAAAATACAGGTTAGGTGATGATATACTTAACATAAAAATTATTTTAAATGGATCGACATCACATTATACGTTGCAACAAAATTTAGATACCACCCCTAATATTACCCCTAAGGAACAAGTATCCGGTACAATGTAACAAAACTTTCTTTTTGTAGAAATACATTGAAAAAAAAGAAGAAAAAAAAAAAGCAGAGCTAAATTTTACGGAATAGATTAGGCAAATCATTTTTCCATAAAATATCGCCCTTTATGGTCGCAGATCACGTGCATTGCACGTGTTCACAAATGGCGCACGAGCGAGGCGTGTGTATTTCAATCGCAGATGGAGCACTTCTCCCGCCATTCCTCCTTACAAAAGTCGTTATCTCTCTCTCTCTAGAGCGAGGATGGCCGCTTCCACCGCCGTAACCGTCTTCCTCTCACTCCTCCTCTTCCCCCACCTCCGAGCGGCCGCCGCTCCAGCACTGCCGCCTGTGCCTCCGCCTCCGCCTCTGCCTCCGCCATCGCCTGCGCCTCCTGCGCCCGACGGCTGCGCCGGCCAGATCGTCCTGCTGTCCCCGTGCCTCCCCTACGTCTCGTCGCCGCCGAACGATCTGGCGTCGAGCGCGCCTCCCCTCTGCTGCGCCGCCCTCGCCTTCGCCCGCAGGTCTGGCCTCGTCAGCTGCCTCTGTTACCTCGTGCGCGAGCGAGCCATGCTCGGGTTCCGCTCAACAGCACCAGGCTCCGCTCTCTGCCTTCCGACTGCTCGCTCGCTGACGCCGCCGACTCCCCGAGGAGGAACGCGACGGTCGAGCTGGATTCTCTCTGTTCAGGTTCGCATCTCTGGCTCTGCGTCTGTTTAGTGTCAATCCGATCGATTCTAGTGGCTTTGGAGTGTCGCGATCGTGAATCGAAAGTCGAGTCCGTTCTGCTTTCGAAGCCTTGAAGGTGGATGAATGCACTTAAAGCAGTACCTAGCTCTGTCCGTCCGTCGTCCTCCCTGATGCGCTATTCGTCTTATCAAAGTCATTTCGATGCCTCGATTGAGTTTGCGCATCGATCGTTCTGGTTCGTGCTGATTTGATAGTAGTAGTTAGCTTTCGATGTTCCGATCGTTACATTTGGAAGCTGAACAGACGAACTGTAGAATGCCGATCCGAGGACGACGCACTGTAGGCTATTAGCAGAGGCAAAGCTTATTTCTGCTCTCTCTCTCTCTCTCTCTCTCTCTCTGAGGTTACATCCATTTGAGCGGGATCACAGTGTATGCATTATTTTCTGGATTGAGCTCGACTGATGGGAAGGATATAATCATGTTTCGAGCTCAGTCGCATCGCTTATCGACACTGAAATAAGTCTTAGAGGCTCTCTCTCTCTCTCTCTCTCTCTCTCTCTCTCTCTCTGTTTAAGCTGTTTTGAATTCCATATGCATCAGGTTCGCCACCGTTGCCCCCTCTGCGCAGCACCAAGGGATCGGACGTCAAACGTTGCCGGAGAACAGTAAGTCGATCGCTTCATTATCTTACCGTTCGATAAAATATCCTGGACTCCGCCAATTCAGTTCAATTGAATGTACCAGCCAGGATTGAACTGAAGCATTGCTCTGTATGATGATCGCTCATGCGTGTAATTTCCTAAAAAATGATCGATTGTTTGCTACGCAAATGGCGCACAGAAACTAAACCTCGAATGTTTTACTCGCGCAGCATCCTGACCGTGAAATATACTGGTCTTCAAATTGCAGGTCCGTTGAGCGCTCCTTCACCGTCACCGTCCATCTATGGAACCGGCATTTCATCAGATGCTGCCGATATCGCAGTACCAGCCTCGCCACTAGCACCAGCCACGAGTTCATCATCAAAACTGCTGATCAATCAACTGACAAGCCTGCTGTGCTCGCAACCATCGTGGGTTTTTCGTCGCGCTACGTTTCTTAAGCATACGTCATTCATTTACGTCTTTTAGACTTTGCACCTTTCCTCCCGCAAGAACTTCTCCATCATTTTTCGTTGGTGTACACAAGGCTAGACATGAATTTACCATGCGACAGAAGTAGCGAATTTTGGTATATGAACTGAGTCGAGAGCAATACGACCTGATCGGAAATTAAAAGAGGATTTGCTGCATTTCTTTCATTGATCTGGATGCATGAAAGTGCATCAGCTGGTGACTAGGCAGAGTGGAACGTTATCTGTCACGCTTTATTCCTAGCTGCTAAACCATATCAAGGACTATGCCCAAACTCTTTACTTCACTAGCTGAATGCCCATCGATACTTACCTATTTCCATCCAAAAGTGAAACCAAATGCTCATTTCAAACGTGCATAACCACTTCCAATATGTCCACATCCCCCCCCAAAAAAAAAAAAGAAAAAAAAGAATTAGGCCTGCCACAGCGGAGATAATGCCAATCTAGCATCTCTCCATATAGACAATAACCACATTCTCACATAGAATCGACAATGAAACTTTGGAAGACTACCCCTACATTGTTCCTACTGAATGGGGTTGGCAACGCAAACCAGCACTGTTTTTCTTCCCTCCCTACAAAAGGACAGAAGGGAATAGTAGGGCCTTCCAAGCCGATAGACTCGAAGGCCAAAAGAATCCAGAGCAATGAAAAAAGACGCAAAGCCCAGCTTCCTAAGGAAGGCGACATCAACAGCCCATCGCCTGCAACAAGTATGAAAGATTGCGTCATCAGTAAGTAGCACTGCTCATCGCTCCCCGAGTAATATTGATGATCCAGACCACCACATCTCACACAGCAAATGTAATCAGATACGTAATAGGGCATATATAAAGCAAGAAACAGAGGATGGAATCAGCAAACGTTCTGGTGGTAAAATAGATCGAATTAGACAATGCAAGGACTAGCATTTCAGAGGTAGGCTCAACCTAAGGTAATTCAATCGATCTCAAATTAAAACAGAAGAAAGCACAGCATCGAACTGATGATAAGGCATTCCCATGCCACAAAAACCGCTTAAAGGCATAAACTAAAGTCAGAAAGCTTCCAAGATTAATGCAACTTGGGAGCCCTTCTTCAGTTCTCTTTTGGATGATGTGAATTTTGAGTACTAGATGTTATTACCCCATTTTCATTACATTTTTCATGTTGGTTCAATGACTAACGAGAGAGGTACAAGGCATCTTTGCTTGTTTTGTTATCTGCTCACATAGTTATATCACATTGTTGCCCTATCAAGGAAGAAAAGCACATGTTAGCTAACCTCGCACAAATTGTCACAATCCAACATCTTGTCGCATTAAGACCCTTGACCGCATCAACCAATTCGAAATGTCATTTCTCATCGCGGACACAACCCAACAACACAACTATACTTTCCTGGCATTTATTTGCATGTTCTCTTGTGCCTTTTGGCTCACTCATCGCTGTAGTGAAATTGTGCAATGTATGGAAGAACTTACCAAAGTCAAGAGGTCCATTTAGTTGCCTTCTGTCTATATTTGCAGACATTTCAACAACTTACTTCCAGCCATCTGACCATTCATCTTCATTTGTAACTGGCAGAGGAGTCTCTGTTTGATGGGGTTCTTCATCCCAATCATTTTCTTCCCCATGCCTGGGGATTTCTTCCTCATAATCTGCATAATCCTCAACAGATTCCTTGACCCTCTCAGGAAGAGCACAACCTTGATAAGCATCGTTGTCCACACAATACCACAAGAGCTTGTTCCAGTAGGGATCCTGCCAAATGAGATTGATAATTACATTCATGGATGTCACAAATCAACCACCCGATAATAGGATTTTGGAAGCTAAATCTACTCATTTCTGATCCATTTCAAATTTTGAATATGTGATATCCCTTAACCATGCATGTCTTTAAGTCATTCCTCTTTCTTGCCCCATATCCAACTTTGCAAAAATTTCTTTCATCAACAAGTTGAAGGCTACAAAAATACATAATGAGATTTATTTCTGATTTCAAGGGTGTAAAACTGATGAAACCATCAGAGATCACATAAGATGCCGCAATAAAAATAGTTGTAACCATTAGTGAATAGAAGATAACATCTGCAAAACTTCCAGAGCATGGTGACAAAAAAGGAAAGACAAGCACATGTAACTTCTTCAGGTTTTTTTCTTCTTGCGTAAATAAGTTAGTCCCCTAGGGATATAAACTTTTCTAAATCTCAGTCATTTCTTTCTTCTTTAAATGAATCAGCTAGTCATGCTCCTGTCACATTTTTTTCTTTTTTTTTTTTTTATATTCCCCACGAAGTGAGACTGTGAGAGAAGCTAACAAGTGGACAAGGCTACAAAGAAAAAGAGTGGTGTCAAAGTTGTTGAGAAGTGACAAGCATTACTTGCCATAAGGAAGCAGTACGACGACATAATACTGCTTCCTTCCCTTTCTCATCTATCTGTGTGCACAAGCTTTAAAGCTTACTTTCTCATACAAATGATTCACGACCCATTTTCCCAGAAAAAGGGAATCATGAAAGGGCAATTATTTTCTTGTAGGAGTTAGCAAGGTACCTTGGTTATAATATGAGGATTCCCAACAATGATAAGCAAGGATATAGCCCGAGTTATAGCCACGTTAAATCTTCTAGGATTGCTCAAGAATCCTAAACAGTGGACCCTGTCGAACTCATTGTGTTTTATGGTAGATCGAACCGTGGACACTATGATAACCTTGCTTTCCTGCCCTTGGAATTGCTCGACACTTCCAATCTTGATATTAGGCATATCTAAACTTTCAAGAGATGTCTTCAGTTTAAGTACTTGCTGGCGATAAGGTGTTATTACACCTATATCATTCTCGTTAATTTCCTCACAAGCTATGACTCTCTCGATGACTTGAATTACTTTACTTGCCTCAATTCTATTAAACCATGAAGGATTATTTCCTTCCCTCTCATCACATCCTTGAATACCAATAAATTGAACAGGAAATTTGCTGTTAGGAATGAGGTCCACCTCTGCACCAAGACAGCTTGCATCATCCTTACAAGCTATCAATTCTCCATTATAAAATAGCTCTGAAGGCAAGTGCAGTATTTCTGGGTGACTACGGTAATTCCGGATAAGCTTTTTCACATAATTCTCATCACCATTGAAGTAAAATTCACAATCAAACAGCCTCTCCAGGTATGATTTTCCCAATCCATACTCTTCAGCTATTTTTGAGTACACCACAGGACCTAATTGCATTGGGTCACCCGCAAGAACAACAACAGTATCTGGTTGGCAGAGGTTAGCGAGCGGGATCATACTTTCTGGTTCTGAAGCTTGGCCAGCCTCATCCAAAAAGATATGAGAGAAGTGGCCTCGTTCCACACCCTCAGCAGAAAGAAGAGAGGTACTCATATAAGTTGAGATGATAATCCGGTAGCGCATGAGGGCTTTGATTGGAGGACACTTGAAAACAAGCTCATCGAAAAAACAAAACCGAATACGATCGGGGTTGATATCCTCATAAGGTCGACTAGTCGCGTTAAGTCTGAAAATCTCATTTTCCTTAATTATCCCAGCCCCCTCCCCAAGAAGCTTCTCTAGAATGTGGTCAGCAGCACTATTTGATGGAGTGCAGATAAGGATCCGGGTATCCGCATGATTTTGATAAAGCTGCATTATTCCTTCCACTATAGTCATGGTCTTACCCGTACCTGGAGGACCATAAACTACATATGGTGGCCCTCCTTTGCAGCCAAGGATCATCTCAACTGAACGTATTTGCTCCTCATTCAGAATATGATTAAAAGGAACCAGCGGCGTTGCTGAAATCAGCCTCTTTCGTCGTAAACTTGAGGGAAAAAGCAGTGCTTCATCTAAATCTTTGGCAGCATCCACTGCCTGGTATAATCTTCTCATGTTGACTCGGTTATAACTGAACTGAACATTGTATACACACTCATCCCTATGGCACATATGGACTTCCTTGGCAAACTTCAAGTAAATTTCATCAGCTTCGACACGGTGAATATAGCCCTGTGGATCATCCACTCAAGCATAAGGGGCACTGATCTAGGCATCTTTACAAAAAGTATATTCCAGGAAATATGAAAAAGAATTTTTGCAGATTGAGTCTACAATCAAAAACAGGAAGCAGATGACAAGCCAGCTACCAAGTAAAAGATGCAATTCATGTAATCAATACATATCTTTTATAAATGATTACGATTGGCAAGCAAAGAAGTTCTGGATGATATCCTTTGATGGAGATTACTACCACTTAAGAAAATAGTGCACATCAGATAATCTTACTGAAGTACAAAAGTTTATGCTCAGCCCATCCAAATCACCATTCACCTCTGTCGCCTTTTTGGTCGAACACACATTATCAGATTATGAAGCAGTTATTAGCAAAATATGACGATCGCTGAGATTTACCATTTAAGTATTGTTTGAGAAGTGGTCAGACACAAGTTAGAGAAAACTTACCAACCATTAAAAACAGAATTGGACCTCAAAAGCCTGATAACTTTGTACGGACCTGGTAAGGAGTGCTGCAACCCGCTTCATCAGAAGCCAACTTTACAAAAATGAAATCTCCATGGACCAGTGAAGGTCGTCTCTCAGCCAGTCCAGGCACATCGAGGGTCAGGTACTGAGTCCCTTTTCTTCTCATGGTAACATTTTCCATATCAAAAGATCTCATATCATCCTATAGAAAAGACTGGTTAATTTGAAAGACAATAGCAGGCCTTCATAGCATCAATTTAACTTTTTCTTGAATCTAATGCCAAAAGAACCAGAAAGAAAAAAAAGAAGAAAAACTTACCTCCAGTTTCAGTTCTTCCATGATTACTAATGTTTTGAAAAAAGGAGCATAATTTTCTCTGGTTAGACCTCCTCTTATTGCATCAGGAATCTGCTTGTTCTCTATCAATTCTCTCACATCCTTTGGAATTGGATACAGAGGAAGCCTTTTCTTATAGCGTCCAGTGTTAATTCTTGCCGGACGCAAACCAACAACATATTTGTCCACATCAAAATGGTTCTTTCTGGCGCCTCTTGCATATGGTCTTTTTGAAACCAAGGACCTGGAAATCTTGTTATCTACCAAGAGAAAAACTACTCTTTCTATCCTATCATTCCCCACATCAATATGGACCACTGATGTGTACAACCCGATTTCCCTTGGTTTGCAATATAACCAGACATTTAGAGTCTCTCCTGGCTGCAGAACTCTGTCCTCCAAGGAAAAGGACTCGAGGAAACCTTGAATGGCATTTACACCTGAACTTTCCGATACCGGCTCCATCAAAGAAAGTGTAAATGAATTCTCAGGAGTTGAGGCATATATTTTTATGGACCAGATGTCCATTTGATCGTCAGTGTTGTTTGTTATGGAGATCGGATCTGCAGCAGTTTCCCCGACAAATACTGACCTTGGCTTTCCATCAACAAAAGCAAATGGAACAGAAATCACGACCGGATCATTTTCATTGAGATCATAACTACACACGGACTGGTCTCTCTGATAATCAATGAAAGAAATTTCTCCCTTATCACCAATGACAGAGTATTCATCATCTGATCTATCATCAAGTGATCCCATCATAGTTTTATAGAAGGCTCTGCGATGTGAAAATTTAACTGTCAGTTTCACCCAAAAGTAAGAAATATTTTAAAATAGCCAGCATTTCCATGTCCAAAGAAATGTAAATAAACAAAAGCAGGTGCCTTTTCTGGCGTACACAAAGCAAGAATGATCATCGCGTAGAGACTTACATCTAGAAGAGCGTCTGCAATGGCATGCACGAAAGTTTTAAAAAAAAAAAAAATCAAACAGCCTATATCTTTGACTTTGCCCTCCAGAAAATTTCCAATGAATTCATGGATTGGGAAGACTCCTTGCCAATTGCAAAAGTCAAAAGGAATAAACATACGGTTCGCACACGAGATAAACATAATTATACCTACATTGCATCTCATCCGTTTGGCAGGAATTATCATCCGAGTCCTGTCACTGCTACTACATATGGTGCACAAGAAAAAAGTAACCAAGGTAGCCCCCACACACATAACACCCGCCTCTGTAACTCTACCTCTAACTTCAGAACCCAGAACCAGCCATAAAAATAGTCAACACTCCGTCTAATAAATTAGTAACGCTAGCATTAATAGCTTTCGCACCACAGAAGCAGACAACAAAACTCAAGCATTAATAGCTCCCGCAACAGCAAAAGCGAAAATGCACTACACCGAATGAAAAACCCTTCACACAAGCACAGAGAATTCGTACTAACATCCTTTCCGTATCGTCAAAAACCTCACCCAATCGAGGGTCACTCTCCAAGCAAACCAACACGTTCACATAGCCCACGCAATCCACTCAATACCCGTGAATCTCACACCGATTTTCAGTCAAGAAAGGCGAAAAACGAGAAAACCCAGAAGCGTGCAAGCGCCAAACGAAGCGAAGAGGCAATGTAATGCAGCACAGGCAGCAGCGATCATCACGTTAAAGAAAAAAGGAGAAACTGATGACATGGAAAACGACCGGCCCGAATTGCAGAGTCGCTGCCAAGAAGAACGGGAAGGCGAGAGCACGTGCGGTCCGTGCGTCGACGGCGTAAGCGGGGAACAGGGAGAATTTGGACGGAGAGAGAGAGAGAGAGAGAGGCGAGCCGATCTGGGGGGGAGAATTGACGACGGCCCTGCGGTGTTGTCACCATCACAGAGCGAAAAAAGGCGATGCTAAAAGAGCTACTGGAACTGAAGCAGGGATAGGTACTAACGTCCCATTGGCTGACTTCCCAAATTTCACATAAAATAAATTTAATATCACGAAAAATCTGAAATAAATATAGTCGCCAACAAATTTATTCAAAATAAAAAACTTCAAATTAATATACATGTGATAAATTTACCTTTTATTAATTTTTATTAAAATTTTATCATCAAATTATTGATTTTAATAAATGTGTCAATTAATCGATATCCGATTTGAAATTTTACCTTTTGATTTTTCATTGATATACCAGATTGTTTTTCATAGTATTAATCCAATTTAATAGAAATTTGGCATTTTTGGTTATTAAAAAATTAATTTTAGATAAATTTATATTAAGTGTACCAGTTAAGAGTTTATGTTGATTAAAAAATTAATTTATGGCAAATTTATCACGTAAGGTTTTTCGTTATATTAACTCAACATCTTTTTCATTAGAATTATGTATATAATATGAGGGAAATGGTATAAGAACTTCAAAAATACAAAAAAAAAAAAAATCAGAATTAGAGGGAAAATAATAATTATCATTTTTATATAGCTCATTATGTTTTCCCAGTTTAATACTCCATATAAATTACCAAATACACATAATTTATTATATCGCATATATTTTTTATATTTCGGCAATTTAATGACGATTATAGTTAAACTCGAGCACATAATATGCGATTGTATAAAATAAATATTATAGTATAGTAATTATCACTTTAACAGTCATACAGTTTCAATATATGACAATTCAAAATATAGATTTTCATATGTTTATTTTAATTAATAATAATAATAATAATAATAATAATAATAATAATAATAATAATTTTCCTTTGTTCATCTTAAAAATACAGTGATGGTTACTTAGTTAAGGAAAAGTCTAGGGCTTTTCTTTTTGTTTTGCTTTTGTTTTGCTTTTAGCCTTTTGCTGTTCTTTTTCTTCTTTGGTTGGGTAAGGCATGACTGACCTAACAAGCATCATGCAGATGACACCCCAAGATGAACTCACTACAGAGATAGCAATCCACAGATAAAAACTGAGGAATGTGAATATCATGATTCTGGCAGATTCATATCCATACAATTTAAAGTTCCACATGGAACTGTTTACTAATCAACAGAAAAAGGACTTGAAAACAGTAGTTGATCTCAAGCAGATGCCCCGGGGGCATCCTTGAGAGACTCGCGCCAAGCATACTCTCGCGCACCATCCTTGTCAACAATCTTGATCACAAAGTTCGGAGGCGCCACAACCAATCGGGATCTGATCTCCATGATGCACTTGTCGACCAGATCTATGGCTTCTTCGAGCGACATGCCGCCGCGGTAAAGTCTGTCCATTATGGAAAGGGAGAAGTAGGATCCGTAACCAAACGCACCCTTATCTACCTTGTGGAGGGTGGCGATGTAGTCGATGAAGTAGAGCGAAGGGCCTGTCTCCTTGTCGTAACCAGCCAGAAGAATGTTCACAGAATATGGATTCTGGAACAAATACCAAAGTCAGAGAGAGAAAAAGATAACTGTGAGCAATGATCAGGACTAGCAATTACAGACAAGAGAGGCCCAGAAAATTGGTGGAGCAACAAATCAGCAGAATCAGATAAGCAAGAGACAGTTATCAACAATTATGGACAAGAGAGGCCCAGAAAAATTTTGTTACCTCCAAAATTAAAAAGCAAGACTCAGCACGGAAGAGAAGTTAACTCCAAAAGATTACATGCTTTATAAGTTTCACTGCGCATAGCAACTTCATTTACGGATTGTGAATGAAAAAATACGAGAACGGAGAATTGGATAAAGCAAAGACAGACTCTCATACAATCGAAATATTATCATGTATATGTTAACTGGTGCATCATTCCTCCGTTAACAGATACTTTCAACATCAGAGCTAAACCAATATAGTGTAAATTATATAAGCTCTTGATTGGGATCTTTTACATCCACAAGTCAGAACAGCCATAACAAGAGGAAATTGTTGTTGAAGTCAACAAAATTTACCTACATATAGTGGAACTATCACTCCAAAAATAAAATTCATTCTACATCCCTTGAACCAGATGCACAGTGTGGAGGCAAAAGCATGAGTAGGCCACTAAATCCTCCAGTAATATTACTCCATTGAGTTTTATAAAAGTACAAGAACCATCAGTCACATCCATCAACATACATGTAGTCAATCAATCCCATATGAAATGCATCACCAATGATAAAACCACTTCAATCAGTAACCACACCGCTTTTAAGAAGATATAAGGTTACAAAAATAGCCTGAAACTGCTTCACAGTGAGTTTTTCATGGTAAAATACAGACATTATCCACAGGTTATTAAAACCTATATCCCTTTCTCCCATTTTCTTTATGACTGCTCACAATAGGTAGGCGCCACACATTTACCCAAATTCAATGCCCCACAACATTACAAGTTATAGAAAAACTCTTCAAGCATCGTCAACAGAATGAAAATGATAGATCACAGGGTCTTTATTATGAAATAGCATGTCTGTTGTCCTCATAGATACTAGATACTACAAAGCATCCTCCATCTGGAAGACAGTCGAATCGTTAATACATCTGCATTTTGAAGGCATTCAAAGCATCCTAGATAGACAAATATGTCATTTGTCACCTCCCTATTCCTTAATTTTAATACATCATTCATTATCTCCAGCTGATTCATTATCTCCAGCTGATCTACCTCCAGGGGATCCAACTTATTTTATGGATAAGCTTCAACCTCCTCTTACTTATTGAGAGATGACTTGGACCATGAAGCTTTAATGGCGAGGGCAAAAAGGGAAGCGGCTGTTGCTCACCTAACATGGTCGTACGAGCAGGTTCGAATAAAAGAAGGCTTAGAATAGCCAGCCAAAAGGGGTCAGAGGAAGTGGAAAAGCTGACCCCAACTCTTGATGTGATTGGCAAAAGCACAAGCAGTGTACTAGAATGTATGATTAGGCTTGAGCAATTACTTGAGCCAATAAAATGCTATCCCAGGCTTCCGCATGACTCTCTCCCCTACTAAAAGAAGTATGGCTTTCTCCTCTTCGAGTTAGAGAAGGACTAACCATATGGTTCCACATTCTGAGGATGACCCCTCTCCCAGGCTAGGTTCCATTGGGCAGAGGCTTCCTATAGAATTGCTAATACTACTTGCTGGGTCTTATACTACTGAACTTTCACCAATAAACAGGTATTTTACACTGAGTGTCTCTTAAGCACTTTGTCTGAAGCTAGCAGAAGATAGGCAGTTCTTTTTGCACTACATTACTAGGACAATAACTTTCTGTATATGAACTTTACACTCCTCTTCATGAATATACTAAGCCTACCATGTCCTTCTTGACCATTTATTTTCTGATAAATGTCTCTATAGATATGCTTCGAGCAAAAGGGAAGAAGTGGGCTGATCACCCTCAAATCCCACTTCATAATTTAACAACAGTGCTATGAATGACCAGCAAACCCATTAAAACAGTTGTCGACCTAGTAGGCTACAATTAGCCTCAACATGATCAGCACTCAAAAACTATCTGCTTTATAGTTTATTATGGATATTTAAATTCTGAAATGGATGAAAAAACCCAAAAGCCCTTAGTTGATCTCACAAACTTGCACTGAGTGGTAGCTCCAAGACCTCTGACTCAATCTACATACCGAAAGAGGGTTGGCATAACCTTTAAATGCTTTGGTGGTGAAGGGTTTCCAATGCATCCTAGTGACATTAGCCCTGGGATCAATGCTTCAATGCATTCCATATAACAATCCTATCATTCTTCAATAGTACAAATTTCAGTAATTTCAATTGCCTAAAACTCCTGAATAACTAGCTGTAATCCCGCGCCACACCTCCATACTAAAAGCTTCCCCTTCTCTATCAGAACCAACAAGACCCACCAAAGAAATCCCAACAATTTGAACCTCAGACTGGACGAAAAGAGAAAACAAGAGCAGTAACAAGCAACCAGTTCAACCCAAAATCACCAAGCAACAAAGGAAGCTCGACGAAGCCGGACCTTCCTCAGAGCAGTGGCGAGCTCGCCTCGCGTGAAGTTGGCGGCGGCGGGGGTCGTCAAAGGAATCCCATTCCTGAACTGATACAACGCCACGTTCTTCTGTATATACTCCGTGAACTGGACTCTGCGAAAGACGAATCGCCACAACACACGCTCAAAAAAGACGGAAACTTTCCCCCGGAATCACCGAAGACGCGACCGATCAAACAAAACCCAAATGAGGAAAACGAAAGCCGGGGCGGGATCACCTGTCGCCGGGCTCGCCGCTGGCGGCGACGAGCTTGTGGGAATCGAGGACCATGATCTTGTCCTCGTTGGACTTGTGGACCAAGATGCTGCTGACCGCCGAGGTGTCGGCGGCCAGGACGGCGAATCCGTCGCCGACCAAACCGAACACGCACTCCATTCCCTTCCTTCGATCGTTCCGAACCGGATCTGAGGCGGTCGTTTCCTGCTCTGTTGGTCTGAGATGCTGAGGGAGAGAGAGAGAGAGGGTGCTTTGCTTTGGTGGGGGTGATATAACGTTGCAGGATCTTGAGCAGCAAGTCAAGTTCTTTCCGGTTTGCAAATGACCTTTTGGAAAGAGCTGTCCAAATGGGTATTGTGCCTGTTATGTTTTTTTTTCTAACTCATATTTAATAATATTGGTGATATGTGAATTTGTTAAAATTAAATTTATGAATTAGAAAAAAAAATATTGATAAAAAAGAGGTAACTTAGATAAAATAAATGAGGTAATTTAAGTTGATATTTTTTTTTTGTTGATAATCTTATACCAATCAATCGAATATTGATTAATACGTTAATCGACCTAAAATTATTTGAAAACGACTATTTTGCTTAGAAACAACATGTTCGTCAAAATTCTTGTTCTTATTGGACCTATCTATATGTATTAGGATCCTAATTCACGAATTTCAAAGAAGTAAAGCCTAACTAATGATGAGTTACAATGGGTTGGAAAGAAACCAAATTTGAAACCATTTGATTTATTAACGAAGACTAAGGTCCAATGCTCATCATCAATTCATGCCGACAGATAGCTCGCCTTCCTTGGTGCCAGGTGCACCACCATCACGCTGATAAGGATTGACATTAGAATGTTCACCGTTGCTTGCATTAGCAATAAGAACACGACCCTCGGTAACAACATAGGTTTTTTTTTTCACGTTTTTCATTTTATTTACTTTTTTTATTGTTTAATTTATTCTTAATTTGATTTGAAGCTTTTATCTAAGTAATATATACACGTGAAGAGCTTAAAAGTGGCTTAAAAGAGTGGGTATGGATTTTTCTAAATTGATTTGACTATTAAAGTGTTCTATAATATTGGTTGGGTCGAATATGAATCATTAAAATTACGTAGTATGAAAAAAATGTCAAAAAAGATTAAATAGGTCAATGTGATCCTGGCGATTTTTCCTCCTTATCCAACTTAAACGACCTACGAATTTGATGGCTCTAGCCTTTAGGGACGAAGAAGAAGGAGAATTCAAGAAATGGACAGGGGCAAGGCGGTCATTTCATCCCTCCGAGGAAAGGCTCTTATGTGTGCCCATTGGGCCTTTTTATGTCGGCCCATCTCAGTTGACTATCTTATTCACCGCACGTTCTTAGTTATTTTTTTTTATTTTTGGGTCATATATTCACCGCAAGTTCAAAAGCATGGCCCCGAAATAGTCAGTCAAACAAGACGAAGATAGTAACACGCCACAAGCTCAAGAACAGTCCCCTTCCTTCAAGGGCCACCGCTCAAATCCGTCTAATTTCTATGGCTATAAGTACTGATCTTTCCTCCCATCGTTCTTCCACTAAAGCGAAGGATTCAAGAAGAAGAAGGAACATCAAGGGACATTGGAGCTCTCGACGACACGGCAAGCCAAACCGAGTGAAAGAAAAAGATGGCGAGCAAGGTAGCCGGAGTTCTGATCATGTGCCTCGTCCTGGCGGCAACGTTCGGGCCGCCGGAAGCGTTGGGAGCGCTGATAGACACGTACAGGGAATGCTTCGTCGAGTGCCACAAGTCGTGCGAAGCCGATGGCCTCGGCAGCACCTTCTGCGAGATGAAGTGCGATGGTGAATGCATGGCCCAGGAGACCGCAGGTAACGTCGCGAACTGAAATTCTTCGCACCCCGTTTCTTTCTTTCCCCCCCTCGAAGCTAAATGGTTCGAGGGTTACATCGTCGCATCCCCGGCTCTGTGTCGCACCTCCTTGGACGATGAACGTGACCGTTCGGGGCCACTTCGATCCCGGCCTATGCATCCAGGGCGAGACCATATTTCATTATCCATTCCATGTAATGATCACGGGCGATAGATGACGTTGGTTTCGGTATTTCCGTGTACAGCCAAACTGACCGGGCAGCAGCCTTGACGGACTACGCCAAGCTCAAAGCTAGAAGGAGCTCGCCCCCGACGGCCCTGGAGGAACTGGAGCTGGAGGAGGAGTAGCCATTTCAAGATCACAAGATTGTTTTTCCTAGCGTTTGTTGTTATGCATCGTTCCTCAAGTTTGGTTTCATTTTCGTCTTCATTTTCGTCTTCGTTTTCCGGATTGCACGTCACCCGCGACGGGTACGAGTGGTGATCCGTCTCGTCATTTGAATTTCAATAATTGATTGGTTTAAGTTTGAGTATAGCATCTGTCGTTGGCGTGGTCAGTTTGAGTGGAAATAAGACCAACTAGCAGGATAAAAAACGGCATAGATTGTACCAAGTTTCCGTCTGGCTTTTATTTATGAACGACTTGGAAGCTACTGATGCTTCCTCAACATGGCTCAAAGTTTCAACCCTCTCTCTCTCTCCAACTGCTTATATTCTCATCTTCTCCTTCCACCGAGAAACGAAAATGGCCGAGACCTCCTCTAGTTCCTCCTCAGCAAAGGCCGGCCAGGTTCAGTATCGACGCCATAGCCGATGACGACCATCCTTCCGACCCTTTAGTGTCACTTTTGTCCATCCGCTTGCTCTGTCGGAGTCGTTGTGACCCTTCGATTTTTTCGATGTTGTGGCGCGCTCTCCGCTCACGCTGAGGTTGCTGCTGCTCCGAGGACACGAAGTAGGACTTTTCCTGGTTCCTGAAAACGCGATCCACTTCTCTCGCGGGGAGGTCGAAGGACAGCTCCTTGGCCTCTCTGTCCATCCGGTTGATTATGTTCTCTTTCCCTACAAACGATTTGCTTCCTCTGCATTAGCTCTAGCGAAATGAGCCCGAAAAGTGAGATGAGCGGCTATGCTAGAGCGAGACTTCACCTGCGAGGAAGATTCGCTCGTTCTTATGAGCATTGATTCCGAACCCAACCATTCTCAGATCCTCGTTCTGCTTCGCGACGATAGCGAAGGTGACAGTTGGGATGTTACCTGATGGATATCCAGAGAAAACTTAAATCATTGGAAATCGTGGCATGGTATGATAGTCCCATTAATCGTCATGACATGTTAATGCATTTGGATTTAAGCCACTAGCCAGTGCCATCACCCTCTAAGTGCACATTCGATAGTCGAATGCAAGTTCTATATTATTCACTTCCTTTCGAGCCGTTAATCCATTTGGATTTAGGCCACTAGCTAGTAGCCATCACCCCCTAAGTGCAAACTGATCTTCCTGTAACGAAAGCCAAAGAAATCTTTAAATACTCGACCTCAAGAGCTACTTTTACCATAATTTGCCTCGTCATTTCATTGATATAGTTGATTATTAGCTATTTAAAACAGTTCTATCGTCTTAGATTATATTATCAACGTTATGTTTACCTTTTGGTATCTTGCACTACCTCCTTGCTCTGTCTCTTGCTCCTCCTCCTCCTCCTCTTCTTCTTCTCTCTCTCCACCCGAGCCCCACCTCTGCTGTGCTTGGGCTAGATGAGGGCAAGCCATCTCGAACCATCCATTTCCTTCTACCACAAGCACCACCGTCATTGACTTTGAGTTATAGTGCGGCACCATTGTTGAGCCCTGCCAATGTCAGACATAAACCATTGCTAAACCATATGAACAGAGACGCTCGAATCCATGGAAGTGCGACAATGACAATACTAATGTTTGCTTTACTCGGTAAACTTCCACAAAAGTTACAGAGACGCCGAAGTCAAGAAGTTGCTTGAACTCGCCAGGTGAGGCTTGAAAGAACCGGCCGAACTCATTGGAATAGATTGGCTCCCGGCCCAGCAGATTGAATGGACCTCTCAAGCTGTGGCCTTTATTTTTCAACCAACCACGTTGTTTGCTCAGTGCCTGCCGTTGCTCTTCGCTGGCTCTAATCATTACGCCCTGCCTCTGTTGCCCAAACAGCCTTTCTATTTGATCTCTGGATGTCTGATAAATGGGGAAATTAACCATGGAAAATGATGGAATCAGGTAAAAATATGCGAATACACTTTCTTGGCTCTGCTGATATAACGTATGTATCTATCAACTTACTCTGAAGAAAGTGAACTTACTTTCAAAGAACTCTCGAGAATTTCACTGCTGAATACCGTGTAGTATGATTCCGGGTTTTCAGTACCAACAGGGTAAAATTCCTGCGATCAAACAATCAGGTCAATGTACACCGCTCCCGTTAGCCTTCACAAGTTCAAGAACTGTGCTATTTCATAATGGCTGTTGCATAGAGTTGATTAAAGTGTTCAGCACTCAAGGTGCACTTCTCAATTTCATGTAAACTGTGCATTCCTAGTTTTCCAAAAGTGAGGCTAATAGAATGATCGAGGAGTGACAATTACTTGACCAAATACTTGTACACTGAACTACCTTGAATGTGCCGGGAATATTAACGGGCTGAATTAGTTTGGCGATCTGAACTTGTCCATCACGTCCGCTGCTGATGAAGTAAACAGTAGTTCCGGCAGGGACTCTCATCACGTCCCCACCCTCCAAGTGGTAAGACTGTTTCTTATCTTGCCACACCAAACTTATAGTCCCTTCGCCTGTAAAAAATCAACACGATTGATCAATATCATTGCAGACTAGGTACTGTGATGGCCCTCTAGATCTCCATGGATCTCAATGAGCAAAGAACACAGCGTCTGAAAGCCACTAAAACTAAATTGGTGAACACCAAATTACTAGTGACTTAACCCTTCAGGACAATGAGAATGCAATCAGCATCGACGTGGTGAGGCAAGACGAAGGTATTGGGGTTTGCCTCGAAGATCTCTAGTCGATAGTTCTTAAGGCCTCTGAGGAGCCTGGACCTCTTGTCGAACCGCTCGAGCACTCTGATTTGACCTTCTTCTGCACGGAATCGGCTGTGGAGCATCCGTGAATGGAAGTAGTACGGATTATCCCCACTCTCTCCTACTTCGTCCTCCTCCTCTTCTTGCTCTCGAGGGTTTGTCGATCTTCGCTTACCTCTTTGCTGCTCCTGGAATTGCCGTTCGCATTCTTGTCGGCACTGCCTGCGCTGCGGTTCTCTGCCCTGCTGTCGCTCGCATCTTTGCTGGCAGTGTTGGAACTGTTGCTGCGGATCTTCGGTCGTAGTAGCTGCAACATAAAAAGTAGCCGAAATTTTAAGTCATAGAAATTTTGAATGCTGCGGATGCTCTATCTTTGACTGATGTCATGTGGCTAACTCTCTTGAATCTACAGGTGGCGTCGTGTCGGTCGATATACGTTCACTCAAGCAAGGCTGATGCAACACTTACAAAGTAACAAAGGCATAGCTAGAAGTCATCAAATCATGTAGTGAACGACTTATAATAATTTTGCATGCTGAATTTAATATAATTTTTTCTGGACTTATTTTGCACAACATATAATACCTAACAAGTGTTTAACATCTCCTCCTCCAGGTGTCTCCCTCTTCTCTCGCTCTCTCCGCTGCTGACCCCTAAATTTGCACAGCTGCCTCTGCTGGCCTCCGGCCTGCCTCTCGCAGGCGCGCTCGCACCGCTTGTACCTCTCCGATCGAGAGGCGTCCCCTGAGGGATTCCAGACTCCATCGTTGACCTCTCGCTCCCTCTCCCTGTCCCGCCGCCGCTCCCGCGCCCTCTCCCGCTCCTCGCACTGCTCCCAGCACCGCTCCCGCTCCCGCGGCTTGTACGGCTCGCACAGCCGCCGACACTGGTCATACTCCCCCCCGGGGCCCCATGCTGGTTCCCGCTCACCACGGGGGGCCCTCCGGCTCCCGCTCTCCTCCTCCACCCCCTCCACCCCCTCCACCACGGCGGCGGCCGCGGCCGCGCTGCCAGCGGGGGTCGAGCTCTCGGCTTCCAGGTCTCTCCTCCTCTTCTCGCCTCTCTTCGCGTTCCCGGTATCGGAGCTCGCATTCCTTGTGGCACGTGACGTACTCCTGCACGTCCTCGTCGTCGCAGTCGTCCAGGCACCGCAGGACCTCGGTCTCCGGGCCTCGGCGGAGGGCGAGAGAAGTGAGGCAAAGAGAGAGGAAGAGGATGAGCAGAGAGAGAAGGCGCGGCACCTTGAAAACCATCTTGCTCATAGCTTTGCGAAGCGCTTTCGGCGATGCGATTGACGAAAGGAAATTTCGCGTTTTTCGAAGGAGATTCGACGATGGCGATCGATGGCAATGGGACGTTTGCATGGCGTCGACATTTGGGGGTGAGGATTGCCATGCAACGCGACACGTGTTGCGTTGGCGTGACAAAAGAGTTGAGTTCGATTGCCTCCGTGTGCTCTATTTAGCACACGTCGGGACATGCCCTATTCACGTGGCGTATTAGACGATGATAAGTGCGGACGTTAAAAAAGTTATAGGAGCGGGTAAATGTTAAAGCAACAAAATTCAATATGCGCACAGTTATATATTTACGTTTAGGTGTATATACACGAATATAGTTTTTATCTATTATGTATAGGAGCGATAAATTTAATTACGAGTACTGTCGCCTAACATGCGTGTATTCTTTTTAAGGTTGATATACATATTTGCAATGCCCAATCCTAGTATGGTTTCCAAGAAAAAATCATACTCAACGACAACGTAATCCTAATGTTAAAGTTACCTTTAGTAATATAGACACATTCATCTCATATGGCAAGATTGTGCATAATAAAAATAGGATAGAATTTAGAATATCCTATACATTGATGATTTAAGGTAATTAAATATTACTGTCACTTTAGGAAACATTTAAATAAAGTAAAACTAATTTGAATTCCAACGTGGCCTAAGAATCCGAAGATCCAAAAGAAACTAATTATTTAGGCGTCATATACTATATCTCCATATTTAAAAAGGAGATCATTATTAATATTGATAATTAATGCAAGTTCTACCTCACTTTCTCATACTCAGTAGTATATTATATCTTCTAATAATAAATCAAGAGAAGTAATGTATTCAAAATAAAAAGTTTAATACCTTGGCATGTTGTGTTGACTTTGCTTTGGAAGGATCTAATTTGAAATTGGATAAAATTAATCATATCTCAATAGATCTTAACAGACAAACCGATTAATAGAGAATTTTAGGTAATCAGATTAGATATTTTTCATGGAAACCTTAGCATTATTCTCACATGCCACATACAGCTTTGAATAGCGATCAAGCCTTCCCAACGAAGTTTCCTTCTCCTGCACGTTCTTACTTTGATCCACTAATTCTCTATATCTCACTCTTTCACATTCACCCTCGTTGCTCTCAAACCTTAAATACATCCCTCTATTTCTTACGAACCGAAATATCCTCTGAAACTGTTCATCATTCGTTCGAAGTAAAACCTTGAAAGTTCAATGACATCATTTAGCCCATTCTGCCATTCAAGATGCCCTCGTCCAGATGCTATAGCCTCCACCTCGAGCGTTCGACGAGTGTAGGCGACATTGGATCGTCTTTAAACCTTGCATTATCCATTGATGACGACTATATTCCGGCAATCACGACGAAGAAGTTCCAACAGCAACCCGCTGTCATAAAAACCTCTCAAACGACAAACAAGGAGCTGAAAGATTCAAAATCAGCTGAGCGATCAAACGCCACAAGACCCTCTCAAGAGCCTAGCAAACCCTTTCAAAATTCTAGCAACCTCTTGAAACAACCTGTGCCCGCCATGGCTGGATTGCCATCCCATGTTTCGGCAGCCAATTCTGTGTCTAAGGTTGAGGAGCAAGGCCATGAACATGGGTGATCGAGGGGATATTTTTCTTCAGTTCACCTGAACGGGAGTTGTTAGTGTCAAGCCCCGATCCTCGGGTACGCACACATCCTTCTACTTTGTCGATTTTAAAATGCGATATCCCAGGACTATATATCGCCGACCCTTTCATTTATTAAGCACATGCGGAAGCGCTTATACATCCCCAAACAATAAAACAATGGGATAGGAAAGCATGCCATATTTTTTATATTGAAATTCACAACCACACTTTCATTAACAGCACAACTCATAGTATATTTACAATACTATTCACAACATACTTGTCTCACACCTATCTACACTAAGACAGGGTTTACAAAAGGGATGGGATCTCTTTGGATCATCTTCTTCTTCAAAAGTCTTTCTTCCCTTCAGGTTCCTCCTCCTTAGCTTCTCCTCAGGGTCTTGAAATGGTTATTCAATAACCAATGAGACCACGTCTTAGCGAATTCTACCCCCTAATACCCGATTAGTAAGCCAATACACCTTAGGCTACCTAAGCACATCACGAGTCAGATGACTTACCTTGGCCTAAGCTCATTCTTGCAAGTTAGTATATATATCAAATATACATCATCACATCACCTCACCCAGTCAGATCGAATCATCGATCAATCGACCTAGTCGATTACATGTCATCCAAATTATCTCTTGATCGACCCCTTCCATACGTTCTATAAGTCTGATCAACATCCAAAACTACTCACCCTAGGTGATATATAGATAGTATGTTATCTTATCTCCAGACGACATATAGAGTCATCGAGCTATTAAATCATATTGTACTGTCTCTAGATGCTCCGTAGAGTCATCAAGCCGGTAGATCATACCGTCCTGTCTCAAGATGCTCCGTGGAGTCATCGAGCCGATACACACAATTTATCATACCGATCTTGTCTCGGATGCTCGTGGAGTCATCGAGCGATATACACACAATTTATCATACCGCATTGTCTCCGGATGCTCCATAGAGTCATCGAGCCGGTAGATCATACCGTCCCTGTCTCAAGATGCTCCGTGGAGTCATCGAGCGTATACATGCCATTCCAAGCAAATAATCAAATAACCGATTTTCTCATTTCCGATAAAATGTCGTGTGTGTACACGATCGGCCCTAACCAAAATATAATAATTTCCTTTTTATAAATCTCACCATTTTTTGTAGTCCACTAAAATTTTTTTAGTATCATTAACTGATGCCCGGTTAATTTCTAATTAATTTTCCAAGATTATTTAAATTAGGGAATAAATCCTAAATTCACAAATAAATCATTTCCACACAAAATAAATCTCAATTAAATAAATGGACTACACCACGACAATCAGCATAAAATTCCTTTCACCGGCCATCCGGCTAAATTTCCGGAAAAATAAATAAATAATTAGTTAATTTCGAAAAATAAATAAATAAATATTAAAAATCCAATTTAGGCCCGTAATGCCTGATTGGAAGCCAAATTGGATCGGGAAAAATCCCGAGATACATTCAATAAATATTAGAAGCTCTCTACTTGCTAATAACTAATTCTAACCACCTAACATGCATCATTAAGTCACTAATTTAATTGTTCTAGACTAATCTAACCACATAATTGCATTTAATTAAATCTAACCAACCCCTAAGCATAATTAGCAAACTAAGCATTAGTGAGTAAAACTCACTTGGTACAAGCGGGGACCGGGACACTGCGATGGCGACGCAACGGCGATTGAAATCCGAATTTTTGGCGGTGTCGATGGACAGTCAGGCCGAACCTACAAGCTTTGCAAGCCCACAGCAAAAGCTGGGCTTGGGCCGGACTTGATTGGGCCTACTTCTTGGGCTGCTTCGCGAGCTGAACTGAGCTGAGTTTCATGGGCTGAAGCTTGGGCTCAGACCTGCTGAAAACAATTGCGAACCGGGCTGAGTTGGACTGAAATGGCTAAACTGAATGGGCCTCACTGAACTCACGGGTTGGACAAGAAAACTCAAAGGAGCTTCTGGTCTTGCTTGGAGGAGCTGGGCTGAACAAGACTGAACCGGGCCTATCTTGCTGTAGGCTTCAAGATGCGTGCTTCGGTGGGCTGGGCTGCTCAAATTCACAGGCAAGAGGAGACCGAAACTGCTGGGCCTCGGTGAGCTGCTGTACTTCGCTGGATTGAAGAAGTTGGGCAGCATTTCGGTCGAGCAGCCAGCTGGATCAACGAAAGTGGAGCAGGCTTCAGTTAACAGGATGGGTTCGTTGGCATAAGTGGGACGCGCGGCTGCTCCGCTGGGATCTTCGACCGTGGAAGCTGAACGAGAAGACACGGGTGTGCTGGCAGAGATGGGATGAGGATTCGGTGAGATGGCGTGGTCTTCTAGGGGGCTTCACAGCGTTAGGTTGGCCGAGCTTGGAGTCAACACAGCGGCAGCTTCAGACGCGTGGGCGATTCACCCGATGGAGGACGCCGCGGCTTGATTCTGGAGTCAACAAACCAGCATGAAGACAAGACTTGGTGGAGCAACTTCGGTGGATGATGAGATCGATGGAGTTGCAGGCGTGGCACACGGAGAAGCTTCACGGTCAATGATGGGGCTTCGCTTGAAGTTTAGTTGACCCGGACGTGGCAGCTTGGAGAGAAAAACTCAGTGGGAATTGCTTCGGTGGAGGCGTTGTTGATGCACGAAGACGACGGGCGAGCTGGCAAGCGGTCGCTGATGTTGGGGTTAAAGCGTGCATGTGATGCACAGGGCTTCGGTGAATGGTGAATGGGCAGACGGTGGAGTGACAAGAAGCAAATGAAAGCGAAGTAGCACACGGAAGAAAAGAAATCGACGCTGCAGTGTGTGCGGCTGAGAGAGTCCGAATGAAGGGGGCTGAATCGTGTGATGGAAGCCAGCTAAGAGGGAAATATAGTCAACCATCTTACCCAAGTAATTAAATGTCTTGTCTCCTTAAAGCCCTCAAACAAATATCTAATGTTCCCACTTACTTTCTTACACTAATATCCACCGAATAAATCAATTTAATACCAAATGTTGCACCCCACTATGCCTAGTCCGAATTTCTTAAATTTTTGGACATCTAATTTCTTCTCCAATCTCTCAATTTGATGTCCAAATCTCACCAAGGAAAAAGCCCACAAAATTTCTATAAGCTCCCAACGTCAAGTAGTTCGGTTTGCAAATCGAAAACCCCTTTATTCGGCCGATCCGAATTTTTTTTTGTTTTCCGAAATGTCCGAATCGATTTTCCGTAAAAATCCCGAACTCGACGAAATTACTCCGAAAGATAAAACGACATCCTATAAATGACTTGTGATATGCTCAAATGTCCGAATTCCGAAACCGAATTCAATTTCGTGGTTAAAATCAATCGAACACGATTTTAGTCCGATCTGACTTATCGGGTAGCTTTTAGGGATTTTACCGCGGTTATATCCCTTGACGGCTTCACTCAATAGATTGGTTAACTCGTGAGTGATTGGCCAGAGAAAAAGGACCATAGGCGCTTGGCTGGCGAAATGCCAATTTCATATATTGGAGCAGGGTTGAAATTCGGGATGTCAGAGTTAGCAATGAAGAAGATTGACGAGGATGATGAATTGGGGTTATTTGGGAAGTTTATTGAGAAGTGTTCATTGTGCAAGAAAAAAATCAAGTTAGATAAGGATGTCTACATGTACAACAATTGCCCATTTTGCTTGTCAGATTGCCGTGATGATTGGATTGCTTTGGACAGGTTCAACAGAAAGACTTCGGGCTTGGCAAGGCTTTGAAGAAAGATTTGAATAAATTGCAGATGTATATGTAGAGATTTATTTTAGAGATTGATGCTAGATGTGACTTCTTTAGTTTTCACTATCATTTTTTTTTAAATGTATATACACAATAGGATTTCTATTGTGTAATGATAAATATTTCCCTTCTAATAAGTCGCTAATCATACCCATTCGTGCAATTTTTCAGTTCCAGCTAATGGTTCCAATTTAAATTTTTCTTTAGATACATACATATGTATGTCATGAGTTGATCAATTGGGATCGTGACCATGTGACGATTCACGTACTCTTGGATCGACTTGGATCGTCGGGATGTCTAAGCCAAGCCTTTCTCGATCGATCGCACACTCACTCGCTCACCCGTATCATAGAGAGAAGCTTTGGAAAGAAATGAGCTTTTGATTCTTGAAATGTTTGGATGGATACAAATGAAAGGAGGACACCCTTCTTATACTAGAGCCTTCAAATTACATCCATTGATCTACTTTTCATCCGTGGACGAGATCACACGCCCCCATCTACCAACTACCGACACTAATGGCAGGAGACTTCTAGAATTTGTCGTAATGACTGTATCGCCTGCCCCTAGAACATTTTGGAAGTCTTCTTGTTGGGAATCCAAGTGAGCACAGGAGGTCCTCCTCGAGAAGGCATGGCCCTTTAGCTCCAAAAACCTCTTGGCCATGACACGTACATGCATACAAGATAATAAGTATGTTTGTTCTTATTCATTGATTGCTTTTGGGCGGGCTCAAAGTAATAGAAACACTCCTTCGGCCCACCGAATAGCCCAATCGCTGGAGTTGCGTGAAGATAGAAGAACAGATTAGTACTTTTTGCAAATTTCTATGGCTGATTTTTTGTGACGTGCGATTGATGCTACGGATGCAAAAAGAGAAAGGTTCACAGTTGTTTGATTAATCAAATTGCATGATTTAGACGGCAGTTTAGAAAATTGTTTTTAAAAAAAGGGAGATGCACTTATTTAAATAACTAATATATGTATACCACATCATTTAACAAATCAAATTGTGTGAACATTCCCTTCTTGGATACCCAATATCTCACGATGCTACTTTTTCCTTTGTCTTTTAACAAAATGCTAAGCTAGCGGGCAGGACATGAGCTTAGTATTATCCGATACAGAAATGTGCTATTATTTTTAGTGAGAGTATTAGAGGTCTAATCCTAGTAATACATTTGCAAGAATTTAATAATTTTTTTACTTGCTGAATCAAAAAATTTCCCTCTTTTTGCTCAACTTTACCATTAAAAAAAAAGCTTGCTTTATGTTATTTCTCCAACTATAAATATGAACACCACACTTATGTGGATGATTGTAGAAACCCAGTTTATCTATGGTATATGCAAAATGAATTTAAGATTGGTCCAGCAAAAGTAACTAAAATGTATGTGGAAACACCTACCATTCTAGAGGGAATTTTAGAAAGACCCCAGATCGGGACTCCACATTTCAAGTCACCACAAAATAAGATCCAAGAAAACCACTTTTTTTTTCTCTCTTTAGTGAAATTGCCAGTCCAAATGGCTTGTCCAAGAAAAAGGATAAATAAAGAGGAGAGCTTGAACGGCTTTCAGAAGAAGCTTCAATAATGTGTGTGATCACTCACACTTGCGTCAAATACCAAAGGATTTTACCCTTTCAACCATCTAATATGCTATCTGCAAAGGAAGTTTACAAAAGTTTGTCAAAGGGCGGTCCTCTTTTTTGACCCTTTTTTGAGACATGATTAATAATTTCAAATTAGATCCTTTTCAAAGCAAATTCAGCACAATTCATCGAAATAACATGCTTTCAACATTTGCTGCAGAAACACTCCAAAAAAGGGTCAAAAAGAGGACCAGCCTTTGACAGGCATGTGCATATGCAATGTCTCCATCATCCTTCTCTTAAGGAAATATGAATCTCACCCAAAGCCATGTTTTTTCTGCCGCAGGGGACCAATTGATCCTAAAGATAGACATGTCTAGCTGAACAAAATTTTCACTTAATAAGGCCTCAAGCTACTGGAAAAACATAGGTATAACTTGAATTTGGGCCAGATCCTGGCTAAAATAACAGGGAAGGAGGTGAAAATACTTGCAAATCTTGTCAGGGTGCGGTGCTCGACAAAAGAGAGTTGGCTTGATCTTAGGTCAGAATGTCGATCACTTGGAAATTGGAATTTAGAATTGTGTTCTACAGTTTCGACTCTATAACTTGATGATGGAAGTGTAGGATTTCGGTTCATGTGCAATCCCTTAGAGTGAAAACGACGAATAACAGCTCCAACACGTGGAGGACTTGCGGCGAAGTCCCCGCTTGAACAATTTTTTATGTGATTAAGTGAGCTGATAAAAAATTTAAGATGAAAACCCAAGTGGGTTGATCTAAGCTGGAAATTGACATTTCAAGCAGCTTTTGTCATCAAAGCTTTCTCAATTTTCAGCAATTATGCACATAAACTGGAGGACACGGCAAACACACTGAGAAAATTAGGCTCTGTATATGAGAACTAGTCTCAGGGGCTTCTGTTTAAATGTCTATATTGTCAAATCCAAAGCATGATCGAGTGACAAAATGATTATCACACAACTTACTTTATCATCTGTGCGCTCTCTGACTGTAAGTATGATTAAAGCACTCTGAGAAATTTTTTTTTTTTGGGGTCAGAATAAGCAGCAGAAGCTTCTTTCAGCAACTCATCAATGGAATTTATTCTTTGCTTTTGCAGGTCAATCACTTGGTTTTGGGCCTTTTGGCTTCATTCTTACTCAGAAAGTCAGCAAAAACCAGCTGATGAAAGCGTGTTTCTTGCTGCTTCTGGCTCTTTCTGTACATTTATAAAGGAAGTGCTTGTATCAGATTATCAGACCTACCAAGAAAAGGTTCTTTTATTTTAATTTCATTCATAGAGCATGCCTCTTTGCCATGCGCAATGCAAGGATAAGCCTTTTCTTCATCCATTTGAAATATTGCATCTTTACATAAACCTCATATTCCATGCAGATCAGCTTATTGGATGATTGACCAAAGCCAAAATGATCCAATCTGAGTCAGAACACTAAGTAGCCGAACTGAATTGCATTTACAAAGAAAAGACAGAGAGAATATGTCACTAGCTAAAGCAAGTGTATAGACCATCTCTCAACCCTATTGTCTTTTTTTAATGACCTGGACTTGACTTAGCTAATTGAAACCGAAATCCCACGGATTGTCCACACTCTCTCCTAATTCCTCCTCGTCCTCTTCTTGTTCTTGAGGATTCGTCGATCTTCGCTTCCCTTCTTGTTGCTCCCAGTACTACCATCTGCATTCTTGTTGGCATTGCCTGTGTTGCAGTTCTCTGCTGTGCTGTTGTTCACATCTTTGCTGGCAATGTCGGAACTGTAGCTGCAGATCCTCAGTCAGAGTTGCCGTGACATAGTAAGCCATCGTTAGTCAAGGCTTGGATTCATGTAATGGAATTTGAAGATCTTAATGAAAGCTAATGGACAATTCATTGCCCGATTGAAAAGTGGGAACATGAAATATCGTCATAAACGCACAGAACAAGTCTTTTGATGAGGTCATCGTGCCTGAAGGTCCCCTTTAAATTTTAGAGCACGTGCGGATGGAAGATAAGAATTCATCTCATGTCATTAACATTTTAGATATTGTGGCGAGAACTGCCTTCAAATGTTTCCAATTGATAGAAAGATATTAAAGCCCAACAAAAATGAAGAATCCCCATTTTGTTATGCTCCTGCATTATGGGTGGATGGTAGCATCGATTTGTTCCGCCCACACACATCGAGTTTGCAATTGCAAAGTATATTTGAGCAAAATAATGTTTGGACAAATTATTTTTGCAAAAGACTTTGTTTTGGTAAAAAAAGGAAAAAAATATTTGAGAATTGTTTGGACAAATTAACTTTGCAAAAGACTTTTGTTATTAAAAAAAAAAAAGGAAAAAAATGAGAATTGGTTGAGGGGAGGGGTAAGCGGTTGGTTGAGGGCAAGCGGTCGGCGAGGCGGTTTGGCGACCAGATCGCAACCAGATCATCGCGACCAGATCGCACGATCCCGATCGCATGATTTGGGTTGCCGGAGGTTGCGTGGCCCAGATCTGGGTCGCGATGACCTCCGATGACCCAAATCTGCACGCGATTTGTGTCGCCGGAGGTCGCGTGGCCCAGATCCGGGTCGCGGAGACCTCCGATGACCCAGATCTGCCGGGGGTCGCAGTGTCGCCGGGGTTGCAGCAATCGCGCGACCTTGCTTCGACCCAGATCTGGATGGTCACCGGGAGTTGCAGTGGTCGCGGCGGCGACGCGACTTGCAGGGGGTCGCCGAGGTCACATGACTGGCCGCCGATGGTTGCCGTGACGCATCGGCCTCTTGCTGACCTTTGTCCAGCTCGTCACCGGCCATGGGCAGCTCCGCGCAACTTTGTTGGCCAAGCTCAACGAAAAGAAGGTGAATAGTCATGAGGACAAAACCGGAAAAATGAAATGCTAGTGAGAACATTTGTGGAAGAAATTTTTTTAGCTTGCTCTCCCTCAGCCTTCCGAGAAGGCCAAATGCCCAAGGCAGCCCCCAACTTGCCTTGGGCTTTTAGCCTTGGGAAGGCTTGCCTTTGGCAAAGGTAAGTTTAAAAAAATTTGCCAGACACTGAATATTTGGCCCAAAGGCCTTTAGGGGGCTAAAGATCCTTGGCAAAGTGGTTTTGCCAAACACAGCCTTATTATCATCTAATTGGCTTTTGGACTAGAAGAAATTTGAAGATATAGAATACACATTTGGCGTTCTATTGATTATCTTAACTTTTGGGTTAAAAGGGCTGCCCACTAAATTTTGATATTGGTCCAATTTTGCTAGAATACAATGAGGTTGGGCCTCACTGTGGCTAGGTGAGGCTCAACCTTATCGAGAGCCGGTGAGGGTCGACCTTGCAGTTGCTAGGCAAGGCTCACCTTGCCAAATCTAGTGAGGCTTTTGGCAAGGTTGCTGGCCATCGCCATGGCTATACGACCTACTTGGGTAAGAAGAAGAGAAAGAGTAAAAGAAGAAAATAAAAGAAAAAAAATGGGTTTGGGCTTGATTCTAGAGTTGTTTAGAGGAACAAAAGAGCAACTTTTTTTTTTTTGACATTTTGTTCTATTCCAAATCTATTATTGGGAATAAATTGATTCTCAAGAACAAAAACGTTATCAAACGTATTTTTGTTTCTTTTCTTTTTTTGTCCGGGGAATAAAATAATACAATTAGGCACCGTTCGACATGTTACCAAATAGGCCCCTAGTGTATTTCTCCATTTCCCCTATTTTTTTTTTTTTTTGCCTTCTTCCTTATTTATTTTTGAGAAATACTTATCTAAGTGTCATTATTCTATTGTAAGAATAATAGCATGTTTTGGGCCAAAAAATAAATAACAAATAATTAGAAATCATCGTGAGGTACACTTCTTCAAAAATATGTGGCTCCCAATATGCTGCTAACAGTAGCAAAAAAATATGCTAGCAAAGTCCCCTATATCACCTTCTTCACAAAACTCTCAAAATTGGGTTAATTTCAAAGTATTCAAAGCTTTAATCAATGGATACCACTTTCAACCTTCAAGCCTAGCACAACCAAAATATCACCATGAGTTACGTCAATCCACTACCACCGGAACATCGTCTACTATTGCCCTTACTAGCAAACATCATCACCGTAAATCAATGGCCGCCACTTTTCACGAACACAAGGAGATTGAACAACGGAAGGCTAATGCAATAGGGACATTGTCCCGACCATTGCCGGACCTCGTCATGTACGTTCCTACATGAAACACATAGCCAGACACAAAAAGGGAGAAAAGGAGATGCGGACTCACTGCGATGTTTGAAAAGGAAAAAGAAAATCACATATTGAGGTTAATAAAAGATTATTTCTAAGTGACTCCTATTGCTACACACTCGATTACACACTCAAAGCAAGTCAAGATTGGAGGAAAATATATACAACCTTGGTTCAAACATATTGTCCGATAGGTGGTGAGCGCATGGATTAATGAATTTTACGAATCATTATCAGACCATCACTACCACATTAACATGCATTCAAAACGCGGATGTAGTCTTAAACGGAGACGAACTTCACAAAAACAGTGTAAAACTTCAACAGCGTTTGTAGACTTGACTAGCCGGGACAAACTAAGGATGCTCGTACCTGTAATTCAATCGCAATTAGAGGTCAAACTTGTGCAACGAGGTTCTGGTGAGTGTCGCCAGTGACGATGAGCGCCGGTAATGGAACCTTTAGTGAGAATAGATCACTCTGAGTCTTCACGGCTAAAAACGGAGATGAATGAGGAGGGAAAGTGAGGCTCTAAGATTGCAAGAAATGACGGCTGTTGGGAAAATATGGCTTCGAACTGGGTATAACAATGAAGTCGGATCTTTAGAGTAATCAAGTTGCACTTTGAGACGTGATATAACTTTTTTTAAAGATTTATTTGCCCCACAAAATTGCTAATAGTCACCAGCAAATATTCTCCAGGATACAACAAAGTCTCAAAATAAGAATACTATATAGCAATTCTAGTATTTTTCCAAAGTCTCTATAAGAAACAATTGAAAAGATAGCTGTAATTTTTCAGAAACAAGGCCCGAAAAGATAAAAATGATCACACACTCTCTTCTGGAAAACTGACATGTAATTATAAATCAATCTTAAAAACGTAGGCAACTCTTTGTGAAAAATTGCAAAGTGAACAAATGTATCTATTCAAAAAATTGCCCAAATGAACAAAGACGTCCATTCGGAAGAAATTGAAAAAATAAACAAATGCAACTCTTTGAGAGAGGTTGCAAATTGAACGAGTATCTTTTTCAAAGGTTGTCTTGAAAAGACACAAACAAAAATTCAGAATAATTAAAATAATAATTATTTTAATAAATAAAATTTCGATTTTTTTTATAATTTCCGAAAATTCTCAATAGACAGACAGCTTTCGAATTGATTAAAGTTAATAAGATAACCATACAAAAAAAATAAAGATAAAAATAACAAAGGGGTTAGTGCGCCTAAAAATCGCGCAATTATTTGCGCACCCACATGCGGATATGGTAGGGTTTAACAACCCACACCCAATACTGACCAAAAAAAAAAAAAAAATTCACACCAAATCATTTCTTTATGTACACTAAAGAAACCTCTCACTTATTAGTTGACCAACTTCCTCCAACTTTTCTTATGTGAGACAATGAAACATACACTTAGTTTGTTTTACAAACAAACTTCCAACAACGGCAACAATGGCTAATCATGTGGAGAGGGACTTAGTTTGTTTTACAAACAAACTTCCAACAACGGCAACAATGGCTAACCACGTGGAGAGGGCCTTGAGCGTCAACGAACAATGAGCAAAAATGGCTCTGAAAAATCTGTCAGCGCCACCCCAATTTGTGGACATGAAAACGCTTTGGAGTAAAAGAGACGCCTTTGATCGTTCAAAACACTTGTTTTTATTAAAAAGCTACCTTAAATCAAATGTTTAATTGGATCCGAGATCTCTAATATTAACTCAAATCCTATGGTGCCAAATATGTTGCTTTAAGTGGTTGATCGGTTCTTGTAGCTGAAATTTCTTTAATCGGATCCAATATCTCTAAATTTCATCGTTCTTAAATCAAATGTTTAAAATAAATTAGAAATTAACAAAATTCTAATTTTTAGTTAAAGGTCAAATTCTACAATTTGACCATAAGTTAATATTTGGCCAATTTTATAAAAACTTTAATTTAAGGGCCTAATATAATGCCTATGTTAATATTGACACCCAAACGCAATTTTTTTACCTTTTTGTAATCTTTTACCAAGAGTTGGCTTGTTTTTTGTTCAAGTTTGACCAATAGCCAACCTATAAATTGGGTTGCTAGGAAGCCAACCTGTGGCTCCTGAGCCTAGAAGAGCTTGTTGAACTTAAGGAGTGATTTCTGGATGGCATTCTACTGGAAAATTGGCGATGGCCAAACAATCTCTCTTTGGTTTGATAATTGGCACCCTAGGGGGCTCCTGAACCTGCTCCTCAGATTCACTTATCTAGGTAGGCTCGACCTCTTCTCGGGCTCTCTAGGTAGGCCTGTGTTGCTGACCTCTTCTCAGATGCTGACCAAGCTCTCAAAACAGTGCTTAAATCGTGGGGTCATCCTCTCCTGGTTCTGTTGGGTGACTTGGATCATTTCTACTAGTGAGAAAGCTCCTCGAGCCGATTCATAGTGGCAACAGCGTGGAACTCCATTAGGAAGAAGAGATCGTGGGTCCATTGGCACTCCTTCGTGTGGGACAACGCCATAGTGCCTTGCTATCAGCTTAATCTTTGGCTCATTGCCAAGCGTAGACTTCCAACCCAGGCTCTCCTTCTGTCCTATGGTAGAATTGGAAGTGATGCCTGTGCGTTTTGCAAGAGTATGCTCGACTCTATTGATCACCTATTTTTTGATTGTTGTGTCACGGCTGGCGTTGCTTTCTTTTGGTCTTCCAGATACAATTTGCCTTGGCGCAATAGAACTTGGAGGGAGAACCTTCATTGGGCCGCTACCTATTTGATGGGTAAAGATTTCTACAAGTGCATTGCCCATTTTTCCTTTGGCACGCTTTGTCATATCATTTGGAAAAAACAGAAATAACATCATCTTTAGAGACTAGCCCCTGACGGTCCTGGATATACTAATTTGTTAGTAACAAAAGAGCACTTCTTTAGATTAGCATACAATTATTGACTTTTAAAACCTGCAAGACAGTTCACACATGCTTAATATGGTCAGCAGGGCTATGGCTATATATCAAGACGTCATCGAAATAGACAACCACAAATCGACCAATAAAAACATGCAAAACACGATTCATAAGTCGCATAAACATAGTCGGTGTATTAGTTAATCCAAATGGTATGACTAACCACTCATACAATCCATACTTGGTCTTAAATACAGTTTTCCATTCATCACATTTTTTTATCCTAATTTGATGATAGCCACTTTTTAAATCGATCTTAGTGAAAATGCAAGAACCATGCAACTCATCAAACATGTCATCTAACCTAAGAATATGATGTCGATTTTTTACGTAATGTTCTTGATTGCTCGGCAATCGACATGCATTCGCCAAGTTCCATCCTTCTTTGACACTAACAAAACAGGGACGGCGCACGACCTAAGACTCTCTCTTACATACCCTCGCTCCAATAGTTCGCTAATTTACTACTGAAGTTCCTTTATCTCCTCGGGATTGCATCGATATGCAAGTCGCTTAGGTAATGATGCTCTAGGAATCAAGTCAATTTGATGTTATATGCCTCAAATCGGTGGTATCTGGAAGGAAAGACATCTTCAAATTCCTGCAATAAAGACACAATAAGACTAGGCAAACTTGGGTCAAGATCATTAGTAAAAAACAAAATCTCCTTGTACAAAAGTACAAGTATCGGTCGGTCTAGAATTAATGCTCTCATCACCACACTCGATTTTGCATAAAAATTCTTTTGCCTCTTTTCTTTCCTCTCTTCTTTTCTCTCGGTTTTTACCACAATCCTCCTCTTGCCCTCTCATTTTCCTTGTGTCTTAGACACACCACGCAAGCCCTCGGATTTCTCACATTTTCTCTCTCTCTCGATTTATTGTTGTAACTTTAACTGATCTTGATACACCTCACTAGGTGTCATTAATACCAAGGTGTAAGTATTTTGATTCATCACCAATGAATAACAATTAGTATACCCATCATAATGTACCTTTCGATCATATTGCCATGGTCTTCCAAGTAAGATATGACCTGCTTGCATAAGTACAACATCACACTTTATCTTGTCTTTGTATCTCCCTATCTCAAATGAGATTTGAACTTGCTTCGACACTTTCACCTCACCACTTTCAAACCATTGAAGTCTATAAGGCCATGGTTCTTTGTCGTCTTCAAACTCAACTTATCCACCATAGTACAACTTGCCACATTCGCACATCTACCTCAATTAATGATCAAATTACAGGTCTTATCATTCACCACACATCTTGTATGAAACAAGTTATCTCTTTGTGGGTGATGTTCTTCCTCCTTTACTTGAGCTATAAGATCACGTTTAACCACCAATAAGTCTCCTTTTATAACCACTTCTCCATCACTACAATCCTCCAATGGTGGCATCTCACCATCCTCTTCTTCCCTCTTACTTTCGGACTCAACATCACCATGTCCAGTCATGATCATCACCTTCCTATTAAGGCATTGATTCGCCATATGACCCATGCCCAAAATTTAAAACATTTAATCTCACGAGTCCTAATGTTAGGGTTTTCGGTTTTACCTAAAGTCAAATTCGTTCCAACTTTACCATCCCTCTCATTCTCCTTTGAGGTTTCGGTTTTGGTGTTGTTTTCTCTCCAATCGACTTCTCATTTCTTTTCCAATTAGATCTTCAATTCTAATTTGATTCTTTTCCACTCTTGTGATTTCGATTCAACTTCAATTGCGGCTCAACTTTGATTACCTTGTCCATGAAATCCTCCAACTCAACATAGTGTTGCAGCTCCACCATCCTTCATAGAATCAATATAGCAACTAAGTTTGTCAATAGTCTCAAATTTGACTTGAGTAGGTAAATAGTGTTGGCCGTATTACCTGGGTAAGTGTTCGCAATCCTCCTTCGATCAACTATTTATTCCGTTTAATTAATATGTGATATTTATTGTTAGTTTAACAAATAGAGATGCTCCAAAAAAGAAAAGACAGCTATAGACTTCTGTTATTTACCCTTATAAAAACAAGGGATAAGTGCTCCAGAATTTCTAAAACTTGTGCGAAAATGTATTTGAGTCCTAAAACTTGCAAAAAAAATGCAAATAAGTTCTAAAACTTGTCAAAATGTTTCATTTGAGTCCTAAAACCGACGCCGTTAGCCTTTTCCATTAAAAATGCTGACGTTGCATTTTAAATAATTTTTTATTTTCCGCGTGGATTTTTTATTCATTTAAAAAAAAAATAGATTTAAAAACTAAAAAATTAGATTTATTCATTTTATCTTATTTCACCAAAAACTAAAAAGAAAAGTTAAAAAATTTATTTTTAAAAAAACAGCGACTCCTCTCCCCCACCACCACCGCCCATCGCTGGAGGGGCCGGGCAACAATCGCCGGCCTTGGGCGGGGGTGGTCGGCCCTCACCCATATAGCGGCAAGCCTCATTGGCCCCAAGCGAGGGCCGACGAGGCCTCACCCAAGGCGGCGGCAGTCGTCGGCCCTCACTTGGGGGCCGAGCGAGGGCCGGCCACCCCGCCTAGGGCCGGTGACCATCGCCGGCCCCTCGTGTGATGGGCAGCGGCGGAGGGGGAGAGGAGCCGTTGATTTTTTTTTTAACAGTTTTTAAAAATAATTTTTTTCTTTTTTCTTTTTTAGTTTTTGGTGAAAATAAGATAAAATGAATCAATCTAATTTTTTAGTTTTTAAATCTAATTTTTTTAAAAAAAATGAATAAAAAAATCCACACAGAAAATAAAAAATTATTTAAAATGCCACGTCAGCATTTTTAACGGAAAATGCTAACGGCGTTGGTTTTATGACTCAAATGAAACATTTTGACAAGTTTTAGGACTTATTTGTATTTTTTACAAGTTTTAGGACTCAAATACATTTTCGCAACAAATTTTAGTACTCCCGCAGCACTTATCCCTAAAAACAATTGTCATGTAATATAATGGTAAAACATTCATTTAGAAATCCCAACGGATTGTGAAAAAAAGATTCAAGTTATTAATTCACATCCCATACAGTACAAGTCACCTTTCCATTTGCTATAAATATGAAAAGCAATTGAGTCATTTTTAAGCCTCACAATTCACTGCAAATCAGCAGATGACGATCTAGACGTCCATGTGCTCCCCCCAGCAGGCTACTGGGGATTTAAATTTCGACCCAACTTTTGGGGAACAACATTGTTCTTCTGTAGCTTTGCATGGCCAGGAAATTTACACTACTACGATATATATAAAATAGATCATCGTCGCCCCGGCTGTTTAGATTGCTTCTGGAACATACTGCCGGATGGTCCATGTTTGTTCAACCAACAAACCAAGAACTACGCTTCTTGGCTTCCTAAATAAAACCAATTAATGCTATGGATTACCGTTAGTTCCATTGCTAGTGTAAAAATATTCCTATACATCGACCATGTGCCGAGTGACATGTGTGCTTGAAGTTGATTGTGTAAAATAATTTTTCTAATGTCAGTCACCCAACCATGAATGTATAGTATAAAATTTGTGTTACCAAGTAATAAAAGGTAAGTGAGACTGCATTCCATATCCACAAAATTAGGATAGGACAAAATACATAACCATCTTATCTTTCACAGGAAGAAATCACTAATTCCAATTTTGAAATCTTTCTTTCCTTGGACATATAATAGGAATAAACTCCATTGATAAGGAGAGAGGGAGAGTCGAGAATCTGGGAAGACGGCATGTGCAGTTTTTGGTGATCTCTCGGAAGAACTGCTTTGAGAGATCCTCGTGAGACTTTTCTTCAAACCTCACCCGTTATATTGTCCGTTCCATCGCTCTGCGCACAGCCAAAGAAGAGGACTATCCAGAATATTTTATCTTGCCGTCACCGACTACGCTACGGCAACCCCACTTCGACATGAATTATGGAAATAACTATTGATACTCTTTGGAGACAATCCAGAAGCACAAGATTCAGATTTACTCTTCTCATAAGTGGGGAGCACTTCATATTAGAAATTTAGACATACCATGGCAATTGCAGATGAATTCTTTTACTTGTAAAGGCAAAGAAAACACTTGAATTGAACTCTGGAAAGGATGTACAGTCATAGGTTAAAGAAGGTTTGTCTAGTATTAATGGTTGCCCGACAAGGAGAAGTCATGTTGCTGCATTACGTTCAATTAGCCAACGATTTGAATTATCAGCATGGAGTGCTATTTTTTTAGGGAATTGTATTCTAGTGAAGAACATTTTTGTCTTTGTTGGAAGATATGCATCACTGGAAGATACATTTGGATTCTTGACCAAATTGGTCCGTACATAAATTGGCTAGAAATCTTAGATTGAGAATAGATTTGATTTGTGAATATTCCTTTTCCTTTATTAATTCTTTTCTGTACTATAATTACAGAAGCATTGTACATCAGAAGATTACATTGAATACAACAAATTCACAAAATCTCCCTAGTCTTCTTCGTATTCTTTCAGTCTTCTTCGTATTCTTTCATGGTATCAGAGCCTTCAGGCTGCTGATTCAATTTCGCTTCCACTCTTGATCATCCAATCTAGGAGAACTCTGATCTGCAAACAGTCAGATTTGCTTTCTAGAAAACGGGGATTATTTTATTAACAAAGAAGAAGTTTTTCCTTACCAACCATGGCTAGCTCTCCTTCGCAGGCTAGCTTCTTTCTTTGACAATCAAACAGTGGCAGAAACCTCATCCCAATTTGCTGCAACAACCCAACCAACGACCCAACCTCAGCTCGTGCAATGGCAGCCAACTCAGGCTTAGATTAATCTGGGGCAACCCATTGCGGGTCAACCAATCCAGTGGGTACCTTACCCATGGTACATCGGGTCGAGCCCTAATCCATCATTGCCTGGTAACATGGGCCACCAAAGCCACGTCCAACCCAAAGGGAGTCCACCATCCATAATTGGGGCAAACCCAACCAACGGGTTGGAGCGGACGAGTGGGTCGAGCGGGTCGGGAGACTCGGGCAATGGGACGAATCCCTACCCGGGAACTTATAATGCGGATTATCGATTCAGGTCAGGCGAATCGGGTTTAAGGACAAATCCCTACCCGAATTTCGTGCCCGGGTTTTTGCCGTTTCCCATCGGAGCCATCATCGGACGCCGGAGCCCGGGAGACCCCCGTGCGTCTCAACGGCCGATGGCCCGGGCACTGCGGCTAATCAACCTGCAATTAACCGGGCCAGAGAACTATTCCAGGTGGTCCTGAGATCTCGAACGAGCGCTGGTGACAAAAGACAAGGATGGGTTCCTAGATGGAATCGTCCCGATTCCGACCAACGACCGACTGGTGCGATACTGGAAAAAATGCAACAAACTCGTTCGCTCATGGATCGGGAATTGCATTTCTCCAAATGTCGCGGCCGGTCTGCCGCCGACGGAAGATTCCAGAAATATGTGGGAAAACATCAAGCAAATGTACGGCAAGCTAGATCGGGCAAGGATTTTCTCTTTAATGCAGGAACTTAGCGATTTAAAGCAAGGAAACATGACGATTTCCACATGCTACAACAAATTATCGTCTTTGTGGAATGACCTCGAAGCTGCAGAAGAGAAGCTTGAGGGACCAGAAGATACGCTCGCACAATACCGATCGATGAAAGAGTGAGAAAAGGCTACCCGATTTTTGCTTATCTTGAATGAAACTTAACATTCCGATCCTTGAGATATTGACTATGGAACCCGTGCCACCTCTCGGGTGGATCTTTCAATTAGCTGTCCAGGAAGAAAGCCAGAGGCTCGCTTCATCAGAACCGGCGAAAGGAGGAGAGAGCTTTGCTCTGGCCAGTCGCGGCGAGCGACGAAATTGGACGCCCAAAACCCTAGCACACGAGAAAGGGGACGAGCTAGGGTTACGGGCATCCGGATCTGAAGACTCCCGTCTCCTTAAAAGGGGAGGAACGAGCGGCTCAGATTTGCCGCTCGGATCGGACGGCCCAAAAGGGCCCATCTACTCATCTGGATCCAACGGACGAGATGAGAGGACTTGGAAATCATCCGACGATGGCTGCATTTCCCTCGCATCCGACGGTGGGAATTATTTCTCAAGATCCGACGGTGGAGGGATTTTCTCAGCATCTGCAACAAAAAATTTTAACCCAAAAAAGGGTAAATTATATTGTGATTTTTGCATAAGGCCACACCACACAGTGAAAAATTGCTGGAAATTGCACGGTGAACCCGGAGAAAAAGGGAAAAGAATTTCTGCAGCTTATCAGGTTGGTTTTTTCTAATGCTGATCAGTCCATTTCAAATGACCAATACCAACAACATGCAGGCAATACAGAAATTAGACACCTCAAACAAAGGAGGAAATTTCTTAGGTATTTCTCGTTGCCTGATCAATATTGTTTCCAAAAAAACCTGGATAATTGATTCTGGGGCAAGTGATCATATTGTTTGTGAGAGGGCACTATTTTTAGATATTCATGAGGATTTAGAATTTCCTATTTCTGTTCAATTACCAAATGGAAATAGTACTCATCTCAAAATCACTGGAATAGTCAAACTCAGCCCTCAAATCACACTTCAAAATGTTTTTTTCCTTCCAGAATTTCAATTCAATCTTATTTCTGTGTCCAAAGTCTGCAGAGAGAATTCCTGTCGTGTATTGTTTGGTTCTGACTCTTTGCTTATTTCAGGCCCTTTCGACTGGCAAAGTGATGGGCTTGGGTAGTCTTTCTGAAGGGTTATTTCTATGGAAGAATTCTCCAAGTAATTCATCTTTATTTCCTTCAAATAAAATGTCATTGTGTAACACGACTACCAATGATAAAGACTATCTTTTACATTCACGTTTGGGTCATAGTGCTTCCATTCCTTACTCTAAGTGTCAGATATGTCCAATCGCAAAGCAATCACGCATTCCTTTTTCTCTTAGTAACAATCGTGCCATAAATGCTTTCTCGTTAATTCACATGGATGTCTGGGGTCCTTACCATACCCAACATCATGATGGGTCCCGATATTTCTTGACAATTGTGGACGATTATTCTCGTGTCACCTGGATTTTTCTGATGCAGTCCAAAGGACAAGTTTTCTCATACTTGAAAACTTTCATTGCTCTATCCAAAAATCAATTTGGAAAATTCATTCAACGAGTTAGGACAGACAATGGCAGGGAATTTTTTTAATAATAACTGCAGTTTACTCTTATCATCTCAACGAATTCTTCATGAAAGTACTTGTGTTTATACTCCACAACATAATGGAGTAGTGGAGCGTAAGCATCGTCACCTATTAGAAGTTGCACGTGCATTAAAATTTCAGGCATCTATTCCTGAAGATTATTGGGGCGAATGCATAATTACTACAGCATATCTCATCAACCGTATGCCCACTCGGGTACTCAATGGAAAAACTCCATTTGAATTACTCTTCAAGAAGAAACCAGAATTGAGACACTTAAGGACATTCGGTTGCCAGTGCTTTGCTACTGTCTTGGGTCCTCGAAGCAAAATGAGCCCTCGAGCAAGACGCTGCATTTTTATGGGTTATCCGAACTTACAAAAGGGGTATCGTGTCTTAGACCAATCAACACTAGAATTCTTCATCAGCAGAGATGTAATTTTTCACGAGGACGTTTTTCCTTTCAAAGAAAAGGATTTTTCAAAGGAGGCATCAAACACTTCTGGTAAGTCTTTCTCTATGGAAGAATTTCCACATTCTGAATACCTTGTCACAGGAACTCAAGCGCCAATTACTCCAATGGCTTATGAGATCTCTACACCAAAAATTACCGAAAACTCCAATGACGAAGTTCAAGGAAATCCCTCCGTGATAGAAGATTCCTCCAATGAAGTTGGCAATACGAAAGTGTCCTCAACTCCCGTTCCAGTAAATCCTCCTCGAAGATCTGGTCGGTCTACACGACCGCCAGCCTGGACACAAGACTATGTTTGTGCATCCCTGAACTCATCAGGTATTCATTACCCAATATCGTCTTATGTTTCGTTCCATAGACTTTCACCGGAATATAGATGTTGTGTGAGTCGAATATTAGAGGATGTTGAGCCATCTACTTATGAAGAAGCAGCCAAAGACCCAAGATGGCAAAAAGCCATGGGGGCTAAATTGCAGGCACTAACTGCAAATGGAACCTGGGATTTGGTCATTCCACCACCAAATAGGAAACCCATCGGATGCAAATGGGTTTACAAGATCAAATACCATGCCGATGGATCCATTGAGCATTACAAAGCTCGGTTGGTGGCCAAAGGATTTACTCAACGAGAAGGGTTTGACTATCATGAGACCTTCTCTCCAGTCGCCAAAGACGTAACAGTAAGATCATTTTTATCTATTGCTGCTATTAATGATTGGCCATTACATCAAATGGATGTGCATAACGCCTTTCTGCATGGAGATCTAGAAGAGGAAATCTACATGGATATTCCTCAAGGATTACGGAGACAGGGGGAGAATAGAGTATGTCGTCTCCGTAAATCCCTTTATGGTCTTAAGCAAGCTTCTAGGCAGTGGTATGCCAAATTTGCCGATGCTCTCACTTCTACAGGTTTCAAGCAGTCCAGATATGATTACGCCTTATTCACATGGAATCAAGGTACGTCATCTATTTATCTGATGATATATATTGACGATATCCTTATCATGGGAAATGATAGAACTGCGATAGAGAGATTCAAAAAGTATATGCACCTTACTTTTCACATTAAAGATTTGGGAGCACCCAAATACTTCATTGGGATAGAAATTGCTAGATCTGATTGCGGGATTTCTCTTAGTCAACGGAAATTTGTGCTGGAGATTGTATCAGAGGCAGGATTGTCAGGATGCAAACCATTAGTCATTCCAATTGAGCAAAACGTGAAATTGACCACCAACGATTATGATGCAGGGACATCTGAAAATCATGATCCCATCCTTAGTGATCCTTCAGGTTATCAGAAGCTCGTTGGGAAACTTATATACTTGACTATGACCAGACTCGACATATCATATGCAATGCAGACCCTCAGTCAGTTTATGCATAGCCCTAAGTTGTCTCACTTAAATGATGCTCTGAAGGTCGTAAAATATTTGAAGAAGTGTCCAGGACTAGGGATTTTTTTATCCAGAGATTGCAACATGGAAATGTTAGCATACTGTGATGCAGATTATGCGACCTGTCCTATGAGTCGACGATCCATTACAGGTTTTTGTATTAAACTTGGAAATTCTCTTCTTTCATGGAAAACCAAGGAGCAGGCTACCGTATCATTATCTTCAGCCGAAGCAGAGTATCGAGCTATGGCAAAGACTACCTGTGAGATCATATGGATACGGGGACTACTTGGGGATCTTGGGATAAAATTGAAGGGTCCGACCAAGTTGTTCTGTGACAACGATGCCGCACTCAAACTTGCAGCAAATCCTATAGTTCATGAAAGAACAAAGCATATAAAAGTTGATTGTCATTTCACTCGAGACAAGATTCAAGGAGGAGTAATCCAAACCAGAGGAATTGGAACGGAAGAGCAACCAGCTGATATATTCACCAAACCTCTATGTCAAAGACAGCATGCATATCTACTAAGTAAGCTAGGTGTCTTGGATATCTACCGGCCACCAGCTTGAGGAGGAGTGTTGGAAGATATGCATCACTGGAAGATACATTCGAATTCTTGACCAAATTGGTCCGTACATAAATTGGCTAGAAATCTTAGATTGAGAATAGATTTGATTTGTGAATATTCCTTTTCCTTTATTAATTCTTTTATGTACTATAATTACAGAAGCATTGTACATCAGAAGATTACATTGAATACAACAAATTCACAAAATCTTCCTAGTCTTCTTCGTATTCTTTCAGTCTTAGTTGAAAATAATGCAATTAAAGTAATTTAACAAAGCTTAAAAGTACCCAACCACGGGCAGCTAAGTTGGTGTGTGTTCTCCCTTCCATCGTAGAGGTCGGGGGTTCGAGCCTTCTTGTTGCTAAAGTGTCTTAAGCAAGGGTGTCCCGAGATATTGACGCCTTAGCATAAGCGAAAGGCGGGCCCCAGTGGATCCTCAGTTACCGGAAAAAAAAAAAAAAAGGCTTAAAGGTAGCAGTTCCATTATTATATTTCATCTATTTGTTGGTTTATCACGTCTCTATACCTATTTAGACACTCTGTACCTCCATGTTGATGTTGTTAAATTAGGAGGAGCAATTGATTAATTATATGTGTTTCCGATTTTCAAATTATCAAACTACTTAAACATCAATAAGCCCAATAAAAATTTCTTACATAAAGAATGCAACTTTAGAATAATAAATACATTAGCCATATATATGTTTGTGTCTATATATAGATTGTGCTTTTTCCACTTGCACTTTGGTTAAAACACTACCCAATACAGTGATGTGATTATTTTACACATTGTGGGGTCACACCTTTTAGAGTCTATACATTCATGTGGTGTCCTTTATTGACACCTAAATTTCGTCATTTTACTTAAAACTTAATCACATACAAAATTAGGAATTAGTGGCAAAAAAAAACCTTATGGGTCGGGTCGTGCCGGATCCAGCCTTGACCCGGTCCGCCCCTTTCCTTTTCTCTTTCCCTCGCGCTGGGCCCGGCCGAGCCCTTTTCCCCTTCAGCCCAGCCCGCACACGAGCTGGTCGTCTCCCTCCTGCCTGCCGTCCTTCGCGCGTGCCTGCCAAAAAGGAAGAAAAGCAGCAACAGCAGGGGGAGCAGGGGGAACAGCCGAATCAGGGGACGATCGGCTAGAGTTGGTGGTCGCGGATCAGGCCGGCAAGGGCAGCTGGCACGGCAGGAGGCCGGGCGCCCGCGGAGAGAAGAAAAGGAGCGGAGGAGGACTCTCGAAGAAGGAAGGGAACAGAAGCACCGTGAGAGAGAGAGGGAGAGAGAGGGAGAGAGATAGCGCACAGAGAGAAAACCGAGAGCGGGAACAGAACAGAAACACAGGGGCGGAGACGGAGAGACCGAGAGAGAGCTCGGGGGGATTCAGAGAGAGCTCGAGGGCCAGAGAGCAGGGAGGGGGGGAAACCAGAGAGAGGAACAGAGATCTTCTTCTCTGCCCTCCGCCGGGCAGGGGCGCTCCGAGCCCTCCGCCCTGCGACCACCAGCTGCCCGCCCGAGTGCCGCCACTGCTGCCGTGCTTCCTTCTGCCCGAACCCGCGACGCCAGCAGCCCGAACCGGTCGCCGAGCCCCCTCGCCGCGCGACCTGCAACACCCGCCGACGCTGCTGCCGGCCACCGCCGCTCCCAGTCCCCTCGCCGCGCCACCTCCGCTCCTGCACCCATCTCCGTCGCTGACGCCGCAGCGACCACCAGTAGCTCGAAGCCGTGACGCCGCTGCAGCACCGGCAGCCGCGACGACCGCCGCGCCAGCAGCCCAATCCCTCTGCCGCCGTCGCAGCACCAGCTCAGCGCCGCGAAGGAGCAGTGGAGAGGGAGACCGAGGGAGATCCGAGAGAGAGGTGGTAAACGGAGAGTGAAGGTCCAACCGACTAGAGAGCAAGAGAGGGCGCCTCGGCCCTGCGCAGACCCGTCCGAGGACCTTCCCGGCGACGTCCTCAAGCCGAACAGGTACGCTCGGCTCTGCTTGCATTCTGTTTTGGGCACACCGGGCCGGAGATCGCGGCCGTCCGGCTCGCGCGAGCTCCAGCCCTTGTCGTCCTTATCTTTTGTTTCCACAGTCCCCGTACGTCGTGCGTCGAGGTGGGAACCTTAGGATTTGTTGGCGCACGTCAACTGTTTGTGAAAATGTCTCAGTTAGATCTGTGAATACTTACACCGATTTTTGCTTTGCTTTCGGAATGCTAGTTGTGATTCCATGTTTCCTTCGTTCCTGGTTGCTTAGTCTGCATTTCCTTGTCGCCTGTTTCGACCAACGGTGGGGTCGGGTCCGTCAAGTCCCCGAGTCCGGATTGGGTCAGTAAGGCCTTCGGAGTTTGGGGATCGCTGGAGGCGACCGCACCGCTCGTTCGTGGCCGCGTGGGTCGGCATCGGCGGGTTGGTGTTGAGGCGAAAGAACTTTCCGGTGAGAGTTCGTCCGGAGGACGGCTGTTTGGGTGAAGTTAGGGGGTAACGAACGTGTAAGTAAAGAAAAAAAGACGAGATGGAAAAGGAAGAAGACGACGCCGGAAGAAGAGAACGTGTAGAGGGGTAGACTTAAGGAGAGGAGAAAAACAAAAGGAAAAGTAAGAGAAAAAATATAAAATAAGATAAAATAAAAAAGCAAAGAACAAAAAGGAGGAAAAGAGGTGCGGAAGGGGTGAGGAGAAGATGAAGCAGCCGAAAAAGAAAAGTGAGAAAAAGAAAGAAAAATATTAAATTTAAAAATTTAAAAAAAATTTAAAAAAATTTTAAAAAATGGTAAATCTAGTTTTTTTTTCCTGGGAAATTCGAAAATTCATTTTTCTTATAAAAATCCGAAAAAAGTTTCGAAAATCCAAAAAATGCAAAATTTGGTTAGGAATTGCTATGTCTTGCTTTTTAAATGTAATTAGGTATTTATTTACTCGTATATTGATTATATCGCGTATTTAATTTACATATTTAATTATGTTTAAGTGCAGATGCTCAATTTTATTGCAACTAGTATCTTGGTAACTATGATTATTATTTTAATGATTGTGTATTTGCATGATCACCTCATATGTTAGTGAATAAGTATAAAATCAAACCAAACTGCCTAACAAAATTTTTTTCTTTTAAAATGAGCAAGATTAGATACCAAAAGGGGATTAATTAGTGTAATCAAGTCCCAAACTCTAGATTGTCTGGTTGAGTAGGAAGTAAAGTACACTCTCATGCCTTACTTAACCGATCCAATAGGCTAATGGCGACTCCTTTTTGCAAAATTCTCGAAAATACCCAATATCACGCAAGGTATGGGCTTAGGAGAGCTCGCGCCTAATCATGAGCCTTAAGTCCATCCTTTAGGTAATACCCTTAAACCTATTCCCTTCCCCCGATAGTAGGTCGCGACAAATGGCAAGGAGAACCCGTGCATTTTTTAACTATGTCTTGACCTATCTCTTCTAATCCCAAGTCAGATAATATTTCCGCATCTCAAAAAGCCATTTTCTTGAATAATTCCATGACTTTTCTGCAAATAAGTCACGTAGATTATATTTAACTGACTTGGCATTTGTAACCTCCACGATTGACAAAGAGCGTGTGGTTTTGAGTATCTTGCTCTCCTCGAACCACCTATTAGCAAAGGCCAGAGTTTCAACCATCCCATGCGATTCTCATTCCTCAAGTCATCCAATACTTCTTTCCATCTAGTACCTCATGAAGGAGCCACTGCAACTCTTCTGCACTTTTATTCGCAATGCCTTCTTTGACACAGTATTTTTTTGATAAGCAATCCACATCAAAGATTTTAGGTTTTCCATGGCACACCCACATCCTAAGCTCGAAACATTATTTCACCTTTTCATCACTATATAGCAAATGAGCAAGGGTGGTTTTTGCCATTCCTCCTATAGGATGGAAACAACCGAAACACTCTCTGGAGAAGAATTCAAGCAAATGTGCGATGATCTTTTCCTTATCCTTTTTTCTGCCAAGTATATTTTCATTGCTCTCAAAAATGGGAGTTTTCCTCTCAGTAGGAAGAGTTGCCTCACTGTGATTATTTTCTAATGGGAAATTCATAATTTTTTCAATCCGATCTAGTTTCTTTCTAAGTCTCCGAATCTCATCACCCACCTTGAGGCGGTGTGCAAGCTGATTTAGTTTAGAGAAGAAAAGGCGCACCTCTTTTGTCATCTTGTTGCCGGGAGTAACCTTCCGCCTCAAATGATCGGGTCGCCTCTGACAACAAGATGACGAAAGAGGTGCGCCTTTTCTTCTCTAAATCAGCTTGCATACTGCCTCAAGGTGAGTGATGAGATTCGGAGAACTAAGAAAGAAACTGGATCAGATTGAAAAATTAGGAATTTCCCATTATAGAATAATCATAAGGCAACTCTTCCTACTAAGAGGAGAACTTCCATTTTTGAGCGCGATGAAAATATACTTGGTAGAGAAAAGGATAAAGAGAAGATCATCGCACATTTGCTTGATTCCTCCTTCGAAGATAGTGTTTCGGTTGTTTTCATCCTCGGTATAGGAGGAATGGGAAAAACCACGCTTACTCATCTGGTATACAATTGAAAAAATGTTTCAAGCTTAGGATGTGGGTGTGCCATGGAATCCTAAAATCTTTGATGTAGATCTGATCGTAAAAAAAAATACTGAACTCTGCCGAAGAAAAGGCACACCTCTTTCGTCAACCTTGAGGTGGTGTACATGTATTATACTTGTTCGGGTCAGGTCAGGTTTTTTTGACACCCCTTGCGACGTGGTGAAGCAAATCTTGTACATCGTACAGCACGTCTTGAGATTCTTAAGCCAAAGCTTGATCTGGTGGTTGTGCCATTGCTGCCTCTTGGCGTCCCAAAGCAGAGCTTGGATGGTCTGGACGGTGTCGTCAAGGCTTTGGAGCTCGTCCTTGGCATAGCAGAGCTGGATCTTCTGAGAAGCCAAGGAGCCTCCAGGTTTCGCCATTTTGAAGGCGAGGCTTTCTAAGTATGGCAGTGGCAAGCTGAAGTGAACTGCTTCCGCCATTTCAGAGAGCAACAAGCTAGGGCCGAGGAGTTCGGAGTTTTCAGATCTGATGCTTTCGCCGTGAGTCGACAATGGCTGGGTGCTTTTATTGTATCCATCATTGCCCCTCTCTCTAGATTTCTTCATCCTGACAAGTCTTGACAAGTCCAGCCCAATTCATCTCGTGTTGTCCGGGCCCCACGAAAATCATCCAAAATTGATGCAGACCCTCTCTCCCCTCCGTCTCTTTCTCGATGCAGGCCCATGTTTGCAGCAGACCTGCTGACGCCATCTCTGCCTCCGCCTCCGCCGTCGCCTCCCGAGGCCCGCCGTTGCCTCCCGAGGCCTGCCGTTGCCTGTTGAAGTGGCTCCAATACCTGAAGGTTAGGGTTTTCAACAGATTCTTTGTTTCCCATGCCTCCTTTGGGACTTCGCATCCTTGATGTGCTATAACAACTCATCTTCAAAAGTCACAACCTATCTTGATTTTTGGATCGGAAAATAGAAACCACCTCGGTCAACTTATTGCATGGATGCCATCAGCTACAACAACCAACCCTCCGAAATTTGGCAAGAAACTTGATGATCAACGTCGTTGAAATTACCATCGACAAATTAGGCATTCTTGAGATCACATTAGTTCCTCGGTTGGAAAAGGAAAGACAGCGAAAGCCAACCCATCTTACTTATGTAGGAACTCCTTTACTTCTATAGGTTACGGTCGGCAGAACCTCATCGGATTAGGACCTTTCTGTTTGATCCATAGTTGCTCACAAATCTAGACAGAAATCCAACCTTTCTAGCTCTGGAGCAAGGTGGTTACTGTTTTGATTCGCCGAAATGCGTTCATTTTCTATATCTGCTTTGAAACATACATCTGATTTTCCTAGATAACACTACTATGAACCTGTGCATTGCTGCTGATGGAAGCTCACACTTTTTTGGTGCCCATCGCAGACTTTGGACCCCCATCGATGGTGAATTTGATGACTACATTGTTAATCCAAACTAAGCTCCAAAGATTAATCTTCTTCTTCACCATTCCACAATAAAGCTTCCCAAACAGCACAGATGGAGTTTTTGCAGGCGAATCAGGGAGAGACTGCATGACAGAATGATGCAGCACCAGCGATCGAGGGCACGGCATGGACCAACCTTCTTGCCCAACATGAGAAAAGATGAACGTTGAAAAGCTAAGGAACGGACAATAAGTTGGCCAAAGCAGTCTCCACCCCTGCATCAAATATAACCCATTCCCGCTGGAGACGCAATCCTCAAATTCATAGTTGAACCAGCCAATGACAAGATATTTCTAAAGCATGATTCAACGTCATTTTTCCACACCTTTTTGTGATATTTACTCCATTCAAAAGGACCTTCAGGTAATTGTTAAAAATTGATAATTCTTTTGAATTATCAATTTTTAATCATATTTTCATAATTTTTATAATTTTTAATCTTGTGTCCAATATTTACTCTTTTGATTTGTTTCAACTCAGCCCCACATCGGATATGTTAATGTGGTGTGAGCAACCGTGATAGGTGTAAGCGTGGCCCCGAAATAGTCAGTCAAACAAGACGAAGATAATAACACGCCACAAGCTCAAGAACAGTCCCCTTCCTTCAAGGGTCACCGCTCAAATCCGTCTAACTTCTATGGCTATAAGTACTGATCTTTCCTCCCATTGTTCTTCCACTAAAGCAAACGATTCAAGAAGAAGAAGGAACATCAAGGGACATTGAAGTTCTCGACGACATGACAAGCCAAACCGAGTGAAAGAAAAAGATGGCGAGCAAGGTAGCCAGAGTCCTGATCATGTGCCTCGTCCTGGGGGCAACGTTCGGGATGGGCGAGGCCTTCGGAGAGCTGATGAAATCGTACTGGAAATGTTTCGTCGAGTGCCACAAATCGTGCCAAGCCAAAGGCCTCGGCAGCACCGTCTGCAAGATGAGGTGCGATGGTGAATGCATGGCCCTGAAGACCGCAGGTAATGTCGCGAACTGAAATTCTTCGCACCCTGTTTCTTTCTTTCCCCCCCTCGAAGCTTGCTGGTTCGAGGGTTACATCGTCGCATCCCCGGCTATGTGTCGCACCTCCTTGGACAATGAACGTGACTGTTCGGGGCCGCTTCGATCCCGTCCTATGCATCCGGGGCGAGACCATGTTTCATTGTCCATTCCATGTAATGATCACGGGCGATAGATGACGTTGGTTTCGGTATTTCCGTGTGCAGCCAAACTGACCGGGCAGCAGCCTTGACGGACTACGCCAAGCTCAAAGCTGGAAGGAGCTCGCCCCCGATGGCCCAGGAGGAGCTGGAGCTGGAGGAGGAGTAGCCATTTCAAGATCACAAGATTGTTTTTCCTAGTGTTTGTTGTTATGCATCGTTCCTCAAGTTTTGCTTCATTTTCGTCTTCGTTTTCCGGATTGCACGTCACCCGCGACGTGTACGAGTGGTAATCCGTCTCGTCATTTGAATTTCAATAATCGACTGGTTTAAGTTTGAGTATAGCATCCGTCGTCGGCGTGGTCAGTTTGAGTGGAAATAAGATCACCTAGCAGGATAAAACACGGCATAGATTGTACCAAGTTTCCGTCTGGCTTTTATTTATGAACTACTTGGAAGCTACTGATGCTTCCTCAACATGGCTCGAAGTTTCAACTCTCTCTCTCTCTCTCTCTCTCTCCCCAACTGCTTACATTCTCATCTTCTCCTTCCACCGAGAAACGAAAATGGCCGAGACCTCCTCTAGTTCCTCCTCAGGAAAGGCCGGCCAGGTTCAGTATCGACGCCATAGCCGATGACGACGATCCTTCCGACCCTTTAGTGTCACTTTTGTCCATCCGCTTGCTCTGTCGGAGTCGTTGTGACCCTTCGATTTTTTCGATGTTGCGGCGCTCTCTCCGCTCACGCTGAGGTTGCTGCTGCTCCGAGGACACGAAGTAGGACTTTTCCTGGTTCCTGAAAATGCGATCCACTTCTCTCGCAGGGAGGTCGAAGGACAGCTCCTTGGCCTCTCTGTCCATCCGGTTGATTATGTTCTCTTTCCCTACAAACGATTTGCTTCCACTGCATTAGCTCTAGCGAAATGAGCCCGAAAAGTGAGATGAGCGGCTATTCTAGAGCGAGACTTCACCTGCGAGGAAGATTCGCTCGTTCTTATGAGCATTGATTCCGAACCCAACCATTCTCAGATCCTCATTCTGCTCCGCGACAATAGCGATTGGGTGACCCGCCGGGATGACGAAAACGTCACCAGGTGACAGTTGGGATGTTACCTGATGGATAACCAGAGAAAACTTAAATCATTGGAAATCGTGACATGGTATGATAGTCCCATTAATCATCATGACATGTTAATGCATTTGGATTTAAGCCACTAGCTAGTAGCCATCACCCCCTAAGTGCACACTGATTTTTCTGTAACGAAAGCCAAAGAAATCTTTAAATACTCAACCTCAAGAGCTACTCTTACCATAATTTGCCTCGTCATTTCATTGATATAGTTGATTATTAGCTATTTAAAACAGTTCTATCGTCTTAGATTATATTATCGACGTTATGTTTACCTTTTGGTATCTTGCACTACCTCCTTGCTCTGTCTCTTGCTCCTCCTCCTCCTCCTCCTCCTCCTCCTCTTCTTCTCTCTCTCCACCCGAGCCCCACCTCTGCTGTGCTTGGGCTAGATGAGGGCAAGCCATCTCGAACCATCCATTTCCTTCTACCACAAGCACCACCGTCATTGACTTTGAGTTATAGTGCGGCACCATTGTTGAGCCCTGCCAAAGTCGGACATAAACCATTGCTAAACCATATGAACAGAGACGCTCGAATCCATGGAAGTGCGACAATGACAATACTAATGTTTGCTTTACTTGGTAAACTTCCACAAAAGTTACAGAGACGCCCAAGTCGAGAAGTTGCTTGAACTCGCCAGGCGAGGCTTGAAAGAACCGGCCGAACTCATTGGAATAGATTGGCTCCTGGCCCAGCAGATTGAATGGACCTCTCAAGCTGTGGCCTTTATTTTTCAACCAACCACGTTGTTCGCTCAGTGCCCGCCGTTGCTCTTCGCTGGCTCTTATCATTACGCCCTGCCTCTGTTGCCCAAACAGCCTTTCTATTTGATCTCTGGATGTCTGATAAATGGGGAAATTAACCATGGAAAATGATGGAATCAGGTAAAAATATGCGAATACACTTTCTTGGCTCTGCTGCTATAACGTATGTATCGATCAACTTACTCTGAAGAAAGTGAACTTACTTTCAAAGAACTCTCGAGAATTTCACTGCTGAATACCATGTAGTATGATTCCGGGTTTTCAGTACCGACAGGGTAAAATTCCTGCGATCAAACAATCAGGTCAATGTACACCACTCCCGTTAGCCTTCACAAGTTCAAGAACTGTGCTATTTCATAATGGCTGTTGCATAGAGTTGATTAAAGTGTTCAGCACTCAAGGTGCCCTTCTCAATTTCATGTAAACTGTGCATTCCTAGTTTTCCAAAAGTGAGGCTAATAGAATGATCAAGGAGTGACAATTACTCGACCTAATACTTGTACACTGAACTACCTTGAATGTGCCGGGAATATTAACGGGCTGAATTAGTTTGGCGATCTGAACTTGTCCATCACGTCCGCTGCTGATGAAGTAAACGGTAGTTCCGGCAGGGACTCTCATCACGTCCCCACCCTCCAAGTGGTAAGACTGTTTCTTATCTTGCCACACCAAACTTATAGTCCCTTCGCCTGTAAGAAATCAACGCGATTGATCAATATCATTGCAGACTAGGTACTGTGATGGCCCTCTAGATCTCCATGGATCTCAATGAGCAAAGAACACAGCGTCTGAAAGCACTAAAAACTAAATTGGTGAACACCAAATTACTAGTGACTTAACCCTTCAGGACAATGAGAATGCAATCAGCATCGACGTGGTGAGGCAAGACGAAGGTATTGGGGTTTGCCTCGAAGATCTCTAGTCGATAGTTCTTAAGGCCTCTGAGGAGCCTGGACCTCTTGTCGAACAGCTCGAGCACTCTGATTTGACCTTCTTCTGCACGGAATCGGCTGTGGAGCATCCGTGAATGGAAGTAGTACGGATTATCCCCACTCTCTCCTACTTCGTCCTCCTCCTCTTCTTGCTCTCGAGGGTTTGTCGATCTTTGCTTACTTTTTTGCTGCTCCCGGAATTGCCGTTCGCATTCTTGTCGGCACTGCCTGCGCTGCGGTTCTCTGCCCTGCTGTCGCTCGCATCTTTGCTGGCAGTGTTGCAACTGTTGCTGCGGATCTTCGGTCGTAGTAGCTGCAACATAAAAAGTAGCCGAAATTTTAAGTCATAGAAATTTTGAATGCTGCGGATGCTCTATCTTTGACTGATGCCATGTGGCTAACTCTCTTGAATCTCCAGGTGGCGTCGTGTCGGTCGATATACGTTCACTCAAGCAAGGCTGATGCAACATTTACAAAGTAACAAAGGCATAGCTAGAAGTCATCAAATCATGTAGTGAACGACTTATAATAATTTTGCATGCTGAATTTAATATAATTTTTTCTGGACTTATTTTGCACAACATATAATACCTAACAAGTGTTTAACATCTCCTCCTCCAGGTGTCTCCCTCTTCTCTCGCTCTCTCCGCTGCTGACACCTGAATTTGCACAGCTGCCTCTGCTGGCCTCCGGCCTGCCTCTCGCAGGCGCGCTCGCACCGCTTGTACCTCTCCGATCGAGAGGCGTCCCTGAGGGATTCCAGACTCCATCGTTGACCTCTCGCTCCCTCTCCCTGTCCCGCCGCCGCTCCCGCGCCCTCTCCCGCTCCTCGCACTGCTCCCAGCACCGCTCCCGCTCCCGCGGCTTGTACGGCTCGCACAGCCGCCGACACTGGTCATACTCCCCCCCGGGGCCCCATGCTGGTTCCCGCTCACCACGGGGGCCCTCCGGCTCCCGCTCTCCTCCTCCACCCCCTCCACCACGGTGGCGGCCGCGGCCGCGCTGCCAGCGGGGGTCGAGCTCTCGGCTTCCAGGTCTCTCCTCCTCCTCTCGCCTCTCTTCGCGTTCCCGGTATCGGAGCTCGCATTCCTTGTGGCACGTGATGTACTCCTGCACGTCCTCGCCGTCGCAGTCGTCCAGGCACCGCAGGACCTCGGTCTCCGGGCCTCGGCGGAGGGCGAGAGAAGTGAGGCAAAGAGAGAGGAAGAGGATGAGCAGAGAGAGAAGGCGCGGCACCTTGAAAACCATCTTGCTCATAGCTTTGCGAAGCGCTTTCGGCGATGCGATTGACGAAAGGAAATTTCGCGTTTTTCGAAGGAGATTCGACGATGGCGATCCATGGCAATGGGACGTTTGCATGGCGTCGACATTTGGGGGTGCGGATTGCCATGCAACGCGACACGTGTTGCGTTGGCGTGACAAAAGAGTTGAGTTCGATTGCCTCCGTGTGCTCTATTTAGCACACGTCGGGACATGCCCTATTCACGTGGCGTATTAGACGATGATAAGTGCGGACGTTAAAAAAGTTATAGGAGCGAGTAAATGTAAAAACAACAAAATCCAATATGCGCACAGTTATATCTTTACGTTTAGGTGTATATACGCGAATATAGTTTTTATCTATTATGTATAGGAGCGATAAATTTAATTACGAGTACTGTCGCCTAACATGCGTGTATTCTTTTTAAGGTTGATATACATATTTGCAATGCCCAATCCTAGTATGGTTTCCAAGAAAAAAATCATACTCAACGACAACGTAATCCTAATGTTAAAGTTACCTTTAGTAATATAGACACATCCATCTCATATGGCAAGATTGTGCATAATAAAAATAGGATAGACTTTAGAATATCCTATACATTGATGATTTAAGGTAATTAAATATTACTGTCACTTTAGGAAACATTTAAATAAAGTAAAACTATTTGAATTCCAACGGGGCCTAAGAATCCGAAGATCCAAAAGAAACTAATTATTTAGACGACATATACTATATCTCCATATTTAAAAAGGAGATCATTATTAATATTGATAATTAATGCAAGTTCTACCTCACTTTCTCATACTCAGTAGTATATTATATCTTCTAATAATAAATCAAGAGAAGTAATGTATTCAAAATAAAAAGTTTAATACCTTGGCATGTTGTGTTGACTTTGCTTTGGAAGGATCTAATTTGAAATTGGATAAAATTAATCATGTCTCAATAGATCTTAACAGACAAACCGATTAATAGAGAATTTTAGGTAATCAGATTAGATATTTTTCATGGAAACCTTAGCATTATTCTCACATGCCACATACAGCTTTGAATAGCGATCAAGCCTTCCCAACGAAGTTTCCTTTTTGGGCCCATGTAAACGTCAAATAAAGAGTCCTGACAGTTGTCGATCTTAGAATCCTTCTCCTGCACGTTCTTACTTTGATCCACTAATTCTCTATATCTCACTCTTTCACATTCACCCTCGTTGCTCTCAAACCTTAAATACATCCCTCTATTTCTTACGAACCGAAATATCCTCTGAAACTGTTCATCATTCGTTCGAAGTAAAACCTTGAAAGTTCAATGACATCATTTAGCCCATTCTGCCATTCAAGATGCCCTCATCCAGATGCTATAGCCTCCACCTCGAGCGTTCGACGAGTGTAGGCGACATTGGATCGTCGTTAAACCTTGCATTATCCATTGATGACGACTATATTCCGACAATCACGAAGAAGAAGTTCCAACAGCAACCCGCCGTCATAAAAACCTCTCAAACGACAAACAAGGAGCTGAAAGATTCAAAATCAGCTGAGTGATCAAACGCCACAAGACCCTCTCAAGAGCCTAGCAAACCCTTTCAAAATTCTAGCAACCTCTTGAAACAACCTGTGCCCGCCATGGCTGAATTGCCATCCCATGTTTCGGCAGCCAATTCTGTGTCTGAGGTTGAGGAGCAAGGCCATGAACATGGGTGATCGAGGGGATATTTTTCTTCAGTTCACCTGAACGGGAGTTGTTAGTGTCACGCCCCGATCCTCGGGTATGCACACATCCTTCTACTTAGTCGATTTTAAAATGCGATATCCCAGGACTATGTATCGCCGACCCTTTCATTTATTAAGCACATGCGGAAGCGCTTATACATCCCCAGACAATAAAACAATGGGATAGGAAAGCAGGCAATATCTTTCATATTGAAATTCACAACCACACTTTCATTAACAGCACAACTCATAGTATATTTACAATATTATTCACAACATACTTGTCTCACACCTATCTACACTAAGACAGGGTTTACAAAAGGGATGGGATCTCAGTCCACATCCGGGTTATACTCAAGATCCCTCTTTGGATCATCTTCTTCTTCAAAAGTCTTTCTTCCCTTCAGGTTCCTCCTCCTTAGCTTCTCCTCAGGGTCCTGAAATGGTTATTCAATAATCAATGAGACCACGTCTCAGCGAATTCTACCCCCTAATACCCGATTAGTAAGCCAATACACCTTAGGCTACCTAAGCACATCACGAGTCAAATGACTTACCTTGGCCTAAGCTCCTTCCTGCAAGTTAGTATATATATCAAATATACATCATCACATCACCTCACCCAGTCAGATCGAATCATCGATCAATCGACCTAGTCGATTACATGTCATTCAAATTATCTCTTGATCGACCCCTTCCATACGTTCTATAAGTCTGATCAACATCCAAAACTACTCACCCTAGGTAATATATAGATAGTATGTTATCTTATCTCCAGACGACATATAGAGTTATCGAGCTATCAAATCATACCGTACTGTCTCTAAATGCTCCGTAGAGTCATCGAGCCGGTAGATCATACCGTCCTATCTCAAGATGCTCCGTGGAGTCATCGAGCCGGTATACACACAATTTATTATACCGTATTGTCTCCAGATGCTTTGTGGAGTCATCGAGCCGGTATACACACAATTTATCATACCGTACTGTCTCCAGATGCTCCGTGGAGTTATCGAGCCGGTATACACACAATTTATCATACCGTACTGTCTCCAGATGCTCCGTAGAGTCATCGAGCCGGTAGATCATACCGTCCTATCTCAAGATGCTCCATGGAGTCATCGAGCCGGTATACATGCCATTCCAAGCAAATAATCAAATAACCGATTTTCTCATTTCCGATAAAATGTCGTGTGTGGTACACAATCGGCCCTAACCAAAATATAATAATTTCCTTTTTATAAATCCCACCATTTTTTGTAGTCCACTAAAAAATTTTTGGTATCATTAACTGATGCCCGGTTAATTTCCAATTAATTTTCCAAGATTATTTAAATTAGGGAATAAATCCTAAATTCACAAATAAATCATTTCCACACAAAATAAAGCTCAATTAAATAAATGGACTGCACCACGACAATCAGCATAAAATTATTTTCACCGGCCATCCCGGCTGAATTTCTGGAAAAATAAATAATTAATTAATTAATTTCGAAAAATAAATAAATAAATATTAAAAATCCAATTTAGGCCCGTAATGCCTTATTGGAAGCCAAATCGAATCGGGAAAAATCCCGAGATACATTCAATAAATATTAGAAGCTTTCTACTTGCTAATAACTAAGTCTAACCACCTAACATGCATCATTAAGTCACTAATTTAATTGTTCTAGACTAATCTAACCACCTAATTGCATTTAATTAAATCTAACCAACCCCTAAGCATAATTAGCAAACTAAGAAAGTATTAGTGAGTAAAACTCACTTGGTACAAGCGGGGACCGGGACACTGCGATGGCGATGCGACGGCGGCCGAAATCCGAATTTTCGGCGGTATCGACGAACAGTCAGGCCGGACCTACAAGCTTTGCAAGCCCACAGCAAAAGCTGGGCTTGGGCCGGACTTGATTGGGCCTACTTCTTGGGCTGCTTCGCGAGCTGAACTGAGCTGAGTTTCATGGGCTGAAGCTTGGCTTCAGACCTGCTGAAAACAATTGCGAACCGAGTTGCGCTGAAATGGCTAAACTGAATGGGCCTCACTGAACTCACGGGTTGGACAAGAAAACAGCTTCTGGTCTTGCTTGGAGGAGCTGGGCTGAACAAGACTGAACCGGGCCTATCTTGCTGTAGGCTTCAAGATGCGTGCTTCGGTGGGCTGGGCTGCTCAAATTCACAGGCAAGAGGAGACCGAAACTGCTGGGCCTCGGTGAGCTGCTGTACTTCGCTGGATTGAAGAAGTTGGGCAGCATCTTCGGTCGAGCAGCTGGATCAACGAAAGTGGAGCAGGCTTCAGTTAACAGGATGGGTTCGTTGGCATAAGTGGGACGCGCGGCTGCTCCGCTGGGATCTTCGACCGTGGAAGCTGAACGAGAAGACACGGGTGTGCTGGCAGAGATGGGATGAGGATTCGGTGAGACGGCGTGGTCTTCTAGGGGGCTTCACAGCGTTAGGTTGGCCGAGCTTGGAGTCAACACAGCGGCAGCTTCAGACGCGTGGGCGATTCACCGATGGAGGACGCCGCGGCTTGATTCTGGAGTCAACAAACCAGCATGAAGACAAGACTTGGTGGAGCAACTTCGGTGGATGATGAGATCGATGGAGTTGCAGGCGTGGCACACGGAGAAGCTTCACGGTCAATGATGTGGCTTCGCTTGAAGTTTAGTTGACCCGGACGTGGCAGCTTGGAGAGAAAAACTCAGAAATATAGTCAACCATCTTAGCCGAGTAATTAAATGCCTTGTCTCCTTAAAGCCCTCAAACAAATATCTAATGTTCCCACTTACTTTCTTACACTAATATCCACCGAATAAATCAATTTAATACCAAATGTTGCACCCCACTATGCCTAGTCCGAATTTCTTAAATTTTTGGACATCCAATTTCTTCTCCAATCTCTCAATTTGATGTCCAAATCTCGCCAAGGAAAAAGCCCACAAAATTTCTATAAGCTCCCAACGCTAAGTAGTTCGGTTTGCAAATCGAAAACCCCTTTTATTCGGCCGATCCGAATTTTTGTTTGTTTTCCGAAACGTCCGAATCGATTTTCCGTAAAAATCCCGAACTTGACGAAATTACTCCAAAAGACAAGACGGCATCCTATAAATGAATTGTGATATGCTCAAATGTCCGAATTTCGAAACCGAATTCAATTTCGTGGTTAAAATCGATCGAACACGATTTTAGTCCAATTCGACCTATCGGGTAGCTTTTAGGGATTTTACCGCGGTTATATCCCTTAACGGCTTCACTCAATAGATTGGTTAACTCGTGAGTGATTGGCTCAGAGAAAAAGGACCATAGGCGCGCTGGCGAAATGCCCATTTCATATATTCGGAACGGGGTTGAAATTCGGGATGTCATAGTTAGCAACGAAGAAGATTGACGAGGATGATGAATTGGGGTTATTTGGGAAGTTTATTGAGAAGTGTTCATTGTGCAAGAAAAAAATCAAGTTAGATAAGGATGTCTACATGTACAACAATTGCCCATTTTGCTTGTCAGATTGCCGTGATCGGATTGCTTTGGACAGGTTCAACAGAAAGACTTCGGGCTTGGCAAGGCTTTGAAGAAAGATTTGAATAAGTTGCAGATGTATATGTAGAGATGACTTATTAGAGATTTATTTTAGAAATTGATGCTAGATGTGACTTCTTTAGTTTTCACTGTCATTTTTTTAAAATGTATATACACAATAGGATTTCTATTGTGTAATGATAAATATTTCCCTTCTAATAAGTCGCTAATCATACCCATTCGTGCAATTTTTCAGTTCCAGCTAATGGTTCCAATTTAAATTTTTCTTTAGATACATACATATGTATGTCATGAGCTGATCAATTAGGATCGTGACCATGTGACGATTAACGTACTTTTGGATCGACTTGGATCGTCGGGATGTCTAAGCCAAACCTTTCTCGATCGATCGTACACTCGCTCGCTCACCCGTATCATAGAGAGAAGCTTTGGAAAGAAACAAGCTTTTGTATTGCTGAAATATTTGGATGGATACAAATGAAAGGGAGGACACCCCTTCTTATACTAGAGGCCTTCAAATTACATCCATTGATCTACTTTTCATCCGGTGGACGAGATCACACTGCCCCATCTACCAACTACCGACACTAATGGCAGGAGACTTCTAGAATTTGTCGTAATGACTGTATCGCCTGCCCCTAGAACATTTTGGAAGTCTTCTTGTTGGGAATCCAAACGACTGGAACATTTTGGAAGTCTTCTTGTTGGGAATCCAAGTGAGCACAGAAGGTCCTCCTCGAGAAGGCACGGCCCTTTAGCTCCAGAAACCTCTTGGCCATGACACGTACATGCATACAAGATAATAAGTATGTTTGTTCTTATTCATTGATTGCTTTTGGGCGGGCTCGAAGTAATAGAAACACTCCTTCGGCCCACCGAATAGCCCAATCGCTGGAGTTGCGTGAAGATTGAAGAACAGATTAGTACTTTTTGCAAATTTCTATGGCTGATTATTTGTGACGTGCGATTGATGCTACGGATGCAAAAAAGAGAAAGGTTCACAGTTGTTTGATTAATCAAATTGCATGATTTAGACGGCAGTTTAGAAATTTTTTTAAAAAAAAAGGGAGATGCACTTATTTAAATAACTAATATATGTATACCACATCATTTAACAAATCAAATTGTGTGAACATTCCCTTCTTGGATACCCAATATCTCACGATGCTACTTTTTCCTTTGTCTTTTAACAAAATGCTAATCTAGCGGGCAGGACATGAGCTTAGTATTATCCGATACAGAAATGTGCTATTTTTTTTAGTGAGAGTATTAGAGGTCTAATCCTAGTAATACATTTGCAAGAATTTAATAATTTTTTTTACTTGCTGAATCAAAAATTTTCCCTCTTTTTGCTCAACTTTACCATTAAAAAAAAGCTTGCTTTATGTTATTTCTCCAACTATAAATATGAACACCACACTTATGTGAATGATTGTAGAAACCCAGTTTATCTATGGTATATGCAAAATGAATTTAAGATTGGTCCAGCAAAAGTAACTAAAATGTATGTGGAAACACCTACCATTCTAGAGGGAATTTTAGAAAGACCCCAGATCGGGACTCCACATTTCAAGTCACCACAAAATAAGATCCAAGAAAAACACTTTTTTCTCTCTTTAGTGAAATTGCTAGTCCAAATGGCTTGTCCAAGTAAAGGGATAAATAAAGAGGAGAGCTTGAACGGCTTTCAGAAGAAGCTTCAATAATGTGTGTGATCACTCACACTTGAGTCAAATACCAAAGGATTTTACCCTTTCAACCATCTAATATGCTATCTGCAAAGGAAGTTTACAAAAGTTTGTCAAAGGGCGGTCCTCTTTTTTGACCCTTTTTTGAGACATGATTAATAATTTCAAATTAGATCCTTTCAAAGCAAATTCAGCACAATTCATCGAAATAACATGCTTTCAACATTTGCTGCAGAAACACTCCAAAAAAGGGTCAAAAAAGAGGACCAGCCTTTGACAGGCATGTGCATATGCAATGTCTCCATCATCCTTCTCTTAAGGAAATATGAATCTCACCCAAAGCCATGTTTTTTCTGCCGCAGGGGACCAATTGATCCTAAAGATAGACATGTCTAGCTGAACAAAATTTTCACTTAATAAGGCCTCAAGCTACTGGAAAAACATAGGTATAACTTGAATTTGGGCCAGATCCTGGCTAAAATAACAGGGAAGGAGGTGAAAATACTTGCAAATCTTATCAGGGTGCGGTGCTCGACAAAAGAAAGTTGGGCTTGATCTTAGGTCAGAATGTCGATCTCTTGGAAATTGGAATTTAGAATTGTGTTCTACAGTTTCGACTCTATGACTTGATGATGGAAGTGTAGGATTTCGGTTCATGTGCAATCCCTTAGAGTGAAAACGATGAATAACAGCTCCAACACGTGGAGGACTTGCGGCGAGTCCCCGCTTGAACAATTTTTTATGTGATTAAGTGAGCTGATAAAAAATTTAAGATGAAAACCCAAGTGGGTTGATCTAAGCTGGAAATTGACATTTCAAGCAGCTTTTGTCATCAAAGCTTTCTCAATTTTCAGCAATTATGCACATAAACTGGAGGACACGGCAAACACACTGAGAAAATTAGGCTCTGTATATGAGAACTAGTCTCAGGGGCTTCTGTTTAAATGTCTATATTGTCAAATCCAAAGCATGATCGAGTGACAAAATGATTATCACGCGACTTACTTTATCATCTGTGCGCTCTCTGACATTAAGTATGATTAAAGCACTCTGAGAATTTTTTTTTTTTGGGGGTCAGAATAAGCAGCAGAAGCATCTTTCAGCAACTCATGAATGGAATTTATTCTTTGCTTTTGCAGGTCAATCACTTGGTTTTGGGCCTTTTGACTTCATTCTTACTCAGAAAGTCAGCAAAAACCAGCTGATGAAAGCGTGTTTCATGCTGCTTCTGGCTCTTTCTGTACATTTATAAAGGAAGTACTTGTATCAGATTATCAGACCTACCAAGAAAAGGTTCTTCTATTTTAAATTCATTCATAGAGCATGCCTCTTTGCCATGCGCAATGCAAGGATAAGCCTTTTCTTCATCCATTTGAAATATTGCATCTTTACATAAACCTCATTTTCCATGCAGATCAGCTTATTGGATGATTGACCAAAGCCAAAACGATCCAATCTGAGTCAGAACACTGAGTAGCCGAACTGAATTGCATTTACAAAGAAAAGAGAGAGAATATGTCACTAGCTAAAGCAAGTGTATAGACCATCTCTCAACCCTATTGTCTTTATTTAATGACCTGGACTTGACTTAGCTAATTGAAACCGAAATCCCACGGATTGTCCACACTCTCTCCTAATTCCTCCTCCTCCTCCTCTTCTTGTTCTTGAGGGTTCGTCGATCTTCGCTTCCCTTCTTGTTGCTCCCAGTACTACCATCTGCATTCTTGATGGCACTGCCTGTGTTGCAGTTCTCTGCAGTGCTGTTGTTCACATCTTTGCTGGCAATGTCGGAACTGTAGCTGCAGATCCTCAGTCAGAGCTGCCGTGACATAGTAAGCCATCGTTAGTCAAGGCTTGGATTCATGTAATGGAATTTGAAGATCTTAATGAAAGCTAATGGACAATTCATTGCCCGATTGAAAAGTAGGAACATGAAATATCATCATGAACGCATAGAACAAGTCTTCTTGATCAGGTCATCGCAGCTGAAGGTCCCCTCTAAATTTTAGAGCACATGCGGATGGAAGATAAGAATTCATCTCATGTCATTAACATTTTAGATATTGTGGCGAGAACTGCCTTCAAATGTTTCCAATTGATAGAAATATATTAAAGCCCAACAAAAATGAAGAATCCCCATTTTGTTATGCTCCTGCGTTATGGTGGATGGTAGCAACGATTTGTTCCGCCCACACACATCGAGTTTGCAATAATGCTTAAGCCCTTTTATCATCTAATTGGCTTTTGGACTAGAAGAAATTTGAAGATATAGAATACGCATTTGGCGTTCTATTGATTATCTTAAGCTTTTGGGTCAAAAGGGTTGCCCACTAAATTTCAATATTGGTCCAATTATGAAGTTTATGTACATTCATTAATTCTCAATTATTTTGCTGGAACATAGTAATGAAGCATTTTTCGATGCAAGTTCGGATGCTTCAATTGAGTTCATTCCGAGTGACCACACGCAGGGGAAGAGTTGATATGAATTTCATTCTCATCCCTACTATTTACTCCGAGCTGCCAAACAGTATGAGACGTAATACAATACTATTCATTGTAACCAGTAAAATTAAATTAAAACAATAACTTTGAGAAAGTTATAACAAATCTAGAAAATTGATCAAGTCAATGAATAAAGATATTATATGAGTCTTCCTAACAAGTAAAAAGGACTGCTTTACAAATCAAGTATAGACTTAAAAAATTGCTATAAAATTGTAATAGAGTTAGATAGAATGTGAGGTACGGATTACCAAATCTCATTAAAGCAATTAGTTCTTGCCATCGGTGCTTTATAGATTTAGAAACTATGCCTCCCAAGATATAACATCTTGAACTTGTTTGTATCATCACTATGCAAACGGGACTCAATCAAACTTTTCCTTGAACTGGCACACTTAGAGATCTAACCAAAGAGCAAATTAAAGAGAAGAGGCATGGAAACATTGTGTTTTTCTCCTCGCAAATGAAGAATAACTGATTTCAATTTATAGAGATTGAAAGGATAGGTCTCATAAAACAAAGAATACTGCTGCAGAAAATGACCTAAAGAGACAAGTTCTTGAATGTCTATTAAAGATAAAGAAAACTGTTACAGAAAAAAGATTTGAAGAGACGTGGGGAGCTATTAACTCATAATTACAACAAAGAGGACTTTATTAGTTTTACCAAAAGAAAAAAAAAGAGCCGGAAACTCCAATTTCTTCTTCGCCCCAACCGTGTCAAAATCCAAACTCATCCAATTCGAGGCACTCGAGTTTCCAGTTTCGAATTATCGACCCAGACCCAAACCCGGTCGTGGCGAAAGTCAATGATCACAAATGAGCCTTCCTTCACTGTTGGCGTGTCACTAACCGCAGGGTTCTCCCTTAGCATGATCGTCAATGCAGCATCTCGGTTGATTCCCACAAGTTCCGGCTAAGATTTCTTCCCTAATTCAAAAAATCAATAAGGTTAATACCACGAAAGTCCTCAAACTAGTACTCTTATAATAAATTTACCATAAACTACTTTTTTTTATCACAAAAAACAAGTATACTTGCAACAAATTTACCAAAAACTAATTTTTTTTATTACCAGAAACTCTAAACATATCCCTCTTTTTTTTTCCACCTTTAAATTGGATTAATATCATGAAAAATCACAAACTAGTATATCTATGACAAATTGAGAATAATACTTCAAAGTAACACATCCGTCAACTGTTGATGGTAAAATTTAACGAAAACTCATGAAAAATAAATTTGTCACAGATATACTAATTTTGGCTTTAGTTTTGGGTAAATTTCTCACAAGTATACTAATATAGATTTTTTTTTTTGTAGTATTAATCAAAATCAATACAATTTGAATAGAAATCTTGAGTGAATTATTCTCCTCTCTTTCAATGCTTGTGGACCAAAAATGTCACGCACCAAAATTAAGAGCGATCAAATTAAGTGACCCTAAAATGAGATGACCTCAAGAATTGAGCAGGACCCACCCGTGCAACTTGACATTCTCATTCTTTTGTGCGCGCGCACATGCTTATGATGTAGTTTGGATCAATTGGGCAACGTCAAATAATTGAGGTACAAGAGTTGACAGTCGATTATTAGACTTTGCTTGAAGGGCAGTCAATCTTGCAGTAGGATTTTCAGCTACCTCTCTTCACTTAGACGCGGAAAGTTACTATATCTACCTATTCAGTAGTAGCCGGAAAGTTACTATATCTACCTATTCAGTAGTAGCCGGAGCCAAAACTCTAACTTGTGTCTACCTTCACCAGCGAAGGACCCCTTAATTTTCAGTCTATATTTTTCTTCCCAACTAAGAGGGAATATGGGGGTGACATTGCGAGGTCTTCCACCTCATGGCGGATCTCCTACATGTTTCTTCCTTCTTTAGCCTTTTAAGGACCTTCAGGTCCAAAATCGGGCCTATTTATAGCAGGAGCAACACAGACAAGTGCTGTGGCCGAAGAGTCTTCTTTGTTCGTTCGATTATGGATATGATTCTTTTGTGCTTTGTCAAAACACAAAAGAACATAGAAATTTGTGATCGCCTTGTCAACTGTCTTTTCCACTACCTGCGTAGCTCGAAAGCAGCAGGCCATGGCGATTCCCATTATCGGTTAGACTATCTGAATGATTATTGTTAATAGAAGAAAAACTACTTCCTCAATGAATGATATTACATGAAGAATGAAGAAATTAGCTAGCAGGAAAAATCCGAAGTTTCTTTTTATTTATTTTTTTGGCTTTTTCGGCGTGGCGTCGAGAAGAAAATTCCTAGTGCATAATGCACGAGAATATGCTTAGCCGCAGAGGAAGTTTACGAAAGTTTGTCTAGGTCTTATGTGCGTTTTAACCTTTGCTTTTCCCTTTTTTTTTTCTCTCAACTTCAATGGACAAATTAATAAATAAAAAATCATCACTTGCTGTCTTTCTGTTGATAGTCGCGTTGATTCTTGTAGCGTGGTTCGAAATTTAAAATCGACATTGTGCCTTTTCATTTAATTCGAATCAGTCCTTAGACTTTCTATAAAGTCGACACTTTGTCCATAGATATATGAATTTACTAGTTTAGGACGTCACCATTCATAAGTCCCTTATTTTTCTTTTCGATAAACTATATTTATAAAAGGAGAAAATTAGTAAAAAAAGTCTTAAATTTATTGTACTTATATCAATTTAGTTTTAAGTATTTCAATTATACCAATTGAGTTCTAAACCTCTAGATGGTTTGCCAATATAGTCCATTTAATCAATTTTGATTGAAAATCGTTGACATAGATGATGGCGGCTTTATGGTATGTAGTAAGGACGGGAAACGTACAACTATTTTGGGTCTGCGCAAAGCCATGCGATGAGGAACATAAGCGGCTTTAAATATTGTCCTTGTTGCGACAGATCTCCACGACCTACAAATGCCCGCACAAGAGACCTATAATTTGGAGAGGATGGTAAACTCAAAAAAGCACCAAATATAAAATACACATTGCCTTGTTATGAAGCCCTATGATAGCAACCCCTATGAGCTAAGTCGTAATTGAGTTCATTTTCTTGCCTAAAAGATCAACCTATCAAAAACTAAACTATATCAAAGGCATTTGCTAAAAAAGTTTAACTATATATAAATGAAACTAAACTAATCCTAGCACTAAAACTAACAATCTAATCAATGTCTATGCCTAAGCTATTTTTATTATTTTATTTTATTTTATGATTTTTTTCCAAATTTTTATTAATTCAGTTTTAAAATTTTTAATTCTGAAAATGGGGACTAGGTTGGGCCCTTGGGCCTGATCTGAATATGGGCTGTTGCGAACTCTCGAGTTTGGGCCATGGACACAAATTGGGCTCTTGTATCAAACCCATCTTCAAAGCAATTCAAGCCGAATTTAAAAGCAATTAAGCCCAACGCATCAATAACCCAATGCTTCTATCAAAGCAAATTAACCCCAATCATATTCTAACTAGAATCGATCCGGGATCAATCAAGCCAATTCCCAAAAATTGTCAATCCAATTATAGCTAAATTAAGACCAAACTTCCCAAAAAAACTTATAAGGTGCATTTGGTGACCATTATGTTTACGGATATAATTTCTATTTAAAAATAGATTCTTTTTTCCTGATTTTACTCCCTAGACGAGTTTTTGAGCCTTCGAAGGCATTTAGTAACTATTCTCTAGAATAGAAATGTGTTTGGTATGACATTCAAAAAAATTTATGACTTAGAAATTCTTTTACTTTTTAAAAATAAATTTATTACATTTTTTTCTTTTTTCTTTTTTCTTGTCTTCTTTTTCTTCTAGTCGGTCGTCGGTGAGGTTGGCCCTCATTGTGGCTAGGTGAGGCTCAACCTTGTCAAGAGCTATCGAGGGTCGACCTTGCAGTTGCTAGGCAAGGCTCGCCTCGCCAAACTAGTGAGACTTCTGGCAAGGTTGCTGGCCATCGCCATGGCTACACGACCTGCTTGGGGAAGAAGAAGAGAAAGAGTAAAAGAAAAAAAGAAAAGAAAAGAAATGGGTTTGGGCTTGATTCTAGAGTTGTTTAGAGGAACAAAAAAGCAATTTTTTTTTTTGACATCTTGTTCCATTCCAAATCTATTATTGGGAATAAATTGATTCTCAAGAACAAAAATGTTCTCAAACGGATTATTGTTCCTTTTTTTTTGTCCCGGGGAATAAAATAATACAATTAGGCATTGTCCGACACGTTACCAAATATGCCCCTAATATATTTCTCCATTTCCCCTCTGTTTTATTTTTTTTGCCTCCTTCCTTATTTATTTTTAAGAAATACTTATCTAAGTGTCATTATTCTATTGTAAGAATAATAGCATGTTTTGGGCTAAAAAATAAATAACAAATAATTAGAAATAATCTTGAGGTATGCTTCTTCAAAAATATGTGGCTACCATTATGCTGTTATTCTAACAGTAGTAAAAAAAAAAGTTATGCTAGCAAAGTCCCCTATATCACCTTCTTCACAAAACTCTCAAAATTGGGTTAATTTCAGAGTATTCAAAGCTTTAATCAATGGATACCACTTTCAACCTTCAAGCCTAGCACAACCAAAATATCACCGTGAGTTACGTCAATCCACTACCACTGGAACATCGTCTACTATTGCCCTTACTAGCAAACATCATCACCGTTAATCAACGGCCGCCACTTTTCACGAACACAAGGAGATTGAACAACGGAAGACTAATGCAATAGGGACATTGTCCCGACCATTGCCGGACCTCGTCATGTACATTCCTACATGAAACACATAGCCAGACAAAAAAAAGGGAGAAAAGGAGATGCGGACTCACTGCGACGTTTGAAAAGGAAAAAGAAAATCACATATTGAGGTTAATAAAAGATTATTTCTAAGTGACTCCTATTGCTGCACACTCGATTACACACTCGAAGCAAGTCAAGATTGGAGGAAAATATATAGGACCTTGGTTCAAACATTTTGTCCGATAAGTGGTGAGCGCATGGATTAATGAATTTTACGAATCATTATCAGACCATCACTACCACAGTAACGTGCATTCAAAACGCGGATGTAGTCTTAAACGGAGACGAACTTCACAAAAACAGTGTAAAACTTCAACAGCGTCTGTAGACTTAACTAGCCAGGACAAACTAAGGATGCTCGTACTTGTAGATGCTGTATTCGGTCGCAATTAGAGGTCAAACTTGTGCAACGAGGTTCTGGTGAGTGTCGCCGGTAATGGAACCTTTAGCGAGAACAGATCACTCCGAGTCTTCACGGCCAACAACGGAGATGAATGAGGAGGGAAAGTGAGGCTCTAAGATTGCGAGAAATGACGGCTGTTGGGAAAATATGGCTTCGAACTGGGTAGAACAATGTGAGAAACCGAAGGAAAGCAAGGAACGGATGAGGAAAGGAAAAGAAAGACGAATTTTGGAGAGAAGTTTTTCTGTATATTTCTCACGTATATTCAATGTACAGGACTTTAGCAGTTATATTACAAGATGTACACATAGAAAAGACAATGTAATATTTTACGAATCAATCTAATATTTAGATTGATTCTCTATAATCAAAAACAAGTCAATCAATTTCCCGGTATATTCCCTGGATCTTCAGCATATCTTCCAACAAACAATGAAGTCGGATCTTTAGAGTAATCAAGTCGGATTTTGAGGCGTGATATAACTTTCTTTAAAGATTTATTTGCCTCACAAAGTTACTAATAGTTACCGGCAAATAAAGATACAACAAAGTCTCAAAATGATAATACTATATAGCAATTCTAGTATTTCTCTAGAATCTTTATAGGAAACAATTGAAAAGATGTCCGTAGTTTTTCAGATGTAAGGCTCGAAAAGATAAAAATGATCACACACTCTCTTCTAGAAAACTGACATGTAATTATAAATCAGTCTTAAAAATGTAGGCAACTTTTTGTGAAAAATTGCAAAGTGAACAAATGTATCTATTCGAAAAATTGCCCAGATGAACAAAGATGTCCATTAGAAAGAAATTGAAAAAATGAAAAAATGCAACCCTTCGAGAAAGGTTGCAAACTGAACAAGTATCTTTTTCAAATGTTGTCTTGAAAAGACACAAACAAAAATTCGGAATAATTAAAAAATATTATTATTATTTTAATAAATAAATTTTCGATTTTTTTTATATAATTTCCGAACATTCTCAATAAACAAACAATCTTTGAATTGATTAAATTTAATAAGATAACCATACAAAAAAATTAAAATAAAAATAACAAAGGGGTTAGTGCATCTAAAAATCGGTAATTATTCGCACACCCGCACCTGCACGAGGATATGGTGGGATCTAACCCACATCCAATCATTTCTTAGGTACACTAAAGAAATCTCACACTTATTAATTGGCCCAATTCCTCCAACTTTTCTTATATGAGACAAGAAAACATACACTTAGTTTGTTTTACAAACAATGGCTAACCACGTGGAGAGGGCCTTAAGCATCGATGAACAGCGAGCAAAAATGGTTCTGAAAAATCAGTTCGCGCCACCCTAGTTTGTGGACGTGAAAACGCTTGGGAATAAAAGAGATGCGTTTGATCGTTCGAAACACCTGTTTTTATTCAAAAGCTACCTTAAATCAAATGTTTAATCGGATCCGAGATCTCTAATATTAACTCAAATCCTATGGTGCCAAATATGTTGCTTTAAGTGGTCGATCGGTTCTTGTAGCTGAAATTTCTTTAATCGGATCCAATATATCTAAATTTCATCGTTCTTAAATCAAATGTTTAAAAATAAATTAGAAATTAGCAAAATTCTAATTTTTAGTTAAAGGTCAAATTCTACAATTTGACCAAAAGTTAATATTTGGCCAATTTTATAAAAATTTTAAATTTAAGGGCCTAATCTAATGCCTATGTTAATATTGACACCCACACGCAATTTTTTACGTTTTTGTAATCTTTTACCAAGAGTTGGCTTGTTCTTTGTTCAATTTTGACCAATAGCCAACCCACAAAAAGTCAACTCTTGGTTTATAAAAAAATAATACAAAATTACTAATGAAATGTGATACTCCCAAATTTTACATGCAATGAGATACTAAGGAAACTTAGCTAATTTTTTTTTTGGGAAAATGACATAAATAGCCCTTAAAATTTTGGTCTTATGCGAAATATGGTCCATAAACTTTAGTATAATGTAATGTGGTCTCTACACTTTTGATACATGTTCAATATAGTTATTAGACTACATGAAAACGTTCAATGTAGTCCATGATTTTGAATTAATGGAATGACAATATTGAATATTTTCATTTAATTTAGGTATTTTATTAAATATGTACCAATAGTTCAGAGATCATATTGAATAAAATAAAAATTCATGAACCACATCACATACTAAGTTAATGTTTAGGGATCACATTCACATTGCACATTGAACCAAAGTTCAAAGATAGTTTGTGTCACTATTTCAATTCTTTTGCCAAGAGTGCGATTTGGAAAAGAAACAAAGAAATAGAAAAGAAAAATATTTAAAATTTTAAAAATATAAAAAAAAATATATATATATATATATATATTTATTTTTAATTATAAAAAAATTATCTACGATAGTATCGATTGTGCCATCTAAAACAATTAGTCAAAAGTTTCCAAAATGACTAAATTGGCCAAATTGGAAGTTTTAGGACTAAATTAGTATAAGAATAATAAATTTCGAACTTTTTAGTAATTTCCCCCTTTTTAAATAAATTTGCCACACTTCCTCTTCATTATCTATGGTATCATAGGTCAAGAGACATCCGATGTTATTGCTGTAAAAGAAGATCTACTCATTTTTTTCTTAATTAATCATAATCCAAAGCGTGAACATACATCAGCTTGGACTTAGATTATATAATGCTACGGGTACAGGGTGCCAAGCAAAAACAAGCTATTTTTTGTTTGGTCATGAAGAACAAGCTATATGAAAGGGCAGCACTTATCACATGATGTAAACAAATGCAGAATAGTCCTCAAAGAGATCTCCCTGCTATCAGCAAAATCGTTAACCACATCCTCAGAAATTTCCATTCAGAATGGCGAAGAAGCCATCCACGGTTTCTTTATCGAACTTGATTTAAGTCTTCAGCTGATTCCACGTTTAGCTCTGCCTTTGATTTCGGATACCATGTCTGTTACCAACCACACTTGTAACTAATGTGTCCCGACTCTTTCGACAGATTTGCCGCACTTCATCTTCACTAATGAATAGACATCCAATGTTTCTGCAATAAAAGAAGAATCTGACAGTCATTTCTTTCTTATCTAATCCTAAAATTGGCAGCGTATACATACATCAACCGTTGACCTAGATGAACGAGGAGAATGCAATAGGTACAGAGTGATAACCGAGAACAAATTATATGAAAGGTAGACACTTACCCACATGGCGCAACAAATGCAGAATTATGGAAGTCCATAAACTGTCAGCAAGACCTTTAGCGAGCTTAATTAAGTCTTCAGCAGATTCCGCGTATGGCTCTGCCAAGATTGCTTGGATCGAGACTTGTTTGAGGTAGTCGACAGGGTCCACCTCAGTCCGAGGTTGTGAGGGCTCATCGGCAGCCTCCATTTCCAATCACGAGGAGGAGTCAGCGATGAGGAGATATGGAAGAGAGAGATATCGGGCATATAGAGAGAGGGGCGCGAGCTACAGCCTTTGCCGCCCCTGGCTCCCCTCCCGCCATTTTCAATCAACTCGCTCCCGGCGTCAAGAGTCAGTCCGAATCTTAGATGCTCATCATGACCAATCACTGGCATCATCACCTGGTCCACAACTTGATGGGGTACGCTGTTACCCCCACGAATAATGGGACTGAGCGTCGCCAGCATCATCCTTGTCATGTTTGGCTTGGCTTCTTCACTCTCAACTTACCACCATACCTAGATGTGTCGATGACGCTCCCCAGCTGTAGCCGCATGCATCGCGACAGATTTGCATCGCCATATCTAGCTTAACTCATCCAAGTGATCACAGAGGGACGGGCTTGGGGCTTGGGGCTTGAGGCAGTGAGGGGCGGCGGACGAGGATGGAGGTGCACACATGAGTGGCGCAGAGAGAATTGTGCTCAACCGCAAGCCTCCTGTAATTCCAAGTGAAGTAGTACTCTGGATTGAACTCCAGGAGCTTCGTGCTCATCTCGAGAGCCTCCTTTGTGTATCTGAGATCAAAACCGCATCACTAAAGCCCCTGATCAAAAGAAATCATTCCGTTCATACGATGGTAGTGTTGAGTACTTCAACCGGGTGCCTCAAGCCAGGCCATAAAGAATCCTGACATGTGCCTCTGGTTACAAACGGAATCAAAGCAAATGTAATGCAGAAGATGGTATTTGGAAGACGGGACAAACCAACAAAATTCGGATGAATGGAGCTTCTGCAATCGGTAGAAACTCAATGCCAGCAGAATTTGACATTTATGAGAATACATTTAGAATCCGCATGTAGAGTCTTCTCAGGATTCGCACCTATCTTTTACAGGAAGTGCATGAACACGCACAAACATCATTGAGAGTCAATGACCAGAATTTTTATTCTTAATGAGTTAAGGAAGCTCAGTGTTCAAAAGGAAAGGAAAACTCCCCTATAAAATTAAGAGAATAATGTACACTTATGTCAATCTGTACAGCCGAATTTACAAAAGTGCATGAAGGAAAAAACGTGTTCATTCCCCTAACAATGGTCAAGACTGGTTCTTGACAATTTTTACGCTGTTGTAGAATTGCTTGAGATCTTTCATAGCCTTCTCTTTGATTTGGACAACACGAATAGATGAGGTGCATCAACATTCGGTTTGAACCAGCGGTTCATTCCAGCAGAATCTGAAGGCAAGCCCTGCCTGGACGTGACTGCAAATCTGGTTGTTCGCACCTTTGGACTGTAGGAGAGACTCTGGTGCTGTTTACCCTGGGTTAAATAAGAAGCAAAAGATGAACATCCCAAACATCATAAAGCCATTAACAGGGCTAAAATATATCAAACTACTGAACTTATAAAAATTACTACAAATCATATGAAGCATGTCCATTGGAATTACCAAATGAACATAATATAAGCATGCTGTGTCCATGTGACCACCTAATGAACACAATACCCTTCAGGCCATGTAACCATGTGGGCACTGGTGGCTTATCCTTCTCTTTCTTCCCATCCCACATGTAAACATCACCTGTAATAGCAACTGCAGCAAACCAGTACTTTCCAGCAGAAAAGCTCACGATGTTCCTTTGCCATAGTGAATTCAGCTATACCATGAAAAGATGCAAGCAATCAGAAAATAGCTGAAAACCCCAAATATAAGTATGCAGAGATACCAGGAACATATTAAAACCTGTCGGCATCTAAGGTTGGGATCGGAGGACACCCAACAAAATAAGGCTCCATCATCTTTAAGAGCCATGCTGTGTACCATCCCTGCTGCTATAGCTACAACGTGCAGTCATATTTTGCGATGAAACTTCAAATGCACGCTCCCGCTTTTCTTAAGATTCCTAACAAAACCACACGTCTTGGCATAACAAGCCTATGACCCCACGTATAAACCTGCAAGACATACTGGATATAAAGCTTTTGTAAAACATGTATGGCAGATCATATCCAAAACAAATAGAAGGATGTCACTATCAAGCCAGACAATTTCCTAACGCATGGTTCAACACAACTACACAGAACGACTCGGCAAATGTGAAACCGAAACTTTGAACAAAGCCAGCATAAAGAATGAGAGCAGGTTAAGCAATATCATCACAATGAGTTACAGTGAAAGACAATGACCACCCCATCTTCTCCTAGAACAATTGTGAGATACTTTGTAGCTGCAACTCCAATAAAACCTTTGCCCTTCAAATACTTGATCAGTCTTAATGTGTAATTTGATGTAGAATTGGAAGTTCCATAACCAAGCTGATCTTCCTTGATGCACCCCCATGCGAATACTTCACCAGATTCAGAAACCACAACAGTGTGCATATTTGCCGCAACAACAATGTCACGTCCCGATCCTCCGAGCGCGTGTCCATCTCTTTGTGATCGATCTAATAGCGACGTCCCAAGACGTGTCACCGACCCATTCATTTTAATGCGCATGCGGAAGCGAAAAATTAAATCCCCAAACAACAACATGATGTGATAGAAAATAGGACCACAAAATTTTCAAACCACAACGCACCTTTATACATATTATAACAAGTCATTTACAATACTAGCTGATATATATACAAAGTTTGCAAAAATGGGGAGTGATAGAGGCTACAGATCCTCTAATCAGTCGAGTCTTCGACTAAACACTCCGAGGTCCCTAGCTTTGACAGACATGGGTCCACCACTGAACCACTTGGTGGATCGATCTGCCTTTCCCAAAAGCCACTTCCAACACATACATAGGGACCTCAGACTCGATATGGGACCCTATCTCTATCCATTTCGCTCCTAACGATACCATGATTTGTATTGATGGGATACCTTATGGGCTAGACCCGCATCAACCCATACCACGGATCTCACAAGTTCATATACCCATCCCCTTGGGTTTTCATGAAGAGGAATGAAACACTTTTGCTCGATGACCTTTTTCAACAGTCCAAAATGCTTGGGAGGAGCTGCCATCTAAGTACCTGAAAAAGTTATTCCACAACGGGGTAAAATGACGTCTCAGCAAGTTCACTCCCTAAGTCCCGACTAGGAAGAAAATTATGTCACAATGGCTACCTAAGCACAAACACGAATCAAAGGACTTACCTTTGCCTCCATTCCTTTCTGCAAGTCAGTATAATTTATAAATCAACGAATCATTTCAACACCTCAAAGCATCAACTCAAATCGAGTCATTGATCAATCGACTCAATCGATTCCATGTCATCAAGACCACCTCTTGATCCACTCATTCAATACTATCTATCTAATTCGATCATATCAAGAATTGCTCACCCTAAGCTAAAGATATATAGTATAACTCACCAAAAACTAATAATAAACATAGGTCACCAAAAGTTGATAATAGAGTATACTGCTCATCTTAAGTTGATATATTAAGCCTCACGAGCTAATATAGTATACTCCCAATGCTCACCAAAAGCTGCTAAGATATACTGCTCACCCAAAACTGATATATCAATGCCCGCAGGCTGATATAGTATATCGGTATACTGCTCACCCTAAGCTGACATATCAAGCCCCCAAGTTAATATAGTATACCATCTTGATCATCTAACAATTTTATAATTTTTATTATACCCGATAAAAATACTAGTGTGTGAGTACATGATCGGCCTTAGCCAAAATATAATTTTTTTCCCTTTTGAAAATCCCACTAATTCCAATAGCTCATAAACACATTTTTGGTGTTGTAAACCGACGCCCAGTATTTTCTAATTAGATACTGAAATTATTAAATTTTGGGATAAATACCAAAAAATACAATTCACACTCAAATTGCACAATTTAGCACTTAATTAAATAAACCAATCATACCATCGCAATCAGCACGAAATTCCGGTGACCGGCTATCCCGGTCTAATTTCCGGAATATAAATAAATAATTATTAAATACCAATAAATACCAAAAATAGCAACTTAGGCCGGAAAAGCCTAATTAAAAGCCGAGATAGGCCCTAGAAAAATTCTGAACATATTTAGATAAATACTATAACATATCTCTTTGCTAATTACGCTACTCTAACCACCTAACATGCAATATCAAACAACTAAATTGCTAATCCATTCTAACTAACTATCTAATCCAAGCTTAACTTAAACTAATCAACTCTTAAGCATAATTAACTCCCTAAAAGGAAATTAATGAGTAAATTCACTTGATTAATGATCCAACAGGTTCACTTCGACGAGGATGCGAAGGAGGTCCACAAACTCCAAAGTGGGGACACCCTTTGAGGTTGGGAAAGGCTCGAAAACGGGCCTCAAAGCCCGAAACCCTTGCTGGGCTTTCTGCTTTTGCTTGTTTGTCAAGGAGGTAGAACCGGGTGGCTCGGATTAGCTGGAAATGGCAAGAATGGGATAGCGGCGGCCAGGCGGCTTAGATGGGTGGCTAGACGGTGGTGTCGTTGTTTCAATGAGGGCCTGAGGGACTCGGGAACATTACTAGATGCGAGAGGAGGCACAGAACAATGGGACGCGAGCAAGAGGGCTCGTGGGGGCGCGATAGGCAAGCGATGGCGGCGGAGCGGCTCCGATGGCCTTAGCGAGCGTCAATGGGCTAGATGGAAGGGAGCTACGATTTCTCTAGAATTTCAAAGCCTCAAACTTGCTAGGAATGGAGGGGTGGTCGACCGGATGGGGGAGAAGGGAGGCAACAAGCTTGAGGGGGCCACCTTGGTCTCCCTCTCTATCCTCTTGTCCCCTTGACTTGGCCCCACCATGGCTGCTAGCTTCCTCAACAATTTTCCAGCCCCTTAGCTTGCTTAGGAAGCCTTAGAAGAGGTCCAAAAGGTTGAGGCATGAAGGCTACGAATTTGCACAAGTTTTTCCCCAAAACTAGTTCAATTTCCCTTTGAAATAATTCAATTCGGTCCCCATAAATTCCACCATCGATTTCTCTATTAAATTGGTATTTTTCCTTGCCAATAGAACCAACTTGTATCCCAAAAATGCAATAAAAAATGATCCCCTGAATTTTCCAAAAAAAACGGTCCTATCTCGACTTTTCGCCAAAAATCTCGGTTTGTAGAAAAATCTTTAAATGATGAGTCAACATTCCTAAAATGACTTGTGATATGACAGAACTTTCAATTTTTGAAATCGGATTCAAATTCGTGTTCAATTTCAATATGGCGCGATTTTAGCGTGACCTACCTACCGGGTAGCTTTCAAAAAAATTTAGTGCAAATGACTCGTGGTCCATTTTCTTTAAGCCACAATGAACCTTTTGACGCATTGGTGACTCTTAATAGTCGTGAAAATCTCAAGATTTCAAATACGGACACGGGATACCAAAACACCACCGGCCGTGATGGCTCCGTTAGATAAGGGTTCCGTTGATCCTTCCCCAAAGGTGAGGGGTTTAAAACCCAGTGGAGGCACTTAGTGTCTTAAGTGTGACGTTGGAGTGATGGGTCCTCCACTAGCGTCACCCCGGATTTACCTCACCGGCTACCGGCTGTACGGGAGTTCCCAAATCATAAAAAAAAAAAAAAAAAGACACATTGTACTAAAACGACATAAAAATCATTTTAGTACCGATCAACGAGAATTTTGCAATTTGATGGAATCACCCACGTTTAGCCACATATCTTTGTCAAACCGACCTATCTCTGATCTCTAATCAATTTTTAACTGTGCCGTAATGTTCTCTACAAATGAGCATGGTCGAGTAGTTGATTCCTGGTCGAATTCTCAAGTTTGTTGCATGAAAATCTCTTAATGACTTTCATCAAATAGTCTAGTTATCTTATGAGTGATTAGCTCAGAGAATAGCATTATAGCGGGTCGATGAAAAACCCGATTTATTTAATTGATAGCATAATTGAAAATTTTGGAATATCACAAATGGCAACAACTTCTGACTTAAGGGCGCTAGCTTTGCGAGGAGTGGGCTGAGTATCAACGGAAGTGTATCCAAGTTGACCCTTTGCAAAAAATCATAAAAGGGATTCTCATACTTCAAATATATCACTTCACTTTAGCCAAGGAAGCAATGGGTATAAGAAGTGAGCATATCACCATTTCAATTCTCCATTTCCCACTTGAAACACTAAAGCATAACTGAGGTTAGATTACATAAAATTCCAAATACAATACAAAATGAATACTACACCATTCAGAAACCAAATGAATTTCACCACTATTAGATCCCCAATTGAACACTTCTCCACCCTAAGTAGCAATGACGGTGTGATGTTTAGCTACTGCAATTGCTTTCACACGATGAGATCCTAAACTAGAAGTCACCTATCGCGGAGTGATGACTGCAACCGAGCGATTAAAAATATTTCAGCAAACACACTTAAATTCAAACAAGGCTATTCATCTTAAATGCAATTCATTGGCCAGGAAGGAAGCTAAAGCTAAATGCTCAATTTCTAGCCTAGACTTGTGCACATGCAACAAGTGAGAGAGAGAGAGAGAGAGAGAGGTGCAAAGAAATTTAGGTTGCCAACTATTTCAGTTGGTGTCCACACAATAAGGCCACCGTATCCTTTCCTTAGAAAGAATTTAAGAGTCAAAAGACAATAAACCACGACATAGCATCAATATTCTTGCTCCTAAAACGAATACAATGAAACTAAGATCATGCATTAATGGAAGAAGGATACTAACATGGCACCTATGGATGTCAAAATCAAGATGCCCAAGCCAACCACCTCTTCCAAATTCCCAAGTGAAGAGTTCTCCTCGAGTACTAACAGTAACCACCCGATGACATCCATTTCTTGTTTTCTTTTATTGGTATTCCCCTGCCACTAGACTGGACGCCTGGGGATTGACTGGTTTTCACAGCTCCATAATAATTCCTTCCCGTGAGCATGGAAGGCATGCAATCTTTTCCCAATCTGCACCACTCTCTCTTTGGCACCTCTCTTGCAAAACGGAACACTCAGTGATATCCAATGTCTTCAAGGAGGTAAGGCAGCTTATCCCATCAGGCAAACACATCAACATTGAATAGGCAATAGCATCAAGCATTTGGAGAGAAGAGAAATTGCCAATCCATTCTAGTAAACTCATTAGATTCTTACACTAAGCAACATTGAGAGATTCTAGAGTGGTGATATGTTGAATCCCCTCGGGTAACGCCACTACTTTCAAAAGATTGATGAACCCAAGATGACGGAGTTTCATGAGGGAAACTATTGGGTTCCATGCTCATTGTCATGGCTCGACACATCGAGTTCTTCGCAACCATTAATGGTGAGGCGTTGCAGTGAGGACAAGAACTACATGCCATGAGAGAGACTCCTTAATTTGTTACAAGAGATGAAGGCCAAGGCCTCAAGATTTCTGAGGAATGGAAGTAGAGTCTCAAGCATCGAGTGCTCCAAATTCACCGTGTCAAACATTAACATCTCTAATTTAGAGGGGGTGATGAATGTGGATACCGCCATCCCTTGTTGCAACCACTTCATGCTAACCGTGCTTAATTCCAAGGTTTCTATCTTGGGAAAAAGTGGCATTGAATTTAGGTGGGGACAATATGATATCCGCATGAAGAAAATTTTTGGGAATGATGAATGTGATTTGTACCGTTGATGATCCTAATCTAGTTCCATCGGTTGCCTTCTTTCCCACCATCCTTTCAGGTTCTAACACCGAAAGATTTTTAATCACTCTAGAGATGGGAGCCAAGGGGTGTAGTATTAGATTGCTCCAGATCACTTATCTCTTCAATGAATTCCAACGCATCCAAGTCAACGAGATTCAATGTCCTTAGGAAATGTAATTCACCTAGGGATGGCAAGTACTTCTATTCTCTACATGAATCAACTGTGAGCTTAATAAGATTCGCCATGGAGGAAAGCCAGCTTGGTGAACTCCTATTCATACATGAGTTTATGGTCAACTCGAATAGATTTGGGTGCAATTTAAGGTTCTCCCATAAGATCAATTCGTCACTGTCACTTTTGCCATCTTGCTGCTCCGTCGACCATGATAATTCTAAGCAACAAAGACATTCCTTTTCCTACGCAAGTGACCCTTGTTTGGTACCGATTGAAAGAACCGCAAGTTTTTAAGAACAATGATTATGACCAATTGTTTAAGGCACCTAGTTCATCTAAACTCCCCACACCACCAAGTACTTTATGGTCCATCTTTTGGATGACGTATAGGTTCAAAGTTTGAAGCTTAGATAAGTGGCTCAACTCGCATGGCATGTGACTCAATGATCCACACCTATCAATCAAGAGGTGTCTAAGGTTGACTTATTTCTTCAAATCTCTTGGAAGTGTTGTAAGATTCTTGCAATAAGAGAGCTTAAGAGTATGCAGGTTCACCAAATCCGCGATTGAATCCGCCAAATTCTGGATAGATGGGTTTCTACAAATATCAAGAAACCTTAAGTGCTTCAATCGACTCCCCAAGGAAGGAGGGATGCAAAAATCCTCACCGCCCAAACAAAATGCTTGACAATGCCTAAACTTCGAGATAATCTCATGATGTTCATTTGGAAAAAAGTTTTGTTCTAATTTATTTCAATCCTTTATCAAAAGAAATTTTCTTAAATTGGTTGCTTCAAGTAGCGAGGTCACTTTTTGTAGCGAAGATGATTGTGAAGCAAATAATGCATGATGAATTTCTCTAATGATGCCGCCTTCATTGAGATCAATCATTTTGCACTCATCTCCTACGATTTTCAAGACAAGATCGTGCATGAGATCGTGCATTTTGAACTTCTACACCTCATTAGTGTCATCATCAATCCTAAAAAATTCAAGGAATGATATATAATTTGTTGTGTCCTTTATCTTGAGCATCTTCATACTCATCAATATTATGGAGGAATTCCTCTTCTTCTAACATTCCATCAAATAATTTACAAGTATGTCATAGTTTTTGGGGAAATTGCTACATACAGAAAGCAACTTTTTTATCTCCCTTCTAAATCCTCATCATAACTAGAAAATATCATTGCAATCCATTCAATCCAATTCTTAAAATTCACAATCCCAACACTATTTTTTTAAAATGAGATCACATTTTTTAAAATATTGAGTCAATGGCTTCTCGTAGGTACAAAAATCGAGTCAAAGACATATTAGATGGAAAAGTTATGCTCGTCAAAGTTTGATCAAACTTGGCAATAGATTCCAGACATAACTATTCCCGGTGTCTTCTAGGTCGTTGCTCCCGTCCTTTGATGACCCGATAAAGCCTTGTACCATGCAGAGTCGTATCATTGTCCATGTATCAAAGACATAATCTTTTGGAAACAGCGCACAATATGCAAAACAATGTGACGGAAGATGGTTGTAGTTGACCTTGAGGACTTCCATAATTCCTTCGGCCGAGTCATCTATATTTGAAAATTCACGATCTTTGAAATTGAACCACTCTGTTTTCTTTTTGGTGTATAGAAGGCTACCTATTGTTTTCATGGCAAGGGGAACACCTACGCATTTTTTAACTATATCTTGACCTATCTCCTCTAATACCAAGTCAAATGATTTTTCTGCATCTCCAAAAGCCATTTTCTTGAATAAGTCCCATGACTTTTCTGCAGATAAGCCACATAGAGTATATTTAACTGACTTCGCATCTCTAGCCTCCACGACTGACAAAGAGCGTGTGGTTATAAGTATCTTGCTCCCCTTTGAACTGCCCATTAACAAAGGCTTGAGTTCCAACCATCTCATGCGAACCTCATTCCACAAGTCATCCAAAAACAAGCAAGTACTTTTTTCTTTATTCCAGTCCTTTATCAAAAGAAATATTCTTAAATTGGTTGCTTCAAGTAGTAAGGTCACTTTTTGTAGCGAAGATGATTGTGAAGAAAATGATGCATGATGAATTTCTCTAACGATGCTGCCTTCATTGAGATCAATCATGGTGCACTCATCTCCTACGACTTACAAGACAAGATTGTGCATGAGATCGTGTATTTTGAACTTGTACACCTCACCAATGTCATCGATCCTAAAAAATTCAACAAAGGACCTATAATTTGTTGTGTCCTTTATTTTGTGCATCTCCATACTCATCAATATTGTGGAGGAATACCTCTCCTTCTAACATTCCATCAAATAATTTACAAGTATGTCATAGTTTTTGGGGACAATGCTCCATACAAAAAGCGCAACTTTTTGATCTCCCTTCTAAATCCTCCTCATAATTGGAAAATATTGTTGCAATCCATACAATCCAATTCTTAAAATTCACAATCCCAACACTATTTTTTGAAAATAAGATCACATTTTTTAATATATTGAGTCAATCGCTTCTCGTAGGTACAAAAATCGAGTCAAAGACATATTAGATGAAAAAGTTATGCTCGTCAAAGTTTAATCAAACTTGGGAGTAGATTCCAAACATAACTATTCCCGGTCTCTTCTAGGTTGTTGCTCTCCTCATTCGATGACTCCATAAAGTCTTGTACCATCAAGAGTTGTATCATTGTCCATGTATCAAAGACATAATCTTTTGGAAACAGGGCACAATATGCAAAACAATGTTTTAAATGTGACGGAAGATGGTTGTAGCTGACCTTGAGGACTTCCATAATTCCTTCGGCTGAGTTATCTATATTTGAAAGTTCACGATCTTTGAAATTGAACCACACTATTTTCTTTCTGGTGTATAGAATGCTACCTATTGTTTTCATGGCAAGGGGAACACCCATGCATTTTTATATCTTGACCTATCTCCTTTAATACCAAGTCAAATGATGTTTCAGCATCTCCAAAACCATTTTCTTGAATAAGTCTCATGACTTTTATGCAAATAAGCCACATAGATTATATTTAACCGACTTCGCATCTATAGCCTCCATGACTGACAAAGAGCGCTGAGTATCTTGCTCCCCCTTGAACCACCCATTACCAAAGGCTAGAGTTCCAACCATCTCATGCGAACCTCATTCCACAAGTCATCCAAAACAAGCAAGTATTTTTTTCTTTATTCCAATCCTTTATCAAAAGATTGCTAAGAGTTCCAACCATCTCATGCGAACCTCATTCCACAAGTCATCCAAAACAAGTAAGTACTTTTTTATTTATTCCAGTCCTTTATCAAAAGAAATGTTCTTAAATTGGTTGCTTCAAGTAGCAAGGTCACTTTTTGTAGCGAAGATGATTGTGAAGCAAATTATGCATGATGAATTTCTCTAAGGATGCCACCTTCATTGAGATCAATCATGTTGCACTCATCTCCTACAACTTACAAGACAAGATCGTGCATGAGTTTGTGCATTTTAAACTTGTACACCTCATTAGTGTCATCATCGATCCTAAAAAATTCAACGAAGGACCTATAATTTGTTGTGTCCTTTATTTTGTGCATCTCCATACTCATCAATATTATGGAGGAATCCCTCTCCTTCTAACATTCCATCAAATAATTTAAAAGTACGTCATAGTTTTTGGGGACAATGCTCCATACAAAAAGCACAACTTTTTGATCACCCTTCTAAATCCTCGACATAATTGGAAAATATTGTGACAATCCATTCAATCCAATTCTTAAAATTCACAATCCCAATACTATTTTTTGAAAATAGAATCACATTTTTTAAAATATTGGGTCAATGCCTTTTGGTAGGTACAAAAATCGAGTCAATGACATATTAGATAGAAAAGTTATGCTTGTCAAAGTTTGATCAAATTTGGTAGTAGATTATAGACATAACTATTCCCGATGTCTTCTAAGTCATTGCTCCCCTCCTCCGATGACTTAATAAAGCCTTGTGCCATCCAAAATCGTATCATTGTCCATGTATCAAAGATATAATCTTTTGGAAATAGCGCACCATATGCAAAACAAGGTTTTAAATGTGACAGAAAATGGTTGTAGCTGACCTTAAGGACTTCCATAATTCCTTCGGCCGAGTCATTTATATTTGAATGTTCACGCTCTTTGAAATTGAACTACTCTGTTTTCTTTTTGGTGTATAGAAGGCTACCTATTGTTTTGATGGCAAGGGGAACACCCGCGCATTTTTTTCACTATATCTAGACCAATCTCCTCTAATCCCAAGTCAGATGATGTTTCCGTATCTCCAAAAGCCATTTTCTTGAATAAGACCAATGATTTTTCTGTAGATAAGCCACATAAATTATATTTAACTGACTTCGCATCACTAGCATCCATGACCGACAAAGAGCGTGGTTATGAGTATCTTGCTCCCCTTAAACCGCCCATAGCAAAGGCTGGAGTTCCAACCATCTCATGTGAACCTCATTACACAAGTCATCCAAAACAAGCAAGTACTTCTTTTCTTATTCCGGTCCTTTATCAAAAGGAATGTTCTTAAATTGGTTGCTTCAAGTAGCAAGGTCACTTTTTATAGCGAAAATGACTGAAGCAAATGATGCATGATGAATTCCTCTAATGATGCCGCCTTCATTGAGATCAATCATGTTGCACTCATCTCCTGCGACTTTCAAGGCAAGATTGTGTATTTTGAATTTGTACACCGTCATCATCAATCCTGAAAAATTCAAGGAATGATGTACAATTTCTTGTGTCCTTTATCTTGAGCATCTCCACACTCATCAATATTGTGAAGGAATCCCTCTCCTTCTAACATTCCATCAACTAATTTACAAGTACGTCATAATTTTTCAAGACAATACTCCATACAGCACAACTTTTTTATCTCCCTTCTAAATCCTCGTCATAATTGGAAAATATTGTGGCAATCCATTCAATCCAATTCTTAAAATTCACAATCCCAACACTTTTTTAAAAATAGGATCACATTTTTTTAAAAAATATTGGGTCAATGGCTGCTCGTAGGTAAAAAAATCGAGTCAATGACATATTAGATGGAAAAGTTATGCTCATCAAAGTTTGATCAAATTTCGCAGTAGATTTCAGACATAACTATTCCCGGTGTCTTCTAGGTCGTTGCTCCCCTCCTATGATGACTCAATAAAGCCTTGCGCCATCTAGAGTCGTATCATTGTCCATGTATCAAAGACATAATCTTTTGGAAACAGCGTAGAACAATGTTTTAAATATGACGAAAGATGGTTGTAGCTGACCTTGAGAACTTCCATAATTCCTTCGGCCGAGTCATCTATATTTGAATGTTTACGCTCTTTAAAATTGAACCACTCTGTTTTCTTTTTGGTGTATAAAAGGCTACCTATTGTTTTGATGGCAAGGGGAACACCACGCATTTTTTAACTATATATGGACCGATCTCCTCTAATCCCAAGTTGTCAGATGATGTTTCCGCATCTCCAAAAGCCATTTTCTTGAATAAGTCCCATGACTTTTCTGCAGATAAGCCGCATAGATTATATTTAACTGACTTTGAATCTCTAGCCTCCACGACTGACAAAGAGCGTGATTATGAGTATCTTGCTCCCCCTTGAACTGCCCATTAGCAAAGGCTGGAGTTCCAACCATTTCATGCGAACCTCACTTCACAAGTCATCCAAAACAAGCAAGTGCTTCTTTCCTTACTCCAGTCCTTTATCAAAAGAAATGTTTTTAAATTGGTTGCTTCAAGTAGCGAGGTCACTTTTTGTAGCGAAGATGATTGTGAAGCAAATGAGGCATGATGAATTCCTCTAATGATGCCGCCTTCATTGAGATCAATCATGTTGCACTCATCTCCTGCGACTTTCAAGGCAAGATCGTGCATGAGATCGTGCATTTTGAACTTGTGGACCTCACCAGTGTCATCTTCGATCCTAAAAAATTCAAGGAATGACCTATAATCTGTTGTGTCCTTTATTTTGAGCATTTCCATACTCATCAATATTGTGGATGAATTCCTCTTCTTCTAACATTCCATCAAATAATTTACAAGTACGTCATAGTTTTTGGGGACAATGCTCTATACAGCAAGCACAACTTTTTGATCCCCCTTCTAAATCCTTGTCATAATTGGAAAATATGGTGGCGATGCATTAAATCCAATTCTTAAAATTCACAATCCCAACACTAATTTTTGAAAATAGGATCACATTTTTAAGAAAAAAATATTAGGTCAATGGCTTCTCGTAGGTACAAAAATCGAGTCAATGACATATTAGCTGGAAAAGTTATGCTTGTCAAAATTTGATCAAATTTCGCAGTAGATTCCAAACATAACTATTCCCAGTGTCTTCTAGGTCGTTGCTCCCCTCTTGTGATGACTCGATAAAGCCTTGTGCCATCCAGAGTCGTATCATTGTCCATGTATCAAAGACATAATCTTTTGGAAACAACACACCATATGCAAAACAATGTTTTATATGTGACGAAAGATGGTTGTAGCTGACCTTGAGGACTTCCATAATTCCTTCGGCCGAGTTATCTATATTTGAATGTTCACACTCTTTGAAATTGAACCTGTTTTCTTTTTGGTGTATAGAAGGCTACCTATTGTTTTGACGGCAAGGGGAACACCCGCACATTTTTTAACTATATATGGACCAATCTCCTCTAATCCCAAGTCAGATGATGTTTCCGCATCTCCAAAAGCCATTTTCTTGAATAAGTCCCATGACTTTTCTGCAGATAAGCCACATAGATTATATTTAACTGACTTTGCATCTCTAGTCTCCACGACTGATAAAGAGCGTGGTTATGAGTATCTTGCTCCTCTTGAGCTGCTCACTAGCAAAGGCTGGAGTTCCAACCATCTCATGCGAACCTCATTCCACAAGTCATCCAAAACAAGCAAGTGCTTATTTCCTTATTCCAGTCCTTTATCAAAAGAAATGTTCTTAAATTGGTTGCTTCAAGTAGCGAGGTCACTTTTTGTAGCGAAGATGTTTGTGAAGCAAATGATGCATGATGCCGCCTTCATTGAGATCAATCATGTTGCACTCATCTCCTGCAAGATCGTGCAAGAGATCGTGCATTTTGACCTCACTCATTTTCGATCCTAAAAAATTCAGGACTAACCTATAATCTGTTGTGTCCTTTATCTTGAGCATCTCCATACTCATCAATATTGTGAAGGAATCCCTCTCCTTCTAACATTCCATCAAATAATTTACAAGGACGTCATAGTTTTTGGGACAATGCTCTATACAGAAAGCACAACTTTTTGATCTCCCTTCTTAATCCTCATCATAATTGGAAAATATGGTGGCAATGCATTAAATCCAATTTTGAAAATTCACAATCCCAACACTATTTTTTAAAAATAGGATCACATTTTTTTTTTTAAATATGGGGTCAATGGCTTCTCGTAGGTACAAAAATCGAGTCAATGACATATTAGCTGGAAAAGTTATGCTCGTCAAAGTTTGATCAAATTTTGCAATAGATTCCAGTCATAACTATTCCCGGTGTCTTCTAGGTCGTTGCTCCCCTCCTGCGATGACTCGATAAAGCCTTGTGCCATCTAGAGTCGTATCATTGTCCATGTATCAAAGACATAATCTTTTGGAAATAGCGCACCATATGCAAAACAATGTTTTATATATGACGAAAGATGGTTTTAGCTGACCTTGAGGACTTCCATAATTCGTTCAGTCGAGTTATCTATATTTGAAAGTTCACGCTCTTTGAAATTAAACCACTGTGTTTTCTTTTTGGTGTATAGAAGGCTACTTATTATTTTGATGGCAAGGGGAACACCCGCGCATTTTTTAACTATATCTGGACCAATCTCCTCTAATCCCAAGTCAGATGATGTTTCCACATCTCCAAAAGCCATTTGCTTGAATAAGTCTCATGACTTTTCTGCAGATAAGCCACATAGATTATATTTAACTGACTTCGCATCTCTAGCCTCCATGATTGACAAAGAGCGCGTGGTTATGAGTATCTTGCTCCCCCTTAAACCGCCCATTAGCAAAGGCTGGAGTTCCAACCATCTCATGCGAACCTCATTCCACAAATCATCCAAAACAAGCAAGTACTTCTTTCCTTATTCCAGTCCTTTATCAAAAGAAATGTTCTTAAATTGGTTGCTTCAAGTAGCCAGGTCACTTTTTGTAGCAAAGATGATTGTGAAGCAAATGACGCATGATGAATTCCTCTAATCATGCCGCCTTCATTGAGATCAATCATGTTGCACTCATGTCCAACGACTTTCAAGGCAAGATCGTGCATTTTGAACTTATACTCATGTCATCATCGATCCTAAAAAATTCAAGGAATATCTTGAGCATCTCCACACTCATCAATATTGTGGAGGAATCTCTCTCCTTCTAACATTCCATCAAATAATTTACAAGCACGTCATAGTTTATGGGACAATGCTCTATACAGAAAGCACAACTTTTTGATCTCCCTTCTTAATCCTCATCATAATTAGAAAATATGGTGGCGATGCATTCAATCCAATTTTGAAAATTCACAATCCCAACACTATTTTTTTAAAAATAGGATCACATTTTTTTTTATTAAATAGGGGGTCAATGGCTTCTCGTAGGTACAAAAATCGAGTCAATGACATATTAGCTGGAAAGTTATGCTCGTCAAAGTTTGATCAAATTTTGCAATAGATTCCAGTCATAACTATTCCCGGTGTCTTCTAGGTCGTTGCTTTCCTCCTGTGATGACTCGATAAAGCCTTGTGCCATCCAGAGTCGTATCATTGTCCATGTATCAAAAGACATAATCTTTTGGAAATAGCGCACCATATGCAAAACAATGTTTTATATATGACGAAAGATGGTTTTAGCTGACTTCCATAATTCCTTCAGTCGAGTCATCTATATTTGAAAGTTCACGCGCTTTGAAATTAAACCACTGTGTTTTCTTTTTGGTGTATAGAAGGCTACTTATTATTTTGATGGCAAGGGGAACACCCGCGCATTTTTTAACTATATCTGGACCAACCGCAATCTGCCATTGTGATATCCTCACAAACCACAAACCCGGAGTTGAAAGATTCAAAACTAGCCGAGGGATCAGACGACACAAGACCCACAAAGAATCCTTGCAAACCCTCTCAAAATCCCAACAACCGCTTGAAACAAGCCACGCCTGCCACGGTGGAGATACTATCCCATGTTTCGGCAACCAATTTTGTGTCCAAGAATGAGAAGAGACACACGACACGGCTGCGAGCACCGGCGATAGAGGGGATATTTTTATCAGGTCACCCGAATGAGAGCTATCGGCAGCAAAGAAGATTGACGAGGATGACAAATTGGGGTTATTTGGGGAGCTTATAAATAAGTGTACGTTGTGCAAGAAGGAAATCAAGCCGGATAGGATGTCTATGATCACCCATTTTGCTCGTTGAATTGCCGCAACGATTGAATCACTTTGGACAGGTTCAATAGAAAAGATTTTGGACTTGGCAAGGAAGATCAAAAGACGATCAAGTCCTTAAGGAAAGATTTAAATAATGATGGATTTATGAGATGGGCTTAAGGCCCATCCGCTCAAGCCGGGCCCAAAAGGCCCGGCCCACGGGAATAGGGCCCGTGGAGGGGGAAGGTATAAAAAGGGAGGAGAGAGAGGAGATTACACCTCTTGGATTAAATGTACGTACGTTCCTTCTCCAACGCTCTCTCTCCCTCCAAAAAGAACAAGTAAGTCCAAGGCACTGTTTTTTCCCCTTCAAGGCTTCATCGGATCGAATTCTTCCTCAATCTTCGGCATTGGTGTTTAATCTGTGGCTAACAAGGTACGCCGAATCGTGGTGTCTTTACGATCGGTGATACGTGTTTTCCGGGCATTCGCTTCCGCATTGATTTAGGGGTTCGATTCGGTGTCGAATCCGGTTTTCGGGGATCCGTTATTCCCAACATTGGTATCAGAGCCCTAGTTCACGTTTTCCCGATCAATTTGATGTTTTTTGATTGAATTTTCGCGAAGGTTTTCGGCCGTACGGATCGGGGCGTGAAATCCCGACACCCGAGTACTGTACGCCGTTTTTTCTGAGTTTCCGTAAGTCGGAATAAAAATCTGAAGGCATAGGAAGAAAGGCGACGTCGAGACGAGTCCGGCGATGTGTCGACCGCCGCCAGGAGCCACCGCACGCGCCCACACGCGCGGCCAGAAGCCGCTGCGCGTGGGCGCGACGCGCCTGGAAGCGCTGGCTTCGCCAGCGCGTGCGCCACACGCGCCGGTGACGAACCGGCACGTGCGCGCCGGCGACCGGCGAAACGGCACGCGCCGGTCCGCGGACCGACGCGTGCTGACGTCACGGGATGACGTCATCGTGACGTCATCCAGCGGTCGGTAACCGCTCGGATGACGTCACCGATGACGTCATCGCCGACGACGGTTGGACGGCCGGTCACCGGCCGGCGACCCGACCCGACGGCGACCGACCCGACCCGACCAGCCTGGCGCATGCCGCGCACGTGCGGATGACGTCTGCGTGACGTCATCACGCTCACGCGCGAGGCACGTGCTGGATGACGTCTGCGTGACGTCAGCCAGTGCACGTGCGCGGCACGTGCGGTCGGTTCGTCCGACCTGCGCGGCCGGTCCGACCGGCCCGACCGGTCCGTCCGGTCCGACCGGTCCTCCGACCCGCGCGCCCGTTGACCCGACCCGTTGACCGTCCGTTGACCGACGACTGTTGACCGTTGACTTTGACCGTTGACCGAAAAAAAAAGAAAAGGAATTTGTTTCTTTTTCAGTCATGCCTATGTGGATTATAAGTAATCCATTTTTAATTCTGCATTTGTTGCATGAATTTTGGAAAATTATGTATTTTCTCTTATATTAATTATGGATTATAAGTGATCCATTTTTAATTCGCATTTGTTGCAGGAACTATGATGCGTTATGCAAGGATACCTGCAATCCGAACGGACGAGGGAAATGCAAGGCTTAAGAGGCTGATGACGAGTTAGCGATTATCGGTGGCATGACGGTGATTTAGTATCGCGTGTGGTCGGGTCAATCATGATGATGCGGAAATCATCCTGGAATGGTTATCTCATGCGGATTTTCAGAAGGTGCCGGCTTTGATGAACACTCTTCCACCTGAATGGCAAGCAGTGTTGGATCGGTATGGGAGGTCAACGTGGTCTAGGGTTATAGGAGGCTAGTGGAAGCTTTTGAAGAGAGTACTTTATAGGATTGAGTTGGTCAAAACTTCAACCCTTAGATTGAGCGCCACATGGCGCCGAGTGAATGCGCCTTGGTGGCGACATGAATGCTCTCCAAAAGTTTTTCCATGGTTGACAAATGTGCCTTCGGTTTTCTCGGATGTTTTTGTGATAGATTAGAAGGGACATTCCCTATTTATTTCTTTGATTGATTATGTAATGATTACTACCTAATTGTGTTAATTGAAAGCATTATTGATTTTTTAATTGTATGTCAATTATCTGTTGCTTTTTATTATTGCTGGTTTCTTTGTGGGTAATTAGCTGTGGGTAGTAATAGAAGTTTTTGTAACTTCATAGAATTTATTTGCATAAGATAATTATATTAATAATAATTTTAAGTTAGGATTTTTTGGAGGATGATTGGAAACATAGTGACCTTTTGATTCGAAGCCTTACTTGAAATTATTTATTAATATGATGGGTCTATGCAAATAGGGATGCATAAATGATAGGCATTAATTATTCGTGCATGTATGTCGATGTGTTGAACGATGGTTCAAAGAACTAAGAATGTAATTGCCGATATGAACGGTAACAATTGTGAAATATTGAATATGAAGATTCAATATGTGCTGGAAAAAGTAAGAAGCACTAGAAGCTCTTGACCACATTATGGAAGATATTGAGGGTGTCGTGCACCACCTTGAGCTAGTAGAGGACCGCCTAACGGTATTTGAGCCGTAAATAGACATTTGCTATGCTTTGGTTCTAGCTCGTAAAGGGCTTTGTGCTCTAAGCACAAGCGTATTGATTCGTTCAATATGTGGGAATGCAAAGGATCAAGTCCTTATTGCAAGAAATCAAGAGTTAACCAACACAAGAGAGGAAAACGTCCTCAAGTGAAGAAAATGTCAAGAGTGATGTGTTACAATTGTGACAAGAGAGGTCACTATGCTCGCGACGGATCGTGAGCCAAAGAAGCTATACACATCTTGTACATTTGAGAACTTTGCTTATGTGTCAAGTTTTGCATTATAGGCTGAATCCAATCCTTTGTGGAATGTAGATTCGGGATGGACAGAGATCATGTAGCAAAGGATAGAGGATCCTTCATGGAATTCCGACGATACCAATTGGAACTAAGTGGATCTATATTGGAAATAACTCTAGAGCTGATGTAAAGGAATTTGCACCTGCCAATTGAACATGCATGGTGGACGCATCTTGATGTTCTATATGCTGGAGATTCGTCGAAATTTAAATGTCTGTCTTAGTGTTGGTTAAGTTTGGTTTTGGTATGAACTTCCATAATAAATGTGTAGATTTGTGTTTAGATACAAACTACTATGGTTGTGGTCACTTTCTAGATGGTTTTATTGTACTAAATGTTGACTGTGGTGATGTCAATATGTTATTCCCTTGTTTCACGTCTTTTATCTTATATGATAATGATGTGAATATTGTGGCATGCTAGACTTGGTCATATGGGCCAACATCATATAAAAAGACTAGCCAATAAGGGCTTGTTTGGGCAATATTGAAAAAGTTGATTTGTCCATATGTGAGCATTGCCTAGTAGGGAAAATGACAAGGAGACCATTTGGAAAAGGTAAAAGAGCTGAATTTCCTCTGCATTTAATCCATTTGATGTTTGTGGTCCAATGACTGTGAGAGGAAGGTATGGGGCTGTTTATTTCATCACTTTTATATATGATTATATTCGATTCGGATATGTCTATTTGATTTCTCTCAAATCTGAAGCATTAAGTTGTTTCAAAAGGTTTATGAACCTGGTAGAAAATCAATTAGACAAGAAAATAAAAACATTGAGATCCGATCAAGGTCGAGAATATTTATCGATGAGTTCGAATATTAAGTGATGAAAAAGGAATAGAAAGACAGTTGTCTATTCTATATACTCCTCAACAAAATGGTGTTGTAGAGAGAAGAAACAGAACCCTACTGGAAATGGTTAGGTCTATGATGGCGCATGCTAACTTACCTATCACTTCTTGGAGTGATGTGTTGTTAATTGCTACCTATATACTTAACCGGATGCCTTCCAAATCGTTGCTTCCACTCCATATAAGTTATGGACAGGTAGAAAATCGGACTTAAGTTTTCTTAAGGCATGGGGTTGTGCTACCTATACACATGAGTCCTCTCACAAGTTTGGGAAATTGGGTCCCAAAGAAAATAAGAGTATTTTCATGAGATACCACGAACACTCGAAATTGTATGTGTTCATAGGTGAGCAGGAAAGTGGGAGTATAACTGAATTTGAATCACGGGATGTCACATCCTTAGTGGATGAATTTCCTAAGAAGGGCGAGATAAGGGAAGATTGTTCCCTATTTGAAACCTTGGATCAAGATAATGATGTCAGTGGAGTTCGTCCAAGTGGGAGTAATATGAGATGTGATGAATTGAATTCAACTCATTCTAAATTGCAACCACCTGATGTGACAACATCATCATTACCTAATCCAAGTGGGAGCATAATGGGGAATGATGTGCTAAGTGTACAATCTCCCATACGGTGAACAAGTCGCCAAAGTATTCCCCGTCGACGTTTTGACATTGAAGGGGAAACTTTTATGGTTGCTCCACAAGATGAGGATGAGCCAAGAAATATTAATGAGGCTTTGAATTGCCCTAGTAAGGAAAAATAGATTAATGCAATGGAAGAGGAAAATGAGTCAATGAAGTCGAGACCAAGTTTAGGAACCGGTTGATCTTCAAAAAGGATGCAGAATCTATTGGGAACAACTGGGTTCTCAAAATAAAGCAAAAGGCTAATGGCTCGATAGAAAGGCATAAGGCTCGCCTTGTGGCAAAGGGTATAATCAACAAGGAAGAAATTGATTATGAAGATATATTTTTCTCCCGTAGTGAAATTTACCTCGATTCGCATTATTCGTAATAATGACAAGTATGGATCTTGAGTTACATCAAATGGATGTAAAGACCTTTCCTCAATGGAGAATTAGAGGAAGGAACATATATGGAACAACCTGCTGGTTTCATAGTGAAAGGCCAAGAAGAAAAGGTATGTCGACTTTGGGGGTCGATATATGACCTTAAGCAGTCGTCAAGACAATGGTATATACGTTTTTCATAATGCCAAAAGGGTATGTGACTTTACAATGATAGATAACGATCATTGTGTATATATCAAAAGATCCAATGATCAATTTGTGATCATATCATTATATGTTGATGATATACTTGATTGCCGGAAACAATATGGAGTTTGTTAATACTTGTCAAGAGTTGGTTGTTTTCCAACTTTGAGATGAAGGACATGGGTGATGTTGCATATATTCTTGGAGTTAAGATTTCAAGATTGTAAACCCATAGACGCTCCTATTGCAAAAGGTGAAGGATTGAGTCATAGATCAGGTGTCCAAGGACTCCACAAGAGAAGGAACAAACGAAACATGTTCCTTATGCTAGTCTTGTTGAGAGCTTGATGTATGATATGATGCGTACAAGACGACATATGTTTTGCAGTTGGAATGGTGAGTAGATACCAATCCAATTCAGGTCTAGCACAATGGAAAGCCGTTAAGAGAATACTAAGGTATCTAAAGGTGATCGCGATTATACGATGAGTTATAAAGGAAATGATCTCGACTCTAAGGCTATCCCGATTCGATTGGGGAGGAGATTTAAATGAAAGGAAATCTACCTCTAGATTTGTTTTCTTACCGAATAATGGCACCATATGTTGGAGCGTAAGAAAAACAAAAGTGTTTAGCCTTGTCCACGATGAAAATTGAGTTCGTGGCATTATCAGCATAAAGTATAAGAAGATGTTTGGCTTAAGAGATTTTTTGGATTATTTAGGTGTTATTGGAAGTGCTGCAGATTCATTGTTATTGGTTAACTTTGATAGCCAAGCAGCAAAAGTGTACACCAAAGATCCAAAATATCATGGCAAGACCAAACATATAGATACCAAGTATAATTTTGTTAAAGATATGGTTGCACGAAAGGAAGTGAACTAAGAGTACACACTACGCATAGAATGGTAGCAGATCCTATGACAAAGCCAATACCCAGAGATGTGTTTTGTGGCCATATGAAATCTCTAGGGTTGCGTAGAGGTTGATGTACTGAATATTGTAATTTCCCTAAGTGTTCACAATTTGATGAATTTGTGTTTTCATCATTAATGCCTATGAATCTTTGTTTAATCATTATGCATCTTAATGCTTAGTGCATTACTTTAAGTTAAGAAGTATGTCGGACAGATATAAGATTAGCCCACTCACACGGGTAATCGCCTCTATTTACTGTGTGATAAATAGAGATGAGACAGTATTTAAGCTTATTATCTAGGTGATAATCAAGAGCTCAAGCTCAAAATACGCATGTCACCTTAACTAAGTGTTAAGATGAGGACATAATACTTGTGATGTCCGAAAGTAAAATACCCCACACATTTTACTTTATCTGTCTATGATGCCAAATGTGAGTTCTAATGAATTTTGTGATTGAGTAGATACGTGAACTCAAGTTAGACATTGGGTATGTCTGAACTATCATCTGTACGGTATTGAAAGGTATAGACATACGCTCCATGGGAAAGGAGTTAATACCGTAATACGTATTTCATACTACGTATGCATGAGACGACCAATAAGAGTGGCAAAAGTTTGATCTCAACTTTTATGTCGTGTGAGACTCTTGAGGAAGAGAGTTCCTCAATTTCTAAGTCCCCTCATGACTCTTACTTATTCTCTAGATTTCTATTTAGTGTTTGCTATTTTAGGATGTTGCCAATGGTCATGAGTTTGATTCGATCTAATGGGGCATTTCTAGAAAAGCAAGCTGGACTGAAATTGAGAGTTTGAAGGAAAGGGGAAGATCGATTTTGGAGAATCACATTGTAGTTTTGTATTCACGGTTAACCAATTATGACTGTCTTTGTGATAATCATAGTTGTGAATACAATATATATATCATTATTTAAAAGAGATCAAGAGAGATATAAATGTGATCGATCGATCTAGGGTACTGCATACTAAATCTACTCGGAGTGTGATGCCCATTATGAGCTGCTATATATTCCTAACGGATGATGTATGGCAACGAGCTCTCAAAGTATCTTTGGCCGCACGGATTATTCACCGTATGAATGTTGAAGAAAGGAAAAGAGAATTCTGTTTGGCCCACCATGATAAGTGAGAGTCTATGATGGATTTTCTACGATGGGGCTGAGTAAGGCTGTCGCCCATGTTGGTTTTGTACCACCATGTGCGAGTGGGAGATGATGGATTTATGAGATGGGCTTAAGGCCCATCCGCTCAAGCTGGCCCAAAAAGGCCCGGCCCACGGGAATAGGGCCCGTGGAGGGGGAAGGTATAAAAAGGGGAGGAGAGAGAGGGAGATTACACCTCTTGGATTAAATGTACGTACGTTCCTTCTCCAACGCTCTCTCTCCCTCCAAAAGAACAGTAAGTCCAAGGCACTTGTTTTTCCCCTTCAAGGCTTCATCGGATCAGAATTCTTCCTCAATCTTCGGCATTGGTGTTTAACTGTGGCTAACAAGGTACGCTCGAATCTGTGGTGTGCTTTACGATCGGTGATACGTGTTTTCCGGGCATTCGCTTCCGCATTGATTTAGGGGTTCGATTCGGTGTCGAATCCGGTTTTCGGGGATCCGTTATTCCCAACAAATAAGTTGCAGAAGCATCTTTAGTGTGATCACTTTTAGAGATTGATGCAAGAAGTGAACTCTTTAGTCCCTTTTAGTTTCCCGCTTTTTGTGGTTACTCTCATTATATCAGAGTTTCTCCTTACAAAATAGACTAATGATCCGTTTGTTGTTTGGTTCAAAAGAATGGGCATTTCAACATTCCTTTGACTCGACAAAGGGAAAAAAAAAAGGAAAAAAAAAACATTCCTCTGAACTTTTATTCGGCTGGGTCTTCTTGAAGTGGCAGGGCATTCCAATGTGAAGGAATCATAATTCCATTCTAAATGTAAACCAACATAAATTAAGCAATTTTATTATCAATTAATAAAGATTATAATTGATATAAAAATAATTTCTTAATTTAAATCATAAAATTCATTATCACAGTTGCTTATTATATTTACAATATTAGACCATTTCACAATTAGGAAGTAGTAAAATTGTGTTAATTTAGTAAATATCATAAAATAATCATTAAACATTAGTTATTCAAAAAATTAATTATGAAACAAATTTGAATAATAGAATATGTTCGTTGTCACAATTGAAGATTATATTGATATTATTCAACTGATATTTTATAAAATAATGAATGTCAAATATAAGTAATAAGACAACTTTAAAAGATAGTTATGGATATTGGATTGATTCATTAAGTTATATGTTCATTTAAAATTATAATATTATCCTCATTTATCTAGCAATTGCAAAAATCGACTGTAATGATATATTCTACATTTAACTATTAATTTTAATAAATAATTACATCAGTGGTTATACAATAAAACGATGAATTATGATTTTAGCACAATATTTGGTAAATCTTTATGGAAATTGAATTTATTGTCCTTGTAGTATTGGAGCGAATATTTCACACTCGATTTTTATACTTTGCTTGGTTACACAATTTAGTTGTTATACTGCTCGATAGTGACAATTTATGTTCTTCCATCAAATTTCCATACAAAATCCACTAGAAAGTGCTAGGTTAACACTGGTTATATTGACATATGGTGCCTATTTGTATAAACATCTTAAACAAGTTGCATTTTTCATCTTTGCGTTCGGGAACAATCAATTTTAGTCCATGCATTGTTTTAGTGACATAATTGTTCGTTAGATTGATATTTCAGCAAAAACTTAACTACTTCGATCACGTTCCATCCAAAATCTTATTAGTGGGTCATGTCAAAATCAAAAATTAATTGGTGTTTCCTATGTTTGCAAGTATGCACAATCAAATTGGCAACCCATTAAGATTATTTCACTGTATGCGACAATATCATCCTCCTTTTTTTTTTTATATTCACATAGACATATTTAGGACTAGTAAACGTAGGTCACTTTCAAATCTTCTAACCATAACTTTAACCCAGCCTCTAATTGGCAAAATATAAAAAATAGTTTATTTAAAATTCAATGAATAATAGCGATACCAACAAGTTTCCATCTTATTGATTGTAAGGGCCTATTTGCGTATTGAGGGTATTTTTTATGAAGTCACCCAGCCAAAAGCTGTCTACAGCAAAGGAGATCCATGAGGGTGACAAATTTGGGTTATTTGGGGAGTATCAAGACGTGTAGCTTGTCCAAGAAGGAATTCAAGCCAAATAAGGTTGTTTACATGTATAGCGATTGCCCATTTTGTTCATCAGATTATCACGACAATCAGATCGCATTGGACAGGCTCAATAGAGACGATTATGGACTCAGCAAGGATGATGAAAAGATGATGAAGTCCTCAAGGAAATATTTAAATCAGTTGCAAATGTATCCTTAGAGAGGGCTTTTGACTTTATTGGATTGATGCGAGAAGTTGAAAATCTTTATTATTAATGATTGACCTAAGTTGTGTTTTTTTTTTTTTTTTTTACTTTTTTTCAGCTATGTGTAATTGTCAATAATTCCCTTGTAATAAGTTGCTAATCATATATCTACATGGCACGTTATTTTTGAGTTTCGTCTAGTGGTGGTGAAATCATGAATTACTCCGTTAGCTAAATGTATATGCGGTTGCTAAATTGGAGTATCTGCATTGACTTTTATTTGGTGTACTAATGGTGGAAATACACCACTATACAAACAGGGGTCACATATTATCCTGTATACAAGTTTTCATTTGCTAAATTAGTTCAGTCCAATGGGTAGATGAAAATTTATATTTCATGACTGCATGCCTACAAAATACTTCGTACAAAATACTTCACACTGACAGTGTACTTTTCATAAATTCCTTTTTTCTGTAAAACTTATTTTCTGAGCGGATAGTCCTTTCTTGGCATCCTGGGTCTCGGACCTTCAAAAAAAAGAAAAGGAAAATAAGGAAATCGAATTTAGTTGGAATTTGAATGAGATAGAATCTATTATTTGATAAATAATTTTTTCTCAACACCAAAGATGTAGCCAAAATTTTTCAAAAAAAGGAAGGGTACATATGGCTTATCCCTCCATTGGAAGGAAAATTTTACTTCAGTTATTTTATCCACTATCAATTCGAGAGTTTTAACCATTCAACCTCTTAAACTAATCATAAAATTAATCAGAGGTGGGCCGGAAAAGCTCAATTATGGAAAATTTAAAAAATAAAAAATAAAAGCTGTATACAAAAGAGGTTGCATGCGTGGTATCATCCAAAAATATTTCAAGAAAAATACATCACTCAAAGTGATTAGTTAAGTAGACGGTTAGGAAACCGTTCTGTTTCACGAGTCCTTCAAGCCTTATTTAAACCTTCTATACAAAAGAATTCCAAAGTAAAACCCCCACTAAAACCCTGATTAAATCATCTCCTCGCAATCCTACGAATTCATTTCTTGTGCGCTCTCTTCTTCTCCAAGATCCGTCTTCGATCTTATCATAAGATCTTCCCTTAGCGTTCCCTTTGTGTTTTTTCCCCACCTTCTTCATATTCGAAGGGCCTTCATCTTCTTTCATCTACTGAGCAGCCACCTAATCAACGCAGAGGCTAGCGAGCAACCATAATGCCGTCCCCGAGACATCACGTCATCGACGTCGAGCCTTCTGAGAGCATCCGAGAAGCCAGCACACGGGCTGCTGCCGAGTCGACATTGGCCGAGCATCGACATTGAGCAACATCAGCATGGTCATCCCGAGTCAAGACTGGAATCTCACTCACCTGGCCGGACACGAGCAAGATCAGCATGGTCAAGACTCAGCCATCGAGAACAACGTGGATCCGGCTCGGGATGGAGACCCGCCTACGTCGTCAATGCACGATGCGCGAAAGAGCAACTTGATCGGATCATGTCCAGAAATCAGCAAGAGCCATTCTCATCGTGTAGGGTTTCCGAAGGAGATTCTTGAGAGATGTTCGTGGTGCAAGAAGAAGCTTCCAAGGGACACCGATCTGTATATGTACGGGTGCGTCTCTTGCCTTTACTTGTAATTACTGATTAAGATCGTTTCTTTGGTTTGATTAGATTCCTTTTTTTCCCTCTTTTCTATTCATTTCTTAATTATAATTTTCTTTTTTAAGAAAGTCTAAGATCTGTTGAGCGTAAATTCTTTATAAGCCGGAAGGTTATGCCCTTTCGAATGATGAAGCTGAGAAAAATATGGTTAAAATTTTTTGCTATTGGGGATATGTATGTATTTACGTAGCCAAATCATAAGGTTGTTTCTATGAAAAATATATTTTATTGGCTGCGCATATTCTAATTTCCCTTTGTTGTTTTAGGGTTTACGGTATATATTTTCTAAGTTGAAATTCTTTTATTTTTCTGTGACATCTTTTTTTCAAATAATAGCTTTTGCATTTCCTTGAGACCTTCTCAACAAGAGCAATTATCAGGAATATTTGCATTATCTATCAGAGTTTTACTTTTAAAGCAATTAGAGCACTATATTCGACCTTGCTGGATAACCAAAAAAAGAAAAAACCAATTCGTCATTAACATCAAAATCGCTCCAAATCTGAATTTAAATAAGGATTATTTTTTTCTATAATTAGTTGCTACCAAAGGGTAATTCATAACATTCTTACATTTCACCAAAAAAAAAAAGGGTAATTCATAACTTTTAGCGAGTAAGATAATTACAAGCGCAGATTCTGAGTCATTTAACCCCAGCATTTCTCATGGATTAAACAGATTATACCTAGCTGTATAAGGGGTGTTCTGAATCTTTGGAAATGCTTGAATCTTTGAATGCAGCTTCAACCTCGGGGTGTACTGTTCGGTCGAATGCCAGAAAATGCAAATGGCATTGGACGGGTACCACATTGAAGATCATGCGCGTCAACGCAACCTTCACCTGTAGTAATTCCAGATTTGCTCCTGTTAAGTAGACAGATCAACTGAGCCTTGGTATCTGATTCCGTCCTTTATCACCATATTCTGCAGCCTTTGCCAGTTCTTGGGGTAGCTTGAAAAGTATTGCCCCTATGTTTTTTTTTTTTTTTTGTCCCTCTCTTTGAGGGTCTGAATTTTAAGTAGGGGGAGAGAGCAATGGTGTACATTTTAACAATGTCAATTAAAATTGTTCTGCGATGTGCATCTTTTTCTCATATCTTGCGATGCTCAATTATTTTTTCTTTTTTTTTTTATGATATGTTATTTGTGTTGTTATGTTGAGGAAAGCCCACGCTTTAAATTTATTTTCCAATTGGTGACAATATTAGGAATAAAGTCCGGAGTTATTAGTGAGAATCCCTACTTTATTCAATTTGGATCTGAAAACTCAACATGACATGATGGCGAATTGATTCTTATGCGTATATAATATATAAAATCCGGTGGCCTAAATAATGGGTTTGAGGGTTTAACAAGGCGTAACTTATGTAAAACAAATTATACAAAATGGATCTGATATAACTCTTTTTTTGTATTAGATACATTAGATAGAGCTAGATCGAACGATGTTTCATAAAAATACTTTTAAATGTTCACTGTTGGATACATGACATGTGGATAAATTTAGTTGTACATACATGTAAGTTATTCATATCATCCGCCTGACAATAAATGTGCAAAAAATCATTTACGCTGACTGTGGACCTAAAAATCCTTATTAATAATAAGGTGATTCTTTTCTCTATTTCACCTCTATATATAATGCCAAGTGTAAGATCCAAACATAAATCACATATGGGTCATTTCAAATTTTACATAAATGAGCAACATTAGCAACTTCTTAATTCATATCAACTCAAAATATATCAACTATTAGATCATTGAGCCTATATGATCAACGGTTAAGATTAATTAGTAGGCTTGTACGGACTGAGCTCGTTATAACAAAGGCCATTAATTTTTTTTTTTTCCACATTGGATTAGGAAAGAGCTTATTAAGTGATGATTAATTTAAAGACTCACAATCACCACTTAAGTTCTTCTTCAGTCCTTTTTTTCATTGGTTGCTGTTGGGGCGGGCTCAAAGTTGCAGAAGCACCCCTTTGGCCCATTGAATAGCCCAACTACTGGAGTTGCATGAAGATTGAAGAATAGATTATACTGCCTTCTCTTGCAATTCCATGGCTGATTACTAGTGACTTGTGATTCATGCTACGGATGTCAAAATCTAGAGTATTGGGTTCTAAAAAACAAACCGAAGAGATGGACTCGTTCAAATAACTAATATAAGTATGTCACATTTTTTTTAGTAAATCAAATTACGTCAACACTTCCTTCATAGTTTAAGTACATGCTAAGCTATCGTTCAAGATCAGAAGCTTAATGTTAGCATATGCAGAAATGAGCTGATATAAATTAGCGAGAGTATTAGAGGTTAATCCTCGTAATGTATTTATGATATTCTCTTAAAGTTTAGTTATGCACTCGATCTTTTTCCCTCTGTTTGCTCAACTTTTCCGTCAAGAAGGACTTGCTTGAGTTGTTTCTCCAGCTACAAACATGAACACCCTGCTCATTCTGATAATTACACAACCCTACTTTTCTATGATATCCGCAACATGAAATTATTGATTTGTCCAGCAAAAGCAGCCAAAGTGTATGTGGAAGTACATACCAATTCAAAGGGAATTTTCAAAAAAGCACCCCAGATTGTCACTCCCCAATTTTGACCGACAGATCAGCACACTGGTCCAGCTCTTTTCAAGGATTTCATAGTCACAGCAAAAGAAGAGCCAAGAAAACACGATTTTTTTTATCTCCCCAGTGAAATAGGAAAGTTACTTGTCCTAGAAAAAGGATTAAAAGAAAGAGGAGAGCTTGAACAGCTCTCAGAAAAGCTTCACTGACATGTGTGAATGTGAGTCAAATACCCAAAAAAATTTACCCTTCTTTCCCATGTTCAGCGAAAGGGGAAAAGCTCACATCATTTAGTTATCCATCTCTGAATTTTCCTTTTTTTCATTTTTATCTAAGCCATTAATATTGTCTGATTTTAATTTCTTTAACTTGTGCAGATGCAGAAAACAAAATTTCAGCTACCACAGCACACTAACTTCTGTGAGATTTTAATGAATCACTGATGTGATGAATGAAATTAATTCACCAGATATAAATCATATCAGACAATGCTCTGTTTGCGATATTGATACAGTTCATGAGTTATAATCCGGTGCTATTAGGAAGACAAGCTTCGCACAGGGTATAACACAAAAGAGTCACTCGCCATGCAGACATATAAGTCTTGTTTTTTTATTTTTTCCTATCTTTTTTTTCCAATAACAAGAGAAGAAACCCAGATAAGTTGTCTGATCAGATAGCTGAATTATGCCCCAAACCGATCTCGTAGGCTCGTGGTGCTTGCTTAGTGGAGTTCAATAAGTTCTTTTTTTTTTAATACAGGATATGAGTGAATTATGTGCAGCAGAGTCCAGGACATATGCAAATATTGGACTGAAAAATTTAGTACTAAAGTGACTGCTATATGCTTTCAATATTCGCTGCAGAAACACTCCAAAAAAGAGTCAAAAAAGAGGACCAGCCTTTGACAGGCATGTACCTGATGCAATGTCTCCATCATCCTCTTGTTAAGGAAAAGTGAATCTCACCCAAAGCCATGTTTTTGCTGCCACAGGGGACCAATTGATCCTGAAAATATGATGTTCCTTACTTGTCTGCTGAATTAAGTATTACTTGGTAAGGCCTAAAGCTATTGAACAGACATGGGTTTTCACTTGGATTTGGACCAGAGCAGTGAGAATTTGTCTTGACCTGAAAAAACTGGTAAGGAGGCGAAAATACTCACAAATTTTATCACAGAACATGGCAAAATAGAGTAGAGCTCAATCTTGAGTCGGATCGGTCGATCACTTAGAAATTGGATTTTGGAATGGGCTTCTATAGTTTCCACTCCGTGACTTAATGGTAGTCCAGAAATTTTGTTGATGTTCAATTCTTGGAGGGAAAACAATGAAAAACGGGTCCAGAATGCAGAGGACTGATGTGGCAAAGCCTCAGCTCGAGCAATTTTATCCGAGATCAAGTGAGCTGATTAAAAATTTGAGATAAAAACCCAAGTCGGTTGATCTATGCAGGCAATTGAGATTGCAAGCAGCTTTTGTCATCCAGGCTTTCTCAATGCTCAGCAATTATGCACACATACTGGAGGACACAACAAACGCACTGAGCAAAAATTTGGCGCTGTTTATCAGAACTAGTCTCCACGATCTCTGCCAGAATGTCTATATTGTCAGATCCAAAGCATGATCAAGTGACAAAATAATTGCCACACAACCTTCTTCATCATCTCTGTGCTCTGTAACTGAAAGTATGATTAAAGCACTCAGAAAAAATAATTTTGGGGGTTCAGAATAAGCAGCAGAAGCATCTTTCAGCAACTCATAAATAAAACTTATTCTTTGCTTGTGCATGTCAATCACTTGGTTTTTTTTTTCTTTTTTGACAAAAAAAATCAATGGGTTTTGGGCCTTTTGACTTCATTCTTACTCAGAAAGTCGTCATGAACCAGCAGATAAAAGAGCGTTTCTTGCTGGTCCTGGCCCTTTCTGCACATTAAAAGAAGTACTCGCATGAGAATTCAGGACCTAGCAAAATAAGGTTCCTTCATTTTAAATTCATTTATAGAGCATGCCTATTTGCCATGCGCAAGGCAAGGATAAGCCTTTCCTTTTTTCAATTTGAAACATCGCATCTTTACATAACCTCATTTTCCGTTCACATCAGCTTATTGACATGACTGAGCAAAGCCAAAGTGATCCGATCCAAGTTGGAACACGATCGAGCTGAACTGGATTGCCTTTTCAAAAAATAAGACAGAACAAATAGAATGTCGTCAAATGTGGTGAGTGTTCTGTCATAGATCATCTCTCAACCCTTTTCTTTACATGACATGGAATTTTACTTAGGTAATTCAAACCGAAATCCCATAGACTTGGTCAAGTGGCGGAAGATCACAGGTTAAATTCTCATTGGTGCAACTACTTGAACTCAAGCTACAAAAAAAGTAACTCTGGACGAACGCCCTAGCGACAGCGTGGATGATATATTTTTGACAAGACGAAGAGACAACTTAGTCTGAAATGTAAAGGCTAACCCAAGATACCATCTGACAATTGTACCAGGAAAATGACCCTGCCTTGTGACGTACACCTCACTCATCTAACGGGTCCGGTAAGATGCAAGCGGAAACTCGGTGGTGGCCCAGCTACGAAATTGTTTGCCCTTAGTAATTGGTGTTATTGATCCTTTGTTAACGTGTCTAGTTCACACAGATGTGGATTCCTTCCTGTTCTTTCCCACGCTTGCATATACCACTCAGTGAATTACTACAGGAAGATCAGTACAATACTATTCGCTTAATGCTCTGGCTCAGCATATTACTGTGTGGCAGAGCAGGCATGCCCTGAGTTCTCCTCACGACAGGAGCATCTCCTTGTAAATTCAGGCGTGCCAAATCCAAGTTTCATTCCTCTGTCCTCGTCCCTTTTTAAAGTACTGGCAAATGCTATTTAAGCAAAACTTGCACTTCTTTTAAGACATCCTCAAACGGGTACAAAGCCACACACATACCCCTCCAAATAAAGTAATTATAGAACCCGCCATTGGGGAGTTCATCAATCATGAAATCCATTATATCTGCCAAAGCTGCGAGGATTGTCCTCTTGCTGCTTTTTGGAGTTTGTTATTTCACACTCACAGAGGATAACCTAAAACTAAAGGAGCATTTAAATAAAAACAAAATAAAATAAAATAAAATATGACTCTGAGAAGAGAGATGATCAAGAAAACTGCCTTTTCAGTATAATCATCAGCAACAAGACAAGCATAAGAACAAGAGCGTTTCAGCTTTTTCTTTCCATTTTCCTTCTTTTCTCTATGATCCTCCATCACTTTTAATAATGAAGAACCTTACAAAAATCATCAAATGCTTCACTTCTATATGCATTTAAAACAAAACGGGGAGTACCCAAATGATTGTGTTTTCCCGTTCTTCCTTCTCTTTTAAATTCACAAAAGGGTTAAAAAAATAATCTCCTGAAGAAATTAGAATAAAGAATCAAATAATCTTTGGTCTGGAACTTGCAACTCTGGCCTGGTGAAGTATCATCCTGCATGAAGATGATAGAAATCACAGTTACCTCTTAAGTGGCAAAGTTCGAGAAATGTAGTTCTAAGCACAGAAATATACCGAAAGATGATTATTACCTAGTCATTGTGGAGTTCGAAAACTGCCGTCGCTGAAGATTATGCAACCGGCCATATGGCTTTTTAATTGCTTCTTTTGTTTTGATATGTACTGAAGCTGTAAGCTCCGCAGCTAAGACTATGTAGTTTTTTTTATTTTATCATCGTGAGTAGGTTAGCAAAGTTAGCAGTATTTACGCCTGGTCAGCAAAAGGAACAAAAGGAATTAATCAAGGTGAGGAAAAAGATAAAGTTCTACAGCAAAACCAATAAAGGTAAAACAAGCGAGAGCTGAACCTTTTTCGGTTAGTGGGTGAGGCAATGTCCCCATCATCCTTCCAAGGAGACTCTTTCAAGTGATTTCCGCCTGCAAATGGGGACCAGAAGTCCTGAACATGAATAAGAACATGCAAGAAAACTCGAGAATTTTGCTTGGAAGAGTGTCCAAACACAAAAGACTAGAATATTGGCCAGCTAGTCGTACCTCTTTTGAAGAAGTGATTTCAGGTGACTTCGCCATAGACGCTCCAAATGCTCAAGTCTCCAAAAGATGAGCAAAATTCAGATCCTCTTTAGAAAAAATGTATCCTTCATGTTTCTGAAACAGCTGTCCAACCGTTGTAACTTTAGGCCCCCCAACAAGACAAGGAATATGATAAAGCTCCAGTATTGTGCCTGGGTTACATAATGCAAGTGATACTTCAGAATCAAAATGTCTAAAGAGAAATGGAGTTCCTGGGTAAGCTCCTATGTCTAATATAAACCAGTAGAAAAGGACAAGTAATCTTAATGAGTTATAAAGAGTTGCTCCTTTTAGAGAGGTCATTATGTCCAGTGTGACGGTTAATGCCTGGCAAAGCATTCGTGACCTCCAGAGGGAGGGAAGATAGAGAGAGACAGAGAGAGAGAGACAGAGACAGAGACAGAGACAAAGTACCTGGTATTAGTCGCTGTTCCATCGTCATTCAGAAAAAGCTTAATTCAGTGTATCCATGTGAATATGGAAGTAGTTCCTCGACCTGAACTCTCGAACTAGAATAGCTTGTGCTTTTCCTTAACCGTGTATGGCTCGATTCTACCTCAGCATAGAAAATGCCATAAACCGGTCTGTGGTCCGAGAACCTTGACTCACCACGGACGTAGGATTGCTGATGAAGGCCTTCCCCATACCATAAAATCCGATCGCACCTTGAGAAACAAAGATGACTCAGATCAGCAAGCAAAATCACCCAGAAAGGAAACCTTTGATATTTCCATACTTATTAGACCAATTAAATAGGTCCATGTAATCTGCATAATATAGGTCCATGTAATCTGCATAAACCCTGCTTACCATGCAGGTGTACGACGCTTTTCCCGTGGATGCATATCATCCCCTGCGTATCTGTCTGAATTGGTAGAGTACTTGTATGTTGGTGGAAAATAAATTTTCCCTTCATCCCACCCCACAAAGACCCGGCCTTGCCTCTGTTCAATCCGTAACTGCAACAATAAAATAGAGATGATTTAGATCAATAATCTACTTTAAATGAATGAAGAGTTATCATAACATAGGAAGAGGAGATAGAAATAGACAGAAGATCTTGGGAAGAGTATATGCTAACATGCCTGATCATTCTCCAAAAGCGCCCTCCAATTCTGCATCTCCACGAGTGCCTTGGCAGATCGATAAGAGAGGGCAATACGATAGTTCAAATCCCCAAGCCAAATAACCCGGCTGAAACAAAACGTAGTCAGATGATGAAGCCACACAAGGCAAAGAACACACATGCAACAGCTGGTGAGTATAAATACAAGTCCATTTAACTTAAGCACGGATAGTCCATTGATTCAACACGGCAGTGAAAACTTCACAAACTCTCATTTTCTCTTTTTTTTTAAATCCAATTTTCTGTTTTTGTTTTAGTTACAGAAGTAACTTAAGCTTAATTTGGAGCGAGCCTTACTCATGCTCAAGAATGGTTTCTGGGGACTTGTCAACGCCGGTGCTGTTAACTTTGGGAAACCTTGTCTTCTTAAGAATTTCCATAACATCAGAGTTCCTTCTCCGCTCGTCACCCGCTTTCTGGCCCGACGTTAGATGACTACATATGAAACAAAAGCTTGTTTGGTGCAGCAGCATGCTTATTGAAATAGATCCCTGCAAAGCCACAGCCAATGCTTCACGTTATGTTCGTGTGTGATTCCAATAACGCAAATCTGAGTCTAAGAGCACGTAAAGTAAAGCAAGTGCCGTATTTCTCAACAATACCTTATTTCCCAGGTAGCCCATCAAGCCTCTACCAACGCAAGAGACCTTCATGTTCCGAACGTGGTCCCTCAGTTCACTCTTCACCCACACCGTCAAGAAGATGCCAACCATTTGCTTGCTCGCAACTAAGCCATATCTTGAAGTCCCTCTTGTTCTATAACCATTTTCATTTGATGGAAACCCCCCGTAGGACATCGGTGAATGCAACACCGTGCTTGGCGAATCTTCGGGTCCAAGCCCATTGTCATCGTCCGACGAACCCCATCTTGAGAAATCACTAGGCCGGGAAAAATCACTCCTCCGAGAGTAATCACTCCGCCGAGAATAATCGCTCCGTCGGGAATAATCACTCCGTCGGGAATCGCTCCGTCGGGAATAATCGCTCCGTCGGGAATAATCACTTGGCCGGGAATAATCGCTTGGCCTGTGGCCCCATCTAATACTGGGGTCAAAATCACTCGCCCTATGACCACATATCACCCTGTCACAAACACTATACCGCCGATCAAGCCGCGGCTGGCCAATCGAAGGGTCGTTATCTCTCCAACTGGGGGTTGTTTGGAATGACCGGCGAGGGAAGAGAGTCGAGGCCCTGCGCCTCACCGATGCCTCGAAGTCTGCGTTAATTTCTGCGACTGGTTGAGGGATTGGAGACGGGGTGTAGCAAAAATTGCCTCCACTGGTTCCTGGTAGATTGTTTAGAGATCTACGAACGAGAGCCAGCCACTTCTTGGCCGGACCGCTGTCTTCTGCTCCCAGAATGTTACCAGCATTCAAAGGAACTATTTCTTGGAATCTGAACATAATTCTCTTATTAATGATCAAGGAAAATAGAGTTATCAAAGCATTCTTCTTTGTGATGAATTACAAGATCATACCCGAGTACATAAATGTCAGCTGGAGGAGATGCATGAAGCCATTCATCTAGGTTTAGATTCTGAGGTGGTGATCTTCCTGCTACGTTCCATGTGGCCACAAAAATGCTGCTCCAGAAATCACAATAACAATTCAAGAAGCTTAGTGGAGATAAAAGCGCAGAGTGCGGTGATAATTCAAATTACTCTGGGGGCACAAGTACCTGTAGTTGTGCACATCTATAACTCGGGGATTATCGAGATTCATTCTCCTTCTCCGATGCTGCTCCGTGTTCTTGTTGGACTTCTCTGCATCAGATAATGGACAAAGAGTTTCAGGAATTATCCACGTTTCGACTGAGCAACAAATGAGCTCGTTTGACAGGTTCTCCGGCCAAAAAAGAAATGCAGTAGTTTGTGAGTGCAATCCAAAAGATACAATTTCAGCAATATTGACCTGTTCTGCTTTTCTTAACTGTGCCCGGTTCTCTCCCCGATATGCTGGTCCGGAACTCAACATCACCTCCTGAAAAGAAACCCCCCGGGTGAATACGCCGTCCGCATTTAACAAAAAGGGGAAGGTGGTTGGAAAATAACACAATTTGAACAAGAATTGAGCTTCTATGAGCACATGTAAAACAAATTTGATCGGTTTATGCAAGCGAAAAAAAAAACAATTTTTTGGGTTTAGGCAAGCAAAAAACAACTCCAAAGTTTCCCATGTTCTGGTGGTTGGAAACTTCAGAGTCGTCTATCCTGTAGCAATTGAACATCTTTTCTGGGCTGAGCCTAAATTCCAAAAACATGCTCAACAGTAAACAGACTAATAACAAGATCTTTTTATTGCTAAGCGCAAGACTTATGCTTCAGAATTGACAGAACCATTTCATGGGGAGAAAAAATGTTAATTACCCAAAGAAAATCCATGAAAGGAATCGAGAGACCCACCTGCAGAAACCATTTCATCTGCCTGAAAGTCCTCAGGCTTGCACTTGATGTTGAACAGCTTCCTGACCATCTTCTTTGACCATGAGAGCTTCATCATTGAGATGCATACGTAAAAGTCAGCAGTCATTTCAAAGGAACCCGATGGCACAACTTCAACCGAGGCATACACAGCAATCAAATCTACCATTAACACGGAACTATGATCTCAACCAAATGACTATCAAAGACACACCTTGCTTTTCTGGGAGTTGTCATCTGTCATTGTATCACAACAGTTCATGCAGCCGTGCAGTGTGCTCTGCTCTCTCTCCTCCTCTGGCTTTTGCTTGGAATCATCAAAGTTAATCAGAAACACAGGTGCCAAGAGCTCCTTCAGATGCTTTCTGCTCCTTCTCAATGCACAACTCCTTAACAGGGGGAAAAAACTTGGATTTGCGTCCCCTTCTTGTATGAGGCAGTTTTTGGGACAAATACCGAAATAAGCCCAGAAACAGCTGCAAAGAGAAGCTAAACACCAGATGGGTCTTCCAGGTTTTCCCTCTTCCGGGGGCTGTGTTGGCTTTGTAAATGACAATGGAAACAGAGGACTAAAGGGGGAAGAATCAGCAAATGAGTGAGCGAGAGAAAGAGAGTGTGCGCGCGGGGCTGTCCCTATGAGGATGAACACTTTAACGCGATGGTAAGTGAAGAGAGAGAGAGGGCGTCTTAAGAGTGGAACAAGCAAGACAATACGGCAGACACAGGCAGGAGAAAAAAAAGAAAGAAAGAAAGAAAGAAAGAAAGAAAGAGAGACTGCCTCAAGTTGCTTTTTCCCCCCCCTTTGCCTTTGTCTCTCTCTCTCTCCCCCCAAGAAACAACAGCCTCGTTCTCAGCAACAGCAAAGTAACAAATTTTGAACAGAATAAAGTGCAGGGAGAGCTTCGACCTAAAAAAAAAGGTGCAGAGAGAGAAGGCATCGGTCATGAGGTTACCCTTTGGTTATTCATTTTTCTTTCTTCCCCTCATCCGAAATGGGATTTTACCCATTCAGCCCCAGATGTTCTTTTTCAAAAGAAGAGGACAATAATGGGGCAAAGCCAGAGACCAACGGGCAGGTCCTCCTCCTTAGAGAGCCATGGATGGCAAAACGACGTCTCCTCAGCTCGAAAACGACCTGCCCATCTGGTCTTTAGGGCAGCTAAGCAAGATCTGGGCACTCTCTCTCTCTCTCTTTCTCTCTCTCTCTCTGATGTGTACCTTGTGGCTGTTACTGTCCTACGCATTCAGCTTCTCGGTCTTCCCTTCAAAGTGAAAAAGCAGTTATTTAGGGAAAGAAAATCACAAAATCAAATTAAAAAAAGATAAAAAGATAAAGGGCAAGGCATGAACAGTGCATAGTGCCACGTTATTCTCTTATGCAATTTGGAATCAATGTTTTGTGTGTATATGCGTAATGCATCATATCTTGGCTTCCCTTCTTTTTTTCCTTTCTTGGGTATCATAAGAAACGTTACTCTCCTTTATAGAACATTCATTTTGCACAGATTCATTTAAAACTCATTGTGCACAATTGCGATTTGAATCTCTTGAAATCATTCTGTAATCCGTTGTGTTTGAATTTTCAATTACTGCGATATTTGAATTGCGGTACATAGTAAAAAAAGATTCATTCTTGATCTTTTGTTGGAGGTTACTAAATTTAGGAAAAGATTCAAATTTTGGAGGAAGAGAAAGCTTCAAGAATGTGTCCTCAACAACTAACATCTCACTCAAATCATCGTTTGCATTGTAATTGATTTAAATTATTTCACTAAGCGGTGAGTGTATTCGTCTTCTTCACTTACTTATTATTGGGTCACTGCAAGTAGTACACTAGTGTCTATAGAAGGAGGAACTCCCACATCCGATAGAAATTACTTGAGTAATCAAAGAGTCCCGAGTAATTAACATACAAAAGATAGATTGATCAAAAGGTTCAAAAACCGATCATCAAATGAAGAGGGCAATTTTTTCGCCACTTTCATAAAACTAAATTTATGGAAATGCCCATTAGCTTAGCTACATTGCCTCATCTAGTTTCACATGACTGCATTCTAGGATCAACGACTCTATCTGAAACAGGAAACATCTTTCTTTTTTCTTTAAATGGCTTGAACAATCCGTTCAATTCAACTTGACATTGTGCCGTTTACTCCCTTGACAGCCTTTATCTTAGATTGATTTTTTTCCCAATCTATTGAATTTAATGGAATTGCCTGAGTCTATATTTAGGGGGCCATTCAATGCCCCTACTCTCTCGTGTCCTTCAAAACAAGAGCACTATTCCCAAATTCAGGGCGTTTCTCTATTTTAATTTTATTTCCTCTTTTATCTTATTGATTGATTGATGACCCCTAAAAATTCCAAACTCCTAGAATTTTTCCTTTTTGCCCGGCCCTATGGCACAGACACAGTGACTGCACGATTTGGTGAATTTGGAGTTTCTATGTAGCTCGACTGCTTTCCTCTAAATGGGAAGGTCGAAACTCGTGCACTCACGAAATGATTGACCAGGTTTACCGTTTGGTGATACATCTGGAGTTATTGCGTATTAATTCGTCTGGGTGACCCATTAAAATACTCAACGTCTTGAAATTGGGGGATAAAATCCTTCAAAAAAAAAAAAAGTTATGAGATGGTTTTGTTATATAGGGTTCAGTTCCTAAAATATCTGTGCAATGTGTGATTTATGTCGCTTATTCGTACTGCATGTAGAGACATCGAATTTCGGTGTGTCCACCTCCTAAAATCGATATTCGCATTGTACTTGTTCTTTTATTTGACAGCATTTACTTCCATGCTTCACTCAAAACTCTACCAAAACATACGGCTAATCACGCCAAATTTAGATATGACTGCATACGCAAAGGTGCGTGCATGGAGTCTAGTTGAATCTGGAGAGTTTCTTTCAAAACCCACAGCAGTAAATCCAAAAGGTTATACCAAACAAGTAAGAATACTGTGAAATTTTACTTTAGTTTCTTGATCTCTCACTCCCTTAAACGTTAAATAATAAATTTTAATTTCTTTACTTTTTTTTTTGTCAGTCCTACTCTATTCCTATTCTACACTCACTCGCAGACTTGTGCAATGCCTCTTACAGGACGTGGGAGTCGCAACCCACTCTCGAAACTTACGCGTCCCTACCCACATCCCTCCCTGAGAATGTGGGGATTTGAACCCCTCACCTCCCCCTTCTATGTTGGAACTCATACATTGTTTCAGTCATTAGCACCTTGACAGTGTTAATGGTTCAAACATTTTGTAAGTCCATGGGAGCAACATGTAAGAATTAAAAATTAGGGCTTATTACGTAAGAGGCGAGAGCTTAAAGGGTAAACCGAGAATATATCTAAAAAAACGAGAGCTCGGGAGTGACTCAATGGACTCGAAATATAGGGTTTACCACTACGAAAGAATGAGAGTGAAATTTCTCCTAAAAATGATTAGGGGGCCGATGCAACCTCTTGAGAATAGATTGAAAGGAAAAACTGCTCTTGAATTAACGAGTGTCTACATAGATAACCTGCTTCTAGGTGGATAGAGAAAGCATGCTTGAAAATTGGTTTAATACACAACCTAGGGAAAAATTATCCAAAATGTCATAAACATATTGTATAGTAGTCAATTCAATCCTAAATCTTTAATTATGTTAATTTAATCCTAAATTTTGTTGATGATTTATAAATTTAGTTCTAAACATTTAAATCATGTCAATTTAGTCCTAAAATTTTTCATGATTTGTCAATTGAATTCTAGTCTTTTCGACGATTTATTATTGTAGTTCCCCCGACCAAATATTCAAATAATAAATTTTAAAAGAAAGAAAGGAATAGCACGTTCATTTGTTAACCCTAGGCCTACGGTTACTTGACGATAAAGAATACCAAAGCATTACTCTCCATTAGTGGAATATGCTCCCCCCGGCCGCCCACGCTGCTGTAGGCGGCTCCGTCACGGGCGTTCGGCGACAAATGGCCTCCTGACCTTCGGCCCTAAAAGTACGTAATGAACTCGAGATTTTCTTTAATCCCGCTTTCAGCTCTTGACTCCGTAAACCTTGCTGCGTTTTCGGCTGTTGACCGGTCTCGAATCCGCGCGAAACACACTGACCACGCACCATGCCGCTCTCCCAAGGACTGCCCCCCCTTTTGAATGATGGGGCGTGTTTTGCCAGGCCTTCATGATTGTCTTCTGGCCTCGGGCACTGATTAGGGACCAATGATATTTTTTTATGTGCGTTTAAGGAAGCTAATCTTTTCTTTAATCAAAAGCGGACGGCGGACCGATTCCCATATTGGGGTGACCAAAAGTAATTTAAGCACCAACATATTGAAGGAGTCCTACGTCTCTTTGTTTATCTTCCAAATGGACATAGCTTTACAACCTCACTAACACCGAGTGCCGATTGATTTTTCCACCGGTTTTAAGGACCGATCGGGTCCCAATCAATGGTGGATCGACAAGCTCCTCCTCTTAAAGTTGTCTTGTGGTGCTTTGGCTATCGAGATGATGCTACAGGCATTTGTCCCGTAATGTTGGTGTTTCGTTTCTTTTCTTTTCCACTCTTGTTTTTTTTTTTTTTTTCTAATTTTCCACGTCGCAAAGGAAGATGGGAAATGGTGTGGCTTTGAATAATTTTTTGCTAACGATGGGAACCACACAAGTATATAGCTTCGCAACTAAATACTTGGGCGTGATGTGCATATTCCATGGCCTTTGATTTGTTGGAATGCACTGTGGGGAATGGATGCGCGTGTTCCATCTCCAACAGGACTGAGGATAGGAGAGACTGTGAGCCTCATGATTTTTTAGGGTGAATTAGTCTAAAACGACAAGGATCATTCTCGCTATCATTAGAAGGTAAATTTGAGGGATCAACATGTCAACATCCTTTTCGAACCTTAACATGTCGAACACGTTCCGTCACGATGGTGGCAGACCCTCCACCTCCGGCCACAACTATCACCCTTGGGCCTTCACGGTGGTGACCTCAATCCACGTCGTTGAAGGCCGCGATGTTCATCGTTGATAGGCTACTGAGCTTCGTGGGTAGTGGCATTGGCAGTAACTGTTTAGCGCATTCGATGTACGAGGGTAATTTAATAATGTGTTTCGAATTTCAACATTAAATCATCCTTTATATTTATGACATTATTTTAATGTCACGAAAACTTAAGTTGGCCACTTCCATGAATTAAATATCCATGCAATTCCTAAATATAGAGGATCCTATTTGGTTCGACTTTCAAAATGGGTTTTGAGACTCTAAAGTCTATTGACCAAATGTAAACGAGTTTGGTTAGATTTTTTGAGCAACTTTAGCAAGATGCAATTGCATCTCCAAATGGCTCTAAGAAACTTTAGCTGAATATAAGGCTTGAGTGCTTTGAGAAGTTGTATTTTGGGAATGCAAATAGCTCAATTATTGTTCATCTTCTCTAACTTCTCCAACTCATTGCTACTGATCGGGGCCGACAACCGCCGGCCAAGGGGTGGTGCACGTTGGCGACCGCCACCTGAGGGTCACCCAACCCCAGCAATCATCACTGGACCTCAAGCGATACTCGAATCACGCAACCCAAGCGTCGGCTGCCTAAATCACACAACCTAGGCAACCGCCGAGGTCGACCCCGCGACGGTCGCCAGGGTCAAGCTACCCCAGGCAACGATCACCTGGGGTCATGCGACCTCAAGCAGCCTAGTGTGGGTGCCCGACCCTAGGTGACAACCGCTTGAGGTCACACGTCGCCTGGGTCGGGCGACCCCGAGCGTCGGCCGCCTGAGGTCGCGACGCTTGGGGTCACCGATGCTTAGGGTCACACGCCTGAGGTGGGCAACCTTAGGCGACGGCATTTAGGGCAATTGGGCCGTTTGGCGGCCAGATCCAATGGTCCGACCATCAAATCCAGCGGTCTAGCAACCAAACTTCAAAAAAAAAAGTTATAATTTTTTTTTTTTTTTAATTTAACAAAAGTCCATTCCAAATGCAATTTTTACTAAACAATATTTTGCTAAAAGTCGTTTCACAATGCACTTTAAAACTACAATTTACCAAACATTATTTGCATTTTCACAAACCCTTTTAACTCAAAGGTATTTGCATTTTCCCAATAGTATTTGCCCAAAAGCCAAACCAAACGAGCCCTCTATTTTCCTCTTCAAGGTATAGGTCAAAGGGATCCTCTTGCATCACGACACACTATGGTACCATGTTCCAAAAAAATTTCAACATCATTCAAGCGGCATACCCTTCTAGTTCTCCAACCTTTTCCTACTCCGGTTAACTATTTCAAAAATTTTGAAGTCGAAAAGAGAGTTGTTAGTTCAACGGCAAATAAGGAACAGGAAAACGTCTCCCAAATCATCAAGTAACTGGTTTTCTCATTTGATTTGCCGATCAAGTTTGCCACGATTACGATACCCTATCGATGTTTCATCAAGCAAGTTTGTACTGATAATTAGCAAAGAATGATGCCCAATTGACTGCTCTACATATGCCGATCATATACACAACATGTATAGCACATGCATCTAGGGATCTCACGGGCAATCAATGCGCAGCATCATTCGCATATTACAATGATTATCACTGCACAGTGCAATTTCCCCAGTGCATGCAGAATACATGGCTTATGATTCCGCTCTTTTCTAATCATGTCTTATGAGTGGACTTCCATTTAGCTCGATCAAGGTTATCTAATCAGAAAAAAAAAGGAAGAAGAAGCAGAAGGAGAGTGTACCCCATTGAGCTTCACTAAGAAGGGGTGGGTGATATGCCTTTCCCTCTTTATTAATCTCAAACAAAATTTCTTTTTTTTCCCCTCTCTTCCTTTGCGTTCCCCTCACTTTAATGCTTGATTTCTCCTCAAGTGGGTCATGGCATGTTTATCTCGAGGAATATGAGAGACAAGGGAAAAAGAAAGCGAACACTTAGTCATAATAATCCGAGGGGGGCCTTTAAAGTGAACCATTTTTTGTGTCAAAGAGTAAACCCTAATGGGCCATCTCAGGCAAAGAATATAAGAGAGAGAGAGAGAGAGAGAGGGGTCATGGCCCGACAATGCGTCACATATTCCGTTTGAAAAGCTTGAGACTATGTTTTTTTATATTATTTTCTCACGAAATTGTATGCTTTCGATTCGATACCATCGACAATCAAGGTGAGGTTAGGGTTTACGGGTCAATGGGAGCATGATGGAGGAGGCGTATATTCGGGTGCGCATTTCCTCGTTACGTCATCTCAAGGACCATAGAGAGGAAGAGCAACCCACAAACGTTGCGTGCGGGAGTGATTCTCTCTTTGATTAATTCCGTTTGGTGCATGTGCATAAATAGCCGGATGAGGGTCTTTCTGGAACTCCCAAAATGTCGGTATGCGTGTGATTGACTCCGTGTACCAAATCGAAGGTATCTTAAATTCGAAGTAGGATTTAAGTTTTCGCGGGATTGAATTAAAGTTTAGATTGCGCATAATCCTTTTGAGTCACCTTTCTTTATGTTTTGTTCATCCAATTGGAAAACCAACTTGAATGAACTTATGTACAAAGGCTATAGGAAGGTGAAAAAATAGCGATGTTATCAAATTTACCCAAAGAAAAGCAACTTTCATTGACATAGTAATCTCTATATGGCATTATTTTAGAATTTTAAAAATAATAACATCACAAGTGCTTAATTTTCGTATGATGCTAATTTGAATATTATAACTTTTTTTCTAACTAGTTGAGACATGTCATAATTTCTAGGGAAAAGACCAAAAAAACCCTAAATTTTGCCCAAAATAACAAATTTACCACAAACTTTTTTTGTGACACAAAAAACCCTGAATTTATATCATTATGACACATTTACCCTAAATTATAGGGAATTTTGGTCTTTTTACCTTTTAATTTTTTTTTTCTCTTTTTCTTTTCTCTTCCCTCCGCTGGCAGTCAATGGAGGGAAGCCGGCGTCTGGCAAGGGTGGTCCTCACTGGGTCGGGCTAGGGCCTCCCTCACCCTCGCTGAGACCTCGCCTACGTCGAGCGAGGGGTGCCCTCCCCAAATTTGGCGAGGGAGGCCCTCGCCTGACCCAGCCGAGGGCCGCCCTCGCCAGACGCCAGCTTCCCTTCGTCGACTCCGCCATGGCCAATGGAGGGAAGAGAGAAGAAGAAGAAAAAGACGAAAATGCCCTTGGTGGGGTAAATGTGTCACAGTTTGTAAAGTTTGGGGTTTTTCATGTCACAAAAAAAATTGTGATAAATTTATCACTTTAGGCAAAATTTGGGGTTTTTTGTAGTCTTTTCCCTAATTTCTATTTTTAAAAAAATTCTCTTGAGTGTCATAACTTTTAATTAAGCACTTGAGTGCTATAATTTTTTTAAAAACACTCACCCAAATGCCAAAATCCAGCATGGCATGACATTTGGTAAACATATAATAATAATAATAATAATAATAATAATAATAATAATAATAATAGCACTTAAGTAATGGCACCCAAGAGAGCAATGTAAATAAGTTATAACACTTAAGTAAGTGAAAAAAAAAATTATAACACTTAAGTAAAACATCATATGAGAATTATGATATTTATGATGTCTCTATCTCGGGTATTTTCGTAGAAATTTCTTAGCTTTGAGGTAGAATTTCTTAAGGTCCACTTCATAACCAACATGGGCATTGAATCAACGTACAAATTTAGACATCCGTCACTTTTGGAGGGTGGTTCGACGGGTCACTTCATCTTTAAAGTGAAGAGTACGAATCTCACACCCCTATCATTTTTTCATAAATACTGCTTACATGGGTCCATCGACCCCCTTCTAAACAATTTTATTCCACCCATGGACCCATACGAATTGTGGGCTTTTCCATATGTCTAAAGCACAATCAAATAAATGAAAAGTTAATATTCGTTCACTTCTATTTTTAATCATGTAGAATCTGTTGAGATCGTCACTCGCTAAGAAAATAAACTGAGGCTCCTAGTTTTGATAGATCGTAGGGGATTTGGCAGAAGTAGGTGATGACAAAACACGTCTTTTATTTCCCTCGAAAGGAAAAGAATATTGCTTGCTTTACTTCTCGTTACTCTCGATCCTTTGATTCGTTCAAACGTAATTTGCATATTTAAATAATTATACCGCGCTTTGACGATTTCTTGGATCTTGAACCCGATCAGCTTTAGATTCCTGCCATTACAAAATGTTGTGCCGAGAATAGAAAGCGATGCGAATCCAGGAATCTTTCCCATCTCTTTCATTTCCCACATGCCTAGAGAGACGTGTGATTTTCGTATGCGTAGCAAATTCCTTCCGGTGTGCGTGGATTCAACCGAGACATGATGAACTATCGTGATTCTTTTTTAGCCTCGCTCACGCACATAGGACGGGCTCCGATACTCGATATAGGATCTCGAAGTCAAGAATGGGGTCGAAAATTCACGTAAAATCAAATGGGCCACCCCAAGCCGTCCTTCCACAAATGATGCTCCAATTAAAGGTCTCCACATGTCGTCCGGAAAAATCTAGCTTTCATTCTTTATTTATCTTGGGAGCTGAGGTAATCTATCTTTCTTATCTCAGAAAGTATATTATGTGAATTGAGATTCTTTAAAATTAGATTATCCTCTTGAGATGCACATCGTCTATTAGGTATGTTGAATGATGCTATCCTTTGATGTCGTAGCCTTGATCTAATGTCATTGGCCCGATGTGACCCCAGATGGGGGATTGAGCAGCGCCACGCTTTCGTTCGTAATGGTCGCAACCCCGTAGCCTCCTCTATATTTGCTAATAGAGGAAGGAAGAATGACAAACAGTGAGAGTGGCGTCATGAGATGTGACCAAATGCCTTCAGCTGTATTTGCACCGAAAATTAATCAGCTCATCGATATGGATAGACACAAGACTCGAGTACAAGTTATTATAAAGTACGTGAGCCATTGTCAATGACCAAAAGAAAGTTATCAATATTGATGTACATCAATGACCATTAATCGGCGTATGGTTGATGATAGTTAGAATAGAGTTAGCCAACAAGGATATTGGTTAAAGAGGTCAATAAATTACCAATTGAAACACTAAGAGAAGATTGGATATCTCGAGAGTGTCAGGATGCAATTACAGAATTTCGAAATTTGAAATCACTAGTGAATGAAGCAACAAAGTCCAGTAAATCATGGAATAAGTATGGATGTGGCTATACATGGATGCAAAGGATCAAAATGCGATTTTAAAGGAGCAATCGCTTGAAGACGAGATCATGGCATCATGAGACCATGTGCCCAAGATTCTCGAAAAGGTGGAGAAATGGTTATAATTGTAGGTGGACTGCTCCTAGACTGTTTTGTCATAAACACTATAAATACCACCATTTGTCTATTGTAGACCCCTTGCACATAAACTAACATGTTATCTTTCAATTAATTTTCAATTCATGCACTGTAGTTATAGTTTCTAGACTCATGATGTTGATTAAATTTTGACATGTTTCTTAGGTGTGGTTTCCGAATCCACATTGTCGATTAAATTCCAGCATTGCATCTCCATGTTATTAGACTTTGTCATTGATTAAATTCCAACATAGTTTGTATACGTTTGGTTCGATTTAAAATGATTACATTCTTAGACCTTGTTGTCAATTAAATTTCAGCACAATTTGTATATATTTAGTTCCATTTGATGTGAAGTTATTTTACCTATGATATTTCTTATCTAAAATCGCTAGAAACCATATCTTCTCTCATAAAAATTGAAGAACTACTTTCAGTGGAAGATATTTAGTTGGAGAGTTGAATTTCACGAAACATCTTTTCAGCATACTCAGTGGGACTTGTGTGGTTAATTTCAAGAAGTACAACGGTTAGGACTAGAAATCAATTGGATCCGGACAAAGCTAGCAGTGACAACTTGTTACCGCAACCTAGTAATAACAAGATAGGATAGGATATTCTGAGTAATTTAGCACTTAACCAGTGGCAGGACAAGAGAAAGGAGGAGATGTTGACATCCCAAGACAACTCACTAATAAGTAGAGAAGGCGATTAGAGCCAAGTCTTGTGTTGTTGGAAACCTTAGGAGGATGTTTGAGGAGTGCTAGATGATGAAATACCCCATTGATGTGGTCAAACCAATGATTATCGATTTTGCAAGGAGCTTCAAGCCAATCAATTCAAATGCAAATAGATTCTACACCTATCAAATATGTTTTCTCATCGGCATATGCTCAAGTTACCTTTGTTGATTGGGACAAATAATTCCAACCCAATCACCGATTAGGATTCTACAAAGGCCTAAAGTCATTGGTCTAACCTAGAACAACTAGGTTGTCCCTATCAATGGGAGTAATTTACTTTACCCTATTCAAGTCAATTTAGGGGATAATAACAATGGCAATTTGGTAAAGAATACTCAACAAAATATACCATTGACAAATGTGGAAAATATACAACTAGCTAGGCCAATTCCTCATGTTAATAATGCAAGGCTTGTTAGGATAGTACCTTAGCTTGACATGGTACCTACTAGCCGAAAACAAAAGAAAGAATCTCCTTAAACTCAAGCCTGAAATCAATGGTGAGTTCATAAATGGTCCAAGCCTAAGTACCCTTGAATTCAAAATTGCATCTATAAAAATAGTGGAAGATGAGGATTTAATTGTCAATGAAGAAGAAAGGTTGAATTCCAATTCATTAATGAAGATATAAAGAAATTTGAAAAGCTCCCAGTTCATAATTCCAAACATCTCAAAACTAGTAATACATCAACCAAAGTCAACAGTAGACCAATGTCCAAAGTTTCGGCCGATAGAGGATCAATGTTGAATCTCATCCATATAAGTATTTCAAGAAACTTGGGAAGAGATACGACAAAATCTTCAAATGTCTAGCTCTCAAACTTCAAAGACTTCTTTCTTCGTTGTCAAAGCTAATGGCTCATATAATCCGTTGTTAAGGAGAGGCTAGATCCATTGAAATCCATATGTCCCATCTTCTCTTCATTAAATACTGGCCTTTTGGAATGGAGACAAAGTTGATTATGTTAAAACCTATCACAATGACCTAGGCAGATGCATTGAAAGTAAACCAAGATCGTAATAGAAAAGTCATCAACTATTCTCGTGTCATAAAACCCCCATTTTTTTGTTTCAACAATTGGAATGTTCATTGAATTCCTAAAGATGAATAGACAGGTCAAAAATAGATGTTATCTATGGAAAACCACGCATTGTTGGAAGATCTCAATAAGAGATATATGATTCACCTAGCTAAATAGACAAAGCAATCCATTGACATTGCCAATTGCATAGTGGATTTGAAGAATCACCATTGAAAGAATATGATAAGGTGGTAGAGACTTAGGATCCATTAATCAAGATTGATATTGATGATATCAACAAATTTATATTAGCACATTATTAGATGAAAATTTTAAAATGCAATTGGTTGAATTGCTTAAGAAATATGAGGATTGATTTTCTTGGGATTATCACAAGATGTTAGGACTAGGAAGAGATGTAGTAGAACAAAAGTTGCCGACTAAAATGGGGTTTTGACCTCACAAGCAAACTCCAAGGAAGTTTGCTCCTAAGGTCATTTTGAAGGTCGATCAAAGAAGAAATCAAGTGACTATTAGCAATGGGGTTCATAAAAATAGCATGATATGTCAAATGGCTTTCCAATATAGTACTCATGCAAAAAAAAAAAAAAAATGGGAAGTTGAGTGTATGTATTAACTTTAGAGACTGAATGCTATGACTCCTAGAGACGAGTATCAAATGTTGATGGCTGATATGTTACTAAATTCATCATCGAGTAATGAAATTGTGTCCTTAAAGGATGGTCACTTAGTATACAATCAGATATTTAAGGAAAGAAGATGTGCACAAGACTATGTTCATATGTCTAGGGGCTATTGGTATGTTCGATGGCTAGTAATGCCATTTTGGATTGAGGAATCCTAAAGCAACGTACCAAAAGGCGATCAATTTCATCTTCCACGATATGATTAGGGAATTTATAGGATTCTATATCAATGACATCATCATCAAATCAGTCTAGGTGTGTCGGAAGGAAGGAAGCCAACTATGACATAAACATGTAGGAGAGTGATCGACACTAGTCCCCAAGAAAAAAAAGCACAATTGATCAACAGAAATCAAGGGCTGATCACAACACCAAAGAGGCACATATTCATGTCTCAATTAAACTAAAGTGTTTTATCAATACCAGCCTCCTTCCAAGTAGAAAATATTTAGTCTTGGGACACCATTCTTAGATACCACCAAAAAAAAAAAAAAAAGGTCTACATCAAAAGAAGGAAATCCTCTAAACTAAGGGGATTCGATGTTTGAAACATCGGCTTCTAGAAATGAAGTTTCTCTACACATGGATCAGGAAAACAACATCAAACGGCAATTGGAATATGAAGATATTGCCTAAAACAAGAACCCAAGAGAACATCATCAAATATTCTCTAGGATAGTTTTGAATTTTAAAATAGCAATTGTCGTGATACTTGTCTTCTTGCAACTTCTCGAAGTTAGCAATATAATCCACAGAGGAATATTTGGAAGTCTTGGAGCCATCAAAGCAGTAAGGTTGAGGATAAGTGGAACATTGAGGTCAAGGGTTTAGTCCAAAGAAGATTAGGGTTTAAGTTGAGAATGAAGAAGTAGGAAATTAGGGTCTGAAAGGAGTAGTGATCTATAAAGATATAATTCACAATGATGACGATTTATGAATCTTGTCAATCAAAGTGACATGTCTGAACACTACAAGATAGCCGTCAAAGAATAGAGTACAAAGTGTCAAAGGTACATTACTCACCCTATATATATGAAGAATCAAGAATTATAAATTTTGAATATTTAAAAGAATCAAAGTCACTTATAATTCTTTTAAAAAGGAGCTTATAATTGCATAAAAAGTTAACTAGGTCATCAACATGGATAGGCATGCAACTAAAATACAAGTTATTTAAACACGCAAGCCATTGAAGATAATCATAAGAAATGTTATTGATATTGATGTACATCGATAATGATCAATCAACCATCGATACATCACGGCGTATGATTGGTAATTGTCATAACAAAGTCAATAAGGATATTGGTTAAAAAGTTTGATAGATTGCTCATTGAAACACCAAGAGAAGATTGGATATCTAGATGGCATTAGGATGCAATTATGGAATTTCAAAATCTAAAATCACCGGCAAATGAAGTAACAAAGTCCAGTAAATCATAGAGTGAGAATGGATGTAGAAATAGATGAACATGAAGGATCAAGACATATTTTTAATGGAGCAACCTCATGAAGACGAGATCATGGCATCATGAGAGCATGGACCCAAAATACTCAAAGATAAGGAACCATGGCTATAACTACAAAAGGGCTGCTCCCAAACGATTATGTCATTAAAATTATGAGTACCAGTGTTTGTCTCCTAAAGACCTCCCTTTGGCACACAAACAAACAAACATGTTTTTGTCAATTCTATCACTCTAGTTATTGTTTCTAGATTCACATCATTGACTAAATTTTGGTGTGTTTCTTAGCTATAGTTTATAGATCTGCGTCATCAACTAAATTCAAGTTGTGTATCTTTATTGTATATCTTAAGTGCATCATCATCAATTAAATTTTGGCATTGCATCTTCACATTCAAGTTTTCATCATCGATTAAATTCTGACATAGTTTGTATGCATTTAGTTCCATTTAAAGCGATTATATTCTCAAGTTTTGTTGTCAATTAATTCAGGCTTATAAACATTTAATTTCATTAGCAGTAAAGTTATTGATTTCTTGTTTACTTGTAATGTTTCTTGTTTGGAATTGCTACAAAACCTATCTCTACTAATAAAAACCTAAGAATGACTTTCAGTGAAATGTATTTCCTCACGAAGTCAAATTTTGGTGAAACAAATTGATAGTGATCATGGGGATGCATTGGCAAAGGCAACATCACATCAATAAAAGCGCGAAGTTAGGTGCTTGTAAATGGCAAAGTCGACCGAGGGAGGGAAGGAGGAAGGGAAGAGAGAGAGAGAGAGCAAATCGGTGAGAATGGTGTCTTAACGATATGACCATATAACGAAGACCGATATTGATCATGGGGATGCATTGGCAATAAGGACATCACATCTAAGGGTGATCGGTGTTAAGGTGGGCCAATTCCCATCATGAAGCCAAGAACTATATCAAAAGGATTGATTCCTAATTTATAGAATCAAGAAATAACCTACCATAGTCCTAGAACTAGACTAGTGTCCAGTCTAAATAGTCCTAGAACTAGACTAGTGTCCAGTCTAAATCCTGAGTAGGTCCAAAAACCGGCGTAACATTAATAGATGAGCAAGAGCAAGATTGAGTTTTTTGGTATAACCAATACTAGCAAAGGGCTTGATCGGCTTTTGCGGCGTTCGGCAGAAATGCTTGGCTTGACTCGATCTTGTAGATTTACGGCATCTTCGTCGTGATACTGTTAAAGGTCATTCTTTGGAGCCCTAAATTAAAGATGAAGTCTACTCATTTGAGCATTAAATTGAAGACAAAGTCGATTCCTTCGTGCCCCTAATTCTTTGAACCAACTAAAGGCGTCCATCGTGCGAATTTAAGAAAGTTGGAGATAGCATTTTTTTTTCTCAAGCGCATCTACTGGAAGACAACCTCTATTATAGGAACTGAAGCTCTCGAGCCCCAATTGGACAAACTGAGCCCTAATTGTTTGAATTTTCTCTCTAGAGCTCGAACGATTTCTTATTTTCAAGAACGCATCATCAATAGAAAGTAAAATTACAAAAACAAAAGAGGGAAAATTTACGAGTACCTAGGAAAATCACTAGTCTGTATGAGCAAAGTGCAATCTCTCTAGCTCGAGCTAATCTTAGCAAACTGAGCATCGAATGTTGATGACAAGGATGAACTCATACGCATCGTCGGAGACAAGCGGAGGGTCCTTATTGGAGCAGTGCACATATAGAGGCAGGAGGTTGACAATAGGTTTCTTTACCAAGTCTTGTGCACCAAGAGTGCGAATGATAACTATTCTAATCAAAAATTGATTTCTTGAAGAGAAATAGATTTTTTTTTTATTATTCTTAAATGAGTTTTTAAGCAAAAATATGTGTTTGATAATGACTCAAAATTTATATTCCCATAATAGAAATTTATTTGATAACTACATAAAATTTCTTCCTCCCAACAAACGGCGGTTGCCGACCGCGGGGGATGGCAAATGGCCGGCAACGGATGGGTAGCTGGTTAGTAGCAAGAACAAACAAAGAGAAAAATTTTGATTTCTCATTTCTGTTTTAGAAATTGATGAGTTATTTTGGGAATAAAAATCTATTCCAGAAATAAATAAATAAATGAAATATTTTTACCAAACAGATTTTTATTTCAAAAACAAGTCTCAAATAGAAAAATAGCTCCGGAATAGAAATAAAATGGTTATCATGCACGCCCTGACTTTACCCATCTAGTCTAGGCAATACAGGTAGTCCAATCCCCACTTGGAACTAGGAAGTGGACCCATTATTACCAATTCCAAATTTTAGGAACTAGGAATTGGCTGGTTTAATGCGGTTCCTCGCTCTAGTGTTCACCCCTAATTACGTCAATGGAGGCACAAATAGAGTGCTTGAAACGTTGCAAAGGTAGGCATGAGAGAGAAGATATGGCGTGGGGCAAGGGGATTTTAGAGCTCCTTTTTCAAGTTTAGGGGTAACTTTTTCCAAGATGAGGATAATTTGGTCATTTGAAGATATATGCACATTGCGCAGCAAACCTTTAACTTTAGTGAACTCTAAAGGATTATTCAAGTGGTAAGCACGTTTGTCCTCTTTGCTCAAGACAAGGACTCAAATCATCACACTTACATATTCTCTTAGGGTTACCCATAGGTGCATAGACTTGTGTATCTCTAGTAATTAATCTTGTGTGTGTGGGATGAGACCATTGCCACATCCAATGAGGATTAATTGGGTGTTCAAATAGCTCCGAACGCTCCAGTATATTTATCCCATATTATGCAGCACTTGTGGCATTACCGAGTGACTTTCTTTTTTACATGGTAGGGAATAAATAGACAATAAGATGAGCATCTTTTTTAATAATTTAGGGTTACAAGTATAAAGGACCGACCACTAGGAGACTCATTAAAACCCTACAAGTATCATAAATCGATTGAGTACATGTGTTTCACCTATGCATGTAGCATTGATCTAGAGCAATGAAGTACAATTGATAGAATTTGAACAAGTGATTTTAATTTTAGAGCTAGAAATTCCCGATAAATCAATCAATTACATCAATCCTAGGTATAAGAGATAAGCATTATACTATGTACATTCTTTTTCCTTCCAATCTTATCACTGTAGATTAATTAATAGAGTGCGGCAAGATCTTTAGCAGCATCCCAAATCATTCGCCCAAATATCTCTCCTACTTGACCTCTCGAATCTGAAAATGACTCTCTCTCTCTCTCTCTCTCTCTCTCTCTCTCTCTCTCTGAGCAAGGCAAAGGAAAATATTTTAATAATTATCCAACATGGATGCATAAATTGCAAAGCTCGCATAGCCTTTCTCCCAGTTGAAAAAGGTTGGTTTCTTCAGTCGTATCACTTAATTAGAGCAGAATCGAGCTAACAAAAAGATCGATCCTATTTTAAGCCGAAAATGAAAATAGAAAAAGGAAGAAAGCAGAACAAGGAATGTTCTAAAATTAACCCTCTAGCTCCGATTTCTTTGAGTAGACTTACCCAAAACAAATAATTCCCACCATAAAACGCCAGTATCTTTAGGAGATGTGACATGGGCTATGCGTTTCTTTCTTTTTTAACAATAAAGACGAGGATAATCATTACATCATTGAACCATCATGGTTCATGCTAGAGCAGCCGTTGGAAAAAGCCAAGTTCACAAGTGGCTGACCAAAAAGGATCACAGCCAGTCCCGGACCCATCTGGGTCGTCGCACAGAGATGCATAAGATATCGTGAAAAACTAGGTCAAAAAAAACACAAACACATGGAATTCTAAGAAGATTTGGATGGCTTATCGTGCCGCTTTTGCTTTTCCTTTTCTCTTTTTCCCTTCCTAAACTGCCCTTTATACAGTTCATACTACTGTCCAATTCGATCTAAAGGACAAAATCTTGATTTACGAGGCAGTCAAAGGAGCAAGTCCCACATTTTTGTTTTTGATTTGCCCTCAGATTCTCTATCACTTTGCCTTTTGCGGCTTTTGATTACTGCCCACCCCATAATTCTTCTTCTCTTGCTTTTCCTTTTGTCTTGCCAGGGCTTCACTTTTATCTGATTTGAGCTATGTTTTGGCGGTCTTCTTTTCGTTTTTTTTATTTTTCTAGGGCTGTGCCTCATGACATGCCAAAACTCCATTCACATGCTGGAATCAACCTTTCTTTACTTCGCAGTTTCATTCTTTTGATGATGACGCAGCTCTCTTTTCTGCGGATTGTTCACTTGCATGCTTGTTAATAGATAATTCCATTTTTGGTTACTTAGACAGAACTTGGAATCACGCAATTGACAAAGAACCTATTGCGTAATACTCAAAGAAAGGAAAGAATTGCGGCTAAAATGAATTTTATTTATAAATTTTAAGAATTTATAATGATATCTCGTGTAAAGGATGTCTTAAGAGTACTTTTTTGACTAAAGCACTTGTAAAATATAAGGCTTAATACCACAAAAAATCCCAAATTGGTACACCATTGATAAATTTAATCCAAACTAATTTTTTGACCACCATAAACTTCAAATTAGTACTTTTGTAACAAATTTATCATATGTTAGTTTCCATTAAATTTGATTAATACAAAAAAAAATCATAAATTGATATACTTGTGACATATAGAGAGTAAACCTCAAATTTGTACATTCGTCAATTGTTATATACCATCAAATTCAACAATTTATCAATAAAAATTAACAGAAACTAACATGGGACAAATTTGTCAGAAGTATACTAATTTTGAGTTTTTCATGAAATTAAGTCTACATATATATATACACACACATATATACATATATACTTTTTTTTCCAAACATACATTATTTTAAGTACCATTAAGAACAATCGTTGCACGCCAAAATGAACATGCAACATAAGGTTCTAAAGATCAATCAATTGCAAAATATTTATCTTTCACAATCCTAAGTAATTTATCCCACAGCAAGCAAAACATGCGCATTTCACAAAACCTCCTCATCAAATATAATTCATTTGCTAAAGTTACTTATAAAGTACATTGATTAGAATCATGCCCGGGGCTCCAATATAGATGCAATGTATTTTCATGCTAAAATAATCGGAAAAGCCGTCGCCAGAAATGAGGCGACACAATGGACCGGATAGGTGAGGTGAAAAAGTTGGCAATAATGAGTAAAACCCATGATTATCCGGGTTTCAAAGTTGGAGACTACAGCCAACCCTCTGCTTTTATATGGGGAAAAGAAGACCAGATCTCACTTGAGTTCCCAATAATTGTGGTATTCGAATAATTTAGTTGTTGGTTGGTCAACAGTGATGAGATATGTTCCTAGGTTGCTTATCTTATTTATCTCTTTGGACATTTTTTGTGTGTCTCTAATAGAGTTGGTACTCCTCTTTTCTCTAAAATGAAGCCAAATTCCATAAATGGCCAAAACAGAATGTTGGGAAAATTACCAAAAAAAGCTCTAAACCCACTGCATTTATGTCAATTTAATCATAAATGTATTAAATTGGCCAATTTAATCCTTTGATAATTTGTCAATATAGTTCTTTTGAACAATTTTGGTCGGATATTGATCATGTGGATATTATCCATCCTATATGGCATAACTAATGTAAACGTGGGAATCTTTTTAAATTTTTAATTTTTTTCTGAATTTTTTCTTTTCTTTTTTTTATTGTTAATTTCCTGCCAAATTGGCTGGATTAACAACAATGGCAAATTATCAAAAATTTTAAGACTAAATTGGCCAAATTAATAGGTTTTGGACTGAATTAGCACAAGTGTAATAGATTTTTTTAAAAAAATTCATAGTTCCCTTGAGAATATTGGGTTCGTTGGCCATTTGGAGGTTGGACCACTGTTCTAATTTGAAAAGAGTAATTGCAACCTCTAAAGGAAATGGTTATGTGAAAATGAAAGCTTAGATAGAGAGAGGTTCTACAAATACTGGAAAATAATTTTCACGGGGTATTGTGCTAAAATTTCCATTCGCAATATGTTTTGACACCCCCTAATCTAAAATCGAGTGGAAATAGCTTGTGATGGCTTTCAAAAGTAAATGGCTGATACAAATAAAGGCATCAATATTTTAAGTAAGGGAGTTTATAACATCCCAAATCTTGCATCAATTCTTTTGAAGGGCTCGGTTCATGTGGATAAATGATTCGACTTTTATTTTATCACAATATCAATTTATTTATTTTTTTGGGTTTTGCTCTATGATACAAGAACATTTGACTTGACTATTTGATCATTAGAAGGAAATAATTTTGAATCCACGCTAGAATTTACAAGCAAGACAAAGCTACTCTTACAAAGAGCAAACAATTCATATATCAAGAACCTCATCACGTCAAATTCATTTGAATCAAGCTCAATCGGAGCACTTTACGTGCCCTAGTTGACTCAGCTGGATTATACGATTATCTCATTGCACATGCGTACACATACAAATCCTTCAGCTGAGGACGCTCGAGGTGAAGGTCCCTCGTTCAATTATATGGACAAAACTTTAGGGCACGAAGGGATGACCAAATGAAGAGAATGTCTGTCCACAAACCTCAGCCAGTGCCCCCCCAAATCGACAGTTGATGGGAATTTATGACATGGATGTGGACACGAAAGGCTAAATCTAAGGGCATCCCAACGCGAGAAGAGAGAGAGAGAGAGAAGATGGTCGGAGGAGCCTTTCGCTCACTCGCTCGCACTCCCTCCAATCCCCCCTCCCTCCTCGACAGATCCTGTGGTGGCCACTCAATCTTTTCCCCCCATGTGTATATATCTCGAGCATTATACTACGCTCACCTTCCATTTTGGCCACCAGGGATCATCGTGAGGTGGCTGTTCATCTCTCCGTCCTGTCCCTTCCCCCCCACGAAGTCCCACATTCTCGCAATTAATTTCTTATGGGGAGGGACATGGTGCCATGAAAGGCATGCCCTCCTTTGGATCGGCTGCATGCATTTAATTTTTGACGAAAGACGTGGAGAAAGCTGATGGCTGATGGCTGATGGCTGATGGCCTACTGTCTACTGTCTAGTAGTGTGGGCTGCAGGAGTCAGGGCTTCCACTGTTTGATGAGAGGTCGTTTTCAATGTCGAGGTCCCCTGCTCTAATCTCAATGGAGTCGTAGCCTCCTGTGATCACACTAACTGATCCACATGATTCATGATTAGGGAATGTGCCCGGAAAATGTAGCTCCGTTCGTGCATTTCATCGGCGCGAGCACACGGAAATTCTAGAAATCAAACAACGATGCTTGAGATGAAAAATTTAAGTGATATGAGAATTACGTATATCCTTAAGTGCATCTACCATTCAAAAATTGTCATGTAACGAATTACGTTACCAATATATATTAATAAAATGTGTCTAAATGTCTTACATGGCAATTAATGAGCAGTCGATGTACTTAAAATGGGCGGTCAAGATAGACCATCTTTCAGCCTAATGCTTCAAAACAATTGTCGTATTGTCCAAATGATGATATCAGAGGACTCCCAAGTTCGGAATCTAGATATGCCTTGTGATCTAGACCAAACAAACTTTGGAAAAGGAGAATTTTTACATGACATTCTCCAATACTCCACCTCATAATTCTCCATAGATTTTATAATAATATGTTGGCCAAGTACCTTGCCTTGTGTATGAAAAAGGTACTCCTCGGTGGCCTTTCCATGTCAATTTTGTTCAATCCTCGCCCGCGTTGCACCATCCGAACAGTCAACTGGGCCCGGCCCATCAATGCCTTCCGAGCCCAGTGCTTGTGTACGTGTTTGATGTTTTTGGGCTCATGGAAATGGGCCCCAGAAGATTTTCTAGGCTTTTCTTATGAGGCAAAGTAATTACTTAAGTATTTTGCTAACATTCTCATTTTTGCTTTTGGCAATCAGATAGAAATATAACTAAGATACATGTTGTGAAATTTTGCGAAGTGTATAGATTCGAGTGAAGTTTATAATATGATTCTCAGGTTAATCATTTTTTTTCCAATCATGCAGCCGAATTTTTATTTTATTGCTTTTGTAAATCTTTGTTTTCACATAATAAAAAAATAGCAGAAATTCATGCAAGTACAAAGATGAGCAGAAATAAAGCCAATTTATTGCTTAAATGATTTTGGAAAAAAGAAGATTTAAGTTTGTGAAGACTTTTTGAAAAAAATTCATGCGATTATGTAATCTAAGAGCAATATTTTATTTAATAAGGCATTATTCTTACCCTTTATATGACTAAATTCATCATATTTACCCTAAAAGGCCAAATTGTCATCAATTATTCAATTATAATTTAAAGTGATGACCCCATTCCTCCCGTTGGGGATCTAATAGTCATCATTAACATTTTACATGTTCTTTTTAGTGAATTAAAGAAATTTTTTAGTGTGTTGTTAGATATTATTTTAACTTTTATATGCTCCATGTAAATCTACCTTGCCAATAGTTAGGAATTTTTTTTTAGTAAAAACTTTAAAAAGTCTTTTCTTCAGCATTGTACTTATAATAACTAATCTATTTTTGTCCCTCTTATCTTTCTTTTTTTTTTTTTTGGTCTTGATCCTTCTTATCTCAAAAGCTAACTTTTTTGTGAATTTTTTATGTTATAATTTCATTAGTTTAAAGTATATATCTAGTCTAGTAAATGATTTATCCTTTTTCCTTACTACTTTTTATGGAGCATGGAAAATGTTATAGTTATATCTAAGAACACACTTACATCTAAGAGCACACTTAAATTATCATGCACAATGAGGTATCTTGCATTTTTATTTTTTTTTGGTCAACACTTCATGGGTAATATTATTTTTTATCAATCTAAATTAATGAATTTCACTGGTATTTTTATTAAAAAAATATTATCTAATTCAATTTTTTTATTTAATTAAAGTTTCACAATGGAGAATGTAAGTGTGATTTTATTTTGGCAAATCTTCAAAGAGGATTTTTTTCATCTAATTATCTCATTATTATATGAATATAAAAGAAAACTAATAAAAAGGGATTTGATGGTAATGCGCATGGCAAAAGTGAAAATGTGTAATCAAGTAATTATGTTAAAAAAAACAATCAATATCAATTATCTTATAAATTCTACTTGACAATTTATACATAAATTTACTCGACAATGTAATAAATAACTAGACTTATTAGAAATTTCTCTTTTTGACGAAACCAAATTTGACAGAAGCAAAATCCAACAATAAACATTGCACTTAATATACATGAGATAAATCTTTTTGTTTATGGTAATAAATCCTACATAAAAATTAAAAATCTAAACAAAGAGGAAAGTAAATAACTATGGGCTCCAATTGAGGAAATCATTTTGGCCATTTTTCAGTAATGTTGGTGTGTTAATTATTAAAAAGCAAAATTAGCTCAAAAGCCGAGGTTTTGAGTTTCTCCACCGCCCGTTTTCACCCCTTTAACCCCCGCCCGCAGTTCACCGAGCCGCCCCTTCTCCGCCCTCTTCCGCCCGCCAGCCGCCGCCGCCGCCGCCGCTTGAAGCTGCGCCGCCTCCAGTCGCCCTTCGTTCGCTTTCCTTCCTGCCCAGGTACTCTCTCTCTCTCTCTCTTCTGTCTCTCTTTCTCTCTGCGTCTGTGGGTGTGGCTCGATTGCTCTTGTCGGACGGGTTACCCAGATGGTCGGAGCAGGTTCTTTTCTCGGCCCGTCGTTCGATCTTGCCATTTTTCCGTTCGCCGAATCGTGGGCAGTTGCGGTTGTCGGGGAAAGGAACCCACTTCGAGCTGTGATGTGAACGTTTCTTGCTCGGTTGCCCGCGCTGTCCGTGATTCAAATTGCGTTTATTGTGTTCGTCGTCGCGGTCGTCGTTTCTTGAACGGAGAAATAAATGGGGAATTTCGTTATGCTGCCGGGTGACGGGGCCGAAGCGGGGCAACCTGCTCGGCTTGCGGCGATTGGGGAATTTGAATCTTTGCCCGCATGAGCCGGAATGTGGGCACCCGCGTTCATCGATAGCTAATTGTATCGTTCGCATTTTGTTGAATCGTGTGGGCTCAGGGCACTCCCGAATTGCCTTTGTAAAAGCAGAGCATGCCGAGGTTTTAGGCTGAGGAGGGTTGACGTGGAGGAAGCAGTGATTGGATAGCTCTGATGTTTATAGTTCATCAGTTATAGCTGGAAAACTCGGAGTTCCCTTCGGTGGGGCTTGTGTATTGTCTAGGACAAATGGTTACTCTCAAATGGTTTTATTAGTCGAGTGGGGGAAAACCTCTTGTTTGCATGAGCGAGCCGCAATTTTTGTAGTTTCTGAGCAATCTCTGTCTTATCCAGGTCTGGCCATCTAAAATGCTTTCAAAGTCCCAAATTGCAAAGCTTTTATCCTGTTCGATTTCTCGAAGAAAGACTGATTTGTATGTTGCTTCAAGTTGCTACTTGTGCAACTCCTTTTGTACTCTCACTAAGCCGCCTGAGAAAAATGAGTCACCGGAGATCCCAAGTTGGGTGAAGTGCCTTGATGACAAGAGCCATGGAAGCCCTGATGCAGATGAAAATTTTGTGATCCCTTCCCTTGCTTCTTGGGTTAACAGTTATGGGCCATATGGTCGTACTGAAGTTGCCAAGGTTACATCGAGTGACATAGAAGAAATTAATATTGAGAAAGTCTGCAAACTTTTGAGGAACCGGTATTCATCACCAGATTGTGTTGTTGCAGCTTTGAATGCTAGTGGTGTTGGTTCTTCAAGCAGGATGATTGAGCGAATTTTGAAAAAATTTAGCAATGATTGGATCCCAGCTTTTGGTGTTTTCACTTGGGCAAAACTCCAAATGGGTCACCATCATCCATCTGTGTTATGTGATCTAATGGTTGACATATTAGGGAAATCAAGAAAGTTCCATTTGATGTGGAAGTTGATGGAGGAAATAAAGACATTAGAAGGTTATGTTACACTGGCAACTATGAGTAAGGTGATGAGAAGGCTTGCTAGAGCAGCTAAGTATCAAGATGCAATAGAGGTCTTTAAAGAAATTGAGCAATTTGGTGTTAAGAGGGATGTTGCTGCAATGAATGTGCTAATGGATGCATTGGTTAAGGAAAATAGTGTTGAGCATGCCCGTGAAGTGTTTTTGCAGTTTAAGGCATGTATCCCATGTGATATTCATAGTTACAATATTTTGATACATGGACACTGTAAATGTAAACAATTTGATAATGCAAGAAAATTTTTGGAAGAGATGGAGCAACAAGGATTCGAACCTAATGTCATTTCTTATACTTGTTTTGTCGAATGGTACAGTCGTGAACAGGATTTTCATAATGTAAATGCCATTTTGGATGAAATGAAGAAAAAGGGTTGTTCGCCAAATACCGTGACCTATACTATTTTAATGCAAGGTTTGGGGAAAGCAAAGCAAATAAATGATGCACTGGAGGTCTATGAAAATATGAAGACCATCGGTTGTGCTCCAGATCCCTCCTTTTATAGCTCATTGATTTATATCTTGAGTAAAGCTGGTAGATTTAAGGATGCGTGGGATGTATATGAAGACATGGGGAAACAAGGAGTTAAACCAGACTTGTTGACATATAACACAGTAATTGCTGCTGCTTGGGAGCATTCACGAGAAGAGACTGCTTTGAAGATTCTTAAGAAAATGGAAGAAGATTCTTGTAAGCCAGATCTCAAGACATATGCATCTCTAATAAAGATGTGCTGCAGAAAGAAGAGAATGAAGGTTCTTCAATTTTTGTTGAACCACATGTTTAAAAACGATGTCAGCATCGAAGTCTCAACCTACTCTCTTTTGGTACGTGGGCTTTGCAAATCTGGGAAACTTGAGGAGGCTTGTTTGTTCTTTGAAGAAATGGTGGCAAAAGGAATAGTACCATGGGAAACCACATACAAATTGCTGGTAAATAAGCTTGATGGAATGAGCATGGGAAAACAAAAGGAGCACATTCAGAAGCTAATGTCAGAGGGAAAAGAGTGGGCAGAGATTTAACTGTGTTTGAGAGGAAAAAGCTATTCGGATTTGTACTTTTTGTTATTCAAAGGAATTTGCAGTTTCAATGTCTCTCAAATGGTTCCTCTATTCTATTGTTGGCTACAGAAGTTGACCTGTGCTGTGAATAGAGTGGGGGATTAGCTTGACTATACTAGGTGTCAAAGGTACAGCCAGATAGTCCAAAACACATCTAGGCTCCTCTTTGTTTGGAATTTAATTAAATGGCTGCACGTGTTTTTAGCATGTGATGCTTGCACTGTCCTGTTGGTAAAATGAATAGCCGCCGGCATTATTCCTTCTGCCATTTCTTTCTTTGAATGCCTTGCAATTTCAGCAGGGAAGCTGTGTGCAGATAATATGTGTTAAAGCTTAAACAAGGACACTCCATTTTTTGTCCATTTATATTTTGGCTTACTCTTCCAATGTAATCTGATTCTGAGGCTGCATATGTTGTATTGCATGTGAGGATTTCTTTGGAGTGTGCTTGAAGAATAAATGGCCACTTGCATCACCCTTTCATCGTTTCAATGTTTTTAGTACTCGTGTAGATCTTTTTGTTTTTCTGCATTCATTTATTTTTCATCATAAGTAAAGCTTCTTGTACAGGGTAGGTGATCTTTTTATTTGCTAATAAAGGCAATGCTTTTGCCTCCACGTCACTCATGGTCGGTATTGTCAAAAGCACCAGCCAAAGCATGGTCGCCTTGCCTGCTGTGAGGTGAATCACCTTCATGTAGGCGCCGCTTAGGCGAGTGCCTGTACCAAGGCGATACTTTGCTCTAGTAGTTTGCAGCTAAGATTGAGGCTTGTGTTGGCAGCTGACAGCTAATTGAGTCTCGTGGCTTTTTCTGTTTAGATAAAATGAAAAGGAATATGCCATGGAGTGACCAGGTGGATGTGATATCATCTGATGGATCTACTTCCTCAGATGTCGAGATGGAGGCTACTGATGCATCTCGTGGCAAGTTCCCTGCAATTCCCATTCCAATAGAACGTAATTTTCAAGATGCAACATCGGAAGGTACTTTTATACACAATAGTGGTTATTTACAACGATAATTAATGAAGCCTTGCACAATGTAAGGCATGGGCACTGGATGATTATGGTTCTTTATGTAGGGGATTCAAGAAGTTAACTGAACCACTAGGTCAAAACTTTCTGATGCAGGTGACTTGATCAAAAGGGCAGAAACGTACCAGCAGTACATGAACCAGATCACAATACCCACCCGCCGTGGTTCCCTGATTCCATTTACTTCCTGGATGGGATTAGGCAAATCGATCAAGCAACTGTACAGACAACCATTGCATTACCTGACCAATGTCCTTCTTAAGCAGTGGGACCAAGAGAGAATCGGCTCAGGGACTGAAGATGAGCCACTCGACATGATCATTCATCCCGTCAAAGCTGAAGCCATGATTTGGCTCGTTGAAGAAGTTCACCGGCGCACATCATCTCACTATTACATTGCTAAGCTCTGGGAGTCTGATCCGCTGTACCATACCTTTGTTGATTCTGTATTCCCAGAACTATGAGCCTCATTCTCAGAGACTCATCGTCCTGCCCTTTTGCTTCCCCAGTAGTCCTGGACTGTTGTAATCCTCTCTGTCTATAGCTCTATAACTGAACTGCACCCCTCTCTAGTCTTTGATAAGTCTGGTGGACAGATATTTTTGGCGGATGCTCTTTTTCTGTTTAGAGAATCCCCTTGGAGGTGGAACCAGATGGATTCGTTCAATATCAGTCCTTTTCTTTTCTGTTCATCTCTCTCCTATTTTTGAGGGCGTTTCCATTGAAGTTTAGGTTTCTGAATGCGGTGGCTCTTAATTTCTTCAATACCGAAGTATTAGCGCAGGCGTATCTGTTCTTGTTGGGATCAGTTCTGCAAGAACCTTATCGTATTTGTTTTGATAAATATGCTCTTCAAACACTCGAACCCATTTGGATCTCTAGACAAATAGAAGCCTCGAATTTTGCTTTGGGAAATTACGATCGTATCTACGGCTGCTGCTGAACATATGTGGAGCAAACATGTTTTTCTATTTGTCTCGGTTCCTTTTCCCTTGATGCATCTGAGTGTGTTCTAAAATGGAGGACAAACACCGACGGATCATGCCCATGCAGGCATAAATCAAAGGAAGACTCCTCATCTTATCAACGCATTTAGAGCATATCATTCCAAGCATTGGCATGCTCTTTCTAACGTTCTAATGATTGAAATGTTCTGCATCTAGGAAGGCCCAAGTTTTACTGTATTCTTCTCATGATCTCAGAAGCGATAGTGTCTTGATGAATCAAATACTTGCAAAAGGGATCTCACCATCTCTAGCATCTATTAATAAAGCGCTCCGCGGTTAAACGACAAAAAACATTTAAATGTGCGCTATGCATGCTCATTCTTAGTCTTAAATTCAAATTATAGTCGTCGTGTGACTACATTTTTTACGTCTACTTGGCATTGCGTTCTAAGCCCGTTATTTGGAATTTGGAAGCTATAGAAACCAAATCCTAGACAAGTTCAATGGGACTACATAGACCCTATATTGCATGGTTGATGGATTCTGAGACCGAATACATGTGCATTTTATCTTTTCTCCCACAAAGCCGACCAACGCGTGAACAAGAAGAGAAGAACTTGATACCTTACCCTCGATTGCTCTTATTTTCCATGTCTTAACACCGCAGAAGAAAGGCTAAGAAAACAGCACTTGAAGAAACAGGGAAAAAGCTCTCAAGAGCTAACTACTTGTTATTTACATTGGAGCTTAGAGTGGAACAAGCAGACGATTTGTCGGAGAGAGCTCGACATATAGCTCTTATGGTGTTTGGTGTAGTTCTACAGCAACCTCCGAAAAGTAGAGCACCGACATCACGCCACTTGCCTACATACGATACAAAATCCTCGTCCACCACTCCAGTTGATGGCTGCAACGAAATATAACATCCCGGGTCAATTCTATAGTCTCCAATGAGAGATTTGTGAAAACGCAATAATTTAACCATGGTTCTATCCCTAAACAAACTTAATTGACTTCTGAACAGCACAGTAGGAACAGGATCAATTCAATATCATGCTAAGGAAGCTTCTCTCTCAAAGCATTCAGCATAATCTGGTTTTGCAACAACAGGAGGTGTTCTTTTTTTTTTTTCAAGCGGGTAAGGTGCTTTACACGTACTATCTTCTAAGACTCTGTATTGGCACACAAAAGATGATTGTCCCAGAATTTTTTGAAAGAACGTAATATCGAGAGATTTCATGAAAGTGGAAACTGGTCACCAAGACATAGCAATGAAAGTGTATATGCCAAGAAGTTGATTGAGCAAAAACTTACCACCCATTCTTTGTGTTCTGCATCATACGTCTCACCACTGTTTGGGTAGATGAGCACGGGTTTTTCAGTTGCCTGCCAAATTCATTGATGCCAAATCACAAAACTATAAGAATTTGTAGGTTCACTCGGGACAAGTCCTAACGAGAGTAGCACAAAGCACCAAGTATAACAAAGAGAAATAAACTAAAAAGGGAAACAAAAAACACAGAATTGGATTTACAGTTTATACCTTCCTAATAGAAGTTATAAGCCCATGAATGTATCTAGGAGGGGTACAGTTGATCCCAACAGCAACAACTTGCTTGCATGAATCTGCAATGGCTGCACACTCTACCATAGGTTCACCACTGACCACATTAATTCCATCCTTCGAATTAAAAGAGAACCATGCTGGGGTTGTTATATGCTCTTCCTGAAGAAGCTCGGCATAAGCCTGCAATAAAGAAAGAAATATAAGTACACCTACTCAATATATACATCAAGGCTGCATGAGACACAACGACATGACATCCACAGGAGCAAAGCAATCAAATCCACCAATTCTAGAAAGCATATCTAGTTTTGCATCAAGAAGGCAAATCATCAGACCAAATTGCTATATGGTAGTCGATAGAAGGATACCCTGATTTTCAAAATTGGACAAGCTACTCAATAAATTAGTTTTGCATAAGTGACACGGTTGGAAATTTTATATTTGCCCAAGGATCCATCACAGAAAGTGAAGCCTTGTGAACAAATATCAAGGCATCCTATCGGAAGTGATTGGTTTATGGACTGTACATGTATATAAAGCTGACTTTACTCAACTCTTCTATTGAATTGTCCTAGGACTGTAGGCTTCAGACAAGCAAAATAAGGAAGATCTCGAGAAATTGCGAAGGTCAAACAGCAGCATATCAACAAAAATGTCAAGCAATTTTATATTTGCCCAAGGATCCATCACAGAGAGTGATGCCTTGTGAAAAAATATCAAGGCATCCTATCATAAGCGATTGATTTATGGATGAACACATATATAAAGCTGACTCAATTCTTCCATCACACCGTCCTACGGCTGTAAGCTTCAGACAAGCAAAATAAGGAAGATCTGAAGAAATTGGAGGGTCAAACAGCAGCAAATTAACAAAAATGTAGAGCTTTTCTTAAATAAAAAGTAATATATTTTACATATAGCAAAAACTGAGAAGCCTAAAGAATAGGTCGGATGTTGTGGTTTTACCAATATAAACAATTGTATAGAGCACAACATTGAGAAGTATAAAGATGAATGAGCTCCATAGTCAGTATGGCTTGACTACTTTATAATACTATATGACACACACAGAGAGAGAATTTTGCCACCTCATGCCAACAATGCAGAAGTACTGTAAGCCATACCTTTGCTTCCAGCTTATTTGGAATAGTTTCAAATGCAAGTATGTCGGCTCCTGAGTTGACTAGAATTTGTACTCTTCTCCGGTGAAATTCCTTCAATGTTTCAAGAGTAATTGCATCTCCATAGTCGCCACTATAGAGTGGAGCAGAAGTAACAGTTGTTATTATAGGCACTATATTGTAACATTTATTACGCTTGCTCATAATATTTATCCTTTATGAAAATACATAAATCATCAGCAGCCAACGCATGCAAGCAACGTGTTCAGACCTCCACACCCTCTGTGAATGCAGGTTTATTGGGATAGTTAAGATTAAGACACGTGATCACTCAGATAAAGAAAAAATACAAACTTTACCTATATTCAGACCCATCAGCCAAGTAAGCTCCATAGCTTCCGATAGAAGCGGCGACTAGAACAGGACTTGTTGCAATTCTTTCATTTTCCGTGAAGTTTAATGAATCCTTTGCACAATTTTCCTCATATATCTCCCTTGCCTCACATGCAATTTCAACACTTCTTTTGAGTAAAGTTTCAGCTTCTTCTATTGACAATCCTTTGGCCTCAAAACCTTGAATCGTGGCCTGTCATTTTTAAACAAGTCATGCAGCATCAATATCCAATAATCCATATTTTTGGCTAATGTTTTGCATGAGTGCTGAGAAGATAAAAGTAATACCTGATAAGACGCCGTTAATATAATATTTGCTCCAGCTTCAAGGTAGTCCAAGTGAACCTGTAATGTTGAGCAAAAGAACACAATAATAAGATAAATGATAAATTTCTTCATGGTGATCCTTATAGCTACACATGGGCTCAAATGCACATACTTCATCAGGACAACTATGTTCTGATTTTGGAAAGGACATGTGAGATTAACAATTCCAGTGCTTCTCATTTTTGTCCACGGCATGACAAAGTCCAGAACATTGTCTATTTTTCCAGAGGGTTCGCTCTTTTCTCAAAAAAATCCTGGAACATTATAAACTTCTCACACAACCAGGCTAGCAGTACCTTCCCAGAACCTTTCCTTTTTTCTTTTTTTTTTCCCTCTCCTGTACAACACCTTCCCCAGGTCTTTAAAGCGTCAGAAATAGCACAACCCAGTGGAAGGAATCAATACTTTTTTCTTCCCTACTTCTTGTTGTATCATTAAAGCATGTTGCAGGAATAAACCAGCGAGAGGAATCAATACTTTGTTCTTGTTCTACTTCTCGTTGTATCATTAGAATATGTTGCAAAAACAGACAGCACAATGAAGAATCACGTCGTGATTTCATATTACATTCCACTATTAAGCCTGGTAGGTTCATCAAAACAACCAAAAAAAAAATCCACCAGACAAAGACAACTGTCCCACAAATTCCCAAAGATACCATGAATAAACATTTAGATGGGCAGAACATCCTTATCCAAGTCATTGTCAGAACGAATAAATTCTTGTGCAGAGCAACATAAAACGGTAAAAAAAATGTTACCCACTTGGTCTAACGACATAACAGCTCGTTCCCAAGCTTCAATGTCAGATGCCAAATAGGAAAAAAAAAATTACGAACACATCATTTTCAGGGTGCAATCTTTAATAAGTTCCCGGGAAATATAAAGCTAAAACAGGAAATCATAGTTTGCATTATCTCACTCTAAACTAAACACAGTAGATCATGCTTTTCTTCAAACTCTAAAGCAAAACCACCTCAACAAACATCGCCCCCCTCACTTCCAAACTCCCCAAATCTCACCATTTCACTCGACCCGCGAATTCTCGACGCAACGCGATAAAGAAACGACATACGCATACGAACGGCAAAGTCCAATTTTTACGGAGAGAGATCCCGCGACGAAAACACGACGGAAAAGGAACGATTTTTTTTCCATTTTTTCGCTTACTCTTCTGACGAGCTGGGGTGAAGTGATGAGGCACTTGGCGCTCCAGAGGGGGTCGTTGAGATCGGCGCCGTGGCGCTCGAGCTCCGTGGCGAAGCCGCCGTCGATGATGGCGTGGCCGCCGCACCGCTTGAGGAAGTCCAGCATGAACGACGGCGCGTTTTCGGCGACGGACCCCATGCCCGTTCGGCAACGAAAGGAGGAGGAGAAGAAGTGGGTCGGCGGGATTTTGTACGCGGAAGAAAACCCAGAAACGTCGTCGCGCTTCCTCTTGTTCTTCTTGTTGTTGTTGCAGCAGAGAGAGAAAGAGAGAGAAAGCAAGGAGAAGCTGACAGCTATGGCTGATTTGCAGAGACCAGGGGAGCGACGTATTTATGGAGAAAACGTAGTGGGGGGAGATGGAGGCGGAATGACTGTTTTGCCCCTGGCCGTCCAATCGTGTTGCTTTTTCCGGCCTTGCCGGAGAGTTGAGGAGACAAAGAGTTTTTTTTTTTATTTTATTTTTATTTTTATAGTAATAGATTATTATTGACAAAGACGGGATATATATATATATAAATATATTGGATAGTTTTTGGCCAAATTTTAAAAAAGTTTAGATGTAGCACTTTTTGAGATTTATAGAAAAGAGGCCCAATTGACGGAGTCGAATTTCAAAGTCACCAAATATCCTCCTCAAAAAGAAACGAAAAAATTTTCATTAATGAGTATATTCAAGGTATTGATTAAGTAATTAATAATCGAGAAAATTTCATGGTTTCCAATGTATTGATTTTTCTTGCGATGGTTCGGAAAAGCACGTCAGATTGTGGGTAGAAAATAAGGGTGATCGATTACATGATAAGTAGATTTTGGAGCCTATCTATTATAACCGCTTCTAGAACCTTCTCTGTTTTTTCCGGTCCAATTAAAGGGTTTATTAGAGAACCTATTTTATTTTTTGTTCCTTTCTTGGTTCATATTTTCAGTAAAATCATATGAAACTATGAATAATGAAATGATTCGAAGTAAAATATGAATCACAAAAATCATAGTTCGCCAAAAATAACAACCCCATAAGATGAGTACATATTCACGTACAATTATATAAAAAGTTCAAATACATAACAGAAAATATAAATTATAAAACTCAATTCCTCATTTATCCATAAAAATTAAGGAAAGAGGAAAAACTAGTGAGGAGTTCTAAGAAAGGATAAAAAATGAAGGAGTTTTGAGTATAGAATACATGCGAAAAAACAAATTAGGCTTTCGACTTTTTTTTTCGAAACCAGTTCAAAAATAGAGTGGTCCGGTTTGGCTCCCAATTGGGTATTCATTGAGAACCTGTTCCCAGACCGATTCCAATAAAAATCAGTTCCTTGACTTATTTTCAAGCGATCTGATCAAATTCCCAAGTAAAACCGATTTGGTTGCATACCCTTAATGGGAAAAATCCAATTTTAGAAGAGGGGGGGGGGAATTCAAGAAATTTCCTTCTATATACTTTCTTTTTAACTTTCGGAATTTATGATATTTTCAATTATTTAGGAATTAAAACTTGTCGTATCACCATGCCTGGACTTTAGTGGAATTTGCCCACGGAAAAACTTGAAGTTGACAATTTTTTTATTCGATTATCTTATCTATTGTGGTTATATCAATACACGTGCAAAGTAGTGTTTTGAGATAATATTCCTATTTTTATTACGCTATGCCCTTAACTTTGAACTCTCGCCATTCTTCAATAAATTATTAAATTTAGACTTCATTTTCAAGCTATCTAATCTTGAGATAACATCGGACATGTTGAGCGCAATGGAAAAAAAAACAAAAAAACAAAAACAAAAACAAAAACAAATACTCAAAAATGGATAAAAGGAAAAGATGGAAGAAGCCACAAGCAAGCGCCCTCTTTGCTTGGCGATCGGACGTGTGAAGATAAGCTACAGCGGCCACAAAAGCGACACGTCATGTGATTAACATATGAAACTTTTATTATTATTTTTATTATAAAAGAAGGAGAAAATAAATTGTATAAGGATGGCAAGGAAATTAATATAGTGGGTATATATATATATATAATATACATAGATAAAATTTCATATACGCATCCATGAATGACTAATGGCCTTATCTTCACCAGCTCAGATAGCAACTTCCACGTAGCATTCCAAGCACGTCGTTTCTTTCTATTAAAGTTACATGTGACTTGTCCCACGTTCGAAGGCTAATTTCATCCCTCGAGCTTCCTCTTTCTTTTTTTTTTCTTTTTCTTTTCAATTTTTTTTATCAGTTAGTTGTTTATTGAGTAATAGCATATTCCGTGAAAGTGATCCAATCCAAATTTTTTTTATCAATTATTTTTATTAGTTAGTTGCATATAGCATGCAACAGGGATCCGATGCCAATCATACTCTATTTGCTCATACTTTCTAACTTTATAAAAGGGGTTAATATCATTGACAATTTCTCACGAGACATGTTCTCTAGATTAACTAATTTTTATCAATTATTTTTATCAGTTAGTTGCATATAGCATGCAACAGGGATCCGATGCCAATCATACTCTATTTGTTCATACTTTCTAACTTTATAAAAGGGGTTAATACCATTGAAAATTTCTCACGATACATATTCTCTAGATTAACTAATTTTTATCAATTCTTTTTATCAGTTAGTTGCATATAGCATGCAACAGGGATCCGATGCCAATGATACTCTATTTGCTCATACTTTCTAACTTTATAAAAGGGGTTAATATCATTGAAAATTTCTCACGATACATATTCTCTAGATTAACTAATTTTTATCAATTCTTTTTATTAGTTAGTTGCATATAGCATGCAACAGGGATCCGATGCCAATGATAGTATGATACTCTATTTGCTCATACTTTCTAACTTTATAAAAGGGGTTAATACCATTGAAAATTTCTCACGAGACATATTCTCTAGATTAACTAATTTTTATCTTACATAGAATCTCAAATTAATGATCCAATCCAAATTTATTGTCGGTCATCATTAGGCTCAATATCTTGTCAAAGTGCATAAGATGTGCCTACACACATAAAGACGGATCGAATGTGGAAAGTGAAAATTTTGACATTGTTAATCCACGTGTGTCAACATGTGTGCAATTAAGCGGAGGATATATTTGAGTTGGCACTTTCAATTTGGCTTTGCAAAGTGGAGATGAGTTTAGGTTAAACATGTAATGGAGATTTCTTTTTTGTGAGACGAAAATTGATTTTGGATAAATGTGTCAATGGGATATCACTTTAGACTTTTTTTTTATGAAATGAAAAATTAAATATGAATAAATGCAATGCAAGTTATTAGTTGGAAATTTTTTACAGTATTAATTATTTTTCTCAAAATTTATGTTTCAGTATATATATGATTAGACATGTGTGTATTAACTATTTATGAGAGTTGACTCGACATGACTAAGGCGTGGAAAAATGGGAATATGGTTCCTAGTGTCCACTAAGGTCACTTGTCTTGAAATGACATTGGCCATTGTTCCATTCCTCTTTTTTTTTTTGGCTTTTACAAATATATAACCAGACAAAAAAAGGAAAAAAAATAAAAAAACCAGAAATTCTGAACCGTCACCACCTGAGTGATACGCAAGTCAGCCTCTCCTTTTCCAAAAATATCTTTTTCAAAAATCGCAGGGAAAAACGACATTTTTCTTTTCTTTTTTCTTCTGCAAAATATTAGATCTTTTTTTTTTATTATTATTGTTTTTGGTGGAGTCTGAGCATCAGTTCGACATTATTAGCAAGTAAGCAAAGCTCATTCGAACTCATTCCTTAATCTATCACTTAGTAAGAAAAAGAAAGTAATTTACCACGATATTTAGATTGCTGAATGACCGACTTTTCGCTACTTTATGTTTGTATTGGTCTTCACATGTACATTAGATACATTAAGGCCATGTGATCTTGTGCTCCAAAGTCTGATATAATTCTAGCTTACTGTTATATTACAAAATTTCAAAAAAAAAAAAAAATTATTATTATTATTAAATCTCAATAGTAATTAAATTTGTTAAACTGGGTTATAAATCAATTTCTTAAGGCTAAGTTATTACATAGGCTAGTTTTATATAATACATGGGTTATAGATGGGTTTAGAATGGTAAAATCAAAAATAGTATGGGTGTTACGTTAGTTCACAACTTTCTTAGACCCAATCCACTTCTATGACTCTATCTCGCCTTCATAGCATCTCGCCCTAGCTCACTTCTCATTCTCACCTTAGTTTAAATATGAACTTTCCTAGATTGAGTTATATATAAAGTATTTTAGTGATATAGATCGAATTAGGTATAAATTCGATATGAGTTGAATCAAGTATGAGTTACTAAATTTGTATTACATAGAAATTGATTAAAACGAGTTAAATGGGTCGATTCCGATCGAACTATTCTTGATATGGACCCATTCACTTTACAGGTCTAGCAATAATGTCTAGAGATGTTTGTCCTTTAACTAAAAGAGAAATCAATGAATGAACCCGGTCGTTGAAGCGTCCATATTCTTCTTTGGTTTCGTAATCCTATTCTCTGCGAATCTGGCCGAAACTTTGTCTAGATTCGACCTATCTATCGCCATCTAACCCACTCAAAAGCGCACTATGGCAATGCGTGCATCCAATCGATAAATTGTTCAGGGAAGAATTCTAGTTTATGTTATTCGATTCGAATTTAATTATATTTGGGTCACAGAATTTAATAATATTGATTTACCCTTTTTCAGCTAATTTAATTTCATCGATCGGGGAAGCCATTCATATATTGAATCCTAATTGACCGCTGTCAAACCATGTCACGATTTTGAGCCCGAGAGCGAAACTCGACCTGAGATGAAAGGAAGCATGGAGTTAATTTTTTACAAGTTTTGGACCTAGACCTCGATTTAGTTAACTTGCGGATAAGGGAATATTCCCATGTCTGAAGCGGAAATTGGCAAGGGGAAATCAAAAGGGAAGTCTGAACTTTGTCCGAAATATTCGGATCTCAAACTTCGTGCGTTGAAGTCGGTGAATAAAAACGCAAAGATATAGGAAAGTCCAAGTCGGGTCGTCCTCCTTCTCCAATTCGGAAAACGAGAATATATATTTGATGTTCGGTCGTGGGGGTTTTAAAGGTGTTTCTAAGGGGTTTTTTTCTTCGGTGGGTTACCCCTAGAATTCAAGTGTGCATAATTTTTTTATGAAATTGAAAGATTATTTAGTGAAGAATTATGAGACTAAACATTGTATAAGATATTGGATATTATTACAATTCGGGAGATACTACAATTACATTTGGTTGTCCAGATTTCTAATCAGGATAAGACTGAATATGATACGATATGAAATCCAAAAGATTTTGCTATATCATATCAACTATTTGGTGAGTGCAATAAGATATTTGATATAATTGCAATTTGGGAGATATCACGGTTACGTTTAGTTGTTCAGATTTCTAATTAAGATAAGACTGAATATGATACGATATGAAATCCAAAAGATTTTGCTATATCCTATCAACTGTTTGGTGATTGCAATAATAAAGTCATATATATTTATATCATATCGCACATATTGTTTTGTATATATGACATATCAATATAAATGAATCACAAATTTTACAAATGGAGACAATAAAAATCTCTCTCGTGACACTCTACCTACTATATTTTTATTTTATTTTCCTTTTTTAATTTCTTTTTAATTTCTTTCTTTCCCTTCCATTGTTCTCTAATAATTTATTTTTTAGATAGAAAACTAAACTAATAGACTTAAAATACTGAAACACCTCAAATATGTAAATAAATATATATTAATTTATTGAATTTAAATTATAAGACAAAATTAAATTCAAGTATATAAATGAAAATTAAATTAAATTAAAAAAAGTAAATTGTTATTTTGAATTTCTTATATTAGAATTCAAATATTATTTATATCAAATATAATTTTAAATTTGTTAATTTAAGAAGTTTGTTATTTGAGCAAAATAACTTTGATATTTTAGATATTAGAAATTTTATCCACATTTATTCCACATTTCCTATTGAATAATTTTATTCGACCTATATTCTCATTATATCCAACTTTATCCTATCTTAAGCAAGCACTAAACGCGGAATATGATAAAATTTGTCCTGACTGCCAAATGTAGTCTAAGAGTATTTAAGTGACTCGAGTGTATTTGTAATTTTGATTGTATTGCTTGATTTATAATAGAATTTATTATTAATCTCCCCATAAACATAGATTACTATAATCGAATCACGTAAATCTGATATCTAATTTATTTTATTGTTCTGTCTATTTTATTATTTCAATCACTTCATCTCGCAACAATTGCAAAACCCACATATGAAGCATTCAAAAATTTCAAATGTTGTGAATGTTAAGTACATGTCGAATTTGATAAAGACCCACATAAATATACAATAAAAAAATACTTACTAAAAATTGGGCAAAAGTTAGGAGAAAAAGGGAAAGAAGACAAGAAGAAAATAGAAAATTATTTCCTACAATTTAGAAATCATTGATTAGTATAGATAATGACAGTAACAGGCAGAATGAAGTGCAACATGGGATTTATTGCGCATACGACGTGACTCTTTTATAAAGTAGAAGTGACGAAACCGACGTTGGTGGAAGACCAAGTTGCTCTCTTGACTCGAATTCCTCGTACATGTGGAAGGTCATCCGGTGCATGAGCGCGACTAGGTGATAATGACCAGCAAATAATTTCGATCCGTCAAAACACTACGCAGCGCTCGAATAATCTTAATCAGATCACGACGATCTCTTTATCATATCACAGTTAAGTTTCCATTGAAATAGAACTAAGGATCGATATACTCTCGAAATCCGTCGGCCTGATCTTTCCCTTCTCTCTTTTCTGGTGCACCACCAGCGCCTTGCTGTGCTAGCATGGATCGATAGGTCAGTACAAAACCTTCCGAAATGCAAGGTGGGAGAGATGGGAATGTCCCGAAACGTGCTAGTTTGAGAGGAGATAGCGAATCCGACCCACCTTGCAACGTCGAACGATTCCAAATTTGAACCTAGACCTCGACTTTACAAGTCTCTACAACCACTTTCAAACCTGAAATTAGTTAGTTTCATGTTTTAGGGTGGGTACCCTGTGCTTTTTTTAAAAAAAAATTATTAAGAATTTTCAATTCATCGCAACCTAGACATTAGGGTTTATAATCGATGTGACCAACTACTTCCTCGGTGAGTAAAGACAGCATCGATGGGTGTCTAAGTACTAAGGTCCGCATCATAGAAATAATTTTTTTGTACTAAATAAATACAAAAAATCAATATTTAAATTCCTAATCTTTAGGGTTCCATCCTAGTACACACGAAAGTGAGAAGAAAAGCAAGATATTGATCAAAAGTTAGGTGATAACAATAATTATTTTGTGAATTATCTATTGTCCTTACATCAGGTGAAAATCTATTGGATAGGTATTATAAAATAAATGCTTTGTCTTCTATTAAAAGACGCATCCCCCCCCCCCCCTGCATTATTACCCGCTCCTGTCCATTCAATGTGGGGAAAAGCACTAGGAAGTGGAGAAAAGCACTAGGAAGAGAATAATCTCCTCTTTTTTTTTTTTTTTTTGTCGGTCCTATTCTAAGCCACTCTAACACTCACTCGCACTTTCGCTCGCTTCAGCTGCGGGCGTGGGAGTCGAAACCCACTCCTGAAATGAAATCGTCCCCACCTCAATCCCCCCTGAGAAGATGGGAATTTGAACCCCTCACCTCTCCCTTCCAAGTTGGAAGGGTGGCCACTGGGGCGAACCCCCAGTGGTTGAATAATCTCCTTTTAAAATTTTGTAAATCGTGTAGTAGTAAATAATTAGAATGCAATGAATTATTGCGATGAACTATATGGAAGCTTAACCACCGGCCGCGGTGGCTCCACTGGTTAAAGCTCTGCTGATCCTCAACGAAAAGATGAAGGGTTCAAAACCCAAGGAATGTGCTAGGTGTATTAAGTGTAACTCAGGGGTGGTGGGTCCTCCTGCTTAAGTGTCACTTGGGGGTTTACGGCGCGGGCATTTGTTTGGCCGCAGTTCTGTTCCTCCAAAGACCAACAAAAAAAAAAAACTATATGGAAGCTTAGAAAAACTATTACTAATGTAGTCAATATAATCAGAATTATGATTATTACATATATTGGTTTTGTTAACAAAACATATGAGTTTGCTGTGATTTTTAAAAATGTCATAAAGATAATTAATGCAAATAGAAAAAAAAATGGGTTAATATCATAAAAAATCTCAAAACTGGTACACTCATGATAAATTTATCACAAAATGATATTTTAAACATTACAAATCCTAAATTGATACATCTTTGACAAAGGAAGTACGGACACCTAGAGTGCTAAAATGGCATTGTTTTGTACTTCCTTCATTGGAAAATCGCCACATCGGCATTTTGACCGAATTTTGGCCGGATTGGCACTTAAGTGATTCATTTTGCTTCGATTTTGATACTTAAGTGTCACTTTCCAAACTTTTAGCACTTAAGTATTCCTCCATGCTAAGTTTTGGCACTCGAGGTGTACTTTGTCCTTTGACAAAGTTATCTCAAACTAATTTCTTAATCACAAAAATCTTAAGCTGATACATCTCTGATAAATTTACTTCAAATAATTTTTAACCACCAAAAGTCCCAAACTAATACATTTTTGATCAATTTACTCTTTTTTAATATATAAATTTGATTAATACAACAAAAAAGCACAAATTAGTACAAATGTAACAAAAATAGGGTAAAACTCTAAGTGTTAACTGACATGTGTCATCCAACTCAATCATTTGACAATAAAATTGAAGGGAAGCTTATGGTTGGTAAATTTGTCATAGATATATCAATTTGAGATTTTGAAGATATTAACCCAACCAAAGCAAGCCACACAAGAATGAATCCATCATACCTACAATTAACCCAGAAAGAATGTAAAGATCTTGTCCAGTAAGGACTTATTGAGCCCATAAACTCACAGTGGACATGTGAAGCTTTGGATCAAGAATAGAAGAGTCTACATTAGTGTCTATGAGTGCAATGAGGGGAATGGGTTTAGAGGATTGGGATGGAATGAGCTGGATAGGAACGAGAGTTTACAAGTCTCTACAACTACTTTCAAACCTGAAATTAGTTAGTTTCATGTTTTAGGTTGGGTGCCTTGTGCTTTTTTTTTAAAATTTATTATTAAGAATTTTCAAATCATTGCAACCTAGAATGAGGGTTTTATAATCGATGTGACCAACTACTTCCTCGGTGAGTAAAGACAGCATCGATGGGTATCTAAGTACTAAGGTCCGCATCATAGAAATGATTTTTTTTGTACTAAATAAATACGAAAAATCAATATTTAGATTCTAATCTTTGGGGTTCCATCCTAGTACACACGAAAGTGAGAAGAAAAGCAAGATACTGATCAAAAGTTAGGTGATAAAAAACAATTATTTTGTGGATTATCTATTATCCTTACATCAGGTGAATATTTATTGGATAGGTATTATAAAATAAAATAAAAAAGCAGCAACATTATGCTTTGTCTTCTATTAGAAGATGCAACCCCCCTTGCATTATTAGCCGCTCTTGTCCATTCAATGTGGGCCTTGCTGAAGTGGAGAAAAACACTAGGAAGAGAATAATCTCCTTTTAAAATTTTGTAAATCGTGTAATAGTAAATAATTAGAATGCAAATGAATTATTGCAATGAACTATATGGAAGCTTAGAAAAACTATTACTAATGCAGTCCATATAATCAGAATTATGATTATAACATATATTGGTTTTGTTAACAAAATATATGAGTTTGTTGTGATTAATGTCATAAAGAAAATTAATGCAAATAGAAAAAAAGGGTTAATATCATTTTAAAAAAAAACTCAAAACTGGTACATTCGTAATAAATTTATTACAAATTGATATTTTAAACATCAAAAATCATAAACTGATACATCTTTGACAAAATTATCTCAAACTAATTTTTTGACCACAAAAACCTTAAATTGATACATCTCTGATAAATTTACCTTAAACAATTTTTAACCACCAAAAATCCCAAACTAATTCATTTTTGACCAATTTGCTCTTTTTTAGTTTTTAATAAATTGGATTAATACAACAAAAAAACACAAATTAGTATAAATGTAACAAACATAGGGTAAAACTCTAAAATTTAACTGACATGTGTCATCCAACTCAATTATTTGACAAAAAAATTTAAGGGAAGCTTATGGTTGGTAAATTTGTCATATATGTACCAGTTTGAGGTTTTGAAGATGTTAACCCAACCAAAGCAAGCCACACAAGAATGAATCCATCATACCTCCAATTAACCCATAAAGAATATAAAGATCTTGGGCCCGTTTGGTTCGGCTTTTGGGGAATGTATTTGCCAAAATGCAAATACCTTTGGGTGAATGGGGTTTTCCGAAATGCAAATATCGTTTGGTAAAATTTGCATTAAGATACAACTTTGGCTAAAATACCGTTTGGTAAAATTTACACTTGTAAATGACTTTTATTAAATTAAAAAAACTAAAAAACATTTGTATTTTTTTTTTTGACGTCTGGCCACCGGATCGCCGGATCGCCGAATCCGGCGGCCGGACCGCCGACCAGATGGCCGGGCGCTACCCGGCTGACGGTGGCTCGGGGTCGCGCGACCTCGGCGACGGTGGCCTCGTGGTCGCGCGACCCGGGCGACGACGCGCGGGTCGCGCGACCCGGTCGACGCGACCCAGCGACGACGCCGAGGTCGCGCGACCTCGGCGACGTGACCTCGGGCGACCGTCGCCGGGGTCGCCCAGCGACGCGGGTCGCGCGACCAGGCCATCGTCGCCGAGTCGCGCGACCCGACGTCGCCGAGGTCCGGGTCGGGCGACCCTTAGGCGGCGGTCGCCCGCGCGGGACCCTCGGCCGGCGGTGGTCGGCCTCCGTGCGGTGGCTTTCCTCGCATGATGAACAAGACCCTCGAAGATGAACAGTACCCAAACTTGCATTCTCAAAATACAACTTCTCAAAGTACCTCCGGACCTCCATTTGGCTAAAGGCCCTTAGAGTCACTTGGAGACGCAATTGCCGCATCTCGCCAAAGTCGCCCAAAAAACCGAACCAAACGGGTTTGCATTTGGCCAAGGGACTTTGGAGTCCAAATGCTCATCCCCAAAGCTGAACCAAACAGGGCCCTTGTCCAGCAAGGACTTGTTGAGCCCATAAACTCACAGTGGGCATGTGAAGCTTTGGATCAAGGATAGAAGAGTCTACATTAGTGTCTATGAGTGCCATGAGGGGAATGGGTTTAGAGGATTGGCATGGAATGAGCTAGATAGGAACATATGGCTTGAAAGAAAGAGATTTTTCTTTAGTGACCTAGATGGATGAGAATTGGTCTTGGCTTGCTAGAGGGGATGATAGTTCATCAAAAAAGAACATGCCTTAATAGGCATAATCATCTCCTTCATCTTCACTGTTTTTCGAGAAAGTTTCTATGGCACAAATTGTTTTGTCGAAAGGTTTATCTTCAAGAGAGAAGTCTGACTCAAAATCATCTTCTGCTAGAGAGATACCAATTTTTTTTTTTTTTTTTTTTTTGGATGGCATCTAGAAGATTCATACTTCTTTTGTGGGTTTGTCAACATTTTTTTTGCCTTAATAGGCATCTACAAGAACTTCACACCTCAATCATCTTTCATAAGTCGTGAATGTTTCTTAGGCCAAGTGGAGATCTTCACCAAACTCTAGCAAAGATTGGTGTCTCTACAAATTCTTGGAAGTGTGTTCAAAACTTAAGCCTGTTGGGCATAATCCTAAGATCCGAGATCTGAGTTAGGATATCCAAGCCAATGATAATGTCCCAATATAGGAATGAGGATTCAATAATCTGAGTAGTAATGGTGCACTTAGAAAAGAATGGATTTTATGGGTTTACTCCTTATTTGGGTTGCAGAAGTAAAATACAAGGTATGAGGTTCCTAATATTCTTTAAAAAGAAATTTTGGATCAAGGATAGGGTAATATGTATTAGTTTAAGGTAAATTTGTCACAAGTGTATTAGTTTGAGGTTTTTCGTGGTATAAACTCTAGAAAAAATAAACAATTACGTTGCATGATAGCTTTCATAAGTAAGAGCACTATGTAAATTAGCGTGCATGTACAACATAAGATTTGTTTTTTCTACGTGCGTGAAAAATTGATATAATGAAACATAACAGGAATTTTTATTAAGAGCTTTCAATTGATTGCACATAGGACAGGGGTTGGTAGTTGAGACGCCACTACTTTACTCGACGAGTGAAGACAACACGATGGGAATTTAAGTACTAAGGTCCGCATTATATAAATAAATTATTTCTACCAAATAAATATTAAAAAAATCAATATTTAAATTCCTAAACTTTAGGGTATCATCCCAGTACACAAGAAAGTGAAAGGAAAAGCAAGATATTGGTCAAACTCAAAAGTTAGGCAACAAAAATAATTATCTCTTGAATTATTATCACTAAAGAAAAAGCACATCAATCTATTGTCCTTATATCAGGTGATTATTTTGTGGATAGCCAATATTTAAAAAAAAAAAAAAAAAAAAAAAAAAAAAAAAGGCAACAGCATTATACTTTTGTATTTTATTCAAAGATGCATGCCCCCCTTGCACTATTAGCCGCTCTTGTCCATTACGTGGACCTTGTGGAAGGGGAGAAAAGGACTAGGAAGAGAATAATTTCCTTTTAAAATTGTGTAAATCGGAGACTAACAAATAATTAGAATGCAATGAATTATTGCAATGAAACATGCGGTGGATTAGAAAAAAAGGGAAAATTGTCCAAAAAGTCTTGAATTTATTATATGGAAGTCAATTTAGTCATAAACCTTTTAATTGTACCAATTTAATCATAAACCTTTTTGATAATTTAACAATTTAGTCATAAAATATTCCACTATGCTAGTTTAGTCCTAAGCTTTTGGATCATTTCTCAATTTAGTTCTAAACTTTTTAATAATTCGTTACCGTAGCCCTTTTGGGCAAATATTCAAATAATATGTTTAAGACTAAATTGATACATCTTTAAAAGGTTTAGGATTATTTTGATACAATTGAAAAAATTGAAACTTTTTACCAAAAAAAAGAAAGATTTAATACTAAATTGACAAATCATCAAAAGGTTTAAGACTAAATTGACATAATTAAAATGTTTATAATTTATTTTAATATTGTATGATAGGTGTAGGACTTTTTGGACAATTATCCCTTTGGAAAAACTCTCACTAATGTAGTCGATGTAATCAAAATTATACTAATCACATTTATTGGTTTTGTTACCAGAACTGTGAATTTGTTTTAAAAATGTCATAAACATAATTAAGGCAAATAGAAAAAATAAGTAAACAATTCGGTCGCTCAGTAGTTTTGATAATTAATTCCACTACGTAAATTATTGGCATTGCTGTAAGACAGAAACGACATGAAAAAAATTAGCATGCATGTAGAACATAAGATTTCTTTTTTCTACATGTGTAAAAAATTGATATAATGAAACATAACAGGAAATGTTAAGAGATAAATTTTGCATGGAAGGAGAAATTAACTTGAGATTTGACATTGTTATTAAGATAGGAAAATATCAATATGGGACAAAAAATTACAATTAGATTTGTTAACATCATTAAAGAAATAGAAGAATAATTTACTTTGCCGATCAAATTAAGAACAACGTCTATTAATAATTAGCATGTACGGCAGCTACACATATAGGCGTATATTTTAATATAAATTGATACCTTCCCATGCTCTTATCCTTTTGAAATTGACGAGAGCAAATAAATTCAGGTCAAAAGCTAATTTATCGAAATTTTGAATGTTTTCCAAATTTAAATGAGTTTTTAAAAGTTAAATGCAGAACATATTATAAAGATTGTGGCTCATTAAAAAAGAAAAAAAGAAAAACCTGCTCTCGCTCCACTTTGTACATTAGTATAAACACACTCCTACTTTTGTAAATATTATTTTTCAAATATTCCATTATATTACTAAAATCGAACATGCAATCGATAATTTTTTCCTATCTTTCCCTGCAAAATTTAATAGCAACGGGGTGCAATGATAAGGATAGGATGGAGTTTGGGATGCGATACGTAATATTGGTATAATCAACTGAAGATTCGTAATTCACCAAGAAAAAGTGATATTGTTTTCCTTTATCAAAGAAACACTACATCAAAATATAGAAATTTAGAACTTTTAACATTGTGATTTTGGAACCAAAAGATTTGAAAAGAGTGTTTCCAAAGGCCAGGATGGGAAGATGTATATGTTGACCATATAAATATAAATTTTTTAACATAACCCAAGAAACTATTAATTAAAACCTGCGTAAATATTACAAAAAATTGGAGGTTATCTATTTTTAATAAAGACTGATAGGAGTTCCAAGTCGAGTGATGCGACCTTGCGTTTTCCATTGAAGCTCTTGAAGCTTTTTCAATGGCAGAACATTGATGAACAATACAGTCACTTTGCCTCGTGACTTCAATCTCTTGACTGATATTTAGTTTATGAAGCTTGGGGATCTCCATCCCAAAGCAAGTAAAAGATTGGGAATATGACGTGGATGATCCTTGAACTTTGATTCATAGTATAATGTCACTCTTGGATTTTTAATTTGTTTAATGTAACTCTTGAATTTTAACCCAATGCACAATACCATTTATAAACTTTTAATTCGTTCAATGTGATTTTTTAACTATTGATAAACGTTCAATCATTCAGGGACCTCATACAACAAATTAAAAGTCAAAGAACGACATTATACATTAGATCAAAGTTTGATTGCTATTTATGTTATTACCCCCGAAAGATTTTGAAAACTCCTATAAGCCTCCACTAAAGTAGGCAACGTGCAAAACTTTTGTAGTTTGAGTTTATTAATCTTTTGTGGGGAGGTGCCTCTCCACTTCTTTTTAATTCCAAAACAAACCCTTCTTCTAAAGATGGCAAACTTAGCTTGCACCATCTGCTCTTGTAGGATGGAACAACATAAATTGAAATGTTACTATTTTCTTTCGTACCATTTAGTCATGACGTCCTCCGCCTCACAGATCTGGGGAATGACAGAGCACGATCTCTGTCATCTAGCTGAGGATGTACTTCACTGCCTCTAGTGAGGCTTGAAAGCATGATCATGGTGAAAAGCCATAAAATGGTCAGACCGACGGGATGGCGCAGTGTCGATGGAGTGACCTGGAAGGGCAACATCTCCGTCGACCCGCCCTCGGGTCGACGGAGGTAAGTTCGAGTATCTCACAGCCCTTTTAAACTCCAAAACCAGGTCAACCTGGTGGGGACAGGTTCGGATGAAAAACCAAAATGCTTAAGGAAATACTGGTGAGTGCATCTAGTACTTGATAGATCATTGAAGAGAAATAAAAATAAATTGGCGTGTATTGTGGTAATGAAGCAGAAGTGAATGAGAGAGAGTTTCATTCTACAAAGGTCAAATGGTGCAAATAAGGTATGAGATCTTTCAAGAAACTGGTAGTTTTGAATGAAATGAGGAGAGTTGAGAGAGACTGGCTCTCTTTAACAGTAGCAGAAGTTTAGCACAACTGGTTCGATTCAATCCCAGAAACTAGTTAAAGGCCGGGAGCATCTCATTCTATATTTGACCAAGAAAAGAAACACCATGAATGAACCAGAACCACATTGAAAAGGCTTTGTTTTGCTCTCCACTGTATCATTAGGGAATCCTTCCTCTTGCCTATCCTAATGAAGCTACACACACATTTCCTGTGCCCACTTTCTCTTTGATAAATCATCGAGACCTGCCAGATGGACCGGAACTATACAGGCGAGACTTTCCAAGAATATAGCAGAATTCAACGCATCATCAAGTACCAAAGTCACGCAATCGCACGCCCATTTGAGTACTCATCACAGATTTCTCAAGAAAAAAAAAAATACATATCTTTACCCTTGCTCCAAAAGAGTGATTCAATTGTGGATCGCCAAACTGAAATCAAGGCCCTCGGGCAGGACCAAAACAGATACAACTCGGAGCCTGATCATCAGGTATCATACCTCCTCCTTTGCTTGTATTAATCACTTCCAACATCCTAACCACCTCCGCCATTTCAGGACGCTTCTCCGCATTTCCGTCCCAGCACTTACGCATAATGTTCGCCAAAGAACTGGGACAGCATCTCGGCATTTCAGGTCGCAAGTTCTGTATAGAGGAAAAACAAAGGCGGGATGAAATTCTTAAAGTAACATCAAATCTACCCATTTATGCCAAATAGAGATATAATGTTGCTGTGGACCATTAGTAGACATACATAGATGTTGGGCAAGTGAGATCCTTAAAAGTACACTCAACTATCTTCATCCATCTAAGTTGACTTCATTATTTATTAGGAGAAATCATTTGAATCAGAGTCTAAAATAAGCTAGGAAGAGTGGGGAAATGTAGTTGTCAACCATAGGGTTTCATCAGCAGCAATTTGGGAATCAAAGCAACATATTTGATTTTGTAGCGTGCAACGTAACATCAGGGCACAAGTCATGCTTTTATTTCTAAAGCTGCAATCAGAATATAAAACACTCCCAAGAAAGGCATCTGAAGTGATGAAGTTAACAGGACAACATGAAAATTAAAGCACATTCAATTCGGAACAAAACAAACTTAAAAGGTCATGTAGAAGCAAAACTCGCTCAGAAAACTGACCTGACGAACCACAGCAGATGACACATCAGCAAAACTTAGATCAGGATACGGCATATCGCAGCAATAAATTTCCCATAAGCATATGCCAAAGCTATAGACATCACATCTTCTGTTATATGGCTTACCATCAAGAACCTACAAGCGTCAGAAACTCATCTTGAGAATGTAGAAAATACATCAATTATCAGTAATTTCCACCTTATGAACAAAAACATCATTATAACAAATTTCTCGTGGTTGATGGAAATTTTTCAGTTGCATTAGCAGGAGCAGGAGCCTATCAAAGGAAAGCACAAAAGAAAATGTCTTTCCTAGAAAGGAACCAATGGAGTTGTTGAATATTGATGGCCAAAAGGAAATTTCTGAGAAAGAAAAACAAATGAAGGCAAATCACATTGTTCAATTTACTGTTCACGCATTTGTCCTTGTAAGTGCAAAAATTGCATGCAGCTACCAATACGTTTTCCCCTTTCATCTTCCCAAAATATACTAACTTACTAAACTAAAATGAGATGGCTTAGCTAGTACCTCTGGAGCCATGTAACCAAGTGTACCAGTTTCACCAGTCATATCGCATGGATTTTGAGCTTCAACACGCGCTACGCCAAAATCAGCAATTTTTAGATTTCTTTGGCCATCCAACAGCATGTTTTCCGTTTTGACATCCCGATGTACAATCTTCTTCGAATGCAGATAGCTCAAACTGCAATCCAATAATTTTCATATGATTAAGAAATGCAACATGACAAGCTTCTAAGAAAGAGCTTATTTCGGCACTCACCCTCTAGAAAGATCTAAAGCTAGCTGGATAACAATTTTGAAGGGAAGTTTCTTTCGCCTATTCCTTATCAGGTACTGTTTTAACGTTCCACCAGGAAGATACTCTACAACCACACAGCAAGCTCTAGCCGGAAGTGAATTCTGATGCTCGTTTGAAGGGGTTTTTGATGGAATCTTAAGATTGGAAGTCCCCATTGATGCTCCAACAAACTGCAATGGCATAAGACTATAAAAGGCAGAAAATACAAGTGAAATTTGCTCATTAAGAGAATTGAATTTGACAGAAGGAATTTAAAAAAAAAAATGACACTTCTGAAAGGAAAAGCTATCATAAGTTCATACAGAAGAAAACAGAGATAACTGCTCATAGAGGCACATGCCTTTATCTTCCACATAGTGTGAAGACAAAATCTTTCATGAAATGCACATAACAAAGAAAAGAGAATGAGATTGTACTTTGGTAACATTAGGATGATCAAGCTTGTGCCACACGGCAACTTCTTGCCGAAACGATGCCCGCAAGGCAGCAGTTTCAGCTAATGTTGAGACACCATCATCGCCCCAGTCTAACAACTTCACTAAAATATGGAAAACAGAGAAGTAAGAAAGCCAAAAAAGACGCCATAATGATACCAAGAACAGAATGTAAGCTGAATTTTAAGTCATGAAAAAGTGCACAAATATACAAGTTACTGGAGTTCAGTAACCAATTTATGCCAAATAGGTTGCAACAAATGACAGGTTATATTTAAAGCACTGGATCACTGATTTGTCTCTTTCATCTCCAAGCAATCCATCTCAAAATATTGTATCTGAACATCATCAGGTAGTTCCAACCTGGCTGAAATTCTGGAAATTAAAATTGGCGCCTAGCTAACATGGGACTGGGAACAGCCAAAAAAGTAAGAGCATATTTTGCCAACAATAAACCTCTTGGTGAAGATATTAGGAAGAAAAATCCACCTCCAAGATCACTAACCTCTGATTTGCATATATTCTATCCCTCAAGTGCCAATTGCAAAAGGCATTTTGAGATTATATTCGAATTTAGACTGTCTCCTCTCAATTATTTTAGATAGTATTTTAACTTGCGAGCCACAATTTTATCTCAAGCATTGGGACATTTCCATGAATCACCAAATGTTAGAGCATATATCACATTTGCTAAGACAGTGATTACTGCCTTTTGACTCAGGATCGGCGACAGTTATCTCCATTAATCTTCAATTAACTCTCTGAAGTCTGCCAGACCATCACCATCAGCCTTGGCGCTCTATAAACAACTTTTACTGTCGTTTGGTTGTACAAATGTTCAAATTCCATTACCAGAGATCAAGTCAAACTGACCTCCCCATTTAAACTGAGCCATAAATCCTACAACGTCTTTTTATATCTTTCATAAGCATATCACATCCAAGTGCAAGAAGATACAACACAAATGGAGCAAATCAACCCTCCACTTGAAAAAGTCTGAGCTAAAGCTGGCGGGACATTTACAGACTCTTCATCAGAAGAGCTAGGTCTTCAGTAAGCATTTTGCAGAATTGGCAGTAGGTGAAGCAACAACTCATGACATGGCTCTTGAGCTCCACGGAGCTTTGACATGTAGCAAAAGCACACAAAGAATTTGCACATTCTGATTTACCTTTCACCTTACAAAGAAATGATTATGATAAACCTCTAGGAAAGACTAAATTTTGAAACAAGAATAAGAGAAGGTTAGGACTTAATTACCTGCAACATCCTGGTTATCATAGGTGCCCCTGTAGACGGTACCATAGGTACCCTGAGAAATGACATTTCTTATGTCCAACTTTACCAAATCAATCTCCCACTCTTCTTTAGGCTTCTGGTTCTCAATGCTTCTCGACCAAACCCTGCTTAGATGCTTCTCAAGCTGTATGTCCAAGCTTTTCAGATCAAACTTGTCGGCTCTCAGATACAGGTCTTTGCCGCTCAAACTCCCACTCCCCTTCCCCTTTGGAACCACAATTCCCTCTTCCTTCACGCCACCAACTCCCTCAGTTTTCTCCGAATCCATCATCAAACAGAGCAAATTCACAACTTCGAATCAGAATGAATACAAGAGAACTACAAAAACATCAAAACCCGTATATAATCATGAGTTGGTCCATTTCACAAACACAAGAAAGACAACTCTTTGGATCACGCATGACACCTATTCCAATGAAACTGGGCTAAACCCTTGAAAAGCGAACTCCGGATGGCCTCTCAATGATTTGACCAGACAGAAAGACAATTCTTCTCATCGTGAAAGTCCCGCCAATGAGAAAGGAAAAAAATTGGAGCTTTACTATTCGGGACCCTCCAGCAATCAAAACAATCACGACCCATCTTTCGTGCCTGAAAACATGACAAGATGACCAACCTAAACCATTAAAATACGACCTCTGCGTGATTCTTCCCAAAGACCATTGACCCAGAATTGGGAACCTTTAGAAAAGATCAAATGAGGAGCCAGAAGGAGGAGGAAAAAAGACATGTATATGTAGCTGCAAGCGAGACCCAACGTTTGAACACCGCACCAGGGAGAGAGAAGAAAAACAGAGAATAGAAAAACAGAGTCAAAGAGAAAGACAGACACCGACGGAAAAGTTGACTTTAGAGGCTAATGAGATGGAGGAGGATGACGGGAAAGGTTTAAAGCCCCAGTCGGTGGTGGCGGTTGGTGCGGAGGCTTATTCAGATAAAAAAAAAAAGCCATGAGAGACGAGGGCTCTCATGACATCATTCTTATCATCAGCTTCCAAGACCACCGAACCAGACCAAACGACAGGAGGAAGGAGGAGGGGAAGAAATGGGGCTCAAAAGGAAAGCACAGTTAGATTCTTAAAAGCTGTCATTTTTGCCGCCAGAGAAAGCCAGAGAAAGCCAGAGATGAGATCGTTTTGTGGGTGAGGATTTTTCAAGAAGTGGGAATGTGAGCCACATGCCAACGGAGCCGAAAGAGAAGGAAAAGATCAGAGCTTGAGAAGAAGCCAGAGAGAGAGAGAGAGAGAGACGCTTATGTTTGAGCTAGACAGCCTAAAATAAGGTCCCCACCACCACCAGAATCTGTAGAGAGAGAATGGCAAATCTTGACCCTGTTCAGTTCAGACAAATTCCTTTCTGCCCCCTTTTTATTATAGTCATCAGGTATGAATTCTTTTGTGGTTTCGGCTTTCGCCCGTGAGTGGATGAACGAACCCGGATGTACTTTTTTTGCCGGCCGTGGTACCGCCCCTGTCCTTCTCTCTCTCTTTTTGCTCTTTCTACTTTAGGTTTTTCCGGTACAGGAAAACGGGGCCGGTGCCCAAATGTCCACGTCTAGAGCATCTTGTCTTGAAGAATTATTCCACCATAGCTTAAAGGTACTCCAGGAACTCCCTGTCTTTCGGCCATTCCATCACCATGGAAAGTGCAAGACAAGGCATATTCCACATCAATCGGCAGGCCTAACAGACCGATCTTTAAACAGGTCCGTAGTTTGACCAAAAAAAAAAAACTGGTCTGAGGGAACGGAACATGGATATCGGCATGCATATTACATCAAAATGTGCAGGGCAGGCCAAAGTTGGGCAAACAGGACCTTCCTAACGTAAGTGTATTGCTTAAGTCCACACATCTATCTTTTGTAGGGGTGAGCATGGTTTGAGTTGGTCCATCTGCGCCATCCCAAACCCTGTGACCAAATACAGATGTCGATCCTCGATTTTAGGGACCAGATGGCCGACCCAATTGAGCTTGGGCCAAGGATCGGGCCCGATCCGATCAAGGTTGATCCGGTTCCATGAGTCAATCAGGGCCGATCAATAATTTTTTTTGTCTTATTTTTTATCTTTAAAAAGCAAACCTACAAACTCAAATTACATATTCATCGATAATGCGGTATTGTCAACTAAACTATAAATACCAATACATATTTAGCAAATTTAAGATGACACAATAATAGAAATTAAAATCTACTAACCGTTCATCGAGATATGGGACAAAATGGAAAGTTCTTGTAGTTATCTATCTTTAATATTCATAACACCATATGCAAAATCGTTTTCTTGCATTTGATCATGTAAAGTTCACTTAACCAAAAAATGAGCTTCACACCACTTGATTAGCAAATCAACGTAGCAACTATTGTACTACTCTAACTTCTATCATTTGACACAAATTGAAAAACAAAGTACACTGAAATTCATTAGTAAAATACAATTAAATCATAAAAATTTCAAAATACTTAATATAAACCATGAATATATAACTTCACATCTTGTTAATTCACTTGAACTTCTAAACACTGAAAACAAAACAAACGAAACTTAATTAATACTCAACAAAAGTTTTAAATTGAAATTACTATTAATGCTATTGATAAAATATCTCAATATAATATAATATAACAGACATTTTACTTAAATTGAATATATAAAAAATTATAATAATATAATATAATATAATATAATATACATGGTTGGTCCAAGGTTGGATCGACCCAAAACTCTTAGGACCAAAGACAAACCCGTACAGTGTTGGTCCTGGAATTTTAGATTCAAGGACCAACCCAGTCCCCTTGGGAATCGGACCATGATTGGCAGGGTTGGGGGTCAAGGTCGGTCAGGTCGGTCCGGTGGTCGACCCTAGACCCGCTCACCCCTAATCTTTTGAGCCTAGGCAAGCCACCACCTGTTTATTAATTCTATTTTATTACACTGGGCGTATCGTTTTGTCTTACTTTGTTTTAAAATGTCAACATTATTTCTTATACTTTCTTGTAAGTTTTTATAATATCAGTTACATTAATCGATATTGTAATTTATTATTTTACGGGATTAGTCTAATAAGGTGAGATATAAAGTTTCTTAATTAATTTAATATGAGACTAGTTAGTGTGAGCCAAGTTGAGCTCGACCCATAATGAGAAGGTTTAATTGAAAACTTTATAAATAATATTCAAATTTTTCCTCTAATCTTAACATACACAAATATTTTCACATAAATAACGTTTATTAAACGCTAAGGTTGAGAAGCTATTTCATTAAGCTAGTGATATAAAAGATAATAAAGGAGAAGCACTTGTGTTTTGAATCATCTTTTTTCCACATCAAGAATGATAAACTTCAAAACAAACACGTTAATCTTTCTATTCGATAGTATGTGTTCTTATTCTAATTATAGATCGTGGGATTGCGTTTTCACGATTAACATGTTTATCACAATAATGATGTCAGATAAATGCCAAACTTATATCTCTGCAGATACTTGAGTTATGTGGTAACTTTCTGTCCTCACAATATTCGACCGTTCTTATAAATCTCTTAAGAGTAATAAGGCTATAAATTTAACAAATAACATTTACGATATTACTTCAAAAGTATTTGTGAACACACGTAGAGTGCGCCTGTGAACTAATTATAAATCTAAAGAAAATTGTCCATACCCATCTCCAATCGAAAAGGTGTATTCATTTCTATGTAAAATGAATGAGAGAACGTAGCGGACAGACCTTTATAGAAGAAAATTACTTACCCATGCCTACCGATTTTTGTCCTTGGGTCGTCCTCCTTGTGATGAGAACCACTTTTGAGAATGATAGCCGGTAAAAGGATATCATCTCTTCCATGAATCCACAAACTCGAAACCTCCAACCAGTTAGTGCCGTTCTCATTCAATACGTAATTGATAAAGACTCTTAGACTTTTCGAGGCAAAGGCTAGTCAATCTCAAACGCCGGCAAATATGTGATTTGTTTAGTTGTGACTCAAATCGAATATGCTAACCGCGTCATTGAAGCACGTACATTCACGCTCCTTGCGACGACAGAACGAGCTCATCGTTCACGCCATGTTTAGCAGGAGTTGAAAGCTATGTTCTTTCCTCTCATGTTTTGGGAAGCTTGGAGAAGGTTGACGCATGGAAATGAAGGAAAATATGATGATGGGGGCGCGCACGCCATAGATTTGACGAGTATTATATTAAAAGCAACCAATTGGATGAGCTCAGCATGTTGAGTGGATCATGACATTTTCAATTTCGAATTTAAGCAATGTGGCACCAAATCTTGCGTGACGAAGGCTACATGATCACGCACTACATATTTGAATTTAATCAGGTTTCGCCTTCAAGCTACGTAATTTCGAGACAATAATTGGACGTTGCCGTGCCCCACACAATTCATTATCTTATCCTTCTTAGGCCTACGTTGACCAATGAGCCATTCGTCTAAGGGCGATCTATGTTAGTACAGAACATATGATGGTAACGACAATGACCCAAAAACTGTGGCCATTTGGCTTGGTGAATTAGGAATTTTAGGCCTGAGATATCCATATTACCTATTACCTTACGATATTGGATTACAAATCATCTTTGAAAAGAATATGAAAATCGCACCATCATTTTTAATAGGGCCATGGCTTGTTTATGCATTGAAAAGCCAATCCCGCCCGTAAAGACTTTATCTTAGACTTCTAGCACCGATCCATAACATCACTTTCGTGAACCCAATTGTACTTTCTTTTGTGTGTTGTGCATCTCTCACATTTTATTTCAGACATCCGATATCTTGCTACGATTTTTTTTTTTTTTTTTCAGTTAGTGAAACCTTGCTACGATACGATAAGTGTACTTGACTAGAAGACAGGAATAGAAAGTATAGCGGGCACACAATTTACAAAGGAAACATACTTCAAAATAATGATACCTTAGTTTGTTGATTTATTGACACTCCGATCTTCTTCTCTAACTTAGTTCTCATAGAATTTATAGTGGCGCAAGCGCTTTTTAGTTTCACTTGATACAATGCACACGTCATGATTATTGAAACACTCAAAGATCTTGAAGATGAAGAACGTTGTTGAATCCGAGTCCATGCGATCAATTTATCATCAAACATGAAAAAGATCACCATAAAAGTACGGATATATGAATTTAACTATACATGTCGAGTCTTCTATAATCTTGTTCACTATCTAAGATTGGTGGGGATTTATGTTTGGCCCATATCTTTAGAAGAGCTTAATTCGGTTTGTTCGATGTTCAGACAGAGCAAGACCAATGTGGATTGGCCCAGGGCCCATGCTTTCCCCATACCCCATGTTTCTAAAGTCGAATTACATTGCCAGTTTCGCAAGACCTCCCTAAGATTGAATACTTGGTCCGTTATTGCATGGCATGTATAGGTTGCATGACCTTCGTGTCGAGAGAGATTGTTATGCAATCAAAGATCATGCCATCAGTAAGACATGTGGAGTAACGAGTTAAAAGTGGTACTTACATACTTGTATCAGGATACCGACATCGATTTAACTCCTCATATGTGCCTTTTGACGATGTCTGGATGCGAGATCGTTTGCTTATGTGAGGATAATGATGGAACTTACATTTGAAAGTAGAGTTACATCGACATTTTATTAGCTTGCTATATCATGTCGTCATTGAAATACTTGTTGGAGCTTTAATGTCCAGTCGTTCTATCCCTTATTCAATATAATCACACTCTTTTTTAAGATCTCAAAAAATGAAAATCACAAACATTATTTTCGATCATGCGTTTTGTTTAGTTGGACTTATACTCTTTAGTTCTTGTTTTTTTTTTTCTATGACTCATGCTGTCACACCCCAAAACCACAAAGAATGGGAATGACATGACCGTCCTTCTTGACAAAGAACGCAGCCTCAAATACAACCAATAAACTGATATTAACTTATATATATATATATATATCTCAAACCATATATATATATCAGATAAAACAACAAATTGGTTGCAACATCAGAGTTTCTATAATCCACCAAAAGAAAAAGAGATATATGTTTAAAACTCAGCCGATCCAATTACTAGTAAGTATTATTTGCACAACTTCCTTGAACCAATACCAAAAACAAAATAGAACTCTCCAAAAGCTCCCACCGACTACGCACTCGCTTTATTCGCCACTAGCTGAGGAACCTGAAAAGATTAAAGGAGGAATGGGATGAGCAACCACAGCTCAGTGAGTAGTACATATCTTCTAAGCAGATCGAACAACCACTATGCATGTATACAAAACAATACCAAATTCCATAATGCCGATTCAATATATAAAAATACAAATCGAATCATATAAAAGTTAATTCTCATCATCAAAGCTTTATACTAATATGGAAAACTCATTTAAATCGCCATCAAAAGTCAAGTATCAATGGTCGAATCCATTGAATAACCTCCATAAAAAACACATATCAATGGTCTATCCATTGATCAATCTTTTGCTCAATAACTAACCATGGTCACGACACAACGCCTTGTGACAAGGCGACCAAGATTCCCCCCTTGGTAAGGTCTCCACCTACAAAGCCGGTGGCTAGGCCCAGAAGGATATCCTAAAAAACCTCTCACTGGGTTCACAGTCATATTGAGCATAAATAACCATTCTCCAATACCAGAAATCAAATCCAAAAATCAATATCTTAAACCAAACAAATAACATTTTGCAACATAGCCCATCATCCATTTCATATCCGTTTCTCAAATCATCATAAACATTTCCATAAATCAGTCGTAAAGTAATTTCATATATGTTTCTCCACAAATCTTGTATAACATGCTTTTCAAATATTCACAATCAACCAAAGGGTAGCAATTGCTCGATCTGGCTTTTATGCAATAAAGATGCTCTTCTCATTTCAATATATATACTTCAAGACATGATTTTATAAAACCAAAGAAGATATAGTACCACTCACCTCGTTGTCGACGACCAAACGACGAACGATACTCGTATCGTCGAATTCAAGGTCCTATCAAATAACCGAGAAAAATGTTAAAATCTAATAAAACTCTGTCTCTACTTCGAAACAACTACATTACGCCTTAACTCTAACAAAAGGACTTCTACGTGCTAACAAATTGCATAACCAAAGCGATTGTTCAAGCCATTCGCAACACAAAATTTAAGTGCAAAACTTGATTGCGCCTTAACTTTCTCTTCCGAACTCCGATCCGAACGTACTTATATTCAATAGAGAGCCCTTGAAACATATCACAAGAATCCCAACTTGGCCATCCCAAAATCAAGCCGAAAAATGACAAAATACGGGCCCAAAGCTGCTGGACGCGTACTGTTCATTGTGCGCGGGAAACTTTGAAATTTTGTTTCGGACAAACCATAAGCTCAAATCACGATCCGTAAAATCCCACGGCTCCACAACACCCTAAATTACCATTCTTGCAAAAATACGTGGCTCAACGACTCCAAAATTAGACTTCGCCGCTCAGTTTTCCAAAAATTTCGAATTTAAATCCTAAATCCAAAAATTTCTTCAATCGGACAAACGAGGGCTTGATCTCTTACCGGGTGCTGTGTTATGGCGTCGAGTCGGCTTAGCGAGGCATCCGAGACGTGTACGTGCCAAGATTCTTTTCCTTTCTTCCCCCTTTCTCTTCTTCTTCTTCTTCTTCTTCTGCTTCTTCTTCTTTTCTTTCTTTTCTTTTTGGTAGAGGACCCCTCAGCTTCTATTTAGCCGAGCCCTCTCCCCTCTCCTTTTGTTTTACCAACTTTTCGGTTTCTTTTTCAGTTTCTTCTTTTGGGGCCCACTAACATAATATTACATTATTGCATAATATTACACATGCAGATTGAATATTCTTGCTATTATTCGACATGGAATCCCTTAAAAACGTTTGAAATGTACAAAGGGAAAGGTACCAAAAAAATCCTAAACCTATGACATTTGTATTAATTTAGTCTTAAATATTTCAATTAGACCAATTTAGTCCTTAAATTTTTTACATTTGCACTAATTCAGTCCATCCAACCAAATTTGGCCGACCAGCACTAATATGGATGCCGGATGGCTAGCAAACGCTGACATAGCAATTTTTAAATATTTTTTATTAATTTTTTTTTTTTTTTTTGCTTTTCCTTTTCAATCCTCTTCTTCCTCTTCTTACTCTTGGCCTTCTCCCCAGCAATGGCTGGCAAGCCTCCCGCGGCTCGTCAATGTTCATCGGCCGACCAACGTCCATGTTAGTGCCAGCCGGCTAAATTTGGCCGAATGGACTTAATTAGTACCAATGCGAAAATGTTTAGACTAAATTGATCCAATTGAAAGGTTTATGATTAAATTGGTACTAATGCCATAGGTTTAGGATTTTTTTGGTACTTTTCCCAATATATAAATGTAGACAAGCAAATTATAAAAGTTTTTTTTATTGCTTTTAATACTAAGAACATCAGTTTTTTCTTGTAATGCAACGATGGGGAAGAAGGGCACAGCGGTGTGTTTGGGAGGGTGCCAGGGACGGGGCCGAAGAATTCTTTTAGCACATTCAAATATTATTGTGTATTTGCGTGAGAGCCCAAATTTGTAACTATACAATACTTTTCATTTTTTTTTGCCAAAAATGAGTGAAAACTATTAATTCTCTCAATAAGTTTGTGTCGAATTTGAATCATACTATGATATCGTGCTGGCAAACCGTAAATCATAATGGAGGAAAAAGTGCAACGAATTCATTTTCTTTTGTTAATTTAATATAGTTATCATCTTCTTTGTTGCATTTTGGTCTGTTCATAATTGACGGGGTCAATTTCACAGCATGAATTTCCTAGTAGGGTCAAAGGTACAAAAATAATTTAAAGAGAACTTACTATCAAATGTGAAAACTTAAGATGTAATTAGCAAGATGAAAGGAGGGGAAGGAATTGAGTTCGTATCTCTTTCTACCAATAGGTTATCAGATAGACCCGTAATGCACATTAAATGATCGATCGGTTGGAGGCAGGAGAAGGGAACGAGAGGTGGTGATAGACACTTCACTCCCCTATTAGGGTTAGTTTATTTCGCGGAAATTAAATGATTTGCAAAATATTTTCTTAAAAAACGATTGCTTATATTATTTACAAAATGAATGAACGAATAATAATTTTGTTGTCTAAGAAAATATAAAAACATAATAAAAACATTTCTCATTCGTTAATTATTTCAAGCAATACAAACGATTATTTTTAAGAAAATATTTTTTAAATTATTCATTTTTTTGCGAAATAAATAGAGTTTTAGTGAAAATATCTCAGCCGCCTCAGCACAAGTGCAAGAAATACTACCAAACCCCAAGTTAGATTAGCTAAGCGGGAAAGTAAAACTAATCCTTATTTATGCACATCGAGAAAAGAGCTAAAGAAAATACGAATACTGAAACTTTGGAGTAGACTATGCATCGTGCGCCAACTCCCAGTTTCACATAATTTCACTCCATGCAGCCACTCCAAAGTCAAAGTAAGTTTAGAGTACATTCTTCCATGCAACAGGTGCCGAGACCAATATAAATCTCCCTAGTTTTTCGAGAATAATTAGGCCCCATGTAAGTAATGATGCTTGGGTACTGGAGTTGAGAAAATTGGAGGAATCGAATTCATATGGTGCGCCTAATCCACATCTCTTAATTTGCATGTAAGCAATGATGCTTGGGCGGTAGAGTTGAGAAAATTGGAGGAATCGAATTCATATGGTGCGCCTAACCCACATTTCTTAATTTGCATATTTAGAGTTTAGTATTTTCATAAACGTTATGGTTTTCTAATTGCTTTTTTGATGACAGGTCATGGATATGTATGTCACCCATATTCTTATTTAATCAAACTTGCATGTCGGTATCGTATGTGGTCTATGACTCACCAACCATAAATATGATTGAAAAAAGTTTATTTCGATCGAAGATAACGGAAAATTTAACCCTTCGCTAAGGACGAGTCACGATTCTTTGTTACCCAATTATTTCATGATGTCGAAAAAAAAAAACAATTGTCTAATCACTGGTCACTCCTAATCCCCCTTTTAACTTTCACTTGTATCAATTTGACTTTCGTACATGGAGAAGACCCATAAGAATATATTTTTCGTTGCACGTGAGCGCACATATAGAGAACATAAATGGACAAACGGAAAGGACTTCATCGGGAGCAAATAAGAGCTCGATAATGCAGCAACCCTCACTCCTAAACTCACAAAATCCATGTAAGAAATGGTCAAAACACCCAACCCTAGGTCAAAACAAGTTGCGTCGTGTCAATATAAAAGCATCCCCAGGTCTTCTGATAAACCTACCGACTCATCGGGACTTGGGGAAACTGAAGGAAAGATAAAAATTTGCAGGGTTCAAATGGCCACGGTTGCTCAAATTCAAATTGTACCTAATGGGTTGGGCGTTTAGTGCCCTAGACAAGTTCAGAACCCCCATAATCTTTTCTGGGAAATCCCAAATTGTCCTATGAAGTTATAATAATGAAGACCTCTCTGTCTTGGTGTGGTTGTCAACGACCAAGAAGAAGAAAAGATCCAGCAAAAGCAGGACAGCAATCGAGACAAGAAAGGAGAAGAAACCAAAACCCTAGCGAAATAAAGAATCAAGAAAATATACGACTCCCATGCGGGGGAGCAGCTGCAGGGCTGGCCATACCTCATCTGGAGCATTGAAGATGCTCTTCCCGATCATTACTTACTCTTTCGTAGCCTGTCCTGTCGTTTTCGCCGGAGGCTTGCGGTTAGAGGAGCATCGTTCATCAGGGTTCAAAAGTGATTAGAATAAGGTGGTGATGGACCTGCTGGTGATACCTGACAGACGCTAAAGTCGCTGGATAGTTTGTGCGCTTTGCGGTTGTGTTCTTGTGGCAGAAATTTGATTATTTTAAAGTACCGTGATTATCTGGAGTGCCTTGCCTGAACTTATGCTTTTGGACAGTGGGATTTTTCCTTTTTTTTTTTTCTTTTTACCTAGGACTGCGGCCCTCGCCGGCCCGGGCGAGCTCGAGGCCGGATCGGGCGAGATCGAGCTCGCCCCCCGTATGTTTCGGTCGATCCTGGTAATGTCAACTGTGTCAGAGTGAGCTGACCTTTGTTTCCGCTTTGTTCACGGAGAGAGAGGAAGAGAGAGAGAGAGAGAGAGCATTATTCTCTGGTTACCATCTTGTTTTTGGGCTATTACATTCAATTTTCATAAGTGAACCCCAACAAGCATTTCGTCGATTACATTTATTCTACTTTAGTCAAATATATAGTATAATTGGCTCGATCCGATTATATTGATAGCAGCGTTGTGTTTACATGATGTGGGAATGATTGTTAAATGGTATCATATTTACTTACTATATAGTAGGATAGCTATAAAAGGTTTCGAATTCGTGTTGTAGAATGTTTTGCACTTATAATAAGGCAGCCTTTGGAGCTGGAAGATAGAGAAGTAGGTGTAAATCTTTTTTGGAATTTCTCTTTTCCTAAAGGTCTTTAATTTTGCAGTATAAATTGCTAGTTTATTTGCATGTAAAAGTAGATTTTTTTTTTAGCGTTGGTTGTACAAAAATTAGTTTTTACATATTTGAAAAAAACTGATTAATCCGCCTCTCTTGATTGCATATTTGGACCTAACACCCTTCGTACCATTGTATATGAGAATAGTATTTTGGACGGCCTCATTACGAATGTGATATGATCTTAATACAAAAAAAAAAAAATTGCTAAGATTTATGCCCTTCATTCGGCTTCATGGTTCATTTTCAACTTGCTTATAGAAAAATGATAGCAAATTAGTCAAATTACGTGATAGCCATTCTTAGCCAATGATGCTGGAACGGTTTCCTGCAACGAATTTTCCAATATTGTCAAATATAGTAAAACAGTTTAACAAAATTTGGTTTTCCAAATCTATGTAGCAACCTTATTGCGCATTGAACATAACTAGCTTATTTAAATTCCCACTTAAAATTGGAAAAAAAAAATCCCACTTAAAATTTATTACATCACTTATCATATCAACTTTTTGACTTGTTTTTCATGTACTTAAAAAAGGAAGAAAGAATTTTAGAATATGCCATTTAAATCCATGGGACCATGGAGTAGGTAGTGGGCTCGGTAGATCTATGGAAATGTGGACCACTCTTTTACTCCTAATGAAGCTCTAGGTACTTTTATTATTATTATTACTATTATTATTATTGGTGATTAGAAGCTCTTGGTATTTATTATATATAACATAAAGGTTTTATTTTTCCAGCTTATACTAAGACCCCCATCCTCTCCGATCAATCGTAAATCCTCCGATTTTTCCACGTCAATTTCCCTATGACCTCGACCCTTTTACAGGACGTTAATTAATGTGTGATGTAGACCATAGTCACATGACCGAGAAAAGCCCGAATTGAACCGACGTGTGCATTGGCCTATCCTCCAAAAATGTTTTGGGCGCCAAAATTGCTGGTCGAATAGAATACCACCCACATGAGGAATCTAGCCGTAGCATTTTGTTGCTTTGCGTGGAATATAATGAAAATTTGGCTATAGTGAGGAAAAATTATAATGTGATGCGAAAATAGCCCATTAGATGACAAAATACGATCATTTGGAATTCGCCCTGAAAAATTTAGGGTTGAATTTCTTTACCAAGGATTAATAGTCGTTCAAAATCTAAGCCAAAAATCCGATCGAATTATTAATAATCTCATTTCATCTTATTATTTACGGTTTTTATCGTACAAATTGTCTATCAATAATAATCGAACAGCTCCCACTTTTGAATGATCAATTTCGACTTCCCTTCTCTAGACGTCATCAAATGTATTCAACCGTTTGGCTTGATAAGTAAACTCTTTAACAAACAAGTTAAACTTAATCCAAATCAACAAAGGAAGTCGTATGGACGGTTATACTTAGAATTCACTTGGACCATCCGATTATGGAAAAAGTTCCAATAACCAACCCATCGGAACAATCTCTTGATAGCGACTAACGGGAAATTAACGAGGCAAGATGATCTTAATTAACGAGGCGAAAATGATTTAAATGGTAATTTTTCACAAAATGAGGCATCATGATATTATCTGAGGATCATATGGATGATGATGAGTGCAATTCAATTCAGAGCCGGTTTTTTGTAGGGCGAAATTTGAGGTCCCATCGCTGGGGCCTATATATATAGAGGGGGGGACAGGTGGCCGGAAAGGACAGGGTGGTGTGTGTGGGGACACTGCTTTTTCCTTTCCTGGTTCCGTCGCCGAAAAGTCATCGGTCTCTCCGAAGGGACCGCGACAAAAGAAAATCCTTCCCATCTCCCGCCTTCCCGCTTCGTCTTGAATCTCTCTCCTCCTCCTTCCCTCCCTCGCTTCCCTCCTTCACTTCACTTCACTTCGCCGCACACTTAGCACGCGCGCGCAGAGAGAGAGAGAGAGAGAGAGAGAGAGAGATGCGCAGCGGCGGTTGGTGGGTCTGTGGAGATGGACACGCCTGAGAAGACCCAGATCGCCGCTCCCCACGTCTCCGCCCACGAGGTAGAATTCTCGTCGCGTTCCCGGTTCTAGGTTTTTCGTTTTGTGGGTTTTCTTTGCAGACCTCAATTTCGCGGTTGTCCTGTGAATTTCTTCCCATTCTTTTTTCTCGGGGGTCTTTTCTTTTTAATGGGTTTTCTTTGTCGGTGTTTCGTTTTTTCTGGGTTCTTTCTGTTCTTCGTTTGTATGGCGACGCCGCTGCGCTCGGGGGTCTTTTCTTTTTTATGGGTTTTTTCTTTGTGGGTGTTTTCGCGAGGAAAGGTTTGTCCTTTTCGGAGCAGAAACGGTTCGGCCTTCTGAAGTTTTCTTGGGTTTTGTCCATGTCGTTTGATGACTTTGCTTATCGATCTGTTGTGCACTTTCGAAGATCACCCTGTTCACTCTGCTAGCAGTTCGTTACGATGGTTTTGGTGGTAGGGATTGTTGAGATGATTTCGGGGGAGAGGATTGGTTTTTCTGCCCGGCCGATGCAACTTTATGTCTAGAAATAAGGGTTCTTTTTTTTTTTTTTTTTTTTTTTTCAGTTCTCTCCTCTGATTATTTCAGGGGGAAAATGGTGATTTTGCTGAGTGCGTTCTACCAATAATTCATGCCAAGAGAAGATTTTTTTTGCACGCTTCCATGGTTTTCCTACAGAACTCTGCTGTTTTAAGCTATATTGTAGTTTAATTGGTTGGCGAAATCGTTTGCTTTTTCTGTGCAAATTTTGGGGCAGCCTTGTTTCGCTTCATTTTTTTTTGTCTTGTCATTTAAGGTATTTCTTTTCAGCTATTGTTGCTCTTCCCTGTTAATAGTGACGTTTAATCTTCATATGGTCTAATGTTTTTGTCCTTCTATCGGCAGGACTCCCCAGTTTTTAACTTCATCAGAAGTCTCTCACCTATCAAGCCCGTGAAATCCACACACATAGCTCAGACTTTCACCTCACTTCCTTTCACAGCCCTTCCCTCAGTTTTCACTTCGCCTCATGCCAATTTTCACAAGGACCCGAGTTTTCTGCGGAGGTAATTGATGGCATTGCATATTTTCTTTGCAAAGCAAGTGCGTTGTATCATCAGTAGTAATCACTATACATCTCGTTCCTTGACTTGTTCTTTTCAGGCATCAAAGCTTAGATCCATCAAATCCCGAGCGTTCTTCTGAAAACCACAATATAGTCTGCCAAAATGGGGATTTTATTAATGGCATTTCTCAGAGAAGCAAAAGCTCTGACAAAAAGGTTTCAGTTGAAGTTCATGCTGAACCATGCAAGGAACATTCAGATTTTGCAACTGAGTTTCCTCAGACCTCGAGGTGTGGCTTCTATAATCCGGAAGGTAACGTGACAACTTGTTCTGCTGGCGCAGAAGCTGCAGTAGAGACTGCTGGTATGTCGACCCCCATTATACCAATGGCTGTGAAATCTCCTGGGAAACCACTTCCTGAAGGTGAAGGTCAACAACAGAAAGAATGGCCAATTGATGCTAGTGACTTGTTCATTTTTAGCTCTCCTAATGATGTTGAGGCATTTAGGGAGCTTGTTCATAGATCACCTGATTTTGGAACAGTATGTTTAAGTTCTCTCATGTCAAGGTTCACACCGGATGATGTCAGTGGTTTTGAGAGATCGCAGCAGGTGGATTTACCGTCTAGGGAACAACAACAAATAGAACCCCCATATCCGACTGATGAAGCCTACGGGCAAAAGGAAGCGATTAAGAATCTTGATTACCATAATCTGGATAAGTTTTTGGATAAGTATATGTCAATCCAGCTGGACAAGAATTCACACAATGATGCAGGAACATGTGTGCCTTTTGATTACACGGTAATGATGCCACATTTCTGGTTAGTTGAATTCAATAGTCTACGTGTACATTATGTGGTGCTTATAGCGAATCCCTCATTTTCCACTGTGTCACAAGCATTAGTTATCACTTGAAAGGTATTTTCATAAGTCCAGTTATTACAGAGTAAAACTTTATTTGCTATAGTTGTCCAGTTACATACTCAATCTGTTCTTATTAGATGCACACACTACTATATTAAGTGACACTCCTGATGTACTTTAGTAGTATCTCGCTGGTCTAGCGTAGCTAATGGGCATCTTTGCTTGCACATCATTTAGTCAACAATCTTATGAACTAAATATTTGCAGCCTGTCCCTAATTTCCATCGGGGCTTGAGGAGGCGTTGTCTGGACTTTGAGATTGCTGAGCTTCGTAAGCTCTCTGGTGACGATTCAGATTATAGTCACATTGCATTATCTCAACATGATGAAAACACTCTTGTGAATGATGGGCAGCTGCCTGTTGAAAGTGAAGGTGATCCCTTGAGGTCCACCTTACCTGGAATTGGTCTGCACTTAAATGCTCTGCCGACCACTTCAAACGACTACCAAAGTGTAGAACATGGAAATTTGTTGAGTGAAAATCAGTTGATGAACACGCAAATCTCTTCTAGCTCATTGAATCTTCCCAATTCCCATCAATCTCTTCATGAATCTTTGACTTCAGTTGCTTCTGAGGACATAGGTTCTGCCGATAATGGAGTCCTAGTTGTACAAGATGGTTCGCAGTCATGTGCATATCCTGACAGTGAAGAGCTTGACCACAACAGTCCTCAGAAAAAGAGGCATGTCTACAACTATTAAACCTCGGTGTGAAAAGATTCATTATGATGTGTACAATTGTTCAATTTACTTAACATTAAGAACACTACTTGTTGCTTCACAGGCGCAAAGCAGAGCATTCTGAAGATACGGCCTGCAAACGCTGCAACTGCAAGAAATCAAAATGTCTGAAGCTGTAAGTAATGTTTCCTTTTGAGACTGATGAATAAGTGAATGTCCCATTATGTCAAAAGAGTTAGTTTATATGTAACTGACATCTGGATTGACAAAGAGTAACTTCTCATATGAGTCTTAGTTAACCATGAACTACTCCCAGTCTCCATCTTTTATTATATGCTGGTTTATATGTGGGATGGTTATGTTGTGTTTTGGCCTGGTGGTCAATAAATGTGATGAGCACCAATCACTGTGTCAAGAAAATTGTCCACTTATCCTCTTTCTGTTTCTTGGGCTTCAAATTGTTCTATTGTCTGGATCGTCATGGTGCTGGTTGCATTTCATTAGCCTTTTTCCATTAGCACGTGAAACTTAGTATTTTTTTTTGTTTTTGCTTAGGTAAACAGTAATAGGGTTCCTAGTTTTGTTTCTAAAGAATGCGAAGATGGTCTTACGGATCGCATATTATATAAAACGAAACAAATGCATAAAATGGAAAGTCATCTTTTTCCCTGTTCTTGTAGTTACTGTGAATGCTTTGCTGCTGGTGTCTACTGCATCGAGCCGTGCGCATGCCTAGACTGCCTCAATAAGCCTATTCACGAAGATACTGTTCTTGCAACTCGCAAACAGATCGAGTCACGCAACCCACTTGCATTTGCTCCAAAAGTTATTAGAGCTTCCGACTCTTTTCCTGATACTGGGGTAAGACACATATTCCTTAAAGTCTATCAATGCAATCAGAACTGCTATCTCATGAACAAATATTCATGCAGGATGATTCCAATAAAACCCCTGCTTCGGCACGGCATAAGAGGGGATGCAACTGCAAGAAATCTGGCTGCCTGAAGAAGTATTGTGAATGCTATCAGGTTCTTACTTTCTTCTCCTTCTTATTATTTATTTTTTCGCATCGTATAATCCTATCTAAACACTTCATTCCTTTGAACAAAAGGGCGGAGTTGGGTGCTCCTTCAACTGCAGATGCGAAGGTTGTAAAAATTCATTTGGTAGAAAAGACGGTGAGTGGATACATCTCTGTGAATCTTTGTATCTTGCCTGTATTAATTTTTTACATATGGACTCCTTTAGTTGCTATTTGTGATCCTTCTTGTTAAAATAGTTGTTGTAATGTACCCCAGGATCTACTCTAAATGGTGTGGAGGCCGAAATAATTGACGAAGGGAAGGAAAATATCGGAAAAAGCATGGGGAACCAAGGTTCTCTGGAAATCACAAAACAGAGGGATCCAATTCAAGCAACGCCATCTGCATATTACGGGTATCATCATGTAGCTTCTCTTTTGCTGATAAACTTTCACAATGATACTAAAAACACTAAATGGTCCTCTTTGTGTACCAGACCATCAATTCAGACTACATATTCAGCAACGAATGAACCGCCACGATCCACATCTTTGGTCACCACCAGCTCCTCTTCAGTACTTCATGCGGGTCAAAATCAGGGGACACATAAATATGTTACCCCGCAGCCTGAGTTCGAGAAGCATTACGACGATAATAATCATAATAGTAATAGTAATGCTGGTGGCAAGATGCCAGAGGTGCTCCGAAGCAACGACACTCCCAATGCAGTAATCAAAACTGCTTCTCCCAATGGCAAGAGGGTTTCTTCGCCGCATAGCGACTTTGGTTCCTCCCCTCCGCTAAGGAGTGGGCGGAGATTGATTTTGAAATCTATACCTTCTTTTCCTTCTCTCACCCAGCATTGAGATGGTGAGAGTGACTTGTAATAGTTGGCCAGTGGCCTTGTTTGTGGTAGTTGTATGCTTTAGAGGCCCTATTGTTGTATCATAAAATGTTTTTCCTTTGCCCATAAAAACTACCTTGAGTAATTAGATAATTTTTTTTTCATCGTTTCTTGCATGTATTTGCTTCTGCCCCTGTAACTATAGAGGTGTAGCTGTAGATTGTACAGTACCCGGTTGTTCCGTTAGTAACTGCTAAGGTTGTCTCATAGGCGCTATTTATCTGAGCTCATTTGATCTGTCCGTATTTAAGAGCTGGTGTCTGGTGATTGATTGTATGGACAGAGAGCTAACAAAGATATAAACACCAGTGTAAGTAAGCCACATACAAGAACAGAGACTACCGTTTAACCAACGAGTTCGATTTGCAAATTTTAGTCCTCGATGCATTGGTACTAAGCTTGACTTGCTAAATGCTTAATGTTCGATGTGTTTGAACTTGATTTCATTTGACTCCGATGTTTGACGAAGTTAAAACCTGTAAACGGGATCATTTCCACACTTCTTATTCTTATGAACATATATAGTAACGTCTGCAGAGGTTCAACAGGCACATAAGGCTCGAAGATCATTTAGTGTGATGCTCGCACCACTAGAATTTGTCTCGAAATTGAGAACTGTTGCGACCGGTACAGTTCACAAAAATCTCAACTACTGACAACTCATTTCCATGAAAGGAGCAGATCTGGCAGGTTTTGCATTAAGGCCGTCCTCATCTAACTGAGGCTAAAGGTCAGTGGTCCAGGACTTGGGAGACGGTTAAATTTGAGGCCCACTATCATTGTGAAGTAGATGGTGGGTGAAGAGTTAAAGAGATCAGAGGCCTCTTCTTCATGGAACGGTTGTCATTTGATTTTTTTAATAATAAAAACACATTTTTTTTTTTTTGGGAAAGATTGTTTAAAAAGTCCTATGGCACAATTGAAATGTTTAACACTGAATTGGTTGCCTTGTAATAGGGTAAAGATCTTTTTTGGATAATTTTTCCACATTTTTTGCTAGTACTTATCCATCACCATGTTTATTTTATGCAATTACTCCTTTTTCTTTATGGAAAAAGAGTGATAGCCTTTAATTATAATGCTTTTAATCAATGGTGGAAAGAAGATTAGACAACCATCGTTTCGAAATCATTCATTTCCTTCCGATGAACACCTCGAAATCATACTAACAAATCGTGCCGACGTCTATCCATCATTCTTCATCGAATCTCTTTTCACATGTGAAGCTGACATCGCGTGCTACGTCAGCAAATTTCAGAAATAGTAAAATTAAGAAAGAGAAGTTAGAGAGAGATTCTCCATAGGCTTCAAGTCCACAGAGGTTATACGCAGGTCATAATCATCATCTTCCCATTCCAAGTTTTTTCACCTTTTCTCTGTCCTCTCAAAACCTGCCATCAAGAATCGGCAAACGCGATGGACAGCACCGAACGAGTCTCGTGCATGCAAACCCTATTGATCATTAGTAACTTTCAGAATCTTGTGGGGGGTGTCGGAATGAAAACAAGTGGTGTCCTGGCTGGCTTCTCCACTAGAACACGACAAACAAAGACACCCATGATTCCAGTCTTTCTACATGGTTCCGGGTCCCATGCACGTCGATTTTGCATTCCCATTTTTCTTCATCATCTCCCTCTGTCTCTCCCTCTCTCCTACCTTTTCCTGGTGATTCTGAATGCAATAATGGAGGTAGGTGACGATGCGAGGGGAGCGTGGGTATGTGTTGGACTTGAATTTGTCATTTATGAGCGCCAATCGACGGCCAAAGTTTCATTTTTTTTTCTTTCCCTTCGCTCGCTGACTATTGATCTCGTGGAAGAAAGAGGAAAAGGCGCCTTGTATGTGTCCGTACAGCTTTTTGGGTGTCGGTTGTCTTAAAAGCAGAGTCCTCCTCCTTTCTGTTTCGACCGTGGAGTAGACATCAATAAGTCCCTAGGCACTGACTCAGCCCCGACCAGTACTTCCGATCCATAAGATGGAAATAAAATGGAAATAAGATGGAAATCGTCGCTCTTCGATAATCAAAGAAAAGGGCCATTCTAGATCAAATGCTGAGAATATGTTGCCTTTTGGATCAAGTGGGTTCTTACTTCTAAGTTCTTTGTGACATGGTCGAGTGCATGTTCACTGACCCTCGAAAGAAGTACTTAATTCGATAATATCTTCACTTGCAAATGCCATTGTTGGATACTTGTTGCAAGAATGTGAACTTTGTTTTGTGCTGGAATGACTCAAAACGATGGTAGGATCCTTGGTTACTCCTACCTGATTAAGATGTTTTAGAGAGTTTTGACTTGATAGGTTTAAACTGTGAATCATCAAAATGACATATCTATTCCCTAACCCTTTTAGTAAGATTAGTTTTTGACCGTGTCCTCTTGACGTATGGCAACTTATCATTGGCCCATGTGCCCATGCCATGGGGCAATTATCCACAGTTGATTCCCTACATTAGGACAACCACGTGGCAAGATCTTGTCAGCCAATCAGCTTATTCATCTCACTTGGGTATCCCACCAATCCACTCATTTGGGACGACTGGTGCATATTGGATGTTACAGGTTTCGAGCGTTTTTCTCAACTTTGACATCTCCAAGACTTTGGACTTTGGCAGCATCATTGAGAAGAAACTCTCCGTTAAGCACACATCGTTTCTTGTCTGCCACCTGATATTCGAGTCTACAGAATTGTCTGCTTCTCCTGTCACACCCTCTGTACTTCATCTTGGTTCTAGTGTTATTTTAAGAGATGCTAAGAACGCGTTTAGTAACGCTTTTGTTCCTGAAAACAATTTCTGATAGAAATGCTTTTTTTTTTTTTTTTTTAATTTTGTTTATGGTAATAATTTTTAAGCATTTTAAGGCATTTGATAACTGTCTAAAATTTTTATTCATAGAATATAATTGTGTTTGATACTGTTATGAAAATTCATAATCTAAATCATTGTTTTTTTATAATTTTTAAATAATTTTGTTACTTTTTCCTTTTTTCTTCTTTTCTTTTCTTTCTCTTCTTCTTCAAGGTCTATTGGTTGTCTGGCTTTGGGTTGACCGGCGACCGGCCGGACGAGGGCTAGTGACCTCACTAGAGCATCGCTGGCCCTCGGCGAGGCCGCGCCTCATTGGCCGAGCCTCATTGATAGTTGAGAGAGGCTCGACCAAGCCTTGGCCGGGCGAGCGGCCTCACCTAGCGCGGTAGGGCTCGACCTTGCTAGATCTAGATGAGGTCAAGCCTCGCTTGGCTAGGCGAGGCTCATCGGTGGCCAAGGGAGGCTCGAGCAAGGCTCACCTAGCCACCGACGAGCTTGCTAGGCCTCGTTGGACCTCGCCCAACTAGTTGCCGACGATCGGTGGTAGCGGGCGATAAACGATGGGGGTGGCAGTGGCGGCAAACGGCAATGGCTGCGGCAGCAGCAGCAGTTGAAGAAAAGGAGAGAGGGAAGAAGAACAAGCATAAAGAAGAGAAAATAGAAAAAAAATAGGTTGGCTTGATACTAGAATTGTTTCCGAAAATAAATAATAGTTTTTTTTTTTCTACTTCTTGATTTCGTTTCAAATCTACTTTCGGGAACAAAAAAATAGAAACTTTCATTGTTTGGCCGATTGCCAAACGCGACCTAAGACTTCCGCAACACTAAAGAAACCTCGAGTTCAATCCTTCTCTACAATATCTATATTGCGTAAGCAAACACAAATCACAAGTGCACATACCTTCCTTCAAAATTGGACTTTTTTTGGTAAACAACTAACTATTAGAAAACCGTGATCCCCCCCTCTATCTAGAAAGACACTTGTAGAATTTTGGAAAGAACTTTCTACAACTTTTTTTCATACCCAAGTTAACACCAAAACAATGGGTCAAGTTCAAAAAAAGAAAAGTATTCCATTAGCTTTCTTAGAGGCTGAGCCATTTTCTCCGTCAATTCTAGGTGCGACGGTCTAGCCGACAAAAATGTTAGGTTACATCGATTGAATTTAATATGAAATAAAAGGAGCTGATATCTTTCAAAATCGATCGACTTTTTAACCCAAAAAAATATCTAAAGAAAACTTTGCTTAGCAGTATGCCTAAAGCCACCGTAAGTCACCTACCACGCTAGGAGTAGAATAAGATGTGTCGAATGGCTCTCCTCACCTGTTCATTTCCCCCAACCAAAACGATGTCGACGCTTCGCGAATTGACAGAATACCGTAAACTCGGGCAAAAGGAGAAAAAAGAAAAAAATTAAAAAAAAAAAAAAAAAAAAAAATCAAGAAGTAATCAGGCAATACTTCTATTATTCGGAAAGAGAAGGAAAAAACAAAATGTAAAAACTGTCGTGAGGGTCCTTTTCGTGGGGACAAAAATTGAAGTATCCAATATGCGTGAGAGTGTTGTCTGATCCCTGGCATGATGTCTCCATGATTGGTTTTATTGTGATGATAAATCACGTCAATCATTTTAGGAAAACTGACTAATCATTTGTAAATTTATTTAGAGATATTATTTAATTCTAAATTTTTCGATTTTATCAATTTAACCTTAAATTTTTATGCGAAGTTCAAATGTAATTCTTCTGAACCATACTGAAATTTTATGCAAATCTCAAAGCACTATAGTAACATTGAAAAAATTATGACTAAATTCGAATCGATAATGAAGTATAGAATTGAATTGATATCCTTACAATAAATTCAAAATTGATCGGACAATTTCCTCATATTGTTTGTGATCTATCATATATCTCATTCTTTGAAACGTGGGTTGATTATATTTTCAAATATCTCCAAACGGACTTTGGATTCAAAGGAGCTAGCTACATGCGATTATTAGAAAATTACCCAAATAATTTTAAATCTATTGCAATGTACTAATTGAATTATAAATCGTTTGTAGTTATGCCAATTCAGTCCATTTGACTAATTTTGATGGGTTTTCTTTGCTCTTTTTTTTTTCCTTCCCTACTTCTTCATCCTCCGATAAGTCACTAGAACTAGGCAATTGGCAAAGGTGAGGCCGGCGAGGGTTTTTTTAGTAATTCTCCATGCAATTACCCTTTATTCACTCATCTATGTTGTGGATTTATAGAGGAAAACACTTTTGTGCATTGCACAAAATTGGGTGCTATGGTGAACCCATGAATTGTATCGAACGGGAATGTTGATCTTTACGCCTTTTGATGAGTTCCAAGGTTCCTCCAATTCCAGATCGAGATTGTGTCTCTTTTTCGACATAGATTGATTAGTTTCTTTGCATGTGAATTCGAATTCCTTTTGTAACACGGAAGATTGTCATGGTACTTTACGAGAACGATTATGAATCGTATTTTGCTATTTCTTATTTAGGTGAAAGATCGTGCCTTTTCGTAGGACATGCTTGGACACCGCTTATACACAAGTATTATTTTCTTTTTCAAAGAGATGGTTGTTGATTATTTTTCGTTGCGTTTCATTCACTTCTTCATTGTTTTATTCTATGATATCAAAATCTTCCCCTGTTCGAGTCCCATCAACAAAGGTAACCTTAGATAGTTATACCTAATCCGCTTTTTACAAACAAGTCCGTTCCTTAACCACTTAATTAACCAAGCGAGATTAAAGACAAGGATACCTTGTTCGCCACTAATTAAAGCAAGAATTAGGTACCATAACGGGGATCGGCCTAGTGACCCGAGGGCTCACTCACATATAGTATAGCCTTATCATCACATAATCAAATGCTCTAATTGCTCCTTGGTCTCATAAGATAATGGTTCATTCGCGGGTGCAATGTTGGCTTCGCTTGTAGCAGACTCAAATGAACTATAGCCCTACTTCCACTAGCACTGATAGTGGGGCAACCGTGAGAAGTTCGCTCTAAGAAATGGAAACCGTGGCTTCCCACATATGTAGCGTTGTCGACGTAATACAATACTGTTTCTTTATAAAATTAAACACACATAATAATTATGAGAAAGAGATGACACATACCAAACATAGATTAACTTAATTTCTATAACATCGTAACCGAATTAAACAAGAGGCGAGTTATAGATTACCAAATCTTCAATAAGACAATTAGTTCTTATCGAGGGTACCTTGTAGATTTATAAACTATGCTTCCCAAAATATAATACCTTGAATTTGTTTACATTAGAACTACATAAACATGACTCAATCGAACTTTTCCCGAAACTAGCACAATGTACAATTTACAAAAGATTGAAATGGCATGATCCGAGAAGATATTTTCTTTTTGATAAGTCTATTAATGACAAGGAAAACTGCTGCAGAAAATGAAAGAGACATGTCTATTAAAGAAGGAAAACTGTTGTTGAAAATGATCTAGAGATACATACTGAGCCATTAACCCATAATTACAACTAAGTAGAACTAATTGTACATCCCTCCGAACTGGTTGTATTCCCGTGGGTTGATGGGTGTCCCATCGTCCAACGGCATCTTGTTCCACCAGACAAGCATTGCCTTCCTTGAATCCTCTGAGGGAATTCGAGCATCAGGACCATTGGACTCCATCATGTTCTGAGGCTCTGCATGCGTCCTCCTCCAATCAACCCATGTGGTCGCAGGACCCACGGTGTTTCCCCAAATCGACCCATGGTCTGAACTCCTAGCGCCGAGTCACTCATCACGTGCCTGATCATAACGCAAGATGGCGCTGTCGCTGTCGGTAGTGGTCACCGGCCACGACTTTCGTACTTCGTGCATTTGCTGCAATTCATGGTGATCTTCAATGCGGGAGTTCCGTGTGTACTCTTCAGTCGGATATATGGAAAACAACAGGATGAGGGCGATTGTAGTGTCGACGAGTATCAACGAATTCTACGGAAGAGTACTTCGCTTGTCGGTGTAAAACGACGGCAAGAGTTATGTTGCACGTAATACCGTCTTTCGGGAGGGCACAAAAACACATTGAGGATGATTCTCTTTTCATGTGCTGAGCGTTGTTTTCATGGTATTATTCGTATGATCGTTTCAACTTTCAACTACTTGTACTGATGAGACAGGCTAGCATTTTCATTGAGACTTTCGACCATCATGTTTTATTCTAATTTAGTCCCCAATTTTTTTTTAACCAATTGAGCTTTAAATCTTTTAATTTGTACTAATTCAATCCATCTTGCTAATTTCAGCCGGTTGGCGCTATCATGGATGTCTGCTATCATACGTGGTACTATTGGTGTTAATATGAACAATTTTTAATAATATTTTAATTTTTACTTTTCTTTTTCCTTTCTCTTTTTTTTCTTCGCATCTTTCTTCCTTCAGCCGGTCGCCAGGCTCTTGAATAGCCTTAGCCAAGCTTGGCCATGGCTGTATGAGGCTCAACCTCGCCAATCAAGGCTCACCCAACCTTTGGCCTCATGAGAGGCTATAAGGGTAGCCTTGCCCCGGCCCCTCCTCGGCTGGCGAGAGTCGAGCATCGCCGGCCATGGGCAAGGCCAAACTTCGCCAGATCCAACGAGGTCATGCCTTGCCCAACACTAGCAAGGGTCAAGCCTTCATTCTCTCTCCTTTCAGGCTCTCACCTGGATAGACTGATTAAGTGATCTTTGCCTTCCACTCCAAGAACATAAGAACCGTGTTGGTTGAAGTACATTACTTTTGAAATGGTGAGAATGTTAATAGATAATAAAGTTGAAGGTAGGTGCAATGACCTAGGTGGTTGAGTGTTAGATCATATGCCTAGTATTCCTATAATTTCACCCGGGTACGTAACGCGCATTGGCTTCGTCTTGACTCTTGATGATGACAAATTGACATATCCAAATGGTGGGTATTCACATTGCTCCGATCCGAGTGAGAACAGTTGAATTTTATGATCGATGGATGTCGGCGTGAGAGTTTTGCTTGTCTTGCATGCAGGGTGGGACGGGGATGAATATGGTCGTTCCTGCTCGTCACCCCTTTGACTAGCCCTAGCCCATTATACCTTAGTTATAAATCCTCTCTAGTTTGTACATTGATTTATTCATTCCGACCACATTAATATGCATATGTGCTTATTTTATTTATTACATCCATCTATCCTAAACCGATCATCTATCTTTCTTAAGCTAGAGATTAAGACATTCTAATAATGAACTCTATAATATGCATAAATAATATAAGTTTAGGAAAAAAGTGTCAGAAAAGTCATAAATATATTATATTAATTTTATATATTTTTTCTTTATTTTTTTCCTCCTTTTTCCTCTAGTGTTGATGCTCGGTGTGGCCAACTCTCACCCAAACGACACTTGGCCTTGCCAAATATGGTAAGGGCGGCCTTATCAGCACTTATCTTCTCCCGCTTGTGGCAGTGAGGGCTACCAAGGCCAACACTCGCCAACCCTAGAGAAAAAAGCAAGAAAGAAAGAGAGGAAAAAATCGAAAATTATGAAGATATTATTAAAAATGTCCATGTTAGCATCGGCCGTGTCACGTAGGACGATCAACGTCAGCATCCACAAAGTAATATCCAGCCAAAATTGCTCGGAATGACTAAATTGGCTCTAAGTCAAAATGTTTAAAACTAAATTGGTACAATAAAAGAGTTTATGATTAAATTGACACATATACAGATAGGTTTTGAAATTTCTCCGACACTTTTCCCTACAATTTTACTGCTGATATAATAAGATCGACCTTATATTTAAGGAAAGGCAATTTTAGATGTTAGCATTTCACTGCTACTCCAAGCAAAAATCAAGCTCAAGGTGGTGAGACTGTCGCTATTGCTATTGGATGACTCCTTCCTTTCTTTAATTTCTTCTTCCCTCCAGTTTTTCTTTTGTTATTTTTCCCCCGAGGGCCTGAGGTTGCTTCTCTTTGCGTAGATATGAGCATCGAAAGGAGCTTCAAACGATTAAAAAAAACACACCTGAAATTCCACCGACAACGATATCTGGTCGCTAAAAGGTCCAATAACTCCACGATGGCCTCAATAAATTTTATGTCCTCATCCTCAAGATTTAGTTGCACCATCCCCACCCCCACCCCCACCTATACGAAAAGAGAACCGTCGCTATAAAGATATGAATCTCTTCGATTCGAGGCCTTTTGGAGAGATGACAAAAAGGAATGGAACCACCACCACCACCGTCCCTAGAAGCCCCCACCTTCTGAAAGGGCGACGCCCCACCTTAAAAAAGGTGACGATTATTAGCCAGAATCTAAATCCTCCATCGATTTCGTGTTCGCCCATCTTCTTCAAAGAGGAAAAACTGATCGGAATGGCTCGGTAAAGAACCTTTTCACCGTGTTGAAACTACCGATCGATCTCGAGAGAGACGAAGATGAGCAGTTTATGATCTACGTAGGAGATTTCGGGTAGATGATAAACCTCTTTTTTTTTTTAGAATGCCTAAATTGAGAATTGAACTCGAGATGGGTAAGACGGAACTCCCCCATTTTTTTTTTTTTTTTTTTTTTTTTTTTTTATCAATATTTTGATTCTTTGTGTTTTGATTGTCATATTCTATGCAACGTGGCTAAGATTGCATGTGCATCTCTTGCTTAATGACTTACTTATATAAGATCATCATAATCTATGTTGCCTTCTTAAGAGTATTTTAATGACTGTATAAACAGGAATCAAGTGATAATAATTTTGTGGAAAGGGAATCCGTGTTTAATTGCCTTGATATACCAACCGTTCATGCTTTTCAATTTACGTATGTCCTTTGCCTATATCATTAGCTATATTGTAATTTGTGACAGTTTTAAAGTGATTTGGCTAATCTAATGGGGGCAAGAAGTCAAAATGCCGACAGCAACTTGATTCGTTGGAATTGTGGTGAATCAGCGCACGCATTTGACTTATAGGGATCACCTACTGACTTTAAAAACTAATTAGAGAGCTGTATTTTGTTTTTTCCCCTTGAATTTAAATATATATTTTTGGGCTGGATGGACTTTGGAACTTGGATGTCTATCAATCGATCCATTCAAAGTACGTTATTTTGCTGAAGTCCATAAAGCATGACCATTGCTGAAAAAATATATTATTAAGTTCTTCGTTATAACTCTATGAGGAACACTTCGTAAGACCCTTGAAAACAGTAAGAAAACTTTTCTATGCAAAGTGAAAATCAATAAATATTGACAACACGTATATTATATGGTATGTTAAGGATATCTAAAGTTTAACAGCGGGTGCTTCTTATCAAACATTGCAAGACTACTAACTAGTGTTCAAAAGCCATCACAATCTTGTAAGTATGAACCTTTGTATTATGTAAAAAGGCGACATCTTAAATACAAAAAAATAAAACTTTCTATTGGTAAAACTAAATCAAATGAGTAATATTAAAGTCACTCTAAACGAACAGATCCTTTTTTCTTTTTTTGTTTTTTGCAAGTTAAGAAGTGTCTAGGTAATTGACATGCACCTCATAAAGGTCCATATCAGTGAAATGATTTCCAATCCTCAACCTCTCAAGTTGTACTTCCTCTAAAATAAGCTGTGGTTAGCCTATGCAAATCAGTAATTAGTCACTAATCCCATTCATTAGTAGCTCACATAGCCTTGTAGGTGAAGTGACCCTCTGCATCTTCACTGCCCATTCAAAAAGAGAGGGAGAGAGAGAGAAGAAAAGCAAAGTGGGAAAAGGTAAGCTGTTACCCGTGTGCAATGTGAACAGCCACCTGAAGCAAGAAAAGCACCTTGTTGAGATCTGAAGCTAGGGGCAGTTTAGTCACCAAAACCTGTCACAAGGCACGAGAAACCCTTTTGCACATGTGACGAAAGTGGCGACAAGGGACAGCAAAATCTGGGATTCACGGTTTCTTTTTATTTTTTATCTCCTCGAAACCCAATGAAAAGCTGAATCATTACCACATTTTCGCAGAGCAAAATCATTTGGATCTTGATGCCAAGTGCAAAAACCTTAGGCTCCACCCCCCGCTGATCATCCCCCTAATACAGTCCAATTCCCACCTTAAAAAAAAAAAACCAGGAGAAGGCACAGTGTAAATAACTGTAGGTAAAGCTTCAGGTTTTTTCAATTACTAAATAGTGATGGGTCAATTGAGGTGCAAATTAAAGCTCGACTATAAAATTATTTTTACTCAATAATATGAGTAAGCACGTCTATATCATGTAAAAGAGAAATTAATTTAGAGGTATTCTATAGCTAGCTATATAGGAACCTGTGTATTTTTTTTTTTTAAATCATCATGAATTTCATAAATTTTCAAAATGTGGTTGAGCTGATTTAGTAGATTAAGTATTAAAATGTTGGCAAGTCAAGCCCCCCTAATCAGATTCTACTATTCACTCCCATTAATTACTTACCAAAAAGTCCAACTGCCAAATTAAAAGAGGGGGAAGAAAATCTGAACATTTTCTAAGTCTTTCTCCATGGTTAAACTGGACTGTCATTCCACCTTGCCATTCTTTGCCCGTTTCAGTCTCTCTCTTCTCTCTCTCTCTCTTCACAACGGGCAGTACACACCACCCAATCTTGAAATATAATGCAAGAGTGACCCATCTATGAGAGAAACAGAAAAATTATTCCAGTGAGAGAAAGGAGAGAGTGGAAATGGGGTGAGGTCAGAGTTGTAGCAGCTGGAAGCCTAGTATCACAGCTGCTGACTCCGGTGATTGGCGCATCTCCTGGTTATACATTTTCACTCTTTCTGTTCGTGCTTGATCTGAGAGCTTCAAGCTCGTCCGAAAAATCTATTTCTGGGTGATTGTAATGCTTCCTGGTCCGCAAGTTGAAGTCGGTTCATTTGGTGAGTTCTGATCTTTTCTGGACGAAGCCTTTGGTGGGTTTAGGTGAAAAATTTGCTTTTGGGCTTAATTTTCTCTTCCTTGACTTGGGTTTTGGCTTGCGGATCCTAAAAGAAATGAGCTATTCTGAACTTGGTAGCTTTTGATCTTCTGTTTGGTGAAAACTGATTGTAATACAGTTCTTGTTTGTGTTCTGGCTCGCTTGCAGGAAAATTCAAAGCTTCATGTTCCTTTTATTTTGCTTGGTAAATTTTATTGCTTGATGTTTGGAGTAAACTCCTTCTGCTGCACCATGAAGCATTCTGGATTTACTTTCTCATTTTGGATTTCTTTTGCTATGTGTCTACTGATTGATCTATGTGCATAAAGTTTAAAACTTTTTTTAATACGTCAAAAATGTTTTGTTTTGGACAAATCATTCATTCACTGATTTTTTCACCTACCGCGTTATTAACTTCCACTTTTTATTTTCCGGATTTCGTTGTCTGAATTTGAGCTTATCCTTGGTATAAACAATTTATGACCCTTCACTCTTACCCCTAGATTAAGCGGCACCCGGTTTTGGATGAGGCATTGCCATTTCTTCTTCCTATTCTTTCCATACGTGCTTTGATTTCCCTATTGGTAGAAAGGAGTCTAGAGCGACAAACGCAAATTGGTTTGGAGATCTCCAGTTTATCAAAAATCCTCAGTGTTTTCTTGTGGTTGACAGTCAAAATTCCATACACTATCTCTGTTATGCTCACATTTGCTTACGTCTTATTTCTCAGTTCACAGAGAAAGACTCATATGAAAAAGGCTGCTAAGTTGGAGACTTAGGTATTTTTACCCTGGCCTGGATCTACAAACTAGGCCTTTGTCACTGGTCCAAGGACGAGGCTTTTGCTAAGCCGAAACCAGTTGCGGCACTGTTTTTTGCTGTGGTGATGGCAGCTCTGTTACATTCCGAGTCACGACGCTTGTATTCTTGGTGGTGGAGTAGCCACATTAGGCCAAAGAATTCAAAATGGCTTCAGGACAATCTCACCGGTAATGTTCTGCATTCATGAAAAGTCTTCCTAACTGCATTTTAAGAGGATCCTCTTCAAATGGCTTTTCAATCTACGAGATGCTAGCTTGTTCCTGGGTCAATAATAATGAGTCATGGAAGCACCTTTGCTGCTATTGCACTCTCATTGACTGATTGTCAGGAAGAACTATTTTCAAAGGAAGAACGATTCTTTTTGAAAGCATCCCTACTTGAAGAGGAAAAAGATGGGCTTATTGTCCCTGCAAGAAGCTACAAGTTACAAACCCTAAAAACTTCTTGATCATGTGCCCCTATACAGACCTGAAGATTTTGCATTTACTAGAGTCTTGCTCGCAACCTGAGTTACTATGTCTACTACTTAAGTTGTGTATTGTTTTTGGCCGACAAAAAAGGGTTTGAAGTGATTTTGCTGAGCTTGTCACAATAGATTGCTCATTATTTTCTGATCCTAGAGTATATATGTATTGGTTATTGGCCATTGGATTGGAGGTCTTCTTCATATTTCATCTGCAGTAAGGAAATGTCAATTGTTTTTTCTCAACTCTCGTTGCATCCAAGTTCTACTGTTTCAAGGATCAGTTCCAGCATACCCCACATAAATTGCAGACCTTGCAATTACTATACCCTCAATGCCAGAGCAGCTTAAAAATGCATTTTCTTGAATACGTGTGTGACATGCACATTTAACTACATTCATGACCGCACTTTTGCTTAGCTTTTCTTTTTTTCTGCAACCAGATATGGATGCCAAAGTCAAAGCAATGATCAAACTTATCGAAGAAGATGCGGACTCTTTTGCGAGGAGGGCAGAAATGTACTACAAGAGACGCCCAGAGCTGATGAAATTGGTCGAAGAGTTCTACCGTGCTTATCGTGCGCTCGCGGAGAGGTACAACCATGCCACAGTGGAGCTTCGCCAAGCCCATCGAACTATGGCAGAAGCATTTCCTGATCAAGTACCTGATGAACTGGCTGAAGATTCAGCATCCACTTCATCAGGAGGTGAGGTTGATCCGCATACACCAGAAAGTTCTCACCCTCGCCGGGCATCGTTTGAAATGTATGATTCAAATAGAGATGCTTCATCTCTCTCTTCAAACAATGCATCTGGTGTAAAAAGACATGGAGCATACTCAGAAAGCTCAGGTTCCACCTCTTGTATAAGTAAGAAAGGTCTGAAACAGGTGCATGAGATATTTGAGTCGGATGAAGTGACTTCTCAATATAGGCCTGCTGATGGAATAACCAGCAGAGGGTTGAACCTTCCTGAAATTTTGCAAAATGGGTTGTCGCAGTTATCTAGCGAGAATCAAAATCTCAAAATCCAAGTCGCTTCAGAGTCTGAACGTGCAAGCAGGGCAGAAATTGAGGTTCAAACCTTGAAGAAGATCTTGGCTGAGATCCAAGCTGAAAAGGATTCTATGCTGTCACAATACCAGCAAATTCTGGAACAGATATCTAACCTGAAGAGAGATCTAGACCATGCTCAGGAGAATGCAAGAGGTCTGGATGATCGAGCAAGCAAAGCAGACATTGAGATAAAAATATTGAAGGAAGCGCTTGAGAAACTTGAAGCTGAAAGGGATGCTAGCCTTGCTCAGTACAATCAGAGTCTAAGAAAGATATCCAGCCTTGAGATGCAGCTCTCTCGAGCTGAAGAGGATGCGATAGGTCTTAGTGAGCGAGCTATTGCTGCAGAAACTGAAACGCAGAATCTCAAGCATGAACTTTCCAGACTAGAAGCTGAAAAAGAAGCTGGCCTACTTCAGTATCGACAATGCCTGGAGACAATATCTGTTCTAGAAAGTAAAATTTCGCTTGCAGAGATGGATGCTGGAAAGCTATCTGAGCAAGTTGCAAACGCAGAAGCAGAAATTCAAAAGCTAGAGCATGCTGTTGTTAAATCAAATGAAGAGAAAGAAGCAGTCGCATTCCTGTACAAGCAGTGTCTTGAAACTTTGGCTAGGATGGAAAGTGAGCTTTCTCGTGCTCAAGATGATGCCAGAAGGCTAAATAGTGAAGTTGCAATAGGTGCCGAAAAGTTGAAGAATGCTGAAGAGCAGCGGCTTTTATTGGAGAAGTCAAACCAGTCTCTGCAGTCTGATGCAGAGAACCTATCACAGAAGGTTGCAATGAAGGACCAAGAACTTTCTAGGAAGCATGAAGAGTTGCGCAAGCTTCAAGAAAAAATGCAAGATGATCGCCTTCAATTTGTCCATGTTCAAGCAAGTTTGGAGACTTTACAGAAGCTGCACTATGAGTCTCACAAAGAGCAGAGAGATCTGGCTCTGGAAATAAAAAGCGGGCTTCAGATGTTGAAGGATTTGGAGACATGCAAATATGGTTTGGAGGAAGAGATCACTAAGGTCAAGGAAGAAAACCGAAGCCTCACTGAACTCAACACATCCTCCACCATCTCGGAGAAGAATTTGAAGAATGAATTATATAGCTTGAAGGAGATGAAAGAGAAACTTGAGCAGGATTTCACAACACAATTAGCACAAAGTACCGCTCTCCAGCAAGAGATTTTTCAATTGCGAGAAGAAATTAAGGGCTTAAATGGGTGCTATAAAGCGCTTCTCTCCCAAGTGGAGTTGGCAGGTCTCGACCCTCTATGTTTTGGACAAACAGTGAAGGAGTTGCAAAGCAAGAACTCTGAGTCGAAAGAGATCCAGAAAAGGGATAGAGATGAGAGAGAAGTTCTTTATGAAAAGTTAAAGAACATGGACAAAATTTCAGAGAAAAATGTGGTGCTTGAAATATCCCTGTCCCAGTTAAACATTGCATTAGAAGAATCCAAAGAGAAGATCAAGCTGTTACAGGAAAATTGCCAATCATTGCAGGGAGAAAAATGCAGTCTTGTTGCTGATAAAGCTGCTTTGCTTTCTCAGCTACAGATTATCACTGAGAACATGCAGAAGCTTTTGGAGAAAAACTCATCATTGGAGAGTTCGATATCTGCTGCAAGATCTGAGGCTGAGAGCTTGAGAGAGAAATCAAAGAGGATAGATGAATTCTGCCAGTTGCTTATTAATGAGAAATCCAGCCTCGGAAATGAAAGAAGCAACCTTGCCTTGCACTTGGATAATGTGGAGCAGAGGCTCGGAAGTCTTGAAAGGAGGTTTGACAACTTGGAAAAAAAGTGTGATAGACTGGAGAAGGAGAAAGAAACCACTCTTTGTCAAGTCGAAGAATTGAAGGGCTACCTTGGTGTGGAGAAACAAGAACGTGCAACTTATGTACAATCAAGTGAGGCACGTTTGGCAGGTTTGGAAAACCATGTACACTTTTTGCAAGACGAAATTCAACTGAGGAAGAAGGAATTTGAGGAAGAAGTGGAGAAAGCCGTAAATGCGCAAGTTGAGATATTCATCTTGCAGAAGTTTGTAGAAGATCTGGAAGCAAAGAATTTATCCCTCTTGTTAGAATGTCAGAAACATGCTGAAGCTTCGAAATTATCCAATAAGCTGATTAATGAACTGGAGAGTGAAAATCTCGAGCAGCAGGTAGAAGGGGAAATGCTGGCAGATGAAATTGGAAGGCTGAAGACCGAAATTTATCAGGTGTTCAAGGCTCTTCAAATTGATGCAGAAGTAGGGTGTGAAGGTGAGATCGCGAAACAGCAAATACCTTCCCAACTTGACCGACTTCCTTTTGTGCATATAATGGACAGAATAGGGCAATTAAAGAAATCCCTGACAAGGAGCAAGGATGAAGAGCAAAAGTTGCTGGTTGAGAACACCGTGCTAGTTGCTTTTCTCAGAGGACTCGGATTAGAGTGTAATGAGCTAGAGTCAAGTAAAGACTTCCTCAAGCAGGAGCTCAGAATCATGACTGAGCAATGTATGATGCAGGAAAAAGATAAGCATGAGCTTCTAGAGATGAAAAACGTCTTGAAATTGGATCTAGGCAAGGCAGAACAACAGCAGGAGGCACTAGAGACTGATTTAAAAGTGATGCACGAGAAATTGGTTGATGTGCAGATGGCTTACCAGCTTTTGCAGGAAGATAACTCCAACAGACAAGTTGAAAACCAAACTTTGCTGGAGAAGATTACAGATTCGGAAGCACAGAAGCACGCCCTTGAAGAGGAAAACTCTGTGATAATCCAAGAACTGAATTCTCTTGGTAACCTCTCTCTAGTTTTCCAGAGCTTTGGAAAGGAGAAAGCTGAAGAACTAAAAGCTCTTGCTGCTGATCTTTGTGGCCTCCAAACAATTAACAACGATCTAAGGGAGGAGATTGAGGTGTTGAGGAAGAAACTAGAGACAGAAAGGGCAGAAAAGTCACTTCTGGTTGACTCGATCGAGAAGTTGGACAGAGAGTTCAATGAAGTGAGAGACTTCAATGATCAAATAAACCACCAAATTTTGATTGGCAACGATTTTCTGAGAGAGAAGGCAAAGGAACTTTCGGAAGTAGACCAAAAACTGGAGCTTTCGCGGTTCTCGGTGATTGAATTGTCGAGAACTGTTGAGGAACTAAAAAGGAAGCATGAAGAGTCAAGAGTGGGTAGAGAAAATGTCGAAAAGCAGATTCATGAGTTATCTGAAATAAGGAAAAGACAGGAGGAGCAAATTGAAAGTCTTCTGGAGGTCAAACAGAATCTGGAGCTCAAAGTGAACACATTACAGAATGAAATCGAGGAACGCAGGATTCGAGAAGAGAATTTGAGTTCAGAGCTGCAAGAGAGGAGCAATGAGTTTGAACTTTGGGAGGCTGAGGCTGCAACTTTTTACTTTGATCTCCAAATTTCTTCCGTTCGAGAAGTTCTGCTTGAAAATAAGGTTCAGGAGCTAAGTCAAGTCTGTCAAAGCCTAAGGGATGAAAGTGCTATGAAGAATGGGGATATTGAACAGATGAAAGAAAAACTTGGGTTCTTAGAGAGTGAAATTGGTGGACTAAAGAATGAGCTATCTGCATATGTTCCCATCCTATCATCTCTTAGAGATGGGATGACATCTCTCAAGCCACAATCCAATTTCTGGAAGCACCAGGTATTGTTCATCATCGAGAAGTTTGCATTTCAAAACTAGCTGAGTAGATAAACCAAAAAGTAATGACTGAATGAGAAAGTCTCTTCTTTTTCTGCTTCAACCTAATATTGAATTTTATGAAAAACCAGAGAGTAAAGGTAAATAGTAAAAGACATGCAACTCGTTCTTTTTCCATGCCTTTTAGATGCATCATATGGTATAATGCCATTTGAGCAACGAGCTAGTTCAGCTGAAGATAATATATTGTTCTGTTATAATTCTCTCCAGCATGCAGAAAAGGCATATCCATTTCCTGAAAATGGACATGCCAAGTTCCTAGAAGAACAAAGCTTTACAGTACCAGCAGTCTCAGATTTGCAGAAGATGCAAGATAGGATTGAAGCTGTTGAAAAGGCTGTCAGGGAAGAAATGGGAAGAGTTGGGATGGAGAAAAGTCAAGATGCGCTTGTGAATCTCGAAAATGACTCGCCAGAGAGGAAGGAGTTCCACAAAGAGAAAATAGTAGTTGGAAATGATATCAGCAATGACCAGAAGCCAACCAAGTCCAAATGTGAAATTCCTCCTTCGCAGACAGGGCAATTGATGAAAGATATTCCACTCGATCAAGCTTCAGATTCTTTGCTTAATGAAATAAGCAGTAGAGATGAAGAAAGACCAAACAATCAGATGCTTGAAGATGCATGGAAGAACAGTCTAAACCCTTCATCAGAGCTAGAAATTGAGAAAGAATTGGGCATTGACAAGGTCTCAACAAGTAGAGAACTTGGTAAAGAGAGAAGCAAGAAAAAGATCTTGGACAGACTTGCTTCTGATGCTCAGAAGTTGACTGGTCTCCAGGCAAGTGTGCAAGACATGAGAAGGAAAGCGGAACTGAAGAAGAGCAAGAGGTCACACAAGGTCAAGTACGAGACAGTGAAGAGGCAGCTAGAAGAAGCGGAGGAGTCAGTCATACACCTGATGGTCATGAATGATCATCTGGCGAAAGATATCGACGTGAACTTATCCTCGTTGGATCAGAAGGATGAAGTTGAGATGGAGGACATTGAGAGCGTCCGGGAGCAGAAAATAAGGGAGCAGGCGAAGAAAGAGAGTGAGAAGATCGGCCGCTTGCAGTTCGATGTGCAGAATATCAACTACATCTTGCTGAAGATGGAGGACGAGAAAAAAGGCAAAGGGAAGAGCAGGTTCTCGAGGAGCAGCACGGGCATCATTCTGAAGGATTTCATTTACATCGGATCGAGGAATGGCGAAAGGCAAAAGAAGAAGGCCTGCTTTTGCGGCTGCAGGAGGCCTAATGCTGATGAGTGATTGAAGCAAGTGAGCTGCTGATGTAAGAGTCACAAAAGTTGCCTGTTTCTAGGGGCTGCATTTTGCCTTCTGTTTCATGTACTAGTAATATGTCCTCGTTAGGTGTGAAACAGTTGGTCCTTTGTGTTCACTGGGACCAGAATAATTAGGAGCAATGGGCGCTATCAGGAGAGAGTTATGTTTGCGATTCTGTTTAGTCGTAATGTACATCCTTGCAGTAGACCATTTGCTTGTAGATGGCGATGGGCAGATTTTAACGGCATTATCTAGGAAGACTCTCTCGGCTCAAGCTACCTGGTGCCATTTTTCGTTGTAATACAGAATTTGTGGTATCTGGAATCGATGTACACAGCTTAAGCTTGTAACTAAGGGCAGAAGATGGTCATTGAGTAGCTTGGATTTGGATGTGATGTGATTTCCAGTTTTGCATGTCTCTATGTTTTTGACTCCTTGATATTAAGTAGCTACTTGGATTCCAACTATGGCAGTGTAATCTCACCACAGAAGCAGCAGAACAGAGAATCCGTCGTATAAAGTTACAAGGTAACCGAGTTTTATTCGTACGGGAATGTTCTAATCCAACAATACCCTCCTGTTGTAAGAAATACCAGTGGCATTTCTCCCTTTGAACGTGATAATTGCTTTGTAGATTTTCGCGGTACAAAAGAACTGCCATGAACTAGACAGAAAATTCACAAGAAATATAAAACAAATGACAATGAGGGATATTTAATCATTTAATCAAGAATGATATCCTTGATCAAATGCCAGGAGCACCATCATGAGGAGCTTGCAAGTTGTAGCCGAAGTCCCCTATGTATTCAAATGGCTATAAAACTAATATCCATTCATTTCATAGAAAATGTGATGTTTCAAAAAAATATTTTTTAAAAAGTAATTTTCCTGGAAAACGATTATATTTTTCACTATTTGACTGAAACTTGAAAATAAACTAAAAGATGTTTTTCATTGTTTGATAAGGAAATTAGATTTTTCAGAAAAAAAATTACCAAAAAATCAAAATTTTAATTATCTCTCTTTTTCCTTTATTTTATTTTATTTTTCCTTATTCGTTGGCTAATGGCCTGCCACGGTGACAGGCAATAGGAGAGGGACGAGCTCGTTGGTCATTGGTGAGGCTCTCAAGCCTTGCTCAGTGGCTAGCCTCCGATCAAAAAAGAAGGAAAAAGAAAAGAAATAAAGAAAAATAAAGAATAGAGAATAAAATATTCAATTTTTTAAAAATATTTTTATAGGAACTAACATTTCATAATTAAGGACTCAGACTTGAGCGCCGAGGATCAATGGATAGCCTTTCTAGATTAGAGTTCAAGTATCGAGGGACCTAAGTATGTTCTTTATGGACCTGAGCTTAGGTCCAGAGGAATTGTGCATGAGCACCAAGGGCTTGAGCTCGACCTCAATGGACTCAAGCACGGCCATTGACGCCCAACTATCAGAAATTTCGTCCTAAATGCCGAGACTCAAGAATCAACTTCATCCTAAACATTGAGTGCCGAGACTCAAGAACCAACTTCATCCTAAACATTGAGACTCAAGAACCAACGTTAAAAATTTCGAATCCGAACGTCAATACTTATTTATAATTAAAATAATGCTCTCCGGCTTTTCAAAAGGATTTAGAGATAAATCATTTTACTGACTCTAAGCATATGTTTTTCCTTTAATTAGGAAAGTATTTTTCGATGGCTCATTCACCTAAATGAACCAAAACTCCTAAAATGAGGAAAATTATTTTCCAAAAAATATTTTCTGCAAAACGGAGCGTTAATTTTTTGTGGTAATATACGGAACAAGGGAGATGTTAAAGGATCACAAATTGGCTAATACTGGGATACCGGGTTGCAAACAAATTAAGACCAAAATATCTGAAAGATCCCATGCAAGTATCCCACGAAAGAGGCTCCACAAAATCTGGCACATCTTAGACTCGTAGTGACGGCTTAAACAAACAACCAATTACCCATAATTTAGATGGCTGTCGACAAAAATCTAAGGGTGTCTACAAAATTAAGGAACAAAATTGTCTTCTCTTCCTTGATGAAACAGTCAAAAGGTGCTTAAAATAAAAATTTTCAGCAGGTTCACAAACAGAACCTCCCTTCAAATGGAATGTAACTCTCACAAAGGGACACATTTCTTAGCATCTCAGTCACTCTACATTCAAGCTCCAATAACCTCGGTAGGTGCCTCTGCCACTGTTTCATCAGCTGGCCTGTCCAGCTTCACACCAACATCTTCCGAATAATCTCCATGAACCTACAGAAAGACCAACAGAATGATCATTAGCATGGCTCTGACATTGTCGAAGATATCGGGCCAAGCAAAGATCCTTTACGGCGGGGGTAAATTATCAACAATTTTAATCTTATTTTTGAGAAAGATCCAGACACCCAAATGCTGAAATGGAACATCATGAACTTTTACATGCTGCACATATCATCAAAGATGGCAAAAGTAAAAAGATTTTTCCGTCATTTGAGATTCACCCATACTTCAGCATTTGACATTTTTTATAGGTGATCCAACAAGGAACATACCTCCATCAACTTCCCAAGGTCAAACTTAGGAGCTTTCAAGATCTTCACTTTCCGGATGAACACATTCTGTAGGGGATAGATGCTTGATGTTGCCTTTTCAATCTCCTTTCCAATTGATTCTGGAATGAACTTGCGGACCAACTCTTTCAAATCACAAGATGTTGCCTGGTTTACCATGATTTCCCTCATCTTCCTACGTATCTGAAAAGGGAGAAACAAATAAAAGTTACTGTTTAGTTAATCAAACGAAATAGTATACATTCTGCTGCAGGAACTTTTCAAATAAAAAATTTACACAACAGGACTAAAATAACTTTTGCCAAGTTGAAGATATGCTATCTATGGGAAGGCACAGATAAATCACCCACATCCTAATTTTTCAAAATTTTAACAACATAATATGATCCCAATATTGAAGAATAATGTCGAAGAAGTCATGAAATATCCCAAAGCTGCATGAATTACAACTTAAGCTATGGAATGCAACTAGTCAGTTATGGTTCAAGACTAGAAAATAACCTGTCTAATCTGGCTAGACTGAGCATAGCAGGTCCTCTTGACTTGGTTAGGACGTCTCTTAGTGAAGCCAATGCAAAACATCCTCAATGTGTAATTATCTGTCGTCTTGACATCAACATGGGCTTCAATCAAAGTTTGCCATTTCCTCACCAAGGACCTCAGCTTATCAGTTGTAAAGTCCATGCCCTAATTTACCATAGGAGAATAGTGAGTCAAGAGAGAGTCAACACACAAATAAAAAAGTACAGAATTAAGCAACAGTGAACGTAGACATTACCCAGAAATTAGTCAGGGCATTTCTACCCTGGACATCTTCACATCTCAAACGGATCTTCCTGTAGGCGTGGTCCTCATCACCTTGAAGGTCAGCAAGCGATGTCTCAAACACTCTATGCTTGAGACCTTCTGAAGCAATCTGCAGACTAGGCCCCATTAGTCTTGCATGTAGATACCCTTTTTTAACTCAATATGGACATGCATAGGTATTCAAATCCATAAAAGGCATTTAAAAGGAGACAGAGTGAATGGGGCCAATAATAAGAAAACAATGTCACTTAACTTACACCTATGTGCACATCCTGATTAACAAGTAATTTTTACTCCAAGAGCCAGGTTGGCTTATGTGAGTGTTGACTGCAAATTCAAATCTATAAGGCTCATTGGTTTCACAGGATATCATGCATGATGCATGTGTTCTCATGCAAACACCATTTGATGTCAAACTATCAATCATGGAAGCTCTACAGAGATTTCCCAAAAACTAAGACCTCTTCCATTTTGGTAAGGATATATCGGTTGATCAAGGCCTCAACAAGTCCAAAACTAAACAGCAAGAAAAACACTTTGATGCTTCTTGGAAGGGAAGTGGTCAAGGAATACGACCTAAACCCAAGTTCCCAGCTCATGGAGACCAAAACTTCACAGGAACAAACTTCAAATGGGAATACATCGATCTAATGCATAAATTAACAGAACCAACAAAATCCCAGTCCACATCCAGAGCAGATTTTTTCCCGGAAAAAGTCCAATCCATCAATAAGTTGTCCCTTCCACCAATTTTTTTTAAATATATATATCAAGAAAATATAATCGCGGTCCATCGCCTACTTGTCAAAAGGCCCCAAATGAAAACAAAAGAACAGAACAAAACAGATACACTTTTTCCTACGTTATTTTCACAAAGTCTAATGAGAAATATCCAGTGGCATTGAGCCGAACTTAGCTGAACTCCACACAGTACCATTCACAACATCTTCAAACGATTTTCGTACGCAAATACAAGAACCCAGCCAAGCACCAGCTCACAGATTCACGCCAAGACACGATAAAAATCGCACCTTTGTACCCTGAGTACGAGAAACGAGTGTCTTGCCCACGTTCTTGACGGTGAACACGGACGGCGCCTTGATATCGTACCAGTCCTTCTTCGTGAACGGATCGACCCTGCACCCGCCAGACCAGACAAGAAAGAAGGATCAAACAACAGCAGAATCAGCACCCCCAAAACAGGGACAAGAACCGAATCAATTTCCACAAAGTCGAGGCGGAATTGAGCACTCACGCCTTCTTCTTCCCACCCTTCTTCCCCTTCGAGATCCTCTTGTTCTTCCTGCATCCAACAAAGACAGAGAGGCGACAACGTCAGCCCATTTTCAGGGAGGAGACGAACATGTTAAGGCCGCGACATGGGCAGGAACGGCGAAGAGAGGAGAGGGAGTACCCGACGGCCATGGCTGGAGGAGACGAGGGTTCCCCGGTGGTGGCGCAGAGAGGCGGCTCCTACGGCGGATATCTGCAAACCCTCTTGGACGCACAAAAAACCCTAGTCTTGTCAACTTACAAGTGTATATATATAGTCTAGTGTCAATGGACCAAAAAAATTCTAAGCCCAATAGATCAAAGAATTGGCCCAACAGCCCAAACAAAAGCCCTTGACAATTCTAGAGGCCCATAACTTTAGGTATTTCTGAGGGTAATATAGGAAATGTGCTTGTCTAAATATTTATAGGGACAATAGGTATTTGTAGTGGTAATGTGGAAAATGTATTCTAGATGTTTCTTAGGATTAGACACCACTGTCAAATCAATGGGAGATCTAACGGTTGTAGTTAGAAGGGTTCAAGTATAAATAAGAGTCTCTAGCCCTTTTGGGAATTCAAGAGAGTTGATAAATATGAAATATTGTTAAAAGCTCTTCTTTATAACTCTGATATTTTCTTTTTCATTAGGAGATATCTTCGGAACTATAAATTTGTCAAAATAACAATTCACGAAAGATGCTTCCTATTCAAAGGGAAAAAAACTTAGAAATTATTTTTTAGAAGGAATTAACAAAGGATTGATTAGGGAAAAAAATCTAGAAAGCTCATCTTTTAAAAGGAAATTAGCATTTAACAAGTGAAATTACTTTTTAGAAGGAATTAATAAAGAATTGATTAGGAAAAAAAAATCTAGAAAGCTCATCTTTTAAAAGGAAATTAGCATTTAACAAGTGAAATTATTTTTTGGAAGGAATTAACAAAGAATTGATTAGGGAAAAAAAATCTAGAAATCTCATCTTTTAAAAGGAAATTAGCATTTAACAAGTGAAATTATTTTTTAGAAGGAATTAACAAAGAATTGATTAGAGAAAAAAATCTAGAAAGCTCATCTTTTAAAAGGAATTTAGCATTTAACATCGTGTCTTCTCAGTAGTCCCCTCCTCTTACAAAACACCATTGCATGTCTTATGATCTAAAATCTCTCAATCTCTTTGCTTTTTGATCCAGAATCCGGCAATATAAGGACAATTTTGTAGTGGAAAATCGCACCCAACTTCATTACAAAGCACATCGACAAACTTTAATTATCTTGAACCACGTAAATTAGTATGCTGCTAGAATCAATAAATCATAAAAAGTAGTTGAAAAATACTACTAGCTTTATAAACTTGGATTTGAAAAATATAAATAAAATATGTTTGTACTTACGTATGAGAGAGATTCAAGGAGAACGTTAGGACGATAACCTTTGCAGCACATTCAGGCGATAGATGACCAGAGAGTTTATGGCAACCTCGGTGGTGATCATGCAACATATAGCCAACATGGTGGCGGAGCTAAAAGTAGATTCCTAGAGTTTGCTTTCCTGGGAAGAAGTAACGAGAGAGATTTTTATATTTTGAGGGCTTCTCAATTTAAGCACGATTTAATATTTTTCATGGTTTGGTTTGGTTAACCAAACTGATAAAATGCAAATCGACAAAAAAAAAATGTGGTTTTTTTCATTATCCAAATTGAAAATTAAACTAAACTTAAAAATGCACGAAATTTCGGTTCGGTTCAGTTTGGTTTTAACACCCCACATACACCCCCAAAAAGAGTTAGAGGTTGTCTGCACCATGTGAGTCTTACATGAAATTAATCTTTCTTTTCTCTTTAGACCCATGTCCTTCGTGACAAATTACTTTAGTCAATAATACATGTGTCAAGATGGATCTTGATCGATCGATTTGATTAAACCCACATGGAACTCATCAATTTCAACCATGTAGAATTAATTTAAAACAAATATTAAACTAATGTAATATTTTTTCTTCCTTCTTTAGAAAAGAAAGGGTTTTATCTTTGTCTTGGATTATTGTTTACTTCATAAAAAGAAACCTTAAAGATTTAACCACATGGAACTTATCATATTCGCAAATTTAATTTAAGACATGTTAACCTAATGTAATATTTTTTCTTCCTTTATTTAAAAAATAAAAAGCTTTATCTTTTTCTTGAATCATTAATTGCTTCACAAAGTTTCATTACTCAACGATATACAAACGAAAAGATGAATTTGGGTAGTTTCATGTTCGTATCTTAATTATGGTCATTTGTGCAACTTTTGCTAAGATGAATGGACTTTGGCTATATTCATTCGAACCATCTATAAATTTGTAGAAAACAAATGCATTTAGTGGTCCCTTGCAATTCAAGACAAGTACCGGGAGGTCTCTCATGGTGCTACATAGGATATTTGTAGAATATGTAATTAGTGCCCCTGATTTTATAACATGTTTTGTCGCGGTTAAACTTATTTTATATTACCTAATTTAAAATTTTGATTTATATCTATGCACATAACTATAGTGAAGAAATATGTGGTTCAATGGTGCAAAGAATGATGATTGGTTTCAAATCTATGTTTTTTTTTTTTATAGTGTATTGACATAAACTGTGTTTGGTTGTTCGGATTTCTATTCAAGATGAAAATTGGATACTTTAAGATAAGAAATCTAGAGATTTGATCATATCCTATCTATACTTGTTGAACTATAGATTTAAAGTCGGATACTTTTATAATCTATCCTAACCATTGTTTGGTAGAAGTTGAATATTAATATAAAGAACGTATATGCTAATACGTAGTACCCATGAAATAATATCAATCTATCATCAAGAAAAAATTATTCTCATGCATAGTACTCGAAAACCTTCACAATTAATTAGACTTACAATCCTCAATGCAAAAATAAAAAATAAAAAAGATTTACATAGCATAAATTTTCATTGGCCACAATTGCTTAGCATAAGTAACCCTTATAAAGTAATCCCACATTCATGTAACCCTTGAACATTTTTAGTTTCCACAAGATGCACTAAGCAAACTCCACACCAACTAAAAATTAAAGGCTATAACTAAAAAGCAAGTTGTCAGACAATTAACTTTATTCCACACAACCAAAAAGCATCACATATTTGGCCATAAAGTTGATATCTTAACAAGCTTTTAATGAGCACAAATCCACTACAACTCATCACTATAATTCTACTTAATTCTCCAAATATCATAGCAACTATGAACAATGCTCCAAACTTCATAAGAAATAGCACATTCAGAAAAAAATATGATTCCAAGAAATAGCAAAAAAAACATTGTTCGATATTGTTCAATGTCATAAAACAACAAAGGGACTACACAATAGACCTATTAGTTATAGACAAAATTAGGTACAACATTTTCCTTCCAATTCACACAAATTTACTGTGACTCATCGCTCCAACTCTACCTAATTCACTGAGTACTCAGGAAACTATAAACCAAACTCTTCAATCATTCTCATCGCTCATCTTTTTTAGAAGTATTTCCACAAATATCTTCTTGTTTGAAACTTGAAATCCAAGAAATAGATGAATGTTCTCTGGATCCTTCACAATTTTTTTTTTTTGCATACTTTTATTCTACCCATAGTACTTAGGGACATTTGAGGAAGCTCCTCATTTATTTTCTTTTATCATTGCCCAAATCTTTAGCACGTTTGTTGACACCTAAATTTCGGCATTAGGAGCATTTGCGTCACTAGTTTTAAAATTTATCAAAAAAAAAATTTAAATGAAAAATTCGAAATTTTTTAAAAAAAAAAAAAAAATATATATATAATAAAAAAAAAAGAGAGAAGAGGAAAGAAAAGTAAAAAAATCATTAACGTATCGCGTTTTCATCATTGCACGGCATCTTAAATGGTATTTATTTCTCCGAAATTGTCAAAACAAAAAAAAAGTTTTTTTTTTTTTTGAAAAAAAAAAAAAGGAGTATAAAAATCGAATGAGGCCGAGTATATGAGTCTTCTTCTCGCATGGGCTCGCCCACATATCTCTTTTCCTTTTTTTTTTTTTTCGCACTTGGGCTGGCCCATCTCCTTTTATTTCAACCCGGCCCATACGCATATCATCTTCCTCCCCTCACAACATCCATGCTTCTGGAAAAAAGAGAAAAATGAGGTACAAGCAGAGGAACGGAGGATCGCAAGGGCAGAGGATCGCGAAGGCGAGAGAACGGCGTGATCCGTGGTCGGAGATCAAGCGGCCGCGACAGTGGCGGTGGCGGGAGCCATGCGCGCTGTCGTTGGCCGAGCTTTTAAAAGGAAGAGAGCAAACGGTAGATGGGGGGGGGGTTTTGACGGCTGTTTTTTGGTAAAGAGAAAAAGAAAGCATCGCATTGGAGAGCAAGCTTGAGAGAGGGAGAGACGATCGGGGAGAGAGCATTTCGTCATTGTCCGAAGTCGAGGGAGAGAGAGCGGGGAACACCGAAGAGCAAGCTCGGGAGAGTGTTTGGTCGTCGTTGGAGGTCCGTTCATCGCCTTTGACCCTCTTCTTGAACCAGGTAGGCTTTGTTTTGAGCGTGTGTCTCTTGTTTCTTGGGAGGCGTCGGGCCGGAACTCGTGCGACTAGTTCGCGCAAGTTTCGGTCCGAGCGGTCTTCCCGGTAAGCTACTAGCTATTCTAGTATGCAATAGCGGTTTAGATTTGTCTCACGTCTCTATCATGTGTAAAATCCCCCGCGCTAGTCGCGCACGCCAAGTGCTTGTGAAAATGCTTAAATGATATCTAAGTTCGCAAGTTTGTTGAAGCCTGGAGATGGTTGTTCTTCGTTTATGTCCATTCCGACTTGATTAACCGGTCCGTGAGCGGATCTTTAGTATAGCTTGTGCGTGTAGTGTGGATGTCTACGCCCCAAATCTATGTCCCAAGTGAGACTAGGTTCCTTTTGTTAAGCGGTGCATACTATATGTTCGACTAAACGCCTCAAAGAAGGCCGAAGGCTAATACTTTTTTTTTAACCAGGAGATCAACCCGTCTTTACTTTTGTAACGGTTCTTCAATGTTTAAGTCATGTGTGCTTTGCTGTGCTTTGGTGTCATTTTCATGAAGTGGCGTTGTATCGTCAAATCGGCAAGTGTTTCCCCTCGCGTTGAATGTCGCTTGGTTGCCGGAGAAAATGGCCGACGGCGGTTGACGCCGGTCGAGGCGGGCGACCGTTAGGTGGTGGTCGCCGGCGACGAGTGGCGCCTATTATTCCGACCGGAGCTAGTGTGTGGGCTTGCCTTGATGAAGAATAGCTTCGGGCATGGGAAACCATCGAAGAAGAAGAGGGGCGTAGAGAATAAGAAAAAAACGAAATAAAAGGGTAGTGAAAAGAAATAAGAAAAAAAGTAGAAGAGTTGAAGACGTGCAGGGGCAAGCACGAAAGAAGAAGAAGACCAAAAAATTGAAAAAGAAAGGAAGATGTTGGTCTCGTGAAGGAGAGAGTCAGAAGGAGGTGGGAAAGAATAAAAAAAGAGAACAAAGAAAAGCCAGAAAAATGACAAAGCAAAAATTAAAAAAGAAGAAAAGAAGAAGAAAACCCTAAAAGAGAAGAAAAGACAGTAGGTGGGGGGTTGTTCGTAAGTGTCAGAGGAGATGAGGGAAAGAAAAAAGGGAGGAAAAGAAAAACCTAAAAAAAGGGGAAGAGAAAAATCAAAAAAAAAAGGAAAAGCAAAATAAATAAAATAAATTAGAAAACTAAAACGGCAAAAGCTGGCCTCGGGAAGGACCATTGGGCAGAGCGTGCAGGGGAAATGATGAAGTGGGAAAAGATAAAAAAATTAATTAATTACAAAAAGAATTTTTTTTTTTTTTTAAAGAAAAGCTGTAAAAAAAAATGTTTCTTTTAATCCAAAAATGTTGGATCCGGGTTTGGGTTGGGTCCACGGGCCGGATTGGGTTTACCCGGTCCGAGCCCATTTTATTGAAGTATATTAATATTAAATATTAAATATATATTAAAATTTAAAAAAATTCAAAAAATTTTCCGAAATTTCAAAAAACTCAGAAAACATTAAAAATTCGACTTTCTTTAAAAAAAAAATCAATTAAAAAAATTTTAAAATTTATTTTTTTTAAAAAAAAAACAAAAAACAAAAAAAACAAAAAAACAAAAATTTTCGAAAATCCAAGAATGATAAGGTTTGGTCAGGAATTGCTATGCATTGTCGCTTTAGTGTAGTTAAGCCTTTATTTTCTTGTATGTTGTTTTTATCGTATGTTTAATTTGCGTATTTTGTGTTTAATTTGCACGTGTTTAATTTTAGGGCAAATAGGACCTTGGTAGATATAATTATTACTTTATTGATTGCTTTTTGCATGCTCACTTCCTATGTTAGTGGATATATATGAAATCGATCTAAACTGCCTGATGAAAATCATTTTGTTAAAATGAATAAAATTTGGTACCGTAAGGGCACTAATTAGTCAATTAGTGTAATTAAGTCCCCGACTCTAGATTTTCCGGTTGCGTAGGAAGTGAGGTACACTCCCATGCCTTACTTGGTTTCTAGCCGACCCCAATAGGCTAGTGGCGACTCCATTTGTGCAAAATTTCAAAAAATATCCCAATGTCACGCGGGGTATGGGCTTGGGAGAGTCCGCGCTTAATCATGGGTCTTAGGCCCATCCTTTAGGCAATATTCCTAAACCTGTTCCCTCCTCCCGAGGGGTAGGTCGCGACAGCTTGGCGACTCCGCTAGGGACTTAGTTTTAAACCTTAGAGGACTTAGGCCAAAATTAATCTTGTTCAAAAATATTTTTGTTTGGCAAGCGAAAATATCATGTACATCCATAACATATTGAACGTTGAATGTTGAATGCTTATGGGAGTTATAAGGGGCGGTGATTTCTAACATTTGTTTTGTAGGGTTATAAGAGTGAATGGTTTATTCATGTTTGAAGTGCTGATTGTTTTTTTAAATTGTTATGCATGAGTCTCCTGCATTGCACTACACCATAGCACACACAACCTGCCGCCGGACCTGGGCCGCACAGGATCACCCAGGATGGTGTTGAGGTGGATACCACTCCGACTACAACCGCGTAGTACGAGTCGCCCACCTTAACCCCGAAATTTCTTTCTTCACGTCGAAGATACCCACCACGGTCCGCAACCGCGCGACACGGGTTGGTTCTTTGACGGCCGAGGCATGGGTAACCCGACCTAGCCGCAACCTTGCTTGGTTGGTCCGGTGATCCCATGGCTCCATTTTGAGCCATTTAGAGTAGAAATTGAACCACCGTTCATGCGTATGTCTATGTCATTGGCTTTGCTACTCAATGAGTATGGTAAGATTCTCAAATTCCCTCTTTCGTAATTTACTTATTCGCTTTCTTTTTTGGTTGGTTCATGGCAAATTAGGTTGATCGTAACTGCGAGTAGTAGACGATGGGGATACCCGAGCTTCACATCATTGCTACCCCGAAAGCCGAGCTTCGCACATGGTGGGATAGACTAGACCCGACCGGTCATGATTGGGTGCGATCCTATGTCGGACGATTACTTCCTCTCTTAGAAATAGAAACTCATTATGGCGTTGTACGAGCATTGGCACATGTCTGGTGTCCCGAGACTTGCACATTCATGTTCGGTGACCACGAGCTTACTCCAACCCTAGAAGAATACAGTGTTGCCATGGGAAAGCCTTTGGTGTCAGAGTTAATTGGTCCACCTATAGGGGCTGAGCATGTATCGACCTTATCGATTTCCTTAGGATTAAGGAGGGTGACGTGAGGAAAGTTTTGAAAGCTTATCGCAAGACTGCCCGTTTTCATTCCTAAACGAGCTTTTTCAAAATGCCCCATCTTTTCAAAAGAATAGGATCTTCTTGTTAGCTTTCTTCGGGTTCGTGTTATTCCCACATTGTAGGAACGCTATTAACCCTTCCATGGCATGGGTAGTTCGGGAGGTATGTATGGGAAAGGGCTTTGTTAACGCCGTTTTGACTGAAACTTTTCTTTCCCTCACCCGTTTTAAAGAAAACAAAAACAAAACTTTCCATGCTCCTCCTGAACTCTTGCAAATCTGGTTCTTCTCTCACGTTAAAGGGTTTGGTAGCTTAATGACTGTGAATAACATCTCGACTCTAGCCACCCTATCCTGAAGTTTAAAGATAGGAAGACGTTCGCCCCCGATTATCATTATTCCGAGTGGTTAGCTTTCATGACCAACCCTGGACCTGAAGATTTCCAATGGCATGCCAAATGGCTCCGAGTTCGAGAAGCGCGTTTCGTGTGTGGGCTTACTGGACCTGTTCCTTTATTGGGAATTACTGGAGTCACTGAGTATTACCCGACTCGGGTCGCCGCGATTCCAAGAGGTTCAACGACTTCCACCGACGATTCAAGAAGACCCGCTTAGGATAGACTTCATTGACGGATGCCATGACCACGAAGACTCCGTCGTGTTAGTTAAGTCAATGTGGGATATGTGCCACCCTCGGAAGCCGATATGGCACGAAGAGGAGTTGGAAGGGCAAGAGAAGACTTATTGCGCCACGATGGAATATATCCTTAGGCACAAAATCCCAAAGAGCCTACGCCCGAAGATTCCCGACGTGCCATTAAAGACCACCCACCAAGCCGAGATCAAGCGCCTCAAAAGGAAGCTCGAAGAAGCCGAGGAGCGCGCCTCGAAGTTGGCCCGAGTTAGTGGGGCTGCCACAAGCGGGAGCTGTCTTCGTTAGTTAGATTGAGTCAAGTGAGATATGTAATGGGCCCATGCCCACATGTGTTACAATGTTAAAGAGTTGGTCTCATGTTGCAATATCGAGGATAGGACTCATGATTAGCTTCATTTGTTTGAGCGGTTCTCCCTCATGTCTTTTCTTGCGTTATGTAGCAACCTTACTTTCAATCAAATGAACAAATTGGGGCGATTAGATCTTTGTCATGGACCGACCGCCTAACTATTACTTAATGCTTATATATGCTTATCTATCATTGTCCAGGTACTAAGAGGTTGTCTACTTTCGTCCAACTGTCAACACGGCTAAGAGGAGATCTCCATTCGTACTCGCGCAAAAGCCGGGATGGAGAATGAGGATGTCGCATACGCGTGGCCAACATGGAGAACCGGTTGGCTCAACTCACCGCTTTGATGGCCGAGATAAGCCGAAAAATCGTGAACCTCCGGCCCGGCCATAGCGGGAACCTCTACTCCCGTTTTGTCAGGACCAACTCCACCCTCAGCTGGAGAACCACATGTCACCAATCCTGCTGAAAAAGGTGCTTCTGAGGAGGCCCCTTCTGTTACGCCTGTGATCGTCAATCTGGATCCACCTCCAAAAGAGGGATCCTCCACCCGTTTCGACGAAGAGAATGCAAGACGCTTGGCTAAGATGGAGGAGCGACTTTGTGTCCTCCAAGGATATGAGATGAAGGGAGTGGACAAGCTAACCCCATATGCTAAGGTGAAAGTACCCGAGAATTTCAAAGAGCCGGAATTCACAAGAAAATATGATGGCACCGGCTGTCCTATAACCCACCTCAAATACTATATGAGGAGGATGGCTCGCTACTCCGACAATATTCCGCTCCTCATCCATACGTTTCAAGATAGCTTAGACGGTCCTGCCCTGTCGTGGTTTATTGCACTGGATATTGAAGAGCTCCTTGGATGGGATGACCTCGCTGACGAGTTTTTACAGCAATATAAATTCAACTCTGAGATTGTCCCTACAAGAGAGGAGTTAGTTCGGATGGAAAAGAGGAGGAATGAATCGTTTAAAGCGTTCGCCCAAAGGTGGAGAACAATGGCATCGCAAGTGAAGCCTCCACTGAGTGAGAAAGAAATGAGGCAGCTCTTCTTGAGGACTATGCCATCTGACTATTTTCAGGGATTAGTGTACTCTGGTTGCCAAACTTTTTCCCAGTTGGTGGAGGTTGGCGAAGGGGTTGAATGGGCAATAATTGATGGAAGAATATCTACGGGGAATAGCAAGAGGTTCACAACGAGGAAGGACAAGGAGACGGCGGTTGAAGTGGCGTTTATTCAGGAGCCAACTGCACCTAAATCGATGTCGATGCCTTCGCAAAAGCCTAGAGCTATGCAAGGAAGCGGGTCACAGGGATTTGACGGAAGCAGGAAGTTCCCCCGAAAAGAATTCACACCTCTACCCCGACCTCTATCAAAATTGTTACCTATCCTCTTTGAAAAGAGATTGGTAGCCAAGGAAGTACCTAGAGACAACCCTCCAAGATTCCCAGGCTTCGATGTGACCAAGACGTGTGAATACCACATGGGAGAAAGGGGGCATGATGTCGATAATCGCTACACACCGAAATTGAAAGTTCGGGGAATCTCTTTGGATAAAGGAAAGTTGACCTTTAAAGAAGCTACGCCCAACGTGCAACAAAACCCTTTGCCTGATCATGCTGAAGGAGTGAATATGATTCTCGGGGAAATGCAAGTGAACGAGCGACCTCTTGCGGTGGATGTCCCTAAACTATATGAGGCTCTTGAGCTAGCTGGGCACTATGAAAGAGGGGAGGACATAACCATGGAGAAAAAACTAGAACGTATCCGCAAAATGATAGACATGAGGGTAATCCGAAATGTCAACAAAGAACAAAGACAACTACCCATGACTACACCATCTGTGATTAGCTCATCATCTCACGATGCTACTTGCGACTGTGAAGTGAAGAAAGCTAAGCCTCCGATCCCAGAGGAGGGTGAACAAGTGGCGATAGAAGACAACGCATTGAGAACGGATTTTGAGGGAACCTTTCGGAGCCAGGATCTCCTAAGGAAGATACGTGAGAAGGGTGAAGTGTTCGACACATTGGGTCAACCAAGCGGAAAATATGACTACTACGTGAAATATTCGCCGCCTCGAGTTTCTTTGACGATCCTAAGAACATTGTCCCCGATGGATGGGGGTATGGATGATCCGATGCCACGAGAGGAGGGGCTGGTCACTATGATTGCCCCGGTAGTGATAGAATTGCACGATGAGGATCGCACTAGTGATGTCGAGATGGAAACCACCGAGCCAATGACGATTGACCTTATGGTCGAAGAATTATCGCGATCGAAATCTTGGAGGAAAGCTCGACGCGGTCGTGATCGAATTGCCACCTCAAGGAAAGGACGATGTGATAATGCTAGAACCTCCCTTGGAATTCAACACCAAAGCGGTACCCTGGGATTACGGGACAAAGGAAGTAGATACTGTTACTCGATCAGGTCGTTGCTATGCGCCTGCTGGAGGAACCGAAAAGAAAGCCGTGACGGAGGAGGACGCGAGGCAATTCTTAGCCGTGGTGAAAACGAGCGAATTTAACGTAGTGAATCAACTGCGAAAAATGCCAGCCCAAATCTCCATCTTGGAGTTAATTCAATCTTTTGAAAAGCACAGAAATGCCCTGTTGAAGGTCCTTAACGAGATACATGTCCCGGAAACAATTGATGACGCCCAACTACAGGAGTTCGTGGGGACCATCCTCCTGAAAGATTAGATCGCCTTCACTGATGAAGACCTCCCTGCTGACGGAGGTGATCACACAAAGGCGCTGCACATTTCAGCGAAGCACGATAGCACCGTTGTCTCTAGAGTGTTGATTGACAATGGCTCCGCGCTAAATATATGTCCATTAACTACACTCCACCGCTTAGGTGTTGAGATGGAAAGGATACGTCCAACTAAGTCTACTGTGCGCGCATTTGATGGGATGAGGAAAGAGGTGCTAGGAGAAATTGAGTTAGAACTACTTATCGGTCATGTGCTTTTCTCGGTACCATTCCAAGTTCTAGATATACCAACTGCCTTCAACTTTCTATTGGGGAGACCATGGATTCACACAGCGGGTGCTGTTGCCTCCAGTCTTCATCAGAAAGTACGATTTGTGGTGGAGAATAGACTCATCACTGTGCACGGGGAAACAGACTTCAAGGTGTACCAAGAAACGGCAATCCCATACGTAGAACCCGAGTGCAAAGAAGAGTCAAGCTTTCAGACTTTTGAGTTGGTGTCTATGGTCCACGTTCCTGTGGGCTCTTGCATGGGCACTCCTGAATTATCCAAGCCGGCCCTGGCGGTAGGGAAGATTATGCTAGCAAATGGGTACAATCCTGGAGTTGGTCTAGGGTTGCATGGACAAGGAATTTGAAAGCCTATCGAGGCTCGAAGAGTTCTAAGGAGAAAAGGCTTAGGGTTTGTTGGAGAGCGTGGAGGCCGTGGTAATGGAGGAGGCCGCAGCGAATGTGGAGGTTGAGGCACCCGAAGAGGTCGAGGTGAACGTGGAGGCCGAGGCGACCACGGAGGTCGGATTATAAGAGATAGAAGTTGCCAGAGTATTTTCCCTCCTCCATTAAAAGAAACATTCCCAGGACCCCCGAAAATGCTGATCGAAGAAGATGGAGCTATTGACGGTATAGCCGAGATGTTTGAAGAGAATATTGTATGCACCATCCTAGCTTGTGAGGAGGCTGAATCTTCTGGGAGCATCGCCGACCCTTGAGTAGGACGGTTCTAGCTCAACGTAGCTTTTTACTCTATGTTTTCTTCCCCTGCGTGGGAACTCGTTGTTATTTCAATTTGTTTGCTTGAGTCGCATATGATGTAAACTCTGTTAAGCCCTTGACTTTGAGCCGTTGGTCTTGGGTGGAATATGTTGTAATACGGCCTTATCATTTCCCTTTCAATGAAGATGCATGTTTTATTAAGGACATGTGGAAGCACACCAAACCTGGTTCTATGATGGTCGAGGGCTAAGCTTCTACATGCTTCCTAGTTTCATAATTTCGTAAGAGCAAGGAAATCTGAGGATATGAGGATGAGCTCTCGAAATAGTTTTTCAAAAACTATTTGAAAAACCATTCGCAAATGACACGTTTTATTTATTATTAATGCATACTAACTCATCTCATCGCATCTCAGGCATTACATTGTGCATAATCATGACAAAGATTCATGTGACTCGGATTCACGTGAGGGAGATCTTTTAGAATACGATGCGATGAAGATCGAAAGGGATCGAGCGGATTTGGAATCGACATGAGGGATCAAAACCGCCGATAGAAGAGCAAACAGTCACCATAAATTTGGGCGATACACAGAATGTCAAGGAAATAAAAATTGGGGCATGTCTCTCGAAGTTAGAAGCGGAACGAATGATTAATCTCCTAAACGAATACCAGGATATATTTGCCTGGACTTATGCCGACATGCCAGGGTTAGACCCTGATATTGTAGAGCATGCCCTTCCGACCGATCCTGATGTGCCACCTAAAAAACAGAGGCTTAGAAGAACGAAGCCAGAGTTGTCTAAGAAAATTGAAGAGGAAGTCATGAAGTTGTTAAAAGTGGATTTCATTGAAGTGTCACACTATTCGATTGGATAGCAAACATTGTACCTGTCATGAAAAAGGATCGGCGAGTCAGGGTGTGCGTAGATTATCGTGACCTGAACCGAGCTAGTCCAAAAGACGACTTCCCGCTCCCGCATATTGATGTCTTAGTTGATAGTACGGCAGGATTTGAGTTATTCTCCTTCATGGATGGTTTTTCTGGATACAACCAAATTCGTATGAAGGAGGAAGATAGGAGCAAAACATCGTTCATAACTCCTTGGGGAACTTTCTGCTACAAAGTGATGCCTTTTGGTCTGAAGAACGCTGGGGCAACGTATCAAAGGGCCATGGTCACGTTGTTTCATGACATGATGCACAATGAGATTGAAGTATATGTGGATGATATGATCGCGAAATCAAGACGAGGCGAAGACCATGTTGAGGTCTTGCGGAAAGCTGTTCGAACGTCTTCGGAAGTTCAAGCTACGCCTCAATCCCGCAAAATGCGTTTTTGGAGCGAAACTGGAAAGCTCTTAGGGTTCATGGTTAGTAGCAAGGGCATAGAGATTGACCCGTCAAAGGTAAAGGCTATCTGTGATTTACGACCCCCGACTACCACAAGGGAAGTCCGCAGTTTGATGGGACGACTCAATTATGTAGCGAGGTTCATCTGTCAGTTGTCTGAAACAGCGAAGCCATTCTTCAAGCTCCTGAAAAAGAATGCAAGGATTGAGTGGGATCGAGTGCCGAACGCCTTTGAGAAGATAAAACACTATCTCACTCACGCCCCGATCCTAGTGCCTCCTCTCCCTAAAATTCCCCGGTTCGTACTTAACCATACATGACGAATCATTGGGAGCCATGCGCACGTAAAAGACCAAATGACAAAAGAGAATGCGCGATATACTACTTGAGCAAGAAGTTCACCATTTCGGAAATGAACTACACGAAGTTGAGAGAACTTGCGTGGCTTTAATTTGGGTTTTGCAGGCCGCGGCAATACACGCTTCATCACCGAATCTTACTGGTGACCGAAAACGATCCCATCAGGTATCTCTTAGAGAAGCCGGCATTAGTGGGCAAGTTGGCTAAATGGCAAATCTTAATTTCAGAGTTTGATGTTCAGAGCCTAGGACAAAAGTCTGTTAAAGGTCGCGCCATAGCAGACATGTTAGCGGAAAGTTGCAAGGGGTTCGGAGCATCTGATGAAGATGGTGACGCAGAGGAACGAATTCTACTTGTATCCAGTGACACATGGACAATGTACTTCGATGGCGCAGTTAACTTAGCTGGGTCTGGTACTGGGGCGGTCCTTATTTCCCCAGATGGACAACACTACCCTGTCGCCGCTAAATTGACATTTCCTTGTACAAATAACATCGCTGAATATGAAGCATGCATTCTCGGTCTTCAAGCCGCCATTGATATGAAGATTCGCAAGCTACAAGTTTATGGTGATTCAACCCTTATCATCTTACGGCTGCACCGAAGGCAAATGGCGAACACATGATTCTAAATTGATTCCATATCATGAGTTCCTTGGAGAGTTGACGGAAAAATTCCAAGAAATATCATTCGAATACTTACCAAGGTCTCAAAACCAGTTCGCTGATGCCCTAGCTACCTTATCTTCGATGTTACAAGTAGCTGGCGGCTTGGACATTGAACCGTTGAGAATTGAAATCCTTCGGCGCCGGCTCATTGTATGACGGTTGAAGAGGAACCAGATGGACAACCTTGGTATCACGACATCTTGAAGTATCTACAGAAGGGTGAATTCCCCGAAGGAAGTGAAGCAGCAGACATAAAGCATTTGATAAAGTTAGCATCAAAATTCTTCACCAGTGGAGATGTCCTCTACAAAAGGTCCTTCGACTCGACATTACTAAGGTGCGTCGATGCCAAAGAAGCCAATCGTTTGATGAAAGAAATACATGAAGGGGAGTGTGGCCCCCACATGAATGGTCACTTCTTGGCGAGAAAGATCATGCGACTTGGCTACTACTGGTTGACAATGGAATCTTGATTGCGTACAACATGTGCGATGTTGTCACCAATGCCAAATTTATGGGGATAAGATAAACGCTCCACCAAATGAGCTTCACCAAATGTCCCAATCTTGGCCCTTCTCTATGTGGGGAATTGATGTGATCGGGCCCATCAATCCCAAGGCGTCAAATGGACATCGATTTATCTTGGTGGCGATCGACTATTTTACGAAGTGGATTGAAGCCAACTCGTACGCCAATGTCACTGCCAAGAATGTGGCCAAATTCATTCGCCGCGATATTATTACCCGTTATGGGGTACCAGAGGCGATCATCACTGACAATGGATCCAACTTAAACAACAAAGTTGTAAATGACTTGCTTGATGAGTTTCGAGTTCGCCATTTGAACTCATCACCATATCGTCCTCAAATGAATGGGGCGGTTGAAGCGAAGCAAATAAGAACATAAAGAAGATCCCGGCAAAGACGGCTGAAAATTATCGTGATTGGCACGAAAGGCTTCCTTACGCACTGATGGCATACCGAACATCTATTCGCACCTCCACAGGGGCAACTCCTTTTTCGTTAGTATATGGAATGGAGGCTGTCCTGCCTATAGAAGTCGAGATTCCCTCGTTGAGGGTCCTTTCTCAGTCGAAGCTCAATGAAGCCGAATGGATACAGCAGAGGCATGACCAGCTAAACATGATTGATGGGAAGAGGCTAAAAGCAATGTGTCATGGTCAATGCTATCAGAAGCGGGTCGCGAAGGCCTTCAATCGGAAGGTTCGTCCTAGGCACTTTGAGATCAATGACTTGGTGCTAAGAAAAGTGTTGCCAATCATCCCCGACCCTCGTGGCAAGTTCGCCCGAACTATGAGGGACCTTATGTTGTTAAGAAGATCCTCCCGGTGGTGCTATGGTTTTAGTTGAAATGGATGGTCGTGAACCTGTCTAAGCCCGTAAATGCCGATCTTTGTAAAGAAATATTTCCCATGAATGAGATCGAGGCCGTAGAGCCATTTTGCACATAATCCGAGTCACATGGCATCATGCATGTCATGCATACATCACATACATGCATATTTATCTCGTATTTCGGGTATCCAACCAACTCGATGAAGTTACAACGAGAATGAAAGAAATTGATCGTTGCCCCGAAAGGTTGATTCGAATGGCTACCCAACCTCGCAAAGGCAGTCGGGTATTCCTTTTTATGCTTAAAAAAAAAAAAACAAACAAACAAACAAAAAAATCGAAAATGATGAAAGAGATGAATGAATGAAAAGTAGAGCGCCTAGTGTCATTCATATTGTCGATTCGATTGTTGTTAATTGTGTCTTCATGAGGGGAACTTCATATGAGTGATTTTGACAAAACTAAAAGGGAATGTTAATCATGCCAAATAAGAAGTGCTTAGAATGAAGAAAAGTAAGCCATTTCCAAACACGTCCTTCAAACACTTTTGAGAGTTGAGTGGAAAACGACTTCCTCTTAGGACGAAGGATTCATTTGCATTGAGCGCAAAGATCGAAATGATAAAGGCATTTCATTCATCAATCCCAAGCACTGAACTGACATCTTGCTAACACCCTTTCGGCTAAATAAGGATGATCCTTCAAAGTACCCTTGTTAAGAACAACCCTACATTGAGGTAGCATAGGAGGTTACGAGCGTGTTGTAGAGCGAAAGATTGAGAAAGATTCTATTATTTTCACTTACATCAATCTTCTAATGATAGCTTCAGAGGAATTCTCATTAGAGCTTGACTCATCCTATTGTGAAGAAGAGCATTTCTTTCTCTACCCAAACACTGATATCCATTGCTTTAACCAATTTGGGCTCGATTATTCATTTTCGAACCATGAGTGGTGATCATCTCCCTTCACTGGGGCAAGGCATAAGAATTGATCAAACACAATTGACAGTCACGAGAAAATGTGAAAAAGAAAAATCTCGAAAGTCATAAGAGCTACAACAGTTCAAAGAACACAAAGTTTGACAAACTATGGGGTATGAAAAAAGCAGTGTGCCTGGTAAAAGCAAGGCCAATACCCAAAAAAAAAAAAAAAAAAAATCATCATTGCAAGAGCAAAAGACATTAGTGGAATGAGCAAAGCTCCCATGCATAAATGATTAGTTAGCGGACTTTTGAAATGTCTTTGTGTCTCAAAAGCCAAATGCTTTTGAAAGGTCGAGTGACCTGGTTATGATGCCATGATGATCACCGACTATTAAAAACCCTCTTGAAAATTTTAAGCCTTTCGAGCCTCACCCAAGCCAACATTACAACCCTCTTCCGAAGTCTCTTCTGATTGGGATGGTTTAAGTAAGGATGAGAATGCCACAAAGAAGTTACCGCGGAAGGAGTGGAGATAATTCTATCTTGTCTTACCTTCCAAGTGCTCGACTCGTAAACCCAATGAAGATAATGACCAATGTTCCTTTATTGGCCTCAAAGCAATAATTCCTTTGTTTAAGCCCTAACCAAGCCTATATTACGGTCCTTTCAAAAGACCCTTTTGATCGATCATATTGTGCTCATTACGAATGTTTCGGAAGCCTTCGACATAGGTTATGTGAGACACCCTCGAAACCAGTTATCTCCCACGTGAATGGATGAGATCAAATAGCCATTTTATTGAGAGTGTGTGAGAAACTCTTTCGACTAAGAAGCTCTAGTTTGGCATGATTAATGATCATTTTTCATGAGTTATAGTCATTCTAATGAGAACTTGCTTCCTAGAAAATTTGATGATTAATGATGCATTCTCGAGCAAGATGACAACTTTGCGTCACATGATGATAATTGACATTGAATGTTTCTCAAGGGAATCAGACTTAACTCGATTAGCTTGTTCGATTAACGCTGTAATATTGCTCACACGTCTCTTAATGACGTCTCTAACGACATTTGCTCAAGTTGAGTTTAACAGGATTCCTTAGTGAAGTCATGCAGTTTTCAAGGGGTGAGTGGATGCTTCTCCCCAAAAATCAAAAGTTCGTGGTCAACCTCAAACATTGCCATCTCCAAAGGTTCATGGTTAGCCTTAAATCATGCCATTTCCACACGGTTCGTGGGTCTATCCTTAAACCACAAGGTTGGTGGGTCTATCCTTAAACCACGGGGTTGGTGGCTTTCCTAAACCACACGGTTTGTGGGTCTATCCTAAACCACACGGTTGGTGGGTCTATCCTTAAACCACACGGTTCGTGGGTCTATCCTTAAACCACACGGTTCGTGGGTCTATCCTTAAACCACACGGTTGGTGGGTCTATCCTTAAACCATGGGGTTGGTGGCTTTCCTAAACCACACGGTTTGTGGGTCTATCCTTAAACCACACGGTTGGTGGGTTTATCCTTAAACCACAGGGTTGGTGGTTTTTCCTAAACCACAGGGTTCGTGGGTCTATCCTTAAACCACAAGGTTCGTGGGTCTATCCTTAAACCACGGGATTGGTGACTTTTCCTAAACCACGGGGCTTGCAAATTCATCCATAAATCATGCTTGTACGCATCCGGTTGAAACCTATTTGTACATGGTGAGACCTTTCTTACAGTCAAACTCATTATCATACAATAAGATTTTCCCATCTCAGTTGAAGGCTTTTTTCTCACAAAGCAAGGTTGTCCTTCTATCCCCTTTTCTCATCGGCGGCCCCTAATCGTCATCGTCCATGGACAAAATTTAGGTGTCTCTCGTCTTTGAAAGGAATCTCTTCGAGATCCCGTTCAAAGAGGGGCAGCTGTTGACACCTAAATTTCGGCATTAGGAGCATTTGCGTCACTAGTTTTAAAATTTATCAAAAAAAAATTTAAATGAAAAATTCGAAATTTTTAAAAAAAAAAGAAAAAAAATATATATATAATAAAAAAAAGAGAGAAGAGGAAAGAAAAGTAAAAAAAAATCATTAACGTATCGCGTTTTCATCATTGCGCGGCATCTTAAATGGTATTTATTTCTCCGAAATTGTCAAAACAAAAAAAAAGTTTTTTTTTTTTGAAAAAAAAAAAGGAGTATAAAAATCGAATGAGGCCGAGTATATGAGTCTTCTTCTCGCATGGGCTCGCCCACATATCTCTTTTCCTTTTCTTTTTTTTCGCACTTGGGCTGGCCCATCTCCTTTTATTTCAACCCGGCCCATACGCATATCATCTTCCTCCCCTCACAACATCCATGCTTCTGGAAAAAAGAGAAAAAATGAGGTACAAGCGGAGGAACGGAGGATCGCAAGGGCAGAGGATCGCGAAGGCGGAGAACGGCGTGATCCCGTGGTCGGAGATCAGCGGCCGCGACAGCCGGGCGGTGGCAGGAGCCATGCGCGCCTGTCGTTGGCCGAGCTTTTAAAAGGAAGAGAGCAAACAGTAGATGGGGGGGGTTTTTGACGGCTGTTTTTTGGTAAAGAGAAAAAGAAAGCATCGCATTGGAGAGCAAGCTTGAGAGAGGGAGAGACGATCGGGGAGAGAGCATTTCGTCATTGTCCGAAGTCGAGGGAGAGAGAGCGGGGAACACCGAAGAGCAAGCTCGGGAGAGTGTTTGGTCGTCGTTGGAGGTCCGTTCATCGCCGCACCCTCTTCTTGAACCGGTAGGCTTTGTTTTGAGCGTGTGTCTCTTGTTTCTTGGGAGGCGTCGGGCCGGAACTCGTGCCGACTAGTTCGCGCAAGTTTCGGTCCGAGCCGGTCTTCCCGGTAAGCTACTAGCTATTCTAGTATGCAATAGCAGTTTAGATTTGTCTCACGTCTCTATCATGTGTAAAATCCCCGCGCTAGTCGCGCACGCCAAGTGCTTGTGAAAATGCTTAAATGATATCTAAGTTCGCAAGTTTGTTGAAGCCTGGAGATGGTTGTTCTTCGTTTATGTCTGCATTCCGACTTGATTAAGCTGGTCCGTGAGCGGATCTTTAGTATAGCTTGTGCGTGTAGTGTGGATGTACGCCCCAAATCTATGTCCCAAGTGAGACTAGGTTCCTTTTGTTAACTGGTGCATACTATATGTTCGACTAAACGCCTCAAAGAAGGCCGAAGGCTAATACTTTTTTTTTAACCGGAGATCAACCCGTCTTTACTTTTGTAACGGTTCTTCAATGTTTAAGTCATGTGTGCTGCTGTGCTTTGGTGTCATTTTCATGAAGTGGCGTTGTATCGTCAAATCGGCAAGTGTTTCCCCTCGCGTTGAATGTCGCTTGGTTGCCGGAGAAAATGGCCGACGGCGGTTGACGCCGGTCGAGGCGGGCGACCGTTAGGTGGTGGTCGCCGGCGACGAGTGGCGCCTATTATTCCGACCGGAGCTAGTGTGTGGGCTTGCCTTGATGAAGAATAGCTTCGGGCATGGGAAACCATCGAAGAAGAAGAGGGGCGTAGAGAATAAGAAAAAAAACGAAATAAAAGGGTAGTGAAAAGAAATAAGAAAAAAAGTAGAAGAGTTGAAGACGTGCAGGGGCAAGCACGAAAGAAGAAGAAGACCAAAAAATTGAAAAAGAAAGGAAGATGTTGGTCTCGTGAAGGAGAGAGTCAGAAGGAGGTGGGAAAGAATAAAAAAAAGAGAACAAAGAAAAGCCAGAAAAATGACAAAGCAAAAATTAAAAAAGAAGAAAAGAAGAAGAAAACCCTAAAAGAGAAGAAAAGACAGTAGGTGGGGGTTGTTCGTAAGTGTCAGAGGAGATGAGGGAAAGAAAAAAGGGAGGAAAAGAAAAACCTAAAAAAAGGGGAAGAGAAAAATCAAAAAAAAAAGGAAAAGCAAAATAAATAAAATAAATTAGAAAACTAAAACGGCAAAAGCTGGCCTCGGGAAGGACCATTGGGCAGAGCGTGCAGGGGAAATGATGAAGTGGGAAAAGATAAAAAAATTAATTAATTACAAAAGAATTTTTTTTTTTAAAGAAAAGCTGTAAAAAAAAATGTTTCTTTTAATCCAAAAATGTTGGATCCGGGTTTGGGTTGGGTCCACGGGCCGGATTGGGTTTACCCGTCCGAGCCCATTTTATTGAAGTATATTAATATTAAATATTAAATATATATTAAAATTTAAAAAAAATTCAAAAAATTTTCCGAAATTTCAAAAAACTCAGAAAACATTAAAAATTCGACTTTCTTTAAAAAAAAAATCAATTAAAAAAATTTTAAAATTTATTTTTTTTAAAAAAAAACAAAAAACAAAAAAAACAAAAAAACAAAAATTTTCGAAAATCCAAGAATGATAAGGTTTGGTCAGGAATTGCTATGCATTGTCGCTTTAGTGTAGTTAAGCCTTTATTTTCTTGTATGTTGTTTTTATCGTATGTTTAATTTGCGTATTTTGTGTTTAATTTGCACGTGTTTAATTTTAGGGCAAATAGGACCCTTGGTAGATATAATTATTACTTTATTGATTGCGCACCTGCATGCTCACTTCCTATGTTAGTGGATATATATGAAATCGATCTAAACTGCCTGATGAAAATCATTTTGTTAAAATGAATAAAATTTGGTACCGTAAGGGCACTAATTAGTCAATTAGTGTAATTAAGTCCCCGACTCTAGATTTTCCGGTTGCGTAGGAAGTGAGGTACACTCCCATGCCTTACTTGGTTTCTAGCCGACCCCAATAGGCTAGTGGCGACTCCATTTGTGCAAAATTTCAAAAAATATCCCAATGTCACGCGGGGTATGGGCTTGGGAGAGTCCGCGCTTAATCATGGGTCTTAGGCCCATCCTTTAGGCAATATTCCTAAACCTGTTCCCTCCTCCCGAGGGGTAGGTCGCGACAACGTTCAATGTGGCTAGCAATTATCTCTATCCTCTCATTAGTATTTTTACAAGAAAGAGCCAAAAGTGCCTACAATCTTAACTAACCTAGTAACCCACTTTGTTTGTTTTAGCCATTTTTCTTCTTAAAAGATAATAATTGTTTGTATATGAGAAGATGATAGCAGCGATAAGTTTTGACTTTCACCATTAATTGTCTCATCATCATGATTCTCACATTACTCATGTTCAATAGCCGCATGAGCTTTTGAAGGGTTTTCCTCGAGATTTCCCTTGACATGGTTTTTTAGAATATGGTTGCTAGTCGACCATATTATGGGAAGGACTTTCTTCTCAAAGAAGAAGTGCCTGGATAGGTCTACAAATAAAATATATTATGTTATTAAAAAAACAAGCAGTAAAGAATAAAAAATGAGAAAAAGTGACACAAACCTTGTAATATTTTTGTCAACTATCATTTGAATGAATATCAACACAATACTTTTCATGATCCCACCCAAAACTACTTTGACCCTTTAAGTCATATATATATATATATTGATATTCATAATCAACCTAGCATACCTTACGAGTGCTCATGGCCACCGTTGACCCGACAGGCCCAACAGAAACCACCGACTATACCTGGAGGGAGGCTAGCACAGGATTCCAACACCATGGCCCCTCACTTAAGACATTTTAGCAACACAAGGATTCGAACTCTTGACCTCAGCATTGAAGGTTATATTTGATTGTACATTTTTTTTCAAGTTTTTCATCTTCAACTCCATATGAGAATTACCCCTGATGCCAAAATTATGGAACTTTTCGTCAAACCACTTTTCTAGTATTATCATGTAACCACGCTTAAGTTGTTATCAGTTTTCATTCCTAGTGCAACTAGTTCTTCAAGACCATCTAGAAATGCATTTTCCTCCTTTATTTCCATACATGTTGGTCTCTTTTTGTTTTCTTTCCTTGAGTATGACTAAAATCGCTACCTTTCGTTCCTAATAATGTGTGATTGTAATTAACATGGATTCCTCACCTCAACTAATATAACCAACACAACACATAGACAAGCCTTGATGATTGTTGTTTAAACAACAAAAGGATATGGACAACGGGCTAGGTCACAAACAACATATTAAAAACATACACAACATTTATAGCCAAGAATCTAGCATGTTCTTAACTTGTACAACATTCATGCCAAAAAATTAACATATTTTTAAGGGATAAGTGCAATAGAAATCCTAAAACTTGTTACGAAAATACAATTGAGTCCTAAACTTGCAAAAAGTGCAATCAAGTCCTAAAACTTGTCGAATTAGTTTAATTGAGTCCTAAAGTTAGCACCGTCAAACTTACTAACGGAAAATGCTGAAATGGTGCGGACGTGGCATTTTAAATGAATTTTTATTTTCCATGTGTATTTTTAAAATTATTTTTTATTCAATTTTTTTAAAATTAGATTTAAAAACTAAATTTTATTTTTAAAAAAACTATTAAAGAAAAGAGAAAATGGCAACTCCTCCACCGTCGCCCGCCCCTTGTGGTGGCCGGCATGCCCAGATTTGGGCACCCTCGCCGCGCTTGGTGAGGGTCGCCAGCCCTCACGTGGGGCCAATGAAGCCTCACCTTGGTCGGGCAAAGTGGTCGGCGACCGTCATCGGCTCCTCCAGCGATGGGCGGTAATGGCGGCAGCGGAGGAGTTGCCATTTTGTCTGTTTTTTTTAAAACAATTTTTAAAATAAAATTTAGCTTTTCTTTTTTAATTTTTAAATCTAATTTTGAATAAAAAATAATTAAAGGAGCCATGTGGAAAATGAAAATTTATTTAAAATGCCACTTCCGCATCACGCATCATTTTCCATTAATAAGTTTGACGTGTTAACTTTAGGACTCAATTGAATCAATTTGACAAGTTTTAAGACTTGATTGCACTTTTTGCAAGTTTTAGGAATCAATTGCATTTTCGTAACAAGTTTTAGGACTTTTATTGCACTTATCCCTATTTTTAAACATGTACAGCAAGAACAATAATGAATCCAATAAATTTGAGCCATGTATAATAAGAATCTTATTTCCACGAGCCTATAATGTGGTGGGTGTACAAATTCAACAAATAGCACATTTTGAAATGAATATTTTGCAAGCTAATAGTGATAATTGCAATAAACCACCATGTATTTGCATATACATTGTGTGCACTTGGGGTGTCAGGAACCGAACCGAAAAATTCGATTTTTTCGGTTCGGTTCGGTTCTCATTAAAAACCAATATTTTTTTTATTGGTTCAGTTTTTATTAGTTAACCGAACGGAACTGAACCACAAACCGATAAAAGTCAAACCATTAAAAATTCGATTCTTTTTCTGAGCCCAAATCAGCGAAAGTTGCATGGAGATGTAGTCTCTTGCTCATCCGAACGTGTCAAGAAGGAGACTAGTTGCAGAGAGCCGGTCCATTTCGGCAGAGACTCGTTTGCTCTGTTTTTTGATCGCAAAACAGAGCAATGCGAAAGAGGGAGAATGTGATGCTAGGGACCAGAGCTGATGAGAGCATGTAGAGCAAGTAGATCTCTGTGATCCGGCAATTGAATTATTTGAAAAAAGCAGAGAGTTGGAGAGAGAATATTTGCTTTGCAATATTGCTTCTAGGTCAATCAAAGCAGAAGGGAAAAAGAAGGAAGACATAGTTGGAAATGTCAGTGAACCGCTCGCTCAAAGGTCACTCCTCTTCATCCGCCGAGTTAAAAAAGTTTCTTCACCACCAATCAATGCCAGAATCCAATGATCATCATCTCTGACTACTAGCTTTCATCGTCGCATCCCATAACTGAACAGCGTGAGATCGGCCATAACAGGATGGGGGAAAATAGAGCATTAGTTTTTAGAGTTACAGAGGGTTCATTGAAAGATTTTTCTCATCGATTGCTCTCATTCTCATGTTTTCTTCGTCGATTCAATCACCATAGCCACCATCGTCTTGATGCATTGCAGAGAGACCCACCGAAAAAAAACGACATGAAAAAGAAGGGCCTGATCACGAATCCAACAGCTAAGCAAAATAAGACAATTACTTATCAATGAAGATAGATGGACGAACTCTATCAAAGAAAAATGGAAGCTTTTTGGCTGCCGTTGCCCTCAAACGAAGACGAAAAAAGGAAAAAAAGAAAGAAAAAATCGAAAACCAAAAGCAAAAAACAAAAAACCGAAAACCGAAAACCGAAAACCGAAAACCGAAAACTGAAAACCGAAAACCGAACTGAACCGAACCGAACCGTTGACACCCCTAGCAAGGACAATGCAAATGATGCTCCAACTTGAGGGAGATGCTACTTTAAAAATATGGATATATTGATGTCACACTTACGAGTTATGCTAATACCCAATTAATAACAAATACGGGAGTGTGGCCTAGTCTAGGTATGCTCAGATTATTAGGAGTTTGATGCATTTAATGAACTATCTCAACCTAATATAGCTTATGTTGTGTGTAGATTGAGCCAATAAATATACACAATCCCAACCGTGATCATTGGACTACCTTGATTATAGTAAAGAAATAAATGAGAAGAACCATAAAATATGACATTTTATATAATAGATTTCTGACTGTATTAGGACACAATAATGCTAATCACATCTTGGATTTAGATAAGACAAAATTCATTTGTGGATATGTGTTTATCCTTGGTGGAGTTATTGTAACTTGTAAATTAGCCAAAAGTAGACATTCCTTCGGGAATGAAATGGACACTTTATATATTTATGCATTATGATTGCCAAACGACAATAACCATTTCAAAGAATAAAACTGGACACATAAGGTAAATTGACACCTTATGTGAAGATGGGATATGTCGATTGATTATGTGAAGTTAGAGGCAAATATGGCCGATCCTTTGACTAAACCTTTGGGAAGAAAATTTAATTAATGATACATCCTAGGGAATGTGACTTGTGCTAGTTGAGAAAAATCAATAATGATGATAATCCAACATATGTGATTGGAGATCCCATAGATTAGGTTTATATGAGTAATAGCAAATCACTTAGTGATCTAGTGATACACAATAATAAGTTATTGTCCCACTTAAGGTGATAATAGAGCAAGATTGCAATGAAAGAGAGCTTGAGTTAAGCTTGTAATGAATTTCGTATCCATTATTTTTGGTGTATTAAATTGTAGTATACACTTGATGGAATCATTTATATCAGTATGGAGCAAGGCTGCTCATACGAGAACTTTGGGAAAATCTTTAAAGTTTTTAATGAATAGACTAAGCGTGCAACATGGTCTATTAGTGCAAAATTATGTTGAACAACTAAGAACTTGTGGGGGTGTATTGAAATTGTGAAAATTGATAATTCACAAAAGAAATTCTTAATTCATTGAAGTTTCAAACTTCACCACTAATTTTGTGATTTATATTTCATTTTTTCTAAGTCTAATTCATAGCCCAATAGGCACCGGTTTTGATGCATTACGTTCAATTGAGTTTAACCCAACATAATGATTTCCTTTCTTTTCAAAACCTTATCAAATATGTGGGGCATTGTTGATATTTCAATAGTTTTAAAAGTTTGAAAGCCATTGATTTGTAACAGTTTTGAGAACCATCGATTTGATGAAAAGTGGCTTGATTTTTAAGCTTGGTGAATAATGGACAGATGATTGATTTTATTTGTTTCTCAGCAACCGTCTATTTCATTGACTATAAGTAGAACCTTTAAACCAAACTCCAAATATACACACCTCAACTAAAAAATTCTCTTATATCCTTCCACTTTTTTTCCTTTATTTACTAGGTTTTACATATAATTTTATTGTTCTCGTTCTCTCTAGTATTTTATGTAAAATAAAAATAAAGGTCTATCATAATTTGGGAGGATAACCACTAGAGCCCATTGCACTGGGTTTCATTTTCCGAACAGCATAATTGTTCTTAAGGATAGTGTGTACGTATTTCAAACAATTCATTTTATTCTCTAATTTTTTTTCAATAAAGGCCAATTATGGCTTCACTGGTCTAGCAAAATTTTTTAGTGCAGTATGGAATTGACACATGACAAATCACATTTTTCTTTAGGCTATTTTTGGAAGCACGAGAGATTGGAAAATGCAAAGAAATTCTCTCAAATCTAAAAATTTTCCTTCCTCTTCATACTCACAAAAATTTTATCCTATTTCTTAATGAACTTTTTTTTTCTGCCAACTTTCCAGGTTAGTTTCCCCAATAGAGCCCTGGGTGCTAGAAGATGGGTATAGTCGGGGGGAAACAGCGGGTGGAGAGGACTTCACCCCCACCAGCCGGCGACTTCTCCACCTCCACCTCCCCCCTTCTCTATTCAATGGTTCGTCTCTTTTGGAAAGAAGAGGTCTGTTTTTCGTTGTCTATTGAGGCTGACGTGACATCACCTAGACAAGACTTCGACTTCACATGTTTGTCTCCATCATATGTTTTGCCACATAAACGAGGACATCGATTGTTCATCGAAACGTTAGGTAGGTAATTACTAATGTGCATCAATTGGAAGTCAAGGGCTTTTCCATGCATTTGTGGAAGGAATTGAAGTTTGGTTAATTTCAATTATAGTCACGCTTATGGTATAAATCACCATATGCCCGTTGTCGATTTGGCAAGCATGCATCATCATGATAAAGGAAAAGCTAAAAGTTTTAGGCTTTGTTCAGATATGCAGAGGAAGGAAATTTCGAATTTTTCTTCCACTTCTACCAGCAAAAATTAAAAAATTAGGAGGCTTTGCTTTCTTCCGCATAGGATAGCTGACCCAAATAAGGCCTCAAGTCAATTAAATTCTTACTATATGGCCACCAACTTGGATTACAATAAGTTCCTAGTACCTGCAGGAATATAGTATGAATATAGATTGGCCAGATGAACAGGAGAATTTTGCCTTTATTGAATGATAATTGCGGTAGGTGTGTGCAAGGCAAAGAGTGTTGCACACAAGTCCTTCTCGAAGCGGGCAAATTCAAATAGGAGCAAACAGGCAACGGCGCTTTTTATAATCTGGCTTTATTATTTGACCGAGAGGACAAATTACAACGACCTTTATTCGTTTAAAAAAAAAAAAAAATTAGCGCCAGCACATACCTTGCATTGCGGGAAACCTTGTACATATAAAATACAGAAATCAAAGTAAATTAAAATTTTCACTGTCTTTTCTCATGCAAACAAAGGGGGTCCAAACTCAAACACTGCTCTACAAGCAACACAATAATAGGCTAAGAAATTAAACCTATAAAGGGTAGTTAGGACAAGTCTTTTTCTTTCTTTTTGTTTTCTTGGAGGAAAAAAATTCTGTCTGTGTCCGGCTGTCATGATTAATAGTGAAAGTTGGCGGGCAGCGACGGAGCAGGAGATGGCGATTGCAGAGGCGGCGACGATGACCGGCTTCGGGGCCAGCAGCCATAGGCTCCACAGTCAACAGGGTGTAAATAGAAGGCGTCACATTCTTCGGCTGACCTTTGGAGTGGCCGATCAGGAATGCAGTTCTCTCTATCATCCTCATTCTGCAACTTGAGACATATCTCTGGCTCTCCACAAAAATAATTATCTGAATAAGTGAAGTTTTCCAACTTAGGCAAAGAGCATATGCTTTTTGGGATTTCACCGGATAGCTTGTTGTGAGCCACATTCAATTGTTCCAAGGCCCTCATGTGCCCCATCGTGTCTGGCAACTTCCCGACCAGGTCGTTGCCGCTTACATCGAAGACCGTGACGTTCTTCAGCGCCCCGATGTCTGGTGGCAAGCACCCAGTCAGCCCTGAGTTGGTGATGATGATCTGGTTGAGGGTCTTCGACATGTTTGATATGCTCGAAGGGAGGCAGCTGTTGAGGTTGTTGTTCGCGATGACGATCACAGAGACCGGGGAGTTACCGATGTTCGGCGGGAGGCTGAAGCTGAAGTTGTTGTTGTTGATGAACAAAGCGTCTAGCTTCAAGTCGAACACCCTAGCTGGCACTTTGCCACGGTATCTATTGAAGCGTATGTCAAGGAACTTGAGGGAAGGGAGGTCAAATACCACGGTGGGGAACTTGCCGGAGAGGAGGTTGTTGCTCACATCAAGCTCGAAGAGGAGGCGGAGTTTGCGGAAGCTCTCAGGGAGAGTCCCGTGGAAGCGGTTCGAGTTGATGTGGAACAGTGCAAGATCGGCGAGGAGGCCAAGGTCCTCCGGGAGCGACCCCGAGATGTTGCCATGGTTGAGGTCGATGCCGGCCACTGTGGTGAGGTTGTGCGGGTCACCGGGGGCCGGGGCACAAAAGACCCGGGTGTAGTTGCACACCTCGGGGCCACACCAGTTTCCGGTGATGTTCTTCGGGTCCGAGGTGATGGCATGCTTCCAGGCTTGAAGGGCAATGTAAGCATTGAAAAGCCTAGGGTTTGGGAAGCTTGGAGGGAAACTCAATGGAGGCTGTTGGGCATGGGAACGAGTTAGGGAGGAGAACGTGATGGAGAGGACGATAGCCAAGAGGGCTAGAGAGAGACGATCACGAGGGTTTCTCCCCATTCTGGTGAAAATGATCAGAGATCAGATTGGCGTGAACAGTTGACAGATGAAGACAGAGGCTTGATTGGTGTTATTTGGAATTTAGGGAGCGTGAGTTGGCATTTATAGGAAACGTGGGGATTGACATATCTTCGAAGAAGGCAAGATGGCGCAATTTTCGAAATTATTTTATGGAATATATAAATCGGACTACAACCCTTGACTATAATCTCAGTTGAAATCTTTTCTCAGCTATTTGCAAAAGAAAAATCTAAACAGTGAGGTCATGTGTGCTTATATATGTTAATGTTATGTTGGAGTACAGAGGGGTTTTACGCTGTGATTTTGACTACTCAATGAATGAAGGAAGCGGGATGGAAACTTCTTTGGCACTCTCTAATCAACCATTATATTTATTTAATTCGAATGGGCCTTTGTTTAGTAATTCTTCATGCAAATGGTTGAGGAGGCAAACGTAGGTGAAGTCAGGTAGTGTTGGTTGCGTTGAATTTATGAAGCGATTCGACCAAACACGCGGTTCTTTGCATTTTTTTTGCAAACCCACCCCCCACCCCCCCAAAAAAAAAAAAAAACACTAAATAAATAGATGTTATAGTAGTTACCCTAAAGTGGGACATCCTAGTTTAAGAGCTAATTTGGCAACTTTAGCCTATTTTGTAGTATTTACTAAACTTCAATGTTGGCTGCTCCAACATGGACAAGTTTAAGACAACTAGGATCATGATGAACTAATTCTTGGCATCTTCATCTTATACTCATGTCAACAGTAAGTACATTTATCATTATTAACGAGTTCCTTTCGAAAAATATCAACAAAAGAAAGTGACATGAGACATGTCGAGTTGTGTCGGGCTTCAACTATCCTAGAATAATTTTTTCTTTCATTAAAGAAATTCTGGTTGGTGATCCGCAAGGCTTTCAAGTTCGATCATGGAAAATCATGGTGGTTGTAGGGTTTTAATACGGGAATCACCCGCAATCTCCAGTTGCAAGGGACTGACCATCGGTCACATAATTCGGCACTTGTATTTTATTACGGAGAGGACACGTTCAGTAGCATTGAATAGGTAAAACGGCACGACATTTGCATTAAAGTAATTGGCTTGCCCAAGTAAACAGGTTTGGTCTGATGAAGATGTGTTTGTGAATGAAATTTAGCTTCTGTTGTGTGCCTGTATGCGTTTTAATTCCATTGATTAACCATGGTCAGAGCCCGTGAAGGACAACGTAACCTTGACTCATTCCTACAATAATAAGACAAAAAGAGAAAAGAAAAGGAAGACTTCTAGAAATGGATAAAGTTCCAGGAGATTATCCTAGTGCAGTCGACTCACCCAACACAAACCCTAGCATTCATTTCCAACTTTCCAAGCCACCGCATTCCCTATAGCTCCCAGCTTCCTCCATCCATCATGAGCCGCCATTGTCGGACCGCGGCTATCGTCGTTGGAGGCAACCCTCATTCAGCTCTCGTTCATCCACGCACATACACAAACTATCAAGGTTGCGAGTCATCGCGTGCGATTTTCATTTGAGGAAGACGCGTTCCGACCACTTCAGCGACCGACCCCGAGATTTCAGAGAAATTTTAGGAAGAATGGTTGACATCCACCGCTTCAGGGAAATGTCTCATCGTGTGAAATATGCTCGAGTAGAAAATTTATTTTAATAATGAAAAGTAATGTGAAACCACCTTCAAGTAGACGTAGTCATTGGGAGGGATCGAGCCGAGCTATACTTTGAAATTACGCCTAAGTTTTTGCCCAATCTTGCTCATTGTAAAAGTTTCATATCTAAATTTTGAGTGCATGCGGGGCTTAACTCTGGTCTAACTGAACTGAGTTTTCTTACTAAATGCCCTTGCGCAAACCCGTCTAAGAATATCATTATGCCCTTATGGCTCTCAGGCGGGGTTGGGTCGTGCTCGCGAACTGCCAGGCCTATGATTAGATGTATCATCAATACAAATAGTAACTTAATGTGGCAAATATCTATTCCATTATCATTGGAACAACTTAACAACTTAAATTTATAAGACGGACATTTTAGAATACCAAGCCCGAAGTTGAAGTTTCAAGTTCGTAGAGTAACAAACCAAGTTATTGCTCGGGGTGGCCAAACGATTAGGACCTTGCACTTCAATAAGTGAGAGGTTTTAGTTTCAATTCTTATCCGATATAATCCTCAGTTGCTCGCATGAATGTCTTTGTCTTTGACCGAATCAGGAGTACAAGCTTAGTTCATTGCCTAAAAGCTATCCCAAAGTGTCGCTGCTCTACACCAAAAAAATAAAAAATAATGATACATGTATACCGCCCGGCAGAGCAGGTGGGACTTTTTGAAGGGGCCTTGGACTCATTAAGCCTGCATTATCGATTTAAAGGCATGCAGGCTTTTGCTTTACAAAAAAATAAAAATAAAAATAATATATTTTGCTTAAAATTCTATTTCTCCTCATTAGAAATAACTGTCTTTAATCGGGATGTCAATTTGAGATATATATTAACTCCTACTTGCCAGTAGAAGCTTCTCTTGCTCTTGTATGTGCACGCGCGAAAAAGATGAAGCTGGGAAGAAAGGAGGGCCGAGTCAAGCACTCCTGAGTTTGGTAGGAGGGAAAAAAATATTGCTCGAATTAGAGAAAATAAGGGGCAAAAAATGTAAAATCAAATGGAGCAAGTAATCGTTACTAAAAAAATTAATTCTAAAGTTGTTCAAAAAAAAATTAATTCTAAAGATACATAGAGGGAGGAAGAGGTGGAGTTTCCGTTGACCTGGAGTTCATGATCTATCCAATCATGGAAGTTCCAGAAATCAAAACCCTAATTGGACAATTCTTCCGTTGTTGACTTGGGCAGATTAGGGTAGCTGAAGATGACGGTGCAAAGTCATGAAAATCAATTACAAATGATAATTAATAATTAGAGAATATGAGGAGGGTAGGACAATAAATTTAAATTTAAGATGATGCCAATGTAAATACTGAGATTGGCTACATGAAAGAATAAGGAAAAATTATTCAAAAATCATAAACCTATCGTATGGAGGTCATTTCAATCTTTTACCTTTTAAGTATGCCATTTACTCCTAAACCTTTCAACTATGCCAATTTAGTACTAAACATTGTGATGATTTGTCAATTTAGTTTTAAATATTTTGATAATTTTCCAATATAGTCATTTTGACCAAATATCCAAATTACATGCTTGGGACTAAATTGACAAATCTTTGAAAGGTTCATGACTAAATTGACACAAATAAATGTTGTAGCTAAATTGACCAATTGTTGAAAATTTTATTACTAAATTGGCATAATTGAAAGATTTATGACAGAATTAGCTATCGTACAATAGGTTTAATACTTTTTAGATAATTATCTTGAACGAATGATACAATGTCAAAGGCTATGACTAGTTAAGAGAGCTATTTTGTTCAATGAAGTATACAAGTTAAGCCCCAGAGCCATTTTGGAGTACTTTTGTTTGTCTTGTTTTTGGCCAATCGCGAGACTCATATTAATATACCCAAAACTTTTGAGTTAATAGATTTAGCCATCTATATCTCCATGTAATTTATGAAATTTCTAAAAGATAAAGAAATGCCTTTTATTTTTCAAATTTTGCTTGAAAGCTCAAGAAATCGCTCCTTTGAGTTCTATATGGAGCGATTTTATCTTCTGCCTCTCATCCTTTATAAAAAGTTAAAACGTAATGGAAACTACCTAAAACTTGCAAAACATGCAAGTAATGATATATAATATGTGTAATTCTTCATAGAAATGTCAATATAAATAATATTAAATTGTGGTAGAAATATAATAAGTAAATATTTTCTTGAAATACGATAGCACACGGGATCATTTTGGTTCAGCTACCGGTAAACACAGTGTGGGGATTTTATTTTATTTTTTAAAATGGGAAACAATCAAGGAAAAGGGAGAAATTGAGAGGCCTAAGAAAAGTCAACAAAGATTAAGAAGAAAAAAAAAACAGAAGAATATTGATAAGTGTACTAGTCAATAACTTCCAATCGATATCTTTCCACCAAGATACGAGAAACAAGCAATGATTGGTTCAAACTTGAATTGTTATTGCAAAATTTTGGGAAGACTAACTGCAAAACAAGTACAAAATATATAAAATATAAGATCCCAAAACACGCATGAGTAGATTAATTAGGAAATACGAAATAACTAAGTACAATTATATGTCAAACGATATATGGAAAACAAGAAGAACCAAAAGTAAATTTGCCATTACCCAAGGCAATATAGATAATTTTTTTTTAAAAAAAAGCATAATCAAATTGAAAGAAAATAGGAAAAAAAGAAGAAGAAAAGCAGAGTGATACAAAAAGTGGGCCTTATCTTCACTCAGGGCAGTCTAAAGCAAAATGAAAAACTTGAAGAAAATTAAAAATAAAAAAGACTACAAGCACCAATCACCATTTGACACGTGCCTATTGTCCGAAAGTCCTAAATCTATTACACTTTTATCAATTTAATTTTAAACATTTCAATTTTCTTTGATTGAGTCATAAATATCTTCATGTTTTACTAATTGAGTTTATCCATTCAATTTTGATCAGAAATTGTGGGTGTGGAGATCACCGTCTTATATGGCACGACAGGTGCTAAAATGGGCAATTTTTTTTTTAAATTGATTTTTTTGAATTATTTATTTATTTATTTATTCTTTTCTTTTTTCTCTTAGGGTGAGGTTAGAGTTCGACACTCACTTGGTCTGGGCGAGGGCATCATTGCCTTGAGCGGCCACAAGCGAAGGTGTCGGCCCTCGCCTGAGGGCCATGACCCTCATCAGCCAAAGGGTAGGGTTTGCTGGGCCTTACTTGTGGCTGATGAGACAAGATTGCCCTCGCCCATACCAGATGAGGGTCTCTTGGTAGCTTCGCTAGGCTAGGGTTAGAAAAGAAAAATAAAAGAAAAAGAAAAATTAATAATAATTTTGAAAAATATTAAATTATTATAAAAATTTTTTATATTATGTCGACCTTGCCATATAGGATAACTAGCATCCATGTCAACAGTTTTTAACCAAAATTAGTTGGATGGACTGAATTGGCAAAACATGAAGATGTTATGATTTAATTGGTAAGATTGAAATATTTAGAATTAAATTAACAAAAGTGTGAAATAAATTTAAGACTTTTTTGGGATAATTTTCCCGTCAAAATGTGATAGCCGTCTCGGTCTTTCTCCCTTGATACGCCACTTTAATGTTTTTAAAGATCTTTAGAAGCGGTCTCAATAGCAGAATCCAGGGATGTCACCATTGATGTGAATTTTCACCATTTTTTCAATGTAGTACAATTTATTTGTTCTAAATATAATGAGTTTAGGCAACTATCAAACCATATGACCGGGTGCAACATGATCATGTGAAAAACTTCAGCAAATTCCAGACAGTAGTCAATACGGGGGCAAAAGCCAAATAGAGACCACGCAACCAACGAGGAGGAATGTGTCATGTATACCCAATCAACAGAAGTCAACTCAAAATGCCTTAATTGCCTGGTCATTGGTTTAATCTTCTTAGTACATGGTCTATTCTCTCGTTTTCGTGCGGATTTTCTCCGGAAATGTTTGGTTCGTTTGTTGAAGCGTCATGTCGGTGCTTTCAGACTTTCCAGGAAAAAAAAAAAGAGGAGAAAAGGAGTGGGTTACCGATCCATTTCTCGGCCTAGCTAGTTGGTATATTAGAGGATGATGTTTAGTCAAGCATCGCTTTCGTCTATATTCTTTGCCGAGTTGAATTTAAAAAGTGGTAGATTTTGTGTGACTATTCAACGTCTCGAAAAGGTTAAATGGAAGAAATGAGCGTGAGGCGTAAGGTCAAAGAAAAACGCTCGACCTGAAGATTAATCGAGTTGATAGAAACTTGACACCGCAGCCGTAGAAAAAGTGATACCAAATTCATGTCGTGATGAAGGTAACTTTTTTGGAGTAGATTTAATTATTGGACAGGTCCGCACCTTTAGGCTCAAATTTTGCACGACTTTTCCTAGGCTAGTCGGGCCTAAACTTTCGAGCTTAATTACGTACCAGGGCTTGCTCAAAGGCAGGGGTAGGCTGAGCCCATCCACATTAGAGAGTAAGGACACGACAAATGTCATAAATTTTGTACAACGCTTGCTTGATGGGTCATAACTTTGTTTTTCTCACTTGAGTTCCATGACTTTCATACAACGATCACTTGATGTGTCATAAATTTGTTTTTGATTACTTAAGTGCCATATAATGTTTCAATCGTTCACTACAAGTGTCACATCATATCGGGTTTTCGACACTTGGGTGAACATTTTTTTAAAGTTATGACACTTAAATAATCGATATAAAGTTACGACATTCTAGTGAATATTTTTAAGAAGTCATGACATTCGAGTGATAAAAAAAGAAGAAGCTATGACCGTACACAAGTTATGACATTTGTGGTGTCTTTTTCTTCACATTTGTAACATGCATTTTTGTTATAACTTCAGTAGAATAATACTTGAAAAATGAAAATTTATTCATATGTAATCACCTATAGTAGGCAAAATAAATATGGCGGGCAAATTGAGATAGGGGTTTCAAACCCAAAAAAATTGGCAAAGATTAGGGGCCAACCATAGGTGGGACCCCCCCCCCCCCCCCCCCCCCCCAACCTATCATCATTCCGTTGACAAAGTTTTTAGAACAAGGAAAATCTTAGTGTCAGTAGTTGCATTTATAACTCAATTCAACTTTCAAATCCCCTTTTCATATTACTGTTCCTGTTCCATTCGGTTGAAAACACGTTAGGCACGTGGAAATGCTTCATCAAAACCGGGGACCAAATGGTGTGGCAATCCTTCATAATTCCATGTGGAACCAACCAACCGAAAAAACTCTACGTATTAATATTGTTCATGACTTTTCTTCTTGTACGACTTGCCTTCTTTTCTTTGAGAAGCCGTTGTCAATGTCTAATGCATTTTTATAGGCCAATTTCGATTTTTGAATGGGTAAATGAAAAAGAAGTTTTTAGGAACCAAACATAAATGAGTATTTTGGTTAAATTATGGCACATTTAGTAACATTTCTGTTCAAAAATTGTTCTAGGAAATAGAAATAGAAAAAACTATTTATGTTACAGGAAATAAATTTTGAACATAAGAATGCGTTTCAGTAATCGCACAAAATTTCTATTCATGGAATAGAAAAAGAACAAAAATACGTTTGATAAACTTATATAATTTTTTTGTTTCTTTTAATTTTTTTAATTTTTAATTTTAATTTTCCTTTTTTGATTTTTCTTTTTTTTTCTTCCTTTTGGCCGGCGGCCTCGCCCGGCCACGGTGAGGCTTGCCGACCGGCGCGAGGTCGGCCTCACTGGGGGCCGGTGATGCTCTCGACGGTTGGTCGCTGGCCATGGTCGAGATCAACGATCGGCCAAAGAAAAAGAAAAAAAAAAGGAGAAAAAAAAGTATTTCTTGGAATTTTTCCCGAGAATAAGAAACAAGTTTTTTTTACTTCTTGTTTTTATTCCAAATATGTTCCCATAAACATAAAAAAAAAAAATAAAATAGATTTTTTGTTCTTAGGAATAAAAGTGTAAACAAATGCGTTTTTATGTTCTTTTTTTGTTTCTTGGAATAAAGGAACAAAAATTTGTGTTCTGGGGAACAAAAACAGATTTAAACAAACAAGGCCTTAGACTCTTTCATGTTTACCAATGGTAAGTACAAAAAACATCAAAAATGCGTCGGAATGCTCACAACTTTATCATTTTGCATCCTTTATGTTTTAAAATTACAACTTTGCGCTATTATGCGAAAGTGAATTAACTAAAATACACTTAATAGAAAAAGATCCTCAAAGCACCCACATATTTAAGCTGTGTTTGTTTAGGTTTTTGGAGAAAGTTTTTAGAGAAATGCAAAGGATTTTAGGTTAAAAAATGCAAATAGTATTTAATAAAGTATATTGTGAAGCAATTTTGGTTAAATGTTGTTTGAAACAAACTACACTTGAAAATGATTTTGCTAAAAAAAATTTAGCTTCTATGGACCTTCCTTGAACTAAAAGATTTTAGAGAGCTTTGGAAATGCAATTGCATATTCAAAAAAGCTCTTTAAAAAATTTGTCAAACACTAGTTGCATTTATAAGGGGTCTTTCGTCACGGACCCTGATACTTTGTAACCTCAAGTTGAGTTTGCCATCATCCTCCATTGCTGTTGACGGGGGTTGCTTTAGCATTGCCTAGCCTCCTTTTCTCTCTAGAGGGCTTTCTCTATGTGCCCTTGCGCGCACTTGTGTGCACGCACAACACATGTTTTGATGACCTTGATCCGAGGTCGCAACGGGCTGGATAAGCCCTTGGCAAGGTTGGCTAGAGAGAGAGATGTATGAGAGGTCTTGCACTACGATGTGTTTGTAACTCATGCATTTGAAAGCACATGATCTAAAATTTCGGCATATCAAAATTGTGCGGGATAATTTTCAAGAAGTAACTAATATGTAGGAAAAGAATGAATATTGTACATATTAATTTTTTTTTTTTACCAAACACCTTATGGACTGTTACAACATCTAGTTTTACAACTACAATTGATCAATCGTATTATTGCAAATGGGAATTCTTTTGTTCAAACTCTCAAACTTATTTTTTTAAATTAATTTCTTCTGAGATAATGACACAAATGATTCATGAACTTTGACCCGATATATAATGTGATGCCTAGACTTTACATGGGTTCAATGTAGCCCAACATTGAAATTTTCTTATAGTCCATGGACTAAATTGAATATGTACCGAAAGTTTATGGATCATAATAAACAATTAAAAGTCCATGGATGGCATTATATGCAATGCTTAAGTTCATGGGCCGCACTAAATAAATTTAGAGTTTGAGGATCATATTATATATTAGATTAAAGTTTATAATCTATTTGTGTCATTTATCTATTTTGTTTTAAGAAATGATAGAACGAGATTTCAATCATTCATCATGCATCGTATGAAGAAAGTTGGAAATTTATGGAAGTATGCACACTGATATGACCACTAACGTGGCTTTAAGAAGTCTTACGTTAAGAAAACCCTTGAAACACTTAATTTGAGGAAAAATGACACAAATGAATTAAGAACTTTAATAGGCAATGTAGTCCTTAAATTTGTAATTTAATCAATGTGATCCCTAAATTATGGTTTAATTTGCAATATGATTCCAGAACTTTTAATTTATTCGATGTGGCTCCTAAATGTTGGTCTAATTTCGATATAGTTTATGAACTTTAAAACACTTTCATATGTTTTAGGGATTACGTTGAACATTTACTAATAATTCATGAACCATATTAAACAAATTAAAGTTTAGGGACAACATTACTCATTTTGTTGAAATTTAAGGATTATATTACACAAATTATAAGTTCAGTGACCATTTAGGTTATTATCCCTCATCTTTCTTTGTAAGGGACTAGAGTGACCTAATTACACTAATCACTCTTAGATTTTGCTCAAGGTCGACAGAAATGATATCATAATAGTCGGAAACTTCTTGTGTCCTCACTTTATATTTCTTCCCACGTTTACTTTCAGCATGGAACTAATGATGGTTAGTAGTGTAGTTTGACACGTCTTCAACTTATCATTTGCTAAGTAACCATCCACTACTTACCCACTTCTTTTGACTTCCATTTTACTGTTCTTTTTTTCTCACATAATCAAACAACTTGCGCATAGGATATGCTTAAAAAGTTAGTAATGCATTTTTCTTAATTATTGGGGGATGAAGGGATGAAAACTTGGTTAATAGAAAACATATGGAACACCTTCCAAACTCCCTAATTGTCAATTTTAGATGTTTCACTTGTGTAGACGTCTTTGTACAAAAAAAAGTGTACAATTGATGGGAATCGAACATATGATTGATTTTTAAATAAATCTGGAATTGCTTTCAATAGTGGCTGCCACAGAATTGGAAGGGGAATATGGCTTAAGAACTATGCATCCCGATTATAGAGAAGACCGGGAAGTACCTTAGAATACCATCCAACTAGGGTTAGTCCAAGAAAGACATGTTCACTTGGATTTTGGCTAGAATTAATATGAAGATGGAAGGATGGAAAGAAAAATTTCTCTCAAAAGCAGGTAAAGAAATATTGATAAAGAGTGTAGTGCAAGCTATTCCCCAATATGTTATGTCGATATTCAAGATATCAAATTCTATTTGTAATGCTATAGAGAGGAGAGTTGCATCATTTTGGTGGAAACAAAGCGATGTCCGAAGTGGAATGCACTAGAAAAAATGGGAAGTGATGAAACTCTGAAAAGATGAAGGAGGCTTAGGCTTCAAAGATTTGCAAACCTTGAATAGAGCCATGTTGGGTAAATAAGCTTGGATATTACATTAGAATCCTTCAGCACTGTGGAATCAAATTCTTAGAGGCATATACTTCCCAAATGGGGAATTTTGGAAAGCCAAAAGAGGACTTCAACCTTCTTGGGGTTGGTAGAGTATCTTAACCGAGAGAGAAGTTATTGAGCCGGAAGTTAGATGGTAGTAGGGGATGGCAAAACTATAAAAATCCAAGAGGACAAGTGGTTACCCTCTGGCATAATTGGGGGTCCTGCAAATAGGGATGAGTCGCACAAAGTGGCAAAATTGATAAATGCCACTACAAGGAAGTGGAAAGAGCAAACTTTGCATAACCTCTTTCCGGAAAAAAGTTGTCAAGGAGATATTAGCAATCCCCCATTAGTCCCTCTCCCAAGGTAGACACCCTATACTGGATAGCAAACAAAACTGGAAGCTATATAGTCAAGAGCGGCTACAACAATGAGCAATCCAAGTCCTTCAAGGCAGCTACAAACACAGCATCAACCTTATTCCAACCACCGAGACAACTATGGACGAAAGTATGGAATATCCAAACCCCCCTCCCCCCAAAATACGAATCTTCCTTTGGAGCATATGTCAAGACGCCCTACCAACACGTGAAAAAATTACAAGAGAAGAGTCTTATTGGACCCAATATGCCCACTTTGCTCCAATTTCCTTGAGATGATCGAACACTTGCTCTTCTCATATGGTTGGACATGAGGAATATGGTTGGACCAAGCTTTGAAGAGTTTTAACAACTTGCAAAACGTCCTCAAAGCAGACAAGTGGTTACTGGAGCTCTTTGAGGACAATAGCCAAACCCAAAGGATAGCAGCTGAAAGCTCAACTGCAGTAGAGGAAGTCACAACACTCCTCTGGTTCATGTGGAAGGTGAGGAACAACGGGGTATTCCGAGGACAGCAGTCGATTCCCATAGCCATACTAGAAGAGGCGAGAACTCAAGCCATCACCTACCTTAGATGGAACCCGCATAATAGTAGATCAAAAACCAAATCTAGAAAGGAAGAAACAAAGTGGACGCCCCCAACAAACTCAAACTTGAAGCTGAACGTGGACGCATCTTGGGCGGGGAGCGAAATCCCAAGCTCGATCATCGGGATCTTGAGAAACTCGTGCGGAATGGTGGAGGGAGGATTTGCATGTGAGATCCAAGTTGCAACCCTCTTCAAACTCTCTGAAGCAAATCCAAGAGGCTCTCGTGTGGATAAGTCAAGAGAAAGGAATAGATTTTGTTTGTGAAAGTGACAACTTGACAGTAGTGGAGAGCATAATGGGCTAGGAAGAAGCACCTTGGGCCGTGAGGAACATAATCAATGAAGGAAAAATAATTCTAGCCCAATTCGGTCAAGCAAAGACGAATCATTGCCCCCAGGAAGGAAACCGAGCTGCCAATTGGATAGCAAAAGCACATCAAACCAAAAAACTTCCTCTTAACTAGGCGTCTTCCCATGCCTAGCCTCTTAGGGATACTTTATGTTCGGAAGTATGTTTACCTTTGTCTTGTAATTATCGTATGAAGGAATGAAAGAAATCACCCGTTTTCAACATATAAAAAAAAAAAAAAACATATGATCGATTTGGACAGATGATATCTAGTTCTTGCACTGGAAATTCCCAATAATCCGATACTTATGCGAATCCAAATAACAAGGGAGAAATGAAAGCGTTCAGAGAGGATGAATCGCTCTCACAACAAAACTATAGGCTGCTCTTTTCCTTTCGTTTTTGGTTGAAAATCCTCTTTTCTCACAAATAACAAGTAAGCAAAGAGAGCACAAATTTCTAATAGGCTATGAAGTTGGCTAAGTCTCAAAGCCAAATCATGTGTGGCAGTCATGAGTTTGAGGCTTGATAATGGGATGCTGTGGCACAACCGTTGAGGTCACTCGTGCTCGTCCAAATCTAGGCGAGGCCAACAAAGCCTTAGATTGTTCCTTTTGATGGTGACCACCCCTACTTAAAAAGAGAAAATCTAAACTCTCTATTTAAGTTAAGAAAGGACTTAAAGACTCATTAGGATTTAGTATTAACTACAACCTTGTTACGGTCACTATCCAATGAGAATGGCTTACAATAGGACTTATTATTATTTTTATAAAAAAAAAAAAACCACATGGGACCTTAGTATGTCTTAAAACTACTTCATTTAGACTCTGTGATGTAAAATTCGGGGGTATTCCTATAGGTGAGGGAAGAAAAACTTTATCTTCAATTGGGAGAAACATGACGTGCAAGTATCATTACATTAAAATAAAGAATGTATTTAGAATTGAGCATCCGATTATTGAACTACCATGAAAACCTTGTTTTGGATGCTTGCTTTCTACTGGTTCGATACATGTTTCACATAGTGTCTAGAACTGACATGTCTAACCAGTGTTTTTGGTTCTAGACAAGTTCAAATTTTTTGGTCTAAGAAGTGGGTATAGTTATCTGCATTTTCTTTGAAAAATACTAGCATTTAATAATCCTATTTTATTACAAGTTTGAGGATTTTAATGCTTTTTGAAAACAGAACACTATTGTTGCTCAAAAAAGAAAAAGAAAAAGAAAAAGAAAACAGAACACTATTGAAATAGAATAGGATGTCATACAGAGTAAAACCCTCTCCTTCTTCCTCGCTCTGGTGCTGCTTCTGAGCCCAGTGAAGCACTCCGCTCTCGCTCTTGCTCATTTCAGTCCGACCAGCGAAGAGAAATCCGAAACGAGAGTCTGCTTCCAAAACCCTAATCGCCCATCGGACGGAACCCGCCAATATCGAGAGAAAAATCGGTGCTTTATTCGGTTCCGTCTCTCTTCGCCGACGCCGCAAAGATGGCAGAATCGGAGGCGGCCGCCGGATCTGCGGGAGCAACCGAGGCGTCCCTGAAAGACAAGGGCAACGAGTTCTTCAAAGCCGGGAATTACCTCAAAGCGGCAGCTCTCTACACTCAGGCCATCAAGCAGGATCCTCAGAACCCCGCTCTGTACAGGTCTCTTCGCCCTGTTTGATCAAGAAGCTGCCTTTGAGTGTTGTTTCGCTAGTGCAGTTTGGAAAAAGTGGTTCTTGGCAACGATCGGGACGTGGGTTTTTGTTGGGTGCTTTAGTTCTTTTGGTCTAGTGGTTCTGTAGTCGACTCAATGCACTGGCGTTGCTTTGCTTGTTTGTGAAGAGTGTTTGGGGGCAGGTGGGTAAAAAGGGTAGGTTTTGGGAGCCTCTTCTTTACCAATGTAACCTATTTCTAAAGACTAAATTTGAGTTTAGGGGTTGGATGATGTCTTGGGTGATGATGACTATTTAGTTTTTGAGGAAGTGTGGGGGAAATTTGAGCTGAACGTTTGCTGCCAATGGCTGAGCTTGACTTGTTATATAGATGGTTGTGACTTTTACAATTGTATCTTTTTCAACCATAGTTAGTGCCTGGGGGTAACTTCTGCGAAGGCGCAATCTTGAAAGTGATAATGTATTCTAGTATTTTGTGTGTGTGGAGAACTTTGAAGAATATGATCCTGAACTGTTGATTTTGGTGGTTTGTGTACCTTTATCTTAAGAAATCTCTGTGCATCTTGTAGTTTTACTTGTTGACCATTGCGGTAGAAAGACATGGAGTGTCAACGAGTGGTGCCCTTTGATAGAAAGAGATATGCTCAACTCAGTGAAAGTTATGTGGCTTCTATTTCTTTGCTAAGAAGGAAAACGGAATGTTGACAGTTGCCTAATAGGATGAAGACAGAACCAGGAAAAAGAAACAGGATTACTAGGAATCCACATAAATTGTTATCTGATTGCATGCCTAGAAATGAAAATTTGGTTGATTCAGTGGCCACTGTCATCATCACTCTATTGATCAGTCATGGTACTTTGGCGTGTCTGGTATAACAATATTGAAGTGAAAAGATGCAGAATAGCACCAGCGAATTGCTTCATAGTAAAATCTGCAATTTTTCCCATTAGTAGTAGAATTGGCAACACACTTCTTTTGTTAGATAGCACGTAGTTTACTTGGCATCTTCAAGACCTGGTTGTAATTTTCTGTAAGACATCTGGGGCTGAGCAGATTCCATCTTTCAGATTGGCATACAAGCATAGTTTCTAACTTTCGTGTTGTTTTTATAGCAACCGAGCTGCTGCCTTTCTGCATTTGGTCAAGCTCAGCAAAGCACTAGCCGATGCTGAGACAACGATCACATTGAATCCTCAGTGGGAGAAGGTACATTTTATGGGCTTCATGTGTCTATGTGGCTGGATGTTTCTTTTCTCTTCTTATTCAGGGAAAGTTGATGTTTGTCCAGGGCTATTTCAGAAAAGGATGTGTATTGGAGTCAATGGAACGGTATGACGAGGTATTACTTGAGAAGACCAATCATTTCCTTTTTCTCTTTTATTATTATTTATTGTTATTTTTTGCTTTAGACCAGGTCTTTTGCGCTTCAACAAGTTTGTTTCCTTATGTTCACATGTATAGGCCTTAGCTGCCTTCGAGACTGCCATGCAATATAATCCACAAAGCTCAGAAGTAACAAAGAAGATTAAGAGGTTGAACCAGTTGGTCAGAGATAAGAAGCGGGATCAGGAGGTTGAGAATTTGAGATCCAATGTTCAGATGGCGAAGCACTTGGAACCACTAAAGTCCGAACTGGTAGGCCATATTCTTCACTGGCTGTCTTTTTAGGGGAAATGTTTATAAGTCTTATTTGCTATCCTGTTTGTGCACGTGCTATTTAAATTTAGTTGTCCATTAGTTTCCTGTATTAGTCTATCAAGATTTTTTAGTATCCTGGTTTTTCAGACACCTGATGAGGTCTATGAACTTGGACATATTTCCTTTGAAACTTTTTGATGATAAATCTGAATTTCTCTCTTTCCTGCAGTCTGGGAAGTATGGCCAGAAAGAAGGATGGGAAGAAGTACTGTCATTTGTCATTGAGACATTGGAAGCAGCAGTTAAATCTTGGCATGACACTTCTAAGGTTGACCCTAGAGTTTATTTCCTCCTTGATAAAGAAAAGACAGACACTGAGAAATATGCTCCTGTTGTTAATATTGATAAGGTAATGGGATCTATTTTCAATATTTTTTCTCCAAGTTATATAACGTAGTCAACATCATAGTTTCTTTTCATTATTATCCTGGCAATTTGAAATTTTACGAAAGATAGTCAACATTATAGTTTCTTTTCATAATTATCCTGGCAATTTTGAAATTTTACCTTTCGTTTGAATGTCTAATGAGATAATACGCATTGAGTTTCTTCACCCTTCTGTATTTGTGGAATTAGACTCCAATTATGATATGATATTTGTATCATGGTTTGACTTCTTTCTGTATTTTTTGCAATGTGCCAGGCATTTGAATCACCTCATACCCACAGCAGTTGTTTTCCATTTCTTAGACAATATTCCGAGGATTCATTCTCCAAAGCAGCTTGCATAGTTGCTCCCAAAAGCATTATTTCTTACCCCCAGGTACTATTAATGTCTGCAAGTCAATGTACTGATATTGGTGTATGAAATGTTGGATATGCTTTCTGAACTGTGGTTACACATATTCAGTTTCTGGAAGGATTTAATTTCATTGGCATGCACCAAAATAATGGTTTAGCATACCCAACTGGAAGATGGCTTTTTTATTTAATGGCTTTTTTATTTATCTATTCTCAGTTTTGTCTATCCACGAAACCCCAATTTATTCTCCTTTTTTTTTCCTTCCTTCTGTGACTCTGTCTCTCTTGTAGAAGAAAATTGAGAACAAGGAATTTGGAATATGTATGGAAGAGTAGATTAGAAGAGGACGTTGTACATAATAAAAAGCATTTGCATGGAATGTAAATTCTTTTCAGACACCTAATTACTTTTCAAATAGCAATGCTCTCAACCAAAAAACATAGAGTTGGCAACAGCATCCCATCCTTTGGGGTTGGCAAAATTTTTTGCAATATCATAAGATGAGAGTTGCTTTGGCTCTTTGGCTGGAATCCTTCAGAATGATAATCACATCTTTTGGAGCATCTTTCATCCTTTCTTGTTAAATCCTCTTAAGTACATTGCTTTTGTACTCTGCAATTACTTTGCTTTCATGAGAACTTGTTATTGACATTCAAATGTTTGTAGATTTGGCTGGCATGAGAAGTTTTCTACTAGAGGAAATTCACTCTAAGACTAGATCTGGCATTTATAAGTTGTCACGAAGTCTATTCTGACCTTTTTACTAGTTGCATGTTCTTTGTATAGTATACATATGTCAACATTTCTGAAAATACACATTCAAAGGTATGGCGATGGATCTAATTTTGCCTGGTTGGTCAAATGATATTCTGACAGGTCTGGAAAGGCCAAGGTTCAAGGAAGTGGAAACATGGGCAAAATGATGGGTTCTTTGTCCAATTTGAATGTCCATCCACTCGGAAATTATGGTTTATTCCTAGTTCTACTGAAAGAGGGAAGACATTGTGCAGGTTTTTTCCTTCTCCTACCCCACTTTGGTCTCTTGCATTCATGCTTCCGTTAGTATAAACTGAGCATTTCTGTTTCTCATCTGTACCCTTTAAGTAAACAAAGAGATAAAAGCCAAAAGAGAGTACTGGAGTGTTCTTACCGCTCGGATAGAATGTCAAATGTATAGATTCTTATTCTGCTACTACTGTTTCTACTTGATATATAATTACCAAGGAACTTTAAAAAATCCTTAATCTTTAGTATATAGGGCCCGTTTGCTTCAGCTTTGGGGAAATGCCCTTAGGAGAATGCAAATACCTTTGAGGTAAAGGGGTTTTTTGAAATGCTAGACTGTTTGGTAAACTATAACTGAAAAGTGCTTTAGGAAAATGCAAGATTGTTTGGTAAATATATATTTGAAAAACCCTTTAGTGTAACCAAATTAAGTTTTTTAGTTTTAGTATTTTAAAATTACAAAAAAGAAACAATGACTATATAACTTTTACATTTTCATGTTGAGAGTAATGCAAAAGATATATATTAGTAAATTTATTTAAAAATTATATTAAAATAATTTGATTATAGATTAGATGCAAAGCTCAACTTTTGGGCTAGGGTTCTTTTAGGTTTGTTTTCAACTTTGAATAATATTTTTTTAATTATTGTAGTATTAATCATCTTCGTTAATTAATAATCATTCTAGTGTATTGATAAAAAGTTGGGCTATTGATTGTCAAAAGATAAAAATGACAAAAAAGGCGAACCCAACATTTGCAAAGAGTTATTATTATTATTTTTAAATATAAAAATAAAATCCGATGAAACTCTGTCGCCGATCAACGGCGGTTGGGGTGTAGGGAAGATGATTGGTTTTAAAAAAGAAAAAGAAAAGGAAGTCAACGGATGAATAGTAGATGTGAACTTGCATTTCAAAGGCCAGCATTTGGTCAAGGACATCTCCAAATACTGAACCAAACACCTAAATTTTTTCCCAAGCTCCTTGGGAATGCTGAACCAAAGAGGATCATTGTAGGTTGTAATATTTTTTTGATTGGGCTTTGGTAGAAGGAACTTACTATGTACACATTCCCTTTCTCTCACCTTTAATGTGGCCTAATTATGTGAGTGTATACTGGTTTATCTCAAACCTACTTTTGGTAGAACTGTACCCTACTGCGAATTAGTTTGGTGCATATGAGTTTCTTTTTTATGAACTTCTGGAGTCTCAGAAAGCTATGCATGTTCTTTCCCTATTTTTCCTGTGTTTCAGAATTTGGAAAGCAAGCTCTTTTATTTTTGTCCTCCACTATATTATAACCTTCTAGTTGTGTTAGCAATCTTAAATAAGGTAATTACTAACACTGGAATCTCTTTCTCCTCTAATGATGGTACTGCTTTTGCAATATTTTACGATTTATCAAGTGGCTTCTCGAAACATCCCATTGAAAATCTCTTCAACCAATAATTGGATTGTTTTGTATGGTTTAATCCAAGATATTGTCACAGGATAAGAAGGCTGTTCGACACTTTAGATGCTTAGAAATTTTAATTACATAACTGGAGAAGCTGGTGTGTATATCAATATTCTGTTCAGAAAAGAAAAAAAATCTAGATATTTTGGACTGTACTTAGTTAACATTTTGGGTGGTCAAGCCAAAAAGAAAAGGTAACATCTTGGGAAGAGTGTCTTCCCTAGCATTTCCTTTGACTGTTTTATAGTGTCCTTTTCCACTCCTATCTAGGTCTCAACATAATCTCTTGGGAAAACAAATCACTTCTTATTCTTCAAGCAAACTAGACCTTTTAATGAGCCGAGTCATGGATTGACTTTCACTTCTTACTTTTTGCATCAAATCTTACAGGTCATGTACTTTGATATATTCTTAAATCTGAAATACTTGAAATTTTCACAAAATGCAAATGTCAATTTGTAGAGTTACACATTTATTTTGTATTGAAGTTTGAATAATTTTTTAAATTTTAACAGAGAAACATAAACTTTTTGCTTTTATTTTAAGTTGAAACGAACAGGCCTCAGCTTGCAGCTATCTCTTTTACAGTTTTTACATGGTATTATGCAATTGGGTCATATTTATCCTCTGGCTCAAAGTTCGAAAACTAGTATTTCAGCACCTATAGTATTTCAGCACCTATATTGTTAGATGCTTCAACTACTTTCCTCTTAGCACTGATGTATTATCAGGCTTGGAATTATTATCTGGATCTGATATTGATGAACTTGGCTTTGATACTATGAGGGGGTTATGATAGGGAGTAATAAGTGATCTGAGACAAGTATGCTATTTCTCAACAAATGACCCTTCTCTTAAGCTCAAAAGGGATTGCCTTTTAGTCTTCAAACGCCATTAATGTATACCATAAGGCATTCATGGCCTATAAAATTTCTAATCCACAAGATTTACAATATGGCAAGTGGAGAGGATATTAGCACAGCTAAACTCATCTTATTGGACTAACAAGATAATTCTTACTATTTAATGCTATCAAGTCTCGGTGGAGGAAGAGAAGTGTTTAGAATATCGTTGTAAAGTGTATATAAACCAATTATTTTAGCCAACTCTTATTCCTCAACTTCTATTAGAAGTTAAAGGCTAGGGCATTATAGACTTTTACATACCACATAGGCATCTGCCAAATGTTCTTCTAGAGCAATAATATAAATTTCCCTCTTTTACAAATGGAAGGACAATAATAAAAGCACTTTGGCCAAAGGCAGCGGTCTGCATAACATGTGGTACACTAATACAAACCTAGTGAACAAACTGCTTTATTAAAGTTGATACTCTTTTACGGGCTCGTGATATGGGTCAAGATTCAAGTCTACGTGATCTAATTGGAATATGAGTTTACTAGGCTAGTGCTTTTTCCTGGATGGAGCTTGGGGTCTATTTATTTTGAGTGCTGGAGTTGGTTCCCAAAGGCCATATGCGCGGTCTGGGATGTGGTTACTTCCTGTCTGGCTTGTTGGCATATGACCTGTGTTGAGACTTGGTTGTGGCCAGCTATCTAAACTCATAAACCTGAGCTTAAAATCTCATAATTCTTGGGGTCTTGGAAAAAACCCATTAGTTTTCATGGATTGCTTCTGTATTGTTCCAAAGCTTGGTGGATGATGTACCTCTCTAGTTGTCTCATATGTTTGGAAATAATCCTATGGAACTTGTTCTTAGTAAGCACGGGTCGATATAGAATGTGGGATGGTGTGATTCGTTTTTTTATAGGGAATTCTCTCAATTTCTCTATATTTGTCTTTAAGATCCACAATACGACATTTAAAGGATCTGTATGCCTTTGCAGTGGAATATGCACAATTAAGTTGCTGTGAGGTCCCAGAGTTGTACAAGTGAATGTAGAATCTTTCGCAGAGGTTTAAAACATTGATGGTCTGTTGAATATAATGGTCGTGTATGAATTTTAGGATCCGGATTAAGGTCAAACTCTTTGAGAAACAACTTCTTCCAAAACTCGAGGAATAAAACCACTCAAGGACTTTTACAAAATGACTGAGATCATGTTGTTGATATCATTCATCGGTGGAATGGTTTGTATTAGTGTGATATCATTATGTGGTATGGTTGGGGTTCTTTATCCTTTTTGCTTGAGAAGTTTTTTGAAACCTTTGCTTGCTTTCACTTCCTTCAGATTACATGTGAAGTATGCCTCCTTTCAAAGCTTGAGTATTTAATCTAGTAGCTCTTTCACCTGCTTCTCAGAAGTCAACCTTCTTCCCTCTTTTCTTGAACCATGACTTGCTCTTTACATTGTCACTTGAATAGAGACCACCCATCCTATTTTTTGCTAGAACATTTTTGCATACTAATTTCTTGTTGCTTTTTCAAAAGGCTTGTTTTATGAAGCTCAAGTGGCATATTGCAGACCAAATTGGCTAGAATAAACCTATTCTTATTATGTTTCTGGATCCCATGTATAGAAATCGTGTCTTTAACTCTGGAGCCTCAATTTACATGAAATCTTGCAGGGATCCTGTGGAATTGGACATCAGTGCACATGAACTTCTTCCACGTCTGTTCAGGGGGAAACATTCCAGTTCTGAGAAGTAGTGCCAAGTGTAGTTGCTGGGGCTTTATCTGAGGAACATGTCAGCTGATCGGAAGAATGAGCCATGACAGTGAGCCTTGATATGACGTGACCCTGTTTTGGATTTGGTGAACGCCTGCGATACTGTGCTTGGCCCATGCACCTTCTTCTGTTGTCTTGTTGGGTTTTGCTTCATTTTTTCTGAGGCTGCATTTCATTATCACTCTCATGATTATTGCTTTTGATGTTAAGCCCTTTGAATTTAAGCTCGCTCTCGATGGTAATGGGCAGTGTGAGGTCTTTCTTCATAGCTGCAAGTGGTCTTGAGGTCACCTTGAAGCTGCTGCTAATTTCCACAATTTTTGTAGAAAAGCTAAAAACCTTTTAGGTCTAGGGTTCTCATTTGGTTTTTGATACTCCGATTATGTCTTGGTTTTTGTAAGTTTGCCATGTATTTATGACAATATATATGATGCTGAAAGTTGGTTTCTGGAGTTGTTCCTGACCTCAAGGAAGAATATCTCAATTATTAGATTGTTTTTATTTCCTGCTGACGTTGTAAGGAATTTCATTTTTTCCTAGTCAACTTACGTGCATTAATGTCACATGCACTATTGTTGATAGTTGTGCTTGTATTGTCAGTTCTATAGTTTTTCACTTACAGGGAAGTCGACTTTTGAAGCGGTTATCTTTGTTATATATTGATCTGTAACATAATATTACCGTAGAATTCACGTCTTCATTGATTGGAAGGTTTAAGGATAAGAATGTGCAGTGGTTCCTTCTCTCGAGCATTTGCACATCAATCTGAAGTTGCTGCTTTGAGATTCGATTGTCATATTATTTCTCTACCAGAGTAGCATGTGAAACTGGGGGGACTCGGTAAATTCTTGCATGGACCCTTAAGTACTTTGCCTAATTCTCATAATTCCCATGTTCTGAGCGGGGGAAGTGAAGTAAAACAAGAGCCATTGTGACATCCTGAAATTTGGCCCTTGATTTGGATTTATGAAATGGTTGTTTTGTCGACGCATTTATGGTTAATTTATTCGGAACTAATTACTCACGGGTTAACTAATCTATTAGGTGAGACTGTTAAGGGATATAAATGCGACATACTAGAGAATTTGATCAGAAATTAAATGTTCGACTATAATAATCGGCGATGGTCAATACGACATCGTTATAAATTGATTAGCAAACTAATATAAGTCGATTCGATGGAATTGCATAATCGAATTACGAGTGGTTTCGCAAGATTATGATATTTGTCGAATAATAACGATCGATTTTCTATCGATATTATACTTGGGATTTGTGCCTAACAGGGATAACAATCAATTTGGAAAGAAACCGATGACGGGAGGAAGATATTCCATTCCTTCTAATCGAAAGGGTAAAATCGGAAAGCCGGCACCCAACTCAAATGGCGTGTGCAGATTCTGTGAAAATGGAATATGGATTAGCCCCATGTTCTGCCAAAACAGGAGCTTGTTATGGATGTGGCCATCAAGTGAGGAATTGTCCACATAGGGCCATGGGAGCACAGGCACCACTACCGTAGATAGGGCACTATTAGAATAGGTGACCTCTTGGGATAGTGCCTACCTATGCACCAAAGGATAAAACCGTGAGGCTTAGTATGGGATAGACCAAAATGGATAATATCTCTGTGAGTTAGTCCCTATCGAAACGGGACCACTCTAGTATATGTGTAGCTTGGGGACGAACTAGGCGAACGCTGGTGGGCCTGTAATGACTCGGTTTGATAAGGGTGGGGAGTGGTCGCCAAGGCTAGAGGACTTGAGCAAGGAGCGGCTCCTGGTAGGCTTCTAGGATGACGATGGGGATAGGAATGAACAGGACTATGCACCAATTAAGAGAGGCAGTGTTTCTCAGATAATTTTATCAGAGTGGTGTAGAACTTTGGTTTATTGAAATAAGGTCGAAGAAAAGAGGACCATTAGCTAGAGTTATACTTGACTATTTTGCCTATGTGTGATTTTGATGTGATCATTGAAAAGGGTTGATGCAAGAAGCAACGAGTTGTATTGGATTGTTGCTTGGTTCAAGGAGCATCTTGCTGTAATGGATTGTTATCATACAGTAATCCAATGTAACTCGTTAGCAGGTGGTAGTTTCGTGTTAATTAGAAATCGAGGAGGACCCTCAATCACTTTGATTTCGTCACTTGAGGTGACTCAACTATTGGATGAGGGTTGCCAAGGTTATTTGGCGACCGTTGTTAATTCGTTGGTTGAGGAATCAAAGATGGAGGACTCTTGCAATCTCTCGAGATTCCCGAGTGGAAATGGGAACATATCACAATGGATTTTGTGATGGGATTGTCGATGAGTCAGCAAGGTAATGATTCTATTTGGGTTGTAGTCCAAGTTTGCTCACTTCATCACCGCATGAAAGGACTTTGCATTGGACATATATGCTTAATTGTACGTGCGTGATAGATAGTTCGTTTTCATGGAGTACTAGTGATGATCATGTCAAATCGAGACTCGAAGTTCATATTAACTTTTTGGAAAAGTTTGCAAACTACTTTGGGAACGAAGCTGCAGTATAGCACGGCCTATTATCCGCAGACGGATGGCCAGTCGAAAAGGACGATTCAAACCCTCGAGGACATGTGAGCTTGCGTATTGGACTTAAAGGAAGTTGGGTGGAATAGTTTCATCTAATTGAGTTCGCTTACAACAACGGTTATCAGCAGACTATCTAGATGGCACCATTTGAAACATTGTATGTTAGAGCCTGCAGAACTCCTATTTGTTGGGACGAAGTTGGAGAACGTAAGATCACGGGTCCTGAGTTAGTTCAACAGTCAATGGACGTCGTCAAAGTCATTCGAGAAAGACTCAAGACCACTCAAAATCGTTAGAAAAGTTATGAAGATAAGCGGCATAGACCATTGGAGTTTATTTCTCAAAGTGTCACCGATGAGGGGTATTTCGCGCTTTGGTAAGAAAGGGAAGCTAAGCCTGAGGTATGTTAGTCTCTTTAAGATTTTGGAGCAGATTGAGACTTTGTCGTATCGTCTTACATTGCCGCCAAGACTTGCACAAGTGCACGGCATCTTCCACGTGTCGATGTTGAGGAAGTATGAATCTGAACCAACCCACGTGCTGAATTTTGAAGAATTAGATGTGAATGAAAGAATGTCGTATGTGAAGAGACTAGTTCGGATAGTAGATTGAAAAGAACAAGTGCTACATAACAAGACAATCCCCTTGATTAAAGTGGTATGGTAACACCACGTAATAGAGGGAGTCACATGGAAAAGCGAAGAATCGATGAGACATCAATACCCTCACATTTTTGTGGAATAATTGTAATGGTTTAAATTTTGAGAACAAAATTTTTATAAGAGGGGAAGAGTTCGTGACATCTCAAAATTTGGTTCCTAATTCGGATATATGAAATGGTTGTTTCGTCGACGCGCTTATGGTTAATTTACTCGGAACCGATCACTCACGAATTAACTAATCTACTGGGTGAGGCTGTTAAGGGATATAAACGCAACAGACTAGAGAATTCAATCGGAAATCAAACGCTAGACCATAATGATCGGCAAGGATCAATACGATACTGTTATAAATTGATTCGATGGAATCGCGTAGTCGAATTGCGGGTGATTCCACAAGATTATGGTATTCGCAGCGGACAACAGCAACCCGATATTCTATCGATATTATACTTGGAACACGTAATTGAAACCTCGCGATTACGTGACAACCGAGGGTCCTCTACGATTCGGAGATGTACAAACGTGGATCGACAATTATCGATCACGGGTCAAACACGTTAAATTAGGTCGATTTAAGCCACCTAATAGATTAGGTTGTACTAAAATCACGTTCAGTTGATTTTAACCATGAAATTAAATTTGATTTTAGGAATTGGATGTTCAAGCGTGTCATGATTTATTTATAGGACGTTGTCTCATCTTTTGGCGAATTTTCATCAAGTTTGAAATTTTGCGGAAAAATGATTTTCGACAAAAAGAAAAAGAAATAGAAATATGGATGGGCTGAAGATTTAGGTTTTTCTACCCTAAATTGGTTTATTTTTGGTGAAATTAGGACTAATTCCTAGTTGGATGAGCTACTGACTTGTTGGGGATGAAGACTTTGGGGCGTCTTCAATGAGTGTTTAGATATTTTACTAGGCATTTGATTGGTTGTTGCCTTGACCTTCTTGTTCTCTCTCTCTCCCTCTTTCCTCTCTATCTTTCATGCATGTGTCACGGGCCGAAAGATGGACGACCCGAGGTTCCCGAGTCGACTCCAACTCGCCCGTGGACCTCCTGCTCTCCCTCGGATTTCCACCGAGTCTTCTCCCCGAATTGCAAGGGCGGGCGAAACTGTCATTGCGCTAGATTACAGGAGTCCGTTCCTTTTATTTATGTCGGTAGATAGTAGCTCAATACTTATGTCGGTAGTTGAGGCGATACGATCTCGTCTACCGGTAGAATTCTAGATTGATGGTTGTAAGCCGAGACCCTCAACTATAAAAGGGGTGTCCTCTTTCATTTGTAAGCACCCAACATTTCAGTAATATCAAAGCTTCCGCTTCCTTTTCGAGCTCCTCTCTCTAGCTTTCTCTCTCAACGATCCGAAGCGAGCGGGTAAGCGTTCGATCGAGCAAGGCTTGGCTCGGGTAGTCCAAATTCGCCCGAGTCGCCGCGCGGTCACGATCCCAATCGATCGGCCCATGATAAGTGGTATCAGAGCAAGAGAGAGATCCGTTCGAGAGATCAAGGAGCGCCAACTGTTCGAAGGAATGTCAAGCCAAGAAGCTGTCATGGTTGGAGAGACCGTGCAAGTCCAAGAGGACCGCGGTCGTGGAAAGAAAAGAGACACCTCAAGGGATGTCGTAGCTGCGTTCGATGAGAAGATTGCGAATGTTCGGAGTGCTGTGCAAGAACTCATGGAAGGTCTTGACGACGTGCGAGACCGGATCATGGAGGTTGACAGTTCACTCCGTGAAGACTTCACTTCGTGCATCAACGAAGCTACCGCCCCATTACACGACAAGGACGAAGCCCTTGAAGCATCGATCGATGTGTTGAAGGAGCGCGTCCAAGTGGTCGAGGAAGAAGCTCTGCGTAGGGACGAGGTCGAAGCCATGAAGGTCGAGATCCAAGAGCTCAAGACCGAGCTTACCCTGTGCAAACTAAGCATCACCAATGGTGCTGTGCCGAACCAAGCGGTGCCCAAAATTGAGGTGCCAAAGCCGAAAGAGTTCAACAGCGAACGATCCGCCAAGGAGGTGGACATCTTCATCTGGAGCATGGAGCAATACTTCGACGCCGTCAACATACACGACGAGTCGATCAAGGTACGAACCGCGTCCATGTTCCTGTCTGATACTGCAATGCTTTGGTGGCACAATAGGTGTGACGAAGTTAGATGAGGCGCCGATCCTGTGTGTACATGGGACGACTTCATACAAGAGTTCCGGGACTACTTTTTCCCCGAGTTCGCTCAACAAGAGGCCCGTAGCAAGCTCCATCGCCTCGAGCAAAGAGGCACGATCCGAGAGTACGTGAAGGAATTCACCGAGCTCAAGCTCTAGATTCGCAACCTGAGCGAAGAGGAGGCTCTCGGAGCGTTCATGGATGGATTGAAGCCATGGGCACTTCTTGAGCTGAAGCGGCGGGACGTGAGTAGCCTGGCGCGTGCGCTAAGCGTGGCCGAGTCACCCGTCGACTTTACCAAGACCGAACCAAGGAGTCGACAAAGAGAATGGAGGACGGATCGACCTTGTGAAGATGAAGCTGGAAGAAACACTCCCCAGGTCGCGCATGAGCAAAGCGGTCGAGCCAAAGCATGGGGAGAAGGGTCTTCCAAGCCAGCCTTCCAAAAGGGTAGACCACCGACGGACTACGCGAACAGGTTTGATCAACCTCCGCCTTCTCCTTGTTTCATTTGCCAAGGTCCGCACTGGACCCAAAAGTGCCCAAAGAAGGGTCGAATCAACGCCCTCCTTGCCCTCGAGGAAGAGAAGGAGGAGTCCAAAGAAGATAAGCGGCAGATCCGGATTGGAGCTGTGAGGATGATCAACTCAGTCCAAGCACGATCGCCGACCAAAGAAAAAGAAATCGCTCCAAACACCGACATGTTCTTTGTGGAGGTCGAAGTGGGCGGCTGAATGCTCTACGCTTTGGTCGACACCGGCGCATCCAACATGTTCATGTCGACCGAGGTTGCAAAGACCTTGGGACTTCACGTGGAGCCATCTGAGAAGTTGTACAAGCCGATCAATTCAGGCGACTTCCATGGCGTAGGGTCAACACCCGACGTGGACGTCAAGATTGGCGGATGAAAGGGCCGAATGGCGTTTGAGGTAATCCCTCTTGACGATTATGATCTCATACTTGGCATGCAATTCTTCGAGAGTGTGGGAGCCATGATCGATATGAGGACGAAGTGCATGATGATCCTCGATCAAAAGTGCCCGTCGATGATCCCCATGATCAAAGGGGTGGTTGACACCAAGACCATTGCGTCGATCCGACGCCTCGACAAGAGCTTGAAGGCTCTCATGCGCATCAACAAGCTGACTGAGGTGAAACCAAAGGCCAAGTTCGATCCTACTCCGACACATGCCATGCCCATCCAAGCGCTCTTCCCTGAGGTTGAGTGCGCGCCGCGTGCTCCGTCCAAGCCAAAGACCGAACCACGTGCGTCCGACTTCATCATGGAAGGATGCGGCCCTTCGTTCATGAGCGTTCGAGCAAAGAGAAACAAGAACAAGAAGGCTCGTGCCAAAGCCCGCAAGGCTTCGTTCGATTGAGTGGGGGAGAATGTCACGGGCCGAAAGATGGACGACCCGAGAGGTTCCCGAGTCAACTCTAACCGCCCGTGGACCTCCTGCTCTCCCTCGGATTTCCACCGAGTCTTCTCCCCGAATTGCAAGGGCGGGCGAAACTGTCATTGCGCTAGATTACGGGAGTCCGTTCCTTTTATTTATGTCGGTAGATAGTAGCTCAATACTTATGTCGGTAGTTGAGGCGGTACGATCTCGTCCGCCGGTAGAATTCTAGATCGATGGTTGTAAGCCGAGGCCCTCAACTATAAAAGGGGTGTCCTCCTTCATTTGTAAGCACCCAACATTTCAGTAATATCAAAGCTTCCGCTTCCTTTTGAGCTCCTCTCTCAGCTTTCTCTCTCAACGATCCGGGTAAGCGAGCGGGTAAGCGTTCGATCGAGCAAGGCTTGGCTCGGGTAGTCCAAATTTGCCCGAGTCGCCGCGCGGTCACGATCCCAATCGATCGGCCCGTGACACATGCATCCCCCCTTCAGCCGACTCCCCCTTCTGCTCTTTCTTCTTCCCTCCATCCCCTCACGTTCTCATTCCCCTTCCTTCTGCCAACGCCATCTTCATTCACCGCCTCATCCCATCATCATTTCATCCTCACCACCCACGCTCACCCACAGCTGCCATCCCCATCCACTCACGCCATCACCACCACCAAAATAGCCCCCTCCACCTCCAGCTTCTTTCTTTTGGCAGCTACTGCACCACCACCAGAATCCCATCACTAGCGTCCCAACTCCACAGCAACGTCCAGCGCCCACTAGAATTCCACCGCAAGCTCACCCTCACGCCTTTAGCAGCCCACCATTCAACTGTCCTGGCCTCACCGTTTGCACCAACAACCCTTGCGGCCAGCCGCCTCTACTGAGACTAGCCAAGCCGCACCAAGCTCTCCTTGGCCGAGAAGCTTGAGGGGATGATCTAGCCTCCGCGAAGCCTCTGTTTGAGACACAGTTGTCTTGAGTTTTCGTCATTGTCGCGTTGCCATCGCCGTGAGCCTGCCACCATCCTAATCCAGTAATTTAACTCCCTAGTCTTTGATTAGGCTGTTAATTACTCTTAGGGGGTGTTTAGATTAGTGCTAATGAGTATTAGTTTTGTTAATCCTAGATTAATGTTAACTAAGCTTGGTTAGGTTAGTTAACCTTAGTTAGGTTAGTTACTATGGTTAGATTAAGTAATCATGGTTAGGTTAATTAATCGTGCTTAGGTTAATTAAGATTTCAGATCGGTTTACTGGACCCTCGCTGGTTGCTATTTTCGTGGGTTAAAATGTGCTATGATTTTGAGGTTACTTCCTTCTTGAAAAATGTTCTAAACCTCTTCTTTTATAACATATATTTTATTCAAGATTTTATGGATTTAAAAGAACAAGATTTTAGCTTTGTTGCATGCAAAGTAGAATCTCGGTTTGTGCTGGAACCCATGACCTTTTAGTATTTAAAGGATTTTTATCAATTCTTAGGGTTCGGTTTTTGAAAGATTTTCTTCACAACAGTTTTTCATCACATCTTGAAGTTGAACATAGTCAAATTTTAGAGCAAATGGACAAGTTTTGAATCTCAAACCAAACTAATTTTTGGACGCGGACACAGTTTTGATAACGGTTTGAACGATTTACTGCTCCTATTATAGAAAGATTTGGGTTAAAGTGTCTTCATAAAAAGTGTTTGTTTAAGTGTTCTTTTATAACATATTCAAATTTGAGAATTTTCCAAACTTGTTTGGTTATGTTTCTGGAATTATTCTTGGAGACGTGCGAGTAGACTCAATTTTTGCTGGTGAGGGCCGGTTGTGGTCTTGTGGTTGTTCTTGGTGTCTTGCTTAATGGAAAATGTATATTTTGTGATTTGGTTGATGTTTGGCATATTGATAACTTATGCGTGAATTTGAGTGCCGCATGTGCAATATTATGTGATTGGTTGTTTTTATGATAATTATCCATTATTATTGCAAAAGATGGTTTTATGGGCATTTAAATCGAAAAAGAATTCAAGTGTCGGGTTTGGACACCAAAAATTATTTGCTCAATAAAACAATGATGTTTTAAATTAGGTGCGTGTAAATTTTGATGGATTAATTTTGAGTACGTGAGCACCTATGAATTTATTTCGGAAAGTTTGAACAAAAGAAAAAGAGTTGCAAGGTTTATTATTTGAAAATGGATTTTGGTGTTCTTGGCTAATAACGACAATAAAAAGTCTTTTGATTGATGGTGTGTTTGTGTGACCACCTAAATACCTTGATGTGTATGATTATGCGGGGTAATGAACTCGTCTTGATGCGTATGAATATGCAGAACGATACCTGATTAAGTTCGGATGCCCCACGTCAAGGGATGCCAAGTGGTGGTAGAGGTTGGACCGATGCTCCTTATTGGAATGCCGTTTTGATGTGTATGAATACACGAGATGATGCCGTGCCTGATAGGGTGGGACGATGCTCGGTTAAGTCAGATGACCACCGACTTTTGAGTTGGTTGTGGTTGATGTGTCGTAATAATCGGAACACGCGTGACTGGTTGTGTTATTGCACTTGATTATGGCACAAAATTGTGTGGTATGGTATGTGACATATCATAACGATTTTACTTTATAATCGAGACCTATGTGGATGTTTGAAGGATGAAAATTATGTGTTCCGGTTATTAATTATGCTCGTGATATTTATAATGACATATGTGATGTGCTAATATATAGGGACGTGCTGAGGCGAGGTGAGTTTGTTGGTGATGCCTGCTTAGGCTGCCTTTGAGACGAATTTGTGTCTTAATCGGGGTTTAGGTTGTTGACTCGCTGAGATTTTATCTCACCCCGTCGTGATTAACCTTTTTCAAGACCGTAGCGTGGAGATATACTGAGTGCGGATGTGGTGGGCGCGAGATGCGACACCTTTTTGGCTGCCGTTAGTGAAGTAGGTTGATCCTAATCCCTGAGGATTTTGAGAGGGTTGATAGGAAGTGGCCGTAGAAAGGCTTGTACTATTAAACTTCCTAGGGTTAATAGTTGATAAATAAATATGTTGGTTTCGGCAATGGTTGCCGTGTTTTACTATCCCCATGGTTGTTTGTTGGCCGGGGGTTTATTTAATTTGCTTCTGCATGCATTTAATCAAAAGAAAAAAAAAGAATGGGTCGGCGACTCGTCCTATGGTGTTGCATTTTTAATTGACCGCCGAGAGATGTGCGCGTGGTTTGGGACGTGATAGCCACTGTCTGAAGTTATGATAAACTTTTATCCTAGGGTAGATTCAACACTTTTCTTAGTAGATGTCAATCACTTGCTTTTGGTTAGCTTCGTTTTTGTTGAGTCTGCTTTTAGTAGTTGGTCAGTTTCTTGCCTTAGTCTTCCATCTGCACTATCCCCACGCTCCTCGTCCTCACGGTGAATGAGAACCATGCGATGCTTATCTATGTGAGCACCAATCCTCGATTGGTAGGAGCCAATCAATTCTCTGTGCGTGAAGAATCCTATGACATTGGACAATTGAGATCCGTCAGTTAGCGTGGCTTGTGTTTGATGCCATCTCTTTGAGGAATCACATATCTCTTGTGAAAATGATCCATCATATGTCATGGAAAAGCTGACTCTCCCACTATCTGAGGGAGATGAATGACTTCTGTGGCTGTGCCCAAGTTCTTTCGTTTTGCCCAGACCCAAAGAGCAAGAAAAAGAAGAAGAAGAAGAAAATTAAATACGAAAGGCATCGGCTTTGATCAAACTGCAAATCCAGGCTGATGCTATGAATAGTTCTTATAATTATGGAACCTTTGACCAAAAAGGGAAGCTTGTTTTCATCGAACACTAGCAGCCTACTGTTCATGCATCCACTGTGGTCCATGAAGTTGTGGCTAGTACTAAAGCATAGATCTTGGACATAGACATTTCACAGGCTTAAGGAATCCACTAAGATCCCATCAAGAAAAGACGAGCATAAGTCAGAAAAAAAAGGTTTCAAATCAGATCTTGCATTCAACTTTAGTACATAGGACGAAATAGTACTACACTGGGAATGATTTCTTCAAGCTTTTCCTTTCCAAATAAATGGTGGAAGCTCTATTCATCTTCTTCACATTCTTCTTTTCAATCAAACTCAATTTGGCTACATCAGTAAGTGGGGACACTTGCATCTGTGGTTGTGGTTTGCGTCCTCTGCAGTGATTTATCGATCCCTCGAGCATAGATCATACATTACAGTCTTGCGCACTGAATGCGACCCCGGCATGATTTTGCTTGTAAGTGTGGAGCATGAAGTTGCACGCACCTACAGCCTCTCCGACTGTCAGATAGATCCATTCTTCACCAAGCGATTCGATGAACTTGGACTTTTCTAGCTTCTTTATCACCTCGCTTCGTGGGTTCGCTATAACAAGCTGAAAAATCATGACGGATGCAATCATTTAGCTACTCTCCAGTCATAGAAGAAACAAGAGGATTTTCTTTACATAAATCTCGAAGATTTTCTTTTACCTTGAGTCCTCTTCTGTCGGCATTTTTCTTGGCTTCCTCAAGCATGCTAATTCCACTGGTATCAATGCTTCCGACGGCTGTAACATATCACGAATAAGTTAAATCCAACTATGTATGTTCTTTTACGGCAAAATTGACAGTGACTGGAGATCGAAATTGACAGTGACTGGAGATCGAAATTTTCTTATAATAAGTATATACCGCTTAAGTCTAGTACAATGTACTGCAAGCTATTTTCTCCCGACGCTTTCACCCTGTCTTCCTCCTCGTAGATCCACCTTGAAATCCTAAAATCACGAAATACCCCGATTTCTGCTTAAGGTCGAAGCTCGATGAAACTAGTAAGTAGGATATGGGGTAATGTAGCTAGATGTACCTCTCTCTCAAGTAGTTTGCATTAGCAAAGTAAATTGGTGAGTCTATATGAAGGATGAGGACTCCAGGGATATGCTGAGCATTTGGGTATTGATCAATGCTTCTATATATCATGGAGTTGGGAATGTTGCCCAATGCGAAAGTCCTTGGCCTGGCTACGGAGATCAGCACCCTAACCAACGACAACACCACCTGCAAGTTCATTTCAATAACATAGTCAATCTTAAGATTCTGAAGCATATAATTTGGAAAGTTCATGTCATTTTCGTGAGTTGTCGAGCAAGATATACTATGACCGCATACACAATCGTAACTGAAAAGGCAATGAATCTCTTGAATAATAAGTTGGGTCGTGCTTTCTCTTTCGTTTTCCTTACCGCAGTGACCAGGCCGATCTCAATGCTCCCGAAGACAACACCAATGTACGAGCTAATGCAGACAACGAAGTCGAACTTGTCGATCTTAAAGAGATGGATCGCTGCCTCGTAGTCAATGAGGCCGAGCATGGCAGCCATGATGATTGATGAGAGCACCACGAGAGGAGTGTAATGGAACAGGGGAGTTAGGAATAGCAGTGTGATCATCACTGCCGTTGCCATCACAATGTTGGACACTGCACTCTTGCACCCAGCGTTGAAGTTCACTGCTGTTCTTGAAAATGGCCCTGTAATCAAAGACAAACACATGTAACACATATCAGTTTGATTTGTTGCAATTCAGAATGAAAATGAAACTTTTGAGTTAGTTTGCTGTAGGAAATTAGTACCTGAGGTTAGGTAGCAAGAAGTGCAAGAGCCTGCTATGTTCATCATGCCAAATGCTATCATTTCTTTGTTGCCATCAATGTGGTAGTTCTTGAATGTGGCAAAACTCCTCCCAACAGCTACACCTTCCTGCACACCATTCATTGACGTTAAGTCTATTTCGCTCACATCAATTACTGTGCATTATATTGCTATTAAATACATTAGACAAGCAAAGGATGCTAGTCATGCAAGTAAACTGGCATAGATGTACTGTAATTTGGGGATCTGATTCAGCGAAGAATTGTTTCAAAAGGGGACTTGAAGAGTGAGAACTTACAGCAAGAGCAATGATGCCAGTGACGATTCCAACCTTTAATGGCGGTCATCAAATGCGGTGATCCGAATGCCAGTTCCGTCATAGATGGCGGATTCAACCCTTTCTTCAGGTGCCCGATCTGGGTTTAGAAACAAACGTTAAAGAAGGAATGTAACTATACATCGCATGTCCAAAATGAATCTCTTTTCTTGTGGTATAAACAATTAAATGACTTTGAATGAAGCATAAAATGTTTTTCGTGATTGAATTTTTTCGGTGAGAAAGTCCATCTTAGATGGATAAATTCTAACCCTATAGACATCTCATTGATCTCATGAATTAGGTAAGCTGCAAGCCCAAAGCTAAAGGATTATAGCCTAAACATGATATTGTTTTTTTTTTGGTAAATGGTAAGAATATATAGAGCTTTAACCAACAATTATAAAAGATCCAGCGCCACAAAATATGATATTGTTTGGCATTTGACGATGTGAGAAATTGAACTTTTGATGCGTGCCTAATAGGCACATATGCATTCGTTCCTTGATCACTAGATCAGTCCATGTAGTCGTTATCTGAATTTCCAGCTTTTAATTTCCTTTTTTAAGATTAACTTTTAATTTCTCAGAGAGAGAGAGAGAGAGAGAGAGAGAGAGAGAGAGAGAGATCTTCACCACTGGAACTCCATGTTTCTCAGCATGACTGAAATAGACGATGACGCTCCCCAAAATGACCGAAGTGAGAGGCGCCATCGCATTTATCCAAAAGAAGGCTGGCCTCTTTTTGCTCTGCCAACGTTGACATACATAGTTTGCAAGCAATTAATTAAAGCCATCATATCCCAATAAATATGTTGCAAGAAGATAATATGCATGTAAGTAATCAAAAGAGTTAGGAGTTAATAAAGTGTGCCGTAGTTCGTTTTTATAATTTAAACCATTAGACAACGACACGATTCATGTGTTAAATTATTGCAAAGAGACCATGCGCATGTACATGATCTGAGAGGGAATCACTGAAAGACTAATGTCTTAAAAACTCTAAGCATGCTTACAAATTACCACACAGAAGTTTATTCAGATGTGGAATACAGTGTAGAGTCTATATATACTATACCAAATATAGCAAGATCTTTCCTTGAAAAGGTTAAAGTAGAAATGAATGACAGTGTGAAGAGCACGAGACTATGCGATGATTCGTCGTCCACTCTATTCGTTCTCTGGAACTTTTGCAGAACCCACCTAACGCCACTGAGCTTCATGGATAGATTAGGCAATGATCAACTGCAATTATCTCAATAACTAGACTCTTTATCCTTTGTTCTTTCTTTGATCTTGTTCTCCCGTTTCTTTTTCTGGTGGGAAAGAAAGGGCACCAACAATTTGCCTCTCTAAGATGAATTCTTGACTATTGGACTCTCTCTCTCTCTCTCTCTCTCTCTCTCTCTTCTCTCTCTCTCTCTCTCTCACTAATTTGCCAAGTTTTAGGTATTAATATGGTAATAAATCCTTGTCCATTGTCGCCGACTCTGCTAGGTTATTTTGTCAACTAATATGTTCATCTTGATTATAATGATGAGAAATTAAAACGGACATATATAGTGGGCTTAATTTTCAACTATTAACTTAACATATAACCTCACTCATGAAGGTGAAAAAATTGCATTTCTTGAAACCCAAGTGAATAAAATAGCATCAGTCTAAATATTTGCATTCTTCTTATACTTACAAGGTATCTGGTGAGCAAGAGAAAGAAGAGGAAGCAGCAGCCCATGACTCCACTTTCCCATCGCCACTGCAAAAGAGATAAAACAGAAGTAAATTAAAGACGTTAATAATGATATATGAGAAAGTCCCAACACAGAATGATAACGTCAATGGTTATCGTCGATATTTGGAATAAAAGAAAAAGAGGAAGAGTTCAAGAACCTCGTGGACTTGAGTGATGACGGAGTGCATGACAGAGACGAGGTCGGTCTCGTGAGTGAAACGGTCCAGGCCAAGCATTCCTTTGAGCTGCTGAAGGCACACCACCGTCGCTGCTCCTCCCATGAACCCGACTATTGTGGCGTGTGACAGAAAGTCCACTACGAACCCCAGCCTGTAAGCATAAAAAAACCATTAAGTCGATTACAAAGAGAAAAGGACCAGCTAAAATAGCAGCTAAAAGACGTTCTTGTGTCCCAAAAAAGAAAAATAATTCTGACCGGAAGACAACTTTTTTCCTATAATAGAGTCTGATATTACGTGAGACTCGAAAGGGGAGGGAGGGAGGGAGAAATCGTATTTTTCTCGATCTCTCTCGTCACCGTTTCCGGTTGTCTTTTAGAGCGCTGTACAAGACCTTTCAATTGCGTAAGACAAAAATCGAAAGTCTTGTTCCCAAGTCCATGCAAGGGCAAGGCTCTTGTGATATAGACTTTAGTCTATTTGGGTTGCTTATGAAAAATAAAAGTTTGGGAGAGGAAAAAGAACATCATAAAGCTCGTTCGATTGCTTTAAAAGCGATGGATTTGACCATCTACGGCTTGGAAAATGGATTTCAATCCCTCTCGAGTAATCAACTCATCATATTACACTCATGGGACCACAACAATTTCCAGAAAATCGATTAGCGATTGAGAGACGCGTTGCCTTTATAAAAAAATTATGTAAATAGAGTCGATTTACCTCTCGAATGAGCCAGAGAGAGAGAGAGAGAGAGAGAGAGAGAGAGAGAGAGAGAGAGAGAGAGTACCTCAAGAAGCCAAGAGAGGCTTGGAAAACACCAGAGAAGAAGGTGGCAGTGAAAACCAGCTGAACATATTCTTTTGTGTGCTCAGTTGGACTCACTTCCTTGCCTAGCATTGTAGATATGAGCAGCGAGGCCACCGCTACCGTCCCCACGGCCAAATCTCTCGAACTCCCCAACATTGCATACACCAATGGCGGCACAAAGCTCGAATCTGCATTCATCAAGAAAGAAGACTTCAGAAAATTATCGTTTTTCGATAGTGAGATGGCGAGATTAAGCTCACACAAGTGGGCGAGAGATGGGATGAAGACAAACACATAGAGTGACTATATGTTACGACAATCGTTTCGTATGTAGCGGCACTCACACAGTCCGATAATTGCGGGTAGGCTAGCCAGTTTGGCATAGCTGATCCCCTGGGGGACGGCGAGGCTGGCGATGGTGATCCCCGCGATGAGGTCCGACTTGAAGGAGTCGAAGGTGTAGCGCGGGGCCCACTCGAGTATCGGGACGAAGTACTGGAGCCCCAGGACGAGCTTCCGGGACCCCGGCTGGCCACGGAACTGCCGGAACGGGTCATCGGGGAAGAAGGTCTCCTTGAGGGTGGTCATGAGCGACTGGAGGAAGGGCTTGGGCGGGGGGATGGCTACCTTGTGCGGACACTCGTAGTCCATGTTTTCCATGTTGCCCATTATGCGGGACTGCCCAAATGCGCGTAAAGAAGCCAAATTCAAGCTAGCAAAGCTTTAGCAGCAACGCTCACAAGGTAATGTATATTATCTGCAAATATCGAGCTCAGGACTTAGCTAAGAGTTAGGCGGCTTTTGAGAGAGAGAGAGAGAGAGGAAGGGAGAGAGTATCGGAGCGAGGTTGGGTTGGAGATTGGTGGTGCATGGCAATGAAGGTGAGGTGGGTATATATAAAGGAGAGATGAGAGGGGGAAAGGGATCTTTGCAAATGCTGCTTGGGTCCCATCCCAACACATGGAATGTCGTCAACTTGGTCACAACTTCCCCCCTACCTTCTATGGTGACTATTTTTTTTTTAATTTTGTTTCTGTTTAGAAATATGATTAAATGATAGGTACTCTTTTATTCGATGGCGAGGTGACAGAGAAATAATCTAAACAAACATTTTCGAGCATGAAAATCTTCCGATTCATTAAGTACATGTTATATGACCCAAAAAAAAAAAAAAGACATCCATGTAAATTCATTGTATGGATAGCGGTACGTACAAGATTAATCAATACCTAGAGTCAAGGAGCTTGTGCATTTGGCGTTTCGATCAAGGGCATGACCTGTGGGGTTTTGCTTTTCTGATAGGCTACCCAGCTTTGTGCTGGGAGTTCGTATAAGAAAGATCACGGATTGAATGAAAGGCAGGTAAAACTGGTGGCGTGGACCCATTTTTAGTGAGCTAATCTCTATAAATTGACGGTTTGAGAAGCTAATATTGTAGCATATTGTGGTCAAGCTTGATGGCATGATCTCATGACTGATGCGAAGACACGAGTTGGATGCAATTCGCTGTACAAGCCAGTCACAATGGTTTTACCCTTATGATTAAATTTTTATCAAGATGCTAATAACTGACTCCGTTAAAATCCACGTCATGCACTAACTTATGCTTTTTAATCTCACGCTCGCTTTTCTGGTTGACCATAACCATCGCACTTTCTTGGAATAGACTGGTAATTTTTCAACGGCCCTAAATGCAGATGCAACAGTAACTTCAGTCGAACCAAAATCTGGAGCGGAAAGCACTCATCGCATCCACTCTCGAATCAAAAGTATACGCAGGTGCCTGCTGAGCGATTTCCATTTTCTCACGTCGGCACAAGGCAGGCGTCTGATCGATTAAGGTCGGACTTTCCAGTTACCGATCTAGAGAGAGTTAGATAGCATAAATGCACGTGTTCTGGATGCTCGACCTAAGTACAATATCCTTTTTGGTTTTTCGTAGCCGACCTTTTGCATAAATTAATGAAGGGCTCCTGAAAAATCCAAGTTCAACATCCGACCTTTTGCATAGTAGTACCCTTTGTACCCTACGCTTGGCCATAACTCACGTTGATATTATTATTCCAGGTCACTTATTCTTCATACATATCAACATAAATCCCGTATGGAAACTATAATACTTATTAATTAAGGGATATAATCGACAGGCGAACATAATTAGGCAATAATTTCATTCGAAGAAGCAAAATCGAAGAAGCCTACCATATATTGGGGGGATCTCGTCCCACTAGAGATTTGCCATGTGACATGTACCTCACCAATAGCAAAATCGAAGAAGCCTAGAAGGACCGATCCACTTAACACGTGGCACGCGTTGCCATCGGATCAGCTCGGGAGAATATCCGGGATTTAACGTTGTGATTAGGGCTCCAGCTTATTGGAAAACCCTGTTGTTTTATTAGGTGTTATTAGAAGTTGGGACGGTCTCGGATTCACATAATGTTTCTAATTAAAAAACGCAATTATGGGCCTGCCTCATGCGACGATTGGACGGAAATGGAGAAGATTTAGGCCGAACGGTACCTACCAATTGGATATTTCTGTAAAGCGATTTGGGTCTCTTCCGAACCCAATTGAAAGACCGGCACAACATTATGTGACTATAAAGCAAACAGTAGTGGTATTTGAAACGGGTATTAAAGTAGGACACAATACGGTAGGTAGTCGATATGAAACCACAAGTTGTCGAACAATCCTTTTTCGTCGTATGTAAGAATATTAATGAGCTGACTATAGCCTTTGATTATATACTGACAGTGTATGATATAATTATTCTCGAGCTAAAGCACATGAGCATGACTTCCCGTTACTATCTGCATGAGGGAATCGCCGATAGAAGGGATTGGTGTCAGCTGTCACTCTTTGCGCAATTGAATTGCCAGTTGCGGATGTTGATGATGGTGTTGACCTGGCCTGCTACTCTCTCTCCCCCTCCAGACGTATGATGTGGGTCTAGAATGGTCATAAGCAACTGCATCGTGATGATCAAGTGAGGTGCCAACTTTAGGATTTTCTATGGGGGATTTACTTCATCCAATTAATTCAATCTATGAACGTGGTTTACAACCTAAGACTTAACTCAGATTATGCAGTGATAACGATATATATAGAAAACATTGACAGAATCCAAGGAACATAAGCAACGCTGGGGATACATGTACAGTTCTTTCTTTAATAGTGATATCAAAAGTCATATGTTTGGTCCGAATATCAGTTCACAAAATGAGACGTGACAGACAGCAGTGAGCTTTCCAGTCAGCAGGCGATCCTCCAAAATCCAACAGTATCTTGTCTCGGCAGCTCGCCGCACTTCTGCAGATCACCTCTCTCCCTCTTGCTGCTCTTTTTTGCTGGTTCTCCAGCGTTGTGAATCACGCGGAGGAATCACATTACAGCGAAATGCGCCCTCCACGTGTTGACCAACGCACGACTTCTCCCTAGCACGAAAGTCAGCACGTGTTCTTCCCTCATTCCGCAAGTGAGTCCGACGCTACACGGTTTGGGAAAAGACTCGTCGGTCAAATAGATACGGCTTCGGAAAAAGGAAGAAGGGCTCTTGGGCAATAATAGATCTTCTTTCCATCTTTTCTTTTTCGGCGCGTGCGCTTTGCTTGTGCGCGTCGGGCTGACAAAGCACTTCCCACGTTTGACCCCGCAGTGCGACGAATGGTTGAGACTCGGTTGACGACGGAAGAAAAGACGCCCCCTTTTTGGGAGGGAAAACGACGAGAACGTTGGGTAACCACGCTGTGCAAGGGGCACGTGTCGCGGACCCGTTTGGAGATGACGCCGACCGGTTTGATTTCGGGAAGAATCTGCAAAGGGCAATGAAACCTAATGTTAGTTTTTAGGTACGCCATGAAAGATGGAAGGTAGGCGGGCGGTGATGACTAGCAGTCTTTGTCATTTGATCGGCCTCAACCAGTGGTCATAGTGCTTCACAGAGAGAGAGGGAGAGAAAGAGAGAGAGAGAGAGAGAGAGAGGGTTTAGCCACAAAGAAAGAGACATAATTCTGCATTTTTTACAACATCAAGTTGAAGTCAGTAGAAAGCTTCACCTGAACAACCAAAAAGAATGTATATTTTGATGATATGGATCACTTTGGAAGAGCAAAGTATAGAGACAGTTTCCATTTTGAGTAAGAGAATGAGGATTACAGAGGAGATCACACCAAGAAGGTTTTATCTATATACTATGCATGCAACAGTGCCTGTAATTATTCTAGAATCTTCAAAAGAGAGGGAGAGAGAAAATAATAAGAACCTACTACATCTTTAATCATTTGACTTGGCTTGACAATATATATTACAATTAAGGGTATTTATACCCAAACAATATGTATAGGAAAATGGAATAATCTACTTTTACAAGGAAATTAATTACCTTAGAAAATAATGAAATATCAAATACTATCCCTAATCTCGAATAATATATCTAAGGATATTTTCCAATAGGGAATTTTTTAATATTTACTTCAACAAGTGCAATTCATACTCAATTAGGGGAAAGGAAACGAAAACTGCATACAGCAATAGTCGAAGTCCGAATTCTTTCGAAAGAAATTACTGTGTTTACCCAGCCTATTCCTATCACTATCACATGAGTTTTGAGGCGAGTGAAAAGAAATGGTCAAGTTTATGAGCATAATCGACAATGAGAAGCTTCATTTCTGACTTAGAACAGGGCTTCTTAGTGTGTGCTTCACGTCGATGTATAAGTTGCTGGTAGGCAAGAAAACACCACAGTAGCCTGTTGGCCACTTGAAAGTGTCTTCTTTTCTTTGTAGGTATAATAATTCTCCCTTGACTCTAAGAAAAATTGTGAAGATGGGGAGTTTCGAATTTTCTTATTATTCCTTTTCGCAGATTTCGAAGGAAGGATGGTGGCGACAGCCAGTTTCTTGCTACATTTGTTACCCTTATGCATCGTGCAAAACTCCATGAAATCTGCTCGTTCACATGTGAATGGAGTTGCTCTGCCGTGTGTGCGCAAACCAATCTTCGTGCATGCTTGGAAAATCATACAAAACTACGTTAAAAGCCGAATGAATCCGAGGAAGCGTACCCGTCAAATTTAAACCAATGTAAGGCAAATCCGATGGATAGAAGATTGGGGAAAGAAACAATGAAAAACTCGTTCAATGGTTCTAGCTCAATCACATGATGATCAAACTTCTGCAAGACACGAATTTTTTCAAATCGAATTGAAATGGATTTTTGAGAAAGAAAGATGTGTCAAGAGTAAAATGTAATTGGAAAGTAGATCTTTGAATCTAAGCAGTAAGGAGAAGTGAACTCTCGAAACTAAAGTACTCAAAGTGCACCCCGAAATTGAAAAGAAAAGAAAAGAAAAGAAAAGTAAAATGGACTAGAGCTAAGTGCGATGGACGAAAGGAAGTTGAGATCATGATGTTGAAAAATAGAGGGAATGCAAACTACGAGTAGTGAATTTAAAGAATATTAAATTATACTAGATCTAAGTGCGATGAAATAAAAGGAAACTGATGAGAAAACACGTTGACTAAAGAAACATGAATGAATATCGACAAAAGATCGCTTCAAGTGCCAAAAGTTGACACAAATGTACACTTAAATGACAAAAGTTACGAAAGTGACACTTAAGTTCCACCTCCAGCGAAGCCGGCCAGAAATCATACATGGCAATTAAATATTAATATTGCTCACCTACGTGGCTCGCCGGAGAGCTAACTTAGCTCTAATTCATCCAAAACGACGTTATTTTTATAGTTGGCCAAAATAGAGCCCTTAAATCGACCAAAATGACATCGTTTTGGCATAATTTGAATTTTAATATAATATAAAAATTAATTAAATTTAAAAAAAAAAAACAGAGGAGGAGGAGGAGGAAGGTAGCTAGCGGTTGAGGGCTGAGACATTGCCGTCGTCGCCTCCCCTCCGTTGCCGAAAGGTGGGGGAGAGTTGGTTAGGGCTGCCGAGCATTGGCTGAGGGCCGGCGGCCTTAGCTGATCGGCGGCGAGGGCCTGCGTGCCCTTGCCTAGATCCGGTGAGGGTCGTCGGCCTTTGGGGCGACCCCTAGCGGGCGGTGGCCCTTGGGTCGACCGGGCCGGCCCTCGGCCGGGCTCGGCAGCCCCGGCCAACCCTCCCCCACCTCCCCGACGACAGAGGGGAGATGGCGTGGCGAGGGCTAAGCCCTTAGCGCCGGCTGCCTCCCTCCTCCTCCTTCGCCCCTCCTTTAAAAAAAAAAAAATAATAAATAATTTTTTAAAATTTAATTAAATTAATTATTATATTAAAATTTGAAAGCTAAAAGTGAGACTGAAAGTCATGATCTGGAAAGAGGAACTTCAGAGGGAAATCCATTGGTGCTTTAATATAGCTTGAGTGTGTCTTCTCTCTGTCTTTCCGCTCAATCTTCGCAGGAAATCGGGGAAAATTGCCCTTTCAATCTTAGGTAATTTTCCCCGGTTTCTCTTCGCTTCTCAATAAGTTAATATGTCATTTTAGCTGGGTTGAGTAGATCGGATTTGTTCACACAAATTACTCAACATAGGCACATAACCTCCTGCATCCAAGTTGTTTGTCAAAACCTTGTCCAGTCAATGCATGAAGCGGCCGTCCGATTCACCTCAACTGATCGCTCAACTCCGTGTCTTTGTTTAAGAACCGGCTTGGTCCTTCACTTAGGTTCTGGTGCTTAGCTTTGAGTAGAAAAAAATCTAGATATAATTAGTGAACAAAATAGGAAGAAGTACATTATAAGTGTCAAAACTTGGTACGGGTGCACACATAAATGCCAAAATTCCGAAAATGTATACTTAAGTGCCAACTCCGCCGAGACTTGTCGAAAATCCTACATTGCGTTATTTTATTAATAAAATTGTCTATGTGACTCGCTGAAATGTCCACTTAGCAATCATTGTCCCAAAATGACGTCATTTTACTCCAAAATTTGATTTTTAATATAAATATAAATATTAATTAAATTAAAAATACTAAATAAAAAATAAAAGGGAAATCAGTGAGGGGCTCCAAAGCCCTTGTTACTGCCATCACCCCACCATTGCCAGAATGGGTTGACGACAGTGGGGTGAGGGTCGGCTGGATTTATTGGGCCCTAGCTAGTGGCTAGCGACCCTAGCCGACCGCAGGTGAGGGTCCACACGCCCTTGCCCAGATATGAGACAAGAGATTGAGCCCTCCCCCAAATCGAATGAAGGTCACTGGCTCTTGCCTAAATCGAGCCAAGTGCTACTGTTGGTTGGGGCAAGTCACATAGATAGTTTTATTAATAAAAGAATGTCACATTGAATTTCTAGCAAATCTTACTAGAGTTGACACTTAAGTGTTCAATTTTTAAAAAAAGTAGCACTTAAATCTTTTGGAAGTTTTGGCATTTATGTGTCCATTAGTGCCAAATTTTGGCACTTTGGGTGCTCGTACCAAGGACAAAACGTATTTCGTAGCTCAAGAAAATACTGTCAACCCTCATTGAAACATACCATTATGTTTGACAATTTCCCTCTTTTTGATAACGGCAAAGCAATACTTGTGAAATACATGTCCAAAAATCGATATCACAATGAAAAAAGGTGGTTTATAATTTTCAAAAAGTACTTCACCTTAGATCAAGAATATCAAAGTTCTAAAACATATGCGTTAAGTGACATTGCAATGGAGGGGTGAGCACGGGAATTAGATTGAACTGGCGATTCCCAATTCCTAAAATTTAGAATTGGTGATACTTGATTCGGTTCCTAGTTTCAGGTGTGGACCGAACCGCTCGGGCCACCCAAACTAGACCAATAAATTTTTTTATTGCCAAAAGGCTGGAGAATAGAACAAAAAATAACGTTCATGGACACACTTGCACTCTACAAGAGTGTTCCATACTTGCAAGTGTTCAAAAACAACGTTTTTTTTCCAATCCCTTGTCTGGTTCCATTGTTTCATTCCTGTCAGGGAATAGAAAAAAAGAAAAAGAAAAATAACGGTGGTTCCATAAACTGATAAACAATAGTCCAATTCCAGTTTAAAGGTGGAATCGACCCACCCTAAAATTGGTCACAAGTGGTGGAATTGTAAATAACGATAAACCTCATCAAACAATACTATTAATACCATTCAAAGTTGGCGTTCTCTATTCTAAAGCTAGTGGAGAAAGGTCATGCACCACTACCACGATTTCGCAGGAAAGAAAATGCTTTCTAGATAGCTTACGTTGCGTTGCGCGTGTTAGAGTAATTATGATTCTATTTATTTCGTAGAAAATGAATAATTTGAAAAAATTATATCATTACAATAATGAATGAACGAAATTTTTTTTCATTGTCCATGAAAATGTCTATACATAAATTATTATTAATACTGAAAATATTTTTTATTGACTAATCATTTCAAGTAATATAAGTGATTATTTTTAGAAAAATACTTTTCAAATAATTCATGTTTCGCGAAATAAATGGAGCCTTTTAAGTTAAATTGAGGAGAAAGGTAAAAGACCGTTATTCATGCTTGGACGAGGTGGCTGGTGGCCCTGCGCGCTTTAGAACGGCAAGAGCTTGTGACCATGTGGAGCATTTGTCACAATAAAATAGTAGTTCCGAAAAATCCAGACTTTGCGATACATAATCATTATAAAATCAACAATAATGCTGCATAATGGGTGATGCTCATTACGAGCTTGAACGTGAAAAAAGCAAGGGGAAAAGAGGTAATATAATGGATCACTTTCGAACCCCAAAATCGAAAGATGCGTGTTGGGGGTTGAAACTAGAGAGGCGCACTCTGAGAAAAGGTAGAGCACAATGAAAGATCAATGAGTATTATCACTGGTCAGGTTTCGAACATACCCAGATAAAACCTCGTTCTCTCTTTATATCCATTCATTTCCCTTTGTCTGTTTTTAGTTTCTTCACTTCCAACTGTTGCAAATAGATAAGGAAGAGGAGGGAGGGGGGAGGGGGGGGGTGAGAGAGAGCTTATACAACCCCAGATGAAACCTTCTCTCCTTCTGTGCTGTAGACCCCTTTGATCCGATCAATCTAGTGCTGGTTATAGAAGGGAATAAAGAAAGCAAACAGGTCTTCCACTCGCGAATTAAATTTAAGAAAAAAAGGATTTCTCCATCACAAGGGTTTGTGTTCATTAATCATTTTCACAGATGAATATCGACTCAATTGGATGAGAATTGGCCACATTATTGTTCGTTTTTTTTAATCTTTTTCTCCTTTGGTCTTTGGGTAATAATAACAAGCTATATTATTCCTAGTATGTGGCATGTGTGTATTCATGGGTGTCTATTATGTCTAATACTCGTTGCTGTAGAACATGGTATGGACTTTAGAGCACAACATTTTCGACCCTTTGTGCATGTTGTCGAATCATTGAAATCATGGAGAATAATATTTATGATCTTATCCAATCTTGCTTGCGTCTTGTGGTTGAAACGTTCTGATTGATTGCACGTTTATATGGCTTAGCAGCATAGGAAGGAAAGGTACGGAGGCTACGTAGTGGGAAGAATTAATTAGAGGTTAAAAATGTTTCCAAAAGATTCTGCTACGTTGTTGTGGGACAGTGTGGCTTACGGTTGTGAATTGTGAAAGTAATGTGGAATTATAGCCAACTGCTATAAAAATTTAAGTTGTTAAATGAATGCGCCATTTAATATTTAAACACTTTAATACTCCTCCGCACGCGTTGTTCAATATTTTAAGCATGGAAAGATATCATATGGGAAGTAAAAAGAAGTTTTGAACTCGAAACATCATGTCCTAATATAAATGAAAAATTGAGGAATCACAGCCAACTAGACCATAAGTAAGCAATTATGTGAGGGTGTAGTTCCATATTTTTAATCGAGTATTTATACAAAGAGTGGATACTCTCATTTTTAGGGTCAAGCATTATCGATTTACCCTTTAATATACTAACGTATCAATTAAAGACAAATCATCTAAATCATGGAGAATAATATTTGTGATCTTATCCCATTATGAAATTAATCTTGCTTGCATCTTGTGGCTGAAATGTGCTGATTGATTGTACGTTTATATGGCTTAGTAGCATAGGAAGGAAACGTACGGAGAATATGTAGTGGGAAGAATTAATTAGAGGCTCAGAATGTTTCCAAAAGATTCCGCTATGTAGTTGTGGGATATTGTGGCTTGCAGTTGGGAATTGTCAAAGTTAGATGAAATAATAGCCAACAGCTATAAAAATTTAAGTTGTTAAATGAATGAGCTGTTAAATATAAACACTTTAAAACTCTTCTTCTCGCGTTGTTTAATATTTAAATATTTTAAGCATGGAAAGATATCATATGGGAAGTAAAAAGAAGTTTTGAACTCGGAACATCATGTCCTAATATAAATGAAAATTTGAGGAATCACAGCCAACTAGACCATAAGTAAGCAATTATGTGAGGGCGTAGTTCCATATTTAAATTGAGTATTCATACAAAGAATGGATACTCTCATATTTAGGGTGAAGCATTATCGGCTTACCCTTTAATATACTAACATATCAATTAAAGTTGAATAATTTAAATCATGGAGAATAATATTTATGATCGTATCCCATTTTGAAATTAATCTTGCTTGCGTCTTGTGATTGAAATGTGTTGATTGATTGTACGTTTATATGGTTTAACAGCATAGGAAGGAAACGAACGGAGGATATCTAGTGGGAAGAATTAATTAGAGACTCAAAATGTTTCCAAAAGATCCCTCTACGTAGTTGTGGGACAGTGTGGCTTGCGGTCATGAATTGTGAAAATTAGGTGGACTACTACTATAAAAATTTAAGTTGTTAAATTGATGCACCGTTTAATATATAAACACTTTAATACTCATTCTTACGTGTTGTTTAATATATAAAAATTTTAAGGATGGAAAGATATCGTATATGAAATAAATAAATAAAAAATTTAAAAAGATTTGAATTCGGAACATCATATTCTAATATATATAATAAAAAAATTGAGGAATCATAGCCAGCTACACTATCAATTTAAGCAATTAAATGAGGATGTGGTTGCACATTTAAATTAAGTATATTCATGTACACAAAGAATGAATCCTCTCATTTTTAGGGTCAAGCATTATCGACTTACCGTTTAATATACTAACATGTCAATTAAAGTTACTCAATAGGTGACAGTTGATGGATGATTTAAGTAGCTTACTAATGAGATATTAAGAATGGGTAAAAGATTATGAACTAGAAATCTGAGAGACAGTCCCTGTCTTAATCACGTCAATGCCTGGACAAGACACGATGTCAATCTGAATCTTACTTTTATAAAAATATTAGGTGCCCTCTGGGCATTGCGTGATCTTCCATTTTGTAAATAAGCAAGATTGAATTGTTTTGCACGAAAAGGAACTTTCTTGTTTTCCTTAAAAGAGCAATTTTTCAATAAATATTTGGTGCTTCATATAGTTCAAGTGATTGTTCTCTAGGCCACTTTAAGATCTTTATCGTAAATTAACAGGATCCTAATCTACCAAAATGTAAATGCTTTTGTCAATCGTTCAAAAAACCGTTGCTCTTATGTTATTTATTTATTTTTATTTTTTGGTCTTTGGAGGAACGGCCAGAACTGTAAAACCGCGCCGTAAACCTCGGGTGACACTTAAGCAGGATGACCCACCACCCATGAGTCACACTTAATACACCTAGCGCATCCTCTAGGTTTTGAACCCTTCACCTCTTCGTTGAGGATTAGCATAGTCTTAGCCAGTGGAGCCACCGCGGCCGGTGGTTTGCTCTTATTTTTGTCTCCATTTATTTGGGGAAAATTTATTTATTTTTAATTTATCGACACTTATGAGTAGCCTAAAGCTATACCTGCATGTAAATAGCTTTATCGGCTGGGACTTCATTTTTCTTTTTTCCTTATATTTTTCGTAGCATGGACCACACATCTCATATAGAGGACAACATGATGTTTAAGGATAACTAGTCATCCACATCTTTTAGACGAAGCCCAACGAATGCTGGGCCTGGCACATGCCCATGTTGTTCAGTCCTGTCGGTATCATGGCACGAGTGCATGTACTTCCTATAGAGAACACTGTTCAAGTTTAGACGACGGACGAAACTTTTAGCAGAATTATTTATATATATATTTTTTCTTTTTATGATTGGACAGACATGACTTTTGGACAAAAGCCCATTCAAGATGAAAGAGTCTTCTAATATATGATATGGATTTGAATTAGAATAAAATAGCATAAAATCAAATTAAAAATTTTCAAATATCCTCTGGATTATAAAATATATATATCCTATATTTAGTGTTACTTAAGATAGACGTGGAAATCTTCACAAATTCTCCGAATATCCTCTCTCTTAGATCGTCCCTCCACTCTTCGATGCTTTACTTGTTTCACTAATAGCGATAGCCATCATAAGCTTCTCTCTCTCGCGCTCCAACAAACCAAACCGCCTCATGTCCGGAATACTCTCCGCTGCCACCCACTCCGCCCCACCAGCTTCTACCTATAACATTCCCAACTATGGCTCCACATCTAATCATAGCCATATCTCTCGGGGCATGCTTGGTAACTAGCCAAACAGTGCAAAATTTTATTATTTTATTTCCGGGAGTAGTTTTGGAATAGAATCGTATTTGGTAAAAATTTTATTCCCAGGAATAAATTTTTATTTTTTTGTTCCCGGAAGTAGATTTGGAACATAATCAAGAATAAAAAAAAAAGTTAATTCTTGTTTCCAAGAACAATTTTAGAATCAAGACATATTTTCTCTTCTTCTTCCCTTTTTTTCTACTTCATCCATCGCTGTGGTTGCCGTCCGCCACCGTCTGCCGTAGAGCTCACCGGAGGCAAGCCCAACCACTGGTGAGGCTCGGCCTGCCGGTGGCCAAATAGGCCTCGCCCAGCCCCAGCGAGGCTCAGCTAACAAGGGTTGACGACGCTTCGATGAGGAAAACATCAATTGAGGAGGAGCAGTACATGGATTAATCAGGAGAAATTAAAAGTGACGAATTGTCAAAGGAAATTGACGATATGAATAGTTATGAGGATCAATTAGGTCTGGTGGACAAGTAGAAGTGGGTAGTGAGAAGATCGGTTTCACTTGATTCTCCATTTTGGGTAATCGAATAGTGTGGAGGTTTGGAATTGCGATCGTCCAATGAGAACATGAGTGAGTTGAGAACGATTGAGATACCTTGATGGATTAATAAGAAAGCAAAGAGACATCAAGAAATATGGGTTCATTGTTGAATGCGTCACTTCATCACTCAATCATTGGAAGATAATATAGATTATCTTATTCTTTTTATGTAATCCATGTGTTGATATCCAAAAATACCTATGTGGGCACATCAAAGGTACGAGGGATGGAAAGTCTTGAGACAGTCATCGCAACCATATATGAGCTATAATTTATCATTCTAGCCCATGAATATTTGTATGAGAAAAAGTAATTAAGAATTTGGAGGAATTTCGAGCTGAAGTTTGACAAAACCACGGCATGGAATGTCATGGTGGAGTACCAGGTGTTGAAGCTGAAGATCAATAATGGAGATGCAGCCTTAATGGTGAAAATGGGCGGGAACAATTTTAGAGTTGCCAAGCTCAAAAGAAAAATCAAGAAAAATCAATTAAATGTTTGTTGGCAAGCCATGATATAATTGTCGAACATATACGGATGAGGCGGTTCAACCTAAAACGTGGAACGGTTATTGAGGAGGAGATAACCGACCATTAATAGTTACCAAATTAACCTATAAATACGATCAACTATCCAACAGAGGGGACCCCAAAATAACATACAACACTACTTTCTATTGTCTTTATCTTTTCATAGTCTAGCCCAGTCGTAGCTTAAGATTCCTGTCGTAAATTCAATCCGACAAGCATCTATATTCTAGGAGGTGCTGTCGATTGGATTCTAGTGCCAACCAGCATCCCACGTTATTGGTTATATTCCGACATTATGTCCTCAAATATATCTAGAGACAGTGTTTGTTAGATATTGTTGTTGGAAGTATGCTCCAAAGCTACTATGTAATAGTTACATGTTAGAGATTTTAGTTGTACTTTCATCATTATTATATTAATTAATGGCAATGATGTACTCATTCATTTGTTCAATTATTTTATATTTATGAATGATTTCATAAGATCAATTACAACTAGACATATTCTTAAGACGTCAAGAATATATGTGACGGGTTTAAGTTAGACTGAATCTTTAAATTGTTCCCGGTCAATGGATTATTGAGTGGATATTAATAATCTTATTGAGACCGATGTATTCTTAACTTCGCCAGTAAGTATTGGATACTTAAGGGAATGATAAGTCACATGTCATTGGGTATTATGATGCCTGTGTTAGAACACAAGTGTTTGTATTAGACAAGTTCACTGAACGTGACGTATATGGAATGGTTAACGACATGGAAGCTTTTAGCGTGGTCAATATCTAATTGTTCATACTTTGGTATTGTGTAAATAATCCTTAGACCCGAGGCACAGTGTTAACTTGTGTGTCGAACAACTATGGTTCACAGGTACACATAATACCGGGTCGTTAATCCGTCTTTATACCTGATGGTCATAATTTGTTCATATATGAAGTTGCACGTGTGCGCAATATGGAATTTGCCTCCTTGTTACATGCAAGGTATAATAATGATGTCCTATGCGATCTAATTATGACACTGCATTGAAATCCTCGGTCAATGTTGTAACCGAGAATAAATTGTTTATGTCTTAAATAAAATGCATATCAATTATATTTGTACATATGATTGAATTGGTGACTTGACAAATATTCCATGGTCTTTATTTGATCGGGACATAGTAAGACAGATGGATTGAATTACACTGTAGCCAAAATTGATAGGTTCATTATGTTCTTAAAGCATTCACATTATCTAGGTAGTCATGACATATTGCTGGATGTCAATCATGGCTTATAGGACCCAAAGATTAATCGGGACAATTAATTAATTTGAGAGTACTAATGTGTTAATACAAGTCTTACTACCAGCTTAGTGATGAACCTAGGGAGGTCACACACCATAAACAATTAAAATAACGTGGAACAAGAGGGAAATAATGTTGCAAATGTGTTTGCAATTACTGTAATTAAATCGTGTTGACTTGAAATTAAATAAAATGAGATTTAATTTAATTTTTATTATAGTCACGAGCCTATCTACATATGATGCACATACATGCCCAAAGTGAATATATGTTAATGTATTCCATTTGTATATATAAAGATTATGTTCTTTTTATTTTTAAAGGAGATTGATTAATTAATTATTTATTCGTTTGATTAATTAATTAATTAATAACTAATAATAAAAATAAAAATAAAAATTGAAGCTTCATGCATGTGCACGAATTCGTGCACATGCACGAAATCGTGCACGATCGTCATGATTAGCAACGGTTGCTAATCCCACGATCAGCAACCGTTGCTGATTCGTAAATAAACTAAGAGAAAGTTTGCAAAAGGTTGCAACGTATAGAGAGTGTGGGCGTGTGTTTTTTGTGTCTGAGAGATGCGAAAAATAAAATAAATTCTCTTTAGTTTAGGCCGTGACTAAAACATCAAGAATACGGCAGATTGTCTCCACGAGATTGCTAGCACAATCATAGTGGTGATTTTCCGAAAGTTCTCTCTTCCATTCGACGTCCATTGTTGGTGTGTCTGAACTAGAGGTCCGACGTTTGTGGGACTCAAACAAAAGAACATCCGAACTAATTCGTTTAAAGCGCGCTTCAAAAGGTAATTTGTTTAACTCCCTTTTTATATTCAGATTTTTTTATTAAAACGCACAAACAACGCCTTCGGAGAATCATGTATAAAATATATCATATTTGTTTCCACTGTATTAATTTAATTTTACCTATACTTGATTTATGAAACCCCAACAGTTGTATCTACTTGTGTTGTTGATTAAATTCCAACATTATGTTCATGCACATCTAGGAGTAGTGTGTACTAGGTGTAGTTATCATTGTTAATTGATTAGATTTCGACGTTGTGTCCTTGTATTCTTCTTGGATTGTTGTCTATCAAGTATCATTTTCGTTGTCTAGCGTCGTTGGTTAAATTCTGACGCTGTGTCCGGGAGCTTAGAAGAAGATAGTGCTTTATTAGACATTTTGTCCATACACAATGTTGTCGAAGTTACTTCGATATTGTGTAAATCACTTTAATTTTAATGAGCTTTCATTACTATATAAATTTAGTCTAGATAACATCATTATTGAGGTTTCAACATTAGTTATTACCGGTATAGGGCATGCGATAGGTTAGCGGCTTCTTTAATCATGAGATTATAAAGTGTATGGTTTCGTTTGCATTTGTCCCTCTTTGTCTAAAGCCGACATAGAACCTGAGTCTCTTTCAATAAGAACCAAAATATAACACTTAGTGAAAGATATTCCGTTGTGGGATTTAAAATCGATGAAACACCATGTTTATCCCACCCATTGTGCCGGATTTCTTATCTAGCATTTTTTTTTTTTTGTTTGGATTTATCCGGTTTGGAGGACATCGCCAAACATCGAATATGATAATTTATTATCCTATATAGATTGAAATCCAAATTACCAAATGCAGCCTTAATTTGTTTTCCAAGAATACATGTTGAAGCATTTTTCTTCTATAGAATTTGATACGATCTCCTTTTGGGAAAATAACACAAATGCTTTTTGAACTCTAGTTCAATATTCAAATTGTCTCCGAACTCTTAAATTGTTTAATGTGGTCCTGAAATTATTAGTAAATGTTCAATTTAGTCCTTGGGTTATTACATGGATAATTATATCATGATTTGAGATGAATATTTACATAGATAATCCATGCGTAAGTTGTTCCAGTCAAACTTAACAGATTAAAAGCCATGTTAGCAAATTCTGTTAATTTAAATTAACGGAATGACGATATTTAAATATTTTCATGTAGTTTAATGACTAAATTGAATATTTAGTAATAATTTAGGAATCATATTAAATAAATCAAAAGTTTATAGACGACATTATACATTAAATCAAAGTTCAGAAATCACTTACGACATTTTATTTTATTTTTCCTTTTGTGATGAAGCTGGTATGAGATGAGTAGATATTGGACTAGCGACATACCTTATTTGGTTCATGCACCTATTTCAAAATAACCCAGAGACATAAATGAGTGGTCAAGACATGAGATTGCTTGTACTTGAGAAGGAAGGGACTGAACTTAAGTCAGCCCGTCTAATTCATACACCTTGATCATTAGAACTGTCCATGAGGTTGATGAATTTGAATATGGGTTTTTATATACATGTATGCAATGTATTATAAGCCAAATTGTTCCCTCCAAAAATCATTATGGAAGGTTATCAAGGCTATATTCGAAGGACTTTCTTGATATTTTGAATCACGCATGAAGGGTATAAAGGGTATACATAATGTGGGACAATGTACTACTCTTCTTGCCCAACCAGTTTTTCTTCTCTCTTTTTTAGATTTGCTAAACATAAAGATCGGCATGTCAAATTTTGAAAATCTCCATTTGCCATTTGCTTTTTCCCTTTAGCCTCTTTTTATCTTATTTTTAGCTTGACCCTTTTTCAAGCAAGATACTTAGGTAGTTCAACTAATTCTTTTTTTCAGGAGAATGGATAGGATGGCGAAATCTATTTAAGAGTCGTCCTAAAATTGAAGATTGAAATTTTGATTTGAAAGTTTAGTATTTAACTTTACACGCACGCACGTGCATATGATAATATAACAATTTTAGTAACTTCACACATATATGCTCATTAGTCAAACTCCATGTCACATGTGGACAATGTAATTTACGAACGATTCGTGGGAAGCACTGTTGCGAGCATCAACCTGAAAGTAGTACACAAAAAGAGAGATGGGGACCAGCGAGAGGCTCAGTGGCACTCATTGAATAGTTCATTTAGACCCCCATATTGAAGACATTCAAGCTAATAATTGAGGTTGCCATATGGATTTACATTCAAATTGTATATGATTGAATCTATGTTGTGCGAGTAATTGACATCATCCAGCGGCACGAACATAGATGCCTACTACCTAGAGATCCTCGAAACATCATACAAGACGCATTGACTAGTTAAGTCCAGGCTTACGGTTGGTATAGGCGGCCTGAACTGCAATTAGCAAAAGTTGAATAGGTGACCTCCACTCGAGGTAGAATTTCCCTGATGTCCAAACCAATTACGGAAAAAAAGGAGGAGAAGAGATTATTCCTGGACTCCTTGAATATCCTATGCTAATCTCCTTTGGTATAATTGTGCTCCTGGGGTTGTCCCCAAAGAATGTATAAGTGCAATGATCGCAAGTTAAGCGTGGATAGAGCAAAAGAGCTGTGTTTAAACTTGAGTAATCTCTGGAGATTTTCGTTAGGACGTTCAGGAACTTCGGAGCACACGAGCTCGTGCTTCGATGGTTCCAAGAAAATGCACAATTACAATAACCCAAATTTAGGCTCGAGCAAAGGAAGAAAAATACGTTTAACCTGTAGGAGATTCTCGAGTCGAATATGAGACTCTTTGACGGTTTCCGGGAAACCTCTTCAGACACACACTCCTACTTGCACATGTGCTATTCTTTCTTTCTTTCTTTCTTTCTTTTTGTTCTTCTACAAAGAGCATGTTTTGCACACTTCAAGAGTCCGTATATGTTGATGTCGATATGAACATGTCTACATGAACAAGGGGAAAAGATGGTGTTGGGTTTATGCATCAATCGACAGTTTCATTGTCAATAGTCAGACGCACCGCCGACCATCCACTACGACTCTGTACTTCGTCACTTTCCTCTTTTCACTTCATAACGATGCTTCTACTACTACTACAATAACTCATAATAATAATAATAATAATAATAATAATAATAATCGAACGGTTACTTTTATTAGTATTGCTTTTATGCTGAACAAGCATGCGTAGCCACATCTTTTTGACTCCACATCATTCATCACAATTCCCAGGTTTCTTTATGTGGGTTTCGCAATACCCTTGATCGCAATACGTACTTAGGAACGTGATTATGGAACTAATTCATGAATATATGAAGTTGTCTTGTGGAAAGATCGAACCGCTAATCATGGGAAGTGCTTTTCGATTGTTTCAGATATAGACTTATACAGCGATTTTTTTTTTTTTTAATCTCTCTCGTTTCACTTACCGAGTCAGGGATGGAAGAAAATATAACTTTTACTTCAGCTCTTTGATGCAATACACCGGAAATTTTTCCTCTTTTTTTGGTTATTTGCAATCTAAATTCAATAAAAATTGAGAAATTGACACGACACGCTCACCTAAGCACACAATCACTCACGTGTGAAACTTTTGGACAGAAAAACTCTCAATATTTTGTGAAAATCAATGCTATAGTCCGACTCTTTGAGGATAACAGATAAATACCCTCTAAACCTTAGATAATCCGAAATTAACCCTAAACAGCTAAAACAAAAACAAAACAAGAAAAACAAATGATTTAATGAAGTGTTCTAAAATAGCCCTATTCATTGCCTGTGTACAAATGAAACATTAAATGGCATTATCAATCTTCCATATGCATCGTGGAGGCTCTTTTCCTTGCTTCTTTTTTCGCCCTATTGAATTGACATCACAATCTTTGTCCTCATATTTGCTGGTGTCCAATTTCGTGATTCCTTAAGGATTTGCTCTGGCCAAGTGACCAGTTCTAGCCAAGGAATCATGAAAGCATTGAGGTCCACATGATGAATATGGCAAGCGAGCGTGAGATGACATTATGGTGGAATCTGTTCAAATCATTGGGGTTGCAGTTGACTTTCAAATGGATTTCTCCTCTAACTTTCTGTGCGCATGCGTCCTTTTCCTCTCCCTTCTTCTCATTCGTTGCCTCAAAGGATGAAAAAGAGCACAATAAAGAAAAGGGGCTGCCATAGGGCCGCAATGGACCGTGCAATTTCCCTCTTTCGGTGAGCATCCAGCATCTCATCCTGTGAACGTTTCGTGCTCTACAGTTGATGCGGTACGATTGGCCCATCACACGTTATTCACGCGATACACATTTCGTCTAATGTTTGCATTTAAGGTCCGAAACCCTCACTTTCTATGCATACATTTCCTCACGTATTGCCGTCACATGATAAATGCATTACACAATTGACGTGACACGATTTACCAGTAACATGTTATTTCGGTGATATACATCTCGACTAATGTTTGCATGTAAGTTTCCAAGCTCTCACTCTTTGTCGATTAGTTTCTTCACGGTATGGCTATCATGTAATATATCTGTCACACAGTACACTTTATCATGTTTTATATGTCATATATCCATAGTTGTGTTTAAACGGGATAAACGAAAAGTAGTGGGGATACGTGATATCAACAAAATTGATGCCTTGATGTCCTTCATAATTGATGGAATGTCAAGGCTCTTGGAGACCCATGAATAGCGCCTGCAACCATGATGATTCTATCTTATGGCCCACACCATAGATATCCCCAAAAAAGTAAAGAACAAAATTCCTTTAGAAAGATAGGGGCACATAAATGCATGATTAAATGCTTCATTTATTTTACGGAAAATAAATAATTTTTAAAAATATTTCCTAAATTTATTATAATTGTGTTAATTCAATCTTAAATCTTTTTTTTTTTTTTTTTATCAATTTAGTCATAAACCTTTTAAATTTGTACCATCAATTTATCTAGCTAATTTTGATCGAAAATCGCTAAGATGGACGTTGGCCATCTTATGTAGCATGGCCAGCATTGACATATACAATTTTTAATTTTTTTTCGATATTTTTCTTATTTTTTTCCCTCCCTTTTTCCTCTAGCCAATTGCCAATTAGAGGCGAGGGCCAACGAGATTGAGCTCACCCATGCACTGGTGAGGTCTAGCCCTCGCGAGGTTGACGTTGCCATCGCCTGGCGATGCTATGTTTAATAAGTAACACCTTTAAGGCAATGGATCGATCCTTCGAAGGATCATAGAAATCCCCATTTGTTATTTAAACCTCCCCCATCATAAACGCACAAAAATCTACTTAGATAAGATATACAAGAAAGAACTCAAGATAAGACGCGCGCATGATTTAATGACAAAAGCCAAGGGGAAAACATCCCACATCATTGATGGAATTTTATTTCCCGGCGGCAAATTCAAAGTCCACACGGTGGTGTTCGTCGGTGGCAACGGCGGCCGGTGGAGGTGGAGTAATTGGAAATTTATTCTTTCGTTTTGGTAATGAAATGCGATTTACAGATCACTCTCCAGCTTCATGGCGAAAATATTTGAATTGCTCATTAGTTGGACTCTAGTGCACGATGGGTTCTTTATAATGGGCTAACTTCAAAAATGCCATTTGCAGTTCGTTGCTGGACTCAAACCCGTGGGCTATTTGGTTTCACCAAATGGACCAAGTAGCAAACCAGCGCCGACCACGTTTCATCATTTTCTCTCCTCATATTTTCCGAAAGAACAACTAATTACAACATAAATGTAATAAATGTGAGATACTCTAGTTCGAAAATTCAGATTTTGTGTATTGGACATAATCAGATTCTGAATCGGTTTTACATTTGACTATATTCGATGATGCATTATGTTTCTTCCTCATCGTATTTATAGCTCCGGGCAACTTGCATCAGCATTACTTGATAGAGAAATTTTTTTAATTAATTTACATCTGGGATTCAAACTTGTGTATATGTCATCTTCATATTTCTCTAGGTATTTTATGTTTTGCCTCCGACCATCTCTATTCACAGGACATGTGGACATTTAGCAATTTTTTCTGTCGACACTCAATTATTTCGTGTCGAAAACAGTCTACTCACTTATATATGGCTAGTTTTGTGTGCCTTGTGCTTGGGAAAATTGTCCAAAAAGTCCTAAACCTATTGTACTTTTGTCAATTCAGTCATAAACATTTTTAATTTTGCCAATTGACTCCTAAACCTTTTCATTTTTTGCTGATTTAGTCCATCCGGCCAATTTTGGCCGGAAAATACTAACGTGGACATCGGCAGTGCCACGTAGGACTACCGGTGCGACGTGGACAATTTTTAATAATATTTAATTTTTTGGAATTTTTTTATTTCATGTTTTTCCCTTTTTTCTTTTTTTCTTTTTGGCTTTTTCCTTGGCCTTTTCCAGTGGCCGGCCATCGAACACAGTCGGCCGGCTGGCCTTGCTCGCCACAAGCAAGGCCCGGCCGAGCGAGGAAGACCACCGGCAAGGGAAGCCCTCGCCCAGGTGCGGCCCGGCAAGGGTCGCTTGGGCCAGGGTGGCCTCGCTGGGTGTCGGCCGAGCGACAGTGACGCCAGGCAAGGCTCGCCCTCGCCGTGGCTCGCCCTCACCTAGGTGAGCGTCACCGTTAGCCTATGGTAGGTGGTCAGCCATCGCTCGCCCGACCGGGGGTGAGGCCGACGCTCACGGGCGAGGGCGAGCCCCGGCGAGGGCTCCCCTCGCCAGATCTAGCGAAGCCGGCCCTCGCCAACGCCACCCTGGCCTGGGGGAGGGTTGGCCTTGCCTAGGTGACCCTTGCCTGGCCGCGCCTGGGCGAGGGCTTCCCTTGCCAGTGCTCCTCCTCGTCTGGCCGTGCCTTACCTATGGCAGGCAAGGCCAGCCAGCCGGCTGTGGCCAGTGGTTGGCCGTCGCCTGTGGCCGGTGGCCGGCCATCAGAAAAGGCCAAGGAAAAAGCCAAAAAAAAAAAAGGAAAAGGGAAAAAACATAAAATAAAAAAATTCAAAAAAATTCAATTTTTTTTAAAATATTATTAAAAATGATCCACGTCAACACCGGCAGTCCTACGTGGCACTACCGGCATTCACGTAAGCATTTTCTGGCCAAAATTGGCCGGATGGACTGAATCAGCAAAAAGTGAAAATGTTTAGGACTCAATTGGCAAAATTAAAAGGTTTATGACTAAATTAGCAAAAGTGCAATAGGTTTAAGACTTTTTGGACAATTTTCCCACCCGTGCCTTATGAACCCTTTAACCAGTTTAAACACATTTAGATGCCATCCAATAGACCTGCTTCGACACATACATGCCAAGCCGGCTTGATGATTCCAATGAGCACCGAAAAATCAATTTGTTCAACACTAATAAAAATTAAGCAACAGTTGATAATCATAATTAGGTTTCACTTAAGTATTCAATTAAGTACATAAATTACTCGATTATTGGAGTGCATGGAGTGCGGGTGTCCTACAATTTGCGTCTTAAATAGATTGCGTGAAGTCATTTGAGGCCTATATACACTATAAGAACTAATATCAGCTTTTCGCGTTGTTAGCGGCAAATTACAAGTTCGTCGCTAGAAAGACATTCTGGCAACGGATCAATATCGCCGGTGGATACCTAAAATCTAGCAAATTTCACCGTAAAGGTGATCTTCTACAACCAAAACAAGATTTCATTGCGGGTGAATGACTAGGAAAATCATGTGACGTTGTGGTGACGAAATATATGAGAGGGTCAAAATTTAGGTTTGTATGCACGAGCAACAACCCATAGAAAAAACCCAGCTGATATTTTCATGACAGGAAAATTGCACCGATTGTTTTAGATGTCCGGGTTAATATGCAATCAAGTCCTAAAAATTTTGAATTTTGTGTAACCAAATAGTAAAAAAAAATTATTGGGTGTAATTTAGTCTTTTTAACAAACTTACCACCAAATCTATTGACACGAGCATGCCGAAAATTTGCATATGGCGTCTTTCAATTCATTTTTCAATATGTGGCATTGATGTGGTGCGGGCGTGGAGGCACGTTTTGAAAATTCGAAAACAAAAGGCTTTAAGAAAAACATAAATAATTAAAAAGATTGGTGGAGAAATTTTTTTTTAAAAAGCCAAAGGATTTTAAAAATTTCAAAGACCATGAGATAGAAAGAATGAGGGCTGGGGGCCCACATCGCTAGCCCTCGTCAGTGACCGTCCCCTAGCATGGCACCTCCTCAACATCTTTGTACAATTCTTGCCAAGTCATTGAAAATGGGGGCAACTTAAATCGTGAAAACTGTATAGGCCCTCAACCATCCTTGGGTTCTCTCTCTTACTTGGTTTCTTTGATTTTTCTTGTTTTGATTTAAACTTAATATTTTTCTTTTTCTTTTTTTTTAATTGATAAATAGCGCCACATTTGCTAAAAATATATTAGTAAATGTCATACTAGATTCTAGCGTACCACAGCAGCAACCTTGCTTGATTTTGGTATTTGATTGTGTAAATTCACATGTTTATGATTTAATTGCTCATTGGACTTGATATCTAAGAATATTTATATAAGAATAATAAATAAAAAATAGTACAATCATAATTTTATTTATTTATTTTGCACAACCTACTTCTATAGCTTAAAACATAATTCTTGGGGATTCTGAGAAAAAAAATGAAAGACTTTTGTGATTTTCCATCTTTGATGATCTCTCTTGAGTCCCTAGGTCACTTATTCGTATAAAAGCTTTTCTTTCTTTCATTTTTTTTTTCTATTCTTCTTTTTCCTTCTTTTCTTCAAAAACCTTGGAGAAAACTAATTTGCCAATGCTGTTGAAATAAAGTGGGGGACGATAGTGAGAACAACGCCACAATTCCATGAGATTATGCAGTGGAGGACCTCTACTCCAACTCAACTCTGAACTGTCCCGACCCATACTTAATAATCTCTGCAAGCATTATAGGTGAGCCCCATTGACATTTTTGGCATCCCTAAACACCAACCGACCCTATCCTAAGACAACTTCACAAATTCAAACTCAGACATAAAAAATCTCCGTCTCTCTCCTCCTCCTCCTCCTCCTCCTCCTTGTTCTTCAGCCATGGCCACTTCGCTCCCCATCCTCTTCTGCGTCCTCGCCACGCTCTTTGTCCTCGTGACCCCCACAACGAGCGACCTTTTGTCTCCCTTAACTCCTTTTATCTCTCCTTTACAAGGTATTCCTCAGATATTTTGCGCTTCTCCGTTCGTTTTCAGATTCTGTGCAGATGGGTGTCTTTCTTTGCCCTCAGTTTGTCGCTGTACGTTCTTTTCTTTGTTCCTAAATGCATATCTACTTTGTGTTTGTGTCGTGGGTTTCTTGTTATTAGATGACCTGTGCAAAGAAGTGGAATGCGGGAAAGGGAAATGCATGCCTTTGCTCAATGACTCCGCCAACTTCTTGTACGAATGCGAGTGCGATCCTGGCTGGAGGAAATCCCCTCTTCGGGGCACGGATCCTCCTCTCACGCTCCTTCCTTGTACGCTTCCAAACTGTAAGTTCATGTTCTCTCTCTCTCTGGTTTTTTTCTTTGCTAAGCGTTAGGTGGTTAGGCCTTGAAGTGTTTCTTCTAACTTGGGTGGTAAAAAGAGGTGAGTTTTAGGATGATGGAGGATAGAAAAGCAATGCCTTTGTTTGAAGAGGATGTAATCTTTTCTGCTGGTGAAAATCGAAGTGCACCTACTTCGAAGGGATTTGCAATAAACCACTACCCTAAAAAAAGTAAAGATGAAAAAGGAAAAAAGAAAACATTTCTCAACGAGCGGTTGTTAGGTTTTGGAACCCTCCTATCTCCTTTGGGACTTGCTCCATTGATTGAAGTTGGGACTGCATGAGATAGAAAATGTTCGCCTATGCAGTCGCCATTAACTCTTGCATAATCTGTTTTCGATGCAATGGGGTTAGGTTTAGGTTTACAACTCATGACCAAGTTATTAATTATAGCCAGATATTATTTTGTTTCTCTTGGTCAAACCCAGTTTTAGTAAATTTGTAGTCCCCACAACTTCATGTGTTTTTCTGGGTGGCCTTAGCTGCCAGTTTCAAAAAAGCTTTGAACTTGATCCTTCAATCTTTAATCTTTATAAAAAGTACTATTCATAGTTATAAAAAAATGAATTTGAAATTTCCTATTCTTGATCCCATGGTCATAGATAACTCTTCATTTCAATGGCCTAAGGGAAATTAATCAGCAAGGTTCGAAAGTTTTATTTCAGTGCATTGACTGTTTGATGTAATGGTACGCGCAAGAAACCGAAGGAATAAATTTAAACTAGAAATAAAAGTTTCAAGCTCGTCAATGTCTTGAGTTAGGTAGCTGAAAGTGAACAAGTATAGCCTAAATTTGTAGCTCATGTTTTAGCTTAATAGCACATCTTCTCCACCTGTTTAGGGGTTTGCAGGCTACATGACCTTCATTCGATAGTGTGGTTACAAAATGTATTTGTTAAGCTAATTTAGTTTGGAAATGAAACTTTGAAATGTGAAAACCGTCTGATGCTCTAGCTAACTTCAGCCCGGCGGTGTGTGTATGATGGAATTGAATAATTACCTAAGAAAAGCGTCACCTGATCTGCGATGTCAACGAACCCTAAATTTCACTTTTGAAACTCTAATATATGTTTGTTATATGTCATTTTCATGCTACGCTTATAACTGCGGTAAGAATTTGCAGTTTGCACATGTAGTGTCTTATAACTCTTCAACTCTATCGAATCCATTTGGAGTAATTGTTCCAGTCAAAAACGGAAACGCCAACCTCATTTAGGAAAGCTAGCTGACAGCTTTATGTGTGTCCGAAAGAGTCATTTCGTTATAATGATGTTTGGTGGGAATTCATGAGTCATTACACAATTTGCCTTCATTAATTCGCTATCAAAATAAATTTTGAAGTTGTATACTGAAGTGTGAGGAATTTACGCTCGAAAATTACCTTAGTTGACAATTTCGATTAAGCATTCGAAAAAAGATTCAATTGCATCCTGATATAGTGAAAAGTTTGTTTCGATCTAAAAAAATAAGAGAGAAACGCTTCCCATTTGTTGTTATTATTATCATTATTGCCATTTTTATTTTTATTATCATCACATCATTGTGATTATTCAGCTTTGTAATATGAATACTGAGTCAAGTTCTTCTTGAAGCTTTAACTTCTAATAGTCAACTTCAGGTGTTCATTTTGACAAGAGTATTAAAATGGGTGTTAAAATGGATCATAGACACATTTCTTAATCCATATTTAATATGCTGAGTTATTATATAGGTAATTATTTTCAGTAAATGGGTTTACACCAAATTTTGTCTAAATAAATAAATTGATTTAATATGGTAAAAAAATGGGTTCACTACTTAGACCCAACTTACCTCTATGACTCTCTATTCACTTTCTATCACCCTCACTCGATCTCGCTCTCACTCAATTCATGCTCTAACCTCAGTTTATATATGAGTTTTCCTAAATTTGATTAAATATATAAGTATTTTAGTACTATGGGTTAGGTTGGGTATGTGTCACTAAACTTATATTTCATGAAAATGAGTCAAAACATGTTAAATTGATCAATTTGGATTGGCCCATTTTTGGCCCGATACACCCGTTTGACAAGTCTAATAATGTGCCCACCATCAAATAATTTAGCATTCAATATTTATAATTTAATGATCAAAAGGGGAAAATTAAGTAGAAAATCTAATTTGCATTATATATACATCTTGTGTTATGTCTACTTTCTTGCAACCACATTCATAGGATCTATATTATTATCTTAGTTGGCATGCAATTGTAACATGTATAAGGCATGTCAATTATTCCCTCATGAGATGCAAGTATTATGGATGCACGATCTCATACATGATCTTAATTTGAAGGTTGCAAGAGATTAGTGCAATATGATTAATATCAATGAAGGCATAATCGGTGGAGGAATTCAATATGCATTGTTTGCTTCACAATTGTCAATTGACCTCTTTACTTGAATCGACCAATCTACAAATAATCCTGTCTTTGAAGAAGTGGAGAATTTTTTAACATAATTTGTTCCCCGATGAATATCATGTAATTTTCTAAATTTAGGCATTGTCAAAAGTTGGGGTGGGCCATGGAGATTTTTGTACTCTCCTTCCTTTGTTAGTCGGTTGAAACATGTATGATTTCTTGATGTTTTCGGAAACCAATCCATCAATAGTTTGCCGGATTAAATCATAGATTCGGTGAACCTGCTAATCTTTAAAATCTCTAAGTGTGAGAAGCTTATCATACTTTGAAGAGATTCGAGGCAATCGATCAACTTTAGACAACTCTTAATTGATGGGCAGACTCACTAAACCACGTGTCGCTCAAATTGAAGCATTTGTCTCGTGATCTTATCCTAATTCACTGTACAAAAGATCGACCATAAAGGACCTGGTGGCGTAAAGAGAGTAAATGAACTATGTGGGTTATATAGATTTGTTGGATCAAATACTTTTCAAAAGTTGGAGTTCCTTCAATCGACACCAACCAAAGATCACATGAGGAAAAAATGTCTCCATTCCTCAAAGTTGAAGTAGTTGAGGGAGCAGCAAGATTAGATAAGCAAGAGGGATGAATTGATTGTGTGGGAGAATCTCATATCACACCCACGTCTAGCCTTGTTGAACATTTTCACTCGTATAGTTAGGAGTCTACTAAGCTGGCTATTCTCCATAAGGAATTTTGTGGTACTCGGACTCCAAGCATGTAAAGGATGGAAGTACCAGCCACCCTTGAGTGAACTCCATTCCTTAAGACAATTGACTCTTGAGGGCTTGCATGCGTTGGAGTTCATTTGAGAGATTAATGATAAGGTGCAATCAAATACTATACGCCCCTTCTTCTCACTTCTAGACAGATTATTCCTCTTTGTGGGAACCTGAAAGGATAATGGAGAAGAAAGCAACATGCGGGAACATATTAGGATACATGCATGTATGTGTTGTGGCCATGAGGTTCCCGCGACCAAGGGACTATGCATGATGGAGGAAGACCTCCCATGATTCCCACTAGATATTCCAGAATGCTCTTAGGGATAGGCAAGACGGTTATTGCACCGAGGATCTAGAACTTTTTAGGCATAAATGTTGGTAGTTGGTAGTTGGTAGGTTTGAAGGTATAATATTGTATGTCGGATATAATCTCAATCAATGATTATAATTTGAGAGCCACTAGTATAAGAAGGGGTGCCCTCCCCCTCATTGTAGCCATCCAACTATTTCAGAATTAAAGTTCATTATTCTCATTTAGAACTTCGCTCTAGAAACTTTCTCTCTATAAAGATCCGAGTGAGTAATCAATCCCAAGTAAGGCTTCGCTTAGGCGCTCTAACGAGCCCAGGCGGTCCAAGAAGCGTAAGTTTCTGCATGGTGTCGATCCCGAAAGATCGACCCGTGACACATGCATATATACATACAAATGTAGCACGTATGTGCATACTGGCGATGATCTTGATCTGCTCCCACCAAAGAGGAACAATCTCTCCAAAAATGGGAGAATGGGCGAGCAGTGTTAGAATGTTCTTGCTCACTTTTTCTTTTCTCTTGAATGAATTTCATCAAATGCAAGTCCTCGAGAGTCAGCGTCTTTTGGGAGGGGAGTGCACTCAAGGGCAGTAGGTATTCCCATCCTTTGCATGCATGGAGTCTAAGAACAACAAGATTTCTAATGAAAAAAAGCCACTTTGGTGGACTCCTACCCATGCAAGCAGATATGGTTAAACAAGCCAAATTTGGGTGTAGTCTGATGTTCTCCCACGAGATTAATTTGTCGCTTTCATTTTTATAGTCTTGCTTCCTCAACCACTTCAATTTCACAGAGACGTTTTCCCTCAAGTGACCTTTGTTTGGTGTCAGTTGAAGGAACTCTAACTTTCTAAGAGTAAGGGACCAATCAGTATGTTTAACTCACCCAGTTCATCCATTCTCCTCATGCCACCAGGTGCTACATGGTTCATGTTTTGTAAGATGAATTGGGAAAATCTGAAGTGAAGACAAGTGATTCAACCAGCATGGCATGTGGCTCAACGAGTCACGCTAATCAATTAAGAGACGTCTAAGGTTGACAACTTTCCTCAAATCCTGTGGAAGTGGTATAAACTTCTCACATCCATAGAGTTTAATGGTTAGCAAATTCACCAGATCCAAGATTGAATCCAACGAACTCTTGATGGATATGTTCTTAGAATCATCAAGACATCTAAAGTGCCTAAACTGGATCTCCAAGGAAGGAAAGATACAAAGATCTGCATAGCCTAATAACAATGTTCGAAAATGCCTATACTTGGTGAAAATCCGATAGTATCATTTGGGAAAAAGTCTTGTTAAAATGTTCTTCACTTTTCAAACACAGAAATGTTCGTAGATTGGTCATTTCAATTAAAGGGGTCACTTCTTTACCGAGGAGGATTGAAAAGCAAATGATGCATGTTCAACTCCTCCACCGATGCTACCTTCATTGAGATTAACCATCTTTCGCCCATGTCCCACGACAATCAAGGCAAGGTTGTGATGACATCATGCATCTTGAACATGCAAATTATTGACATGGATTGGACATTTATATTTACATACGAATTAAGATGATATCGATCCTATGAATACAGTCGCAAGAAATTACACGTAGCATAAGTCGTTTTCCTTCTGCACATTACATTTTATACTTCTTCTTTTTTTCCTTTTATGTTATTAGTTTCAAAAAATGAGTACCTATAAAATATATATTTTCACTATTACATTCGCAAGGCGCGGGCATGTTAACTAGTAACTCTTGCATTGCACTTTCATGTCCAAGTCAAACAACTACATATAACTAGTACGTATATACATCCGCATGAATGGTTGTATGCACGTATCTATGCATGTATGAACGAATCATGTATGTACATATAAATGTGCATGCCATGCGTGCATGTGTTATGTATGTGTGTGTATGCATGAATGTGCATGTGCACATGCATGTTTGGGTGTATGGATGTATGTATGAATCTATGAATTGCTATTAGGTCGCGCCCAAGTCGTGATAATCAGACAAGTCACGCTTGCGTTCTGACCTTCACAAACTAAAACATCTCTAAGTTTGGCATGGAACAAGGACCGTCCCGACTTCTCTCTAGCCTCGACAATCACACACCACGAGATACATGCTAATAATTCCTTTATCCGTTTCATGTGCACGCAGGTACGATCGATTCCTCTTGCGAGAGAGATTCCTCTCCAGCTCAAGGGAAAGCTAATTCTTCAATCCTCAATCGTAATTGACTTCGCTCTCTTTTAACTCCTTATATTCTACTGATTAGACTAGACTTATTCATTCCCTATAACAAGGCAAGAAAGTAATCTCAATCTCCCAACCCTTCAATTTGATTCTGATTTATAGTCCTATGGTCATTATATTCTTATTCCCCATGTTGCTTGGAGGTTTCCACAGCCTGCATGGGGGTCGATTGCAGAGTTGGGTCGTGCAACCAAACATCGCAGTACTCGTACGCTTGCGTGTGCGAAGAGGGTTACAGCAATCTCCTCAACCTCACGGCCTTGCCTTGTTTTAAAGAATGTAAGACCTCCGAATTCTTTTTCTTTCTTTCTTTTTTTCTTTATTGCTCTTTTGCCCGAAGAATCTTCTATGGTTCGAGCGCACTCGCGGAAGTTAGGTCACTGGAACGAGAGGCATAGGCTCGCTCGATCGATCAGGTTAATAGAATGACCTCATAGGTAGCAACGGCTATTTGTTTGACTGTTTTTTTTTTCTTCCCCGTTTTTCCTTTGATTTTGAAGGTTCGTTTGGAATGGATTGCTTAAGCCTTGGGATTCCTTTTCCGAATGGATCCTTTTCACCACCGGATTTGGGAGACATTGATGTGAGCGAAGGTAAGTAAGTTCATGTCACTAGTTAGGGTTGCAGTTTGGTCCTTCGGTTCTTCGTCCCTGTTCAATTATACCTCTGCGTACATAGAGAAATTTAATTAATGCCCATGAGACATGGTGATCAAATCAAAGTTGTTCTTGTTTTCCTCTTGCAGCTCACTTGCTTCGACGAAGGACATCATTGTGGCTGGTCCTTTGGGCTATTCTTCTGGGAGTGCTTGAGCTTCAGACGAACTAGAGCCCTCTTGTCGATACTCCTGCTCCAGACTATGCTAGCAGATATGAATTATCGCGCTTTCGGTGCTAAAAGAAATTTCCAATGTAATAGTTTTTAGTTGATTTCTGCATGCGAAAACATATCGAACACACAACAAAAGAGGATTAGATTTTACTGAGGTTTCCTGGCCCATAAATTGTTTTTGGTTGACCGATCATTTTCAGTGAACCGGATGCGTGAAAGTTAGGAAAACTAATTCATGGAAAATTATGGCAATGGTAACTCACTGATGCTCGACTGTCAATGGCTACCAAGTAACCGCCGATAACAAGCCTTCGTAAATCAATGGAGAAGCTAGGAGGTCACATGTAAAGGGCCAATGGCATATATTAGCTCAGACTTGTTCATACAAAATGACAGATCACTGTTGCTTGAAAATCCATGTTTATGTCCGTATCACCATCCAAAGGCCTCAAACCTAGTCAGTTTCTTCAACTAAGATTCAATTCATCATTCACAAAATCAAGGGCAAGGGCATGCCGAACGGTTGTTTTAGCCATCGTCCGCTAAACGATTGAGTAGCCGAAAGAGCAGGTATTCGCAATATCAAGATACAATCAAACCAAAGACCGTATGTACTTGTCATAGCTGAAGCGCTTGATCAAGTCATTGGCGTCATATATGATGTAGCTTTTAGTGAACGACAGATGCATGCATGCACTTATAACAAATGAACTCTAAAAGTTTTAAGCATATATGATATTAATGTATCGTCATTAAATATCAAGTTTGAGATAGTAAGGAATACATAGTCCATGTATCTTGATATTGATAACCTAATTTTTTAGATCGACAGTGATCCTTATTCACTGAAGTGCAAGCATGCGACTACAGGACTAACAAGCGTATGTAAATCGATGAAGAAGCTAAAGAGGTCACATGTAAAGTGCGAGAGGCATATGTACCACCTCAGTCTTGTTCATACTAGATCATTCACATATCTTACATTACACAATCACATATCAAAGTGGCTCACAAAAACTAGATTCACGTCCATATCATTATTCACAAACTTCAGCCCTCATCGGTTTATTCAAACAAGACACCAATCACCATTCACACAAATCAAGGGCAAGGGGGTGCCGAACAGTTTTTTCTAGCCATCGCCCGCTCCGAAGACATAGAGAAGGCTAAGGAAGAGGTTGATGACATCAAGATAAATTGAAACTGCAGCCCATATGTACTCATCGTAGCTGAAGCGCTTGATCAAGTTATTGGTGTCGTATACAATGAAAGCAGCAAATATGATCGATCCCAAGCAGCCAAATATCATCCAGGATAACTTCCCCAGAGGAAAGAAGATCTGTTCATCAAACATAGTCCGCAGCATGAGAATTTTAGCAGAATTTGACAGAGAGCAGCCAGGAAAAGGAGGTGAGGACACCTGGAGTGCCATAACTTGGCACGGGGGAAGTGTCATAACTTTAAAATGGTACACTTAAGTGCCAATATCGGAGTAAAATGGGACACTTAAGTGCAACTCCGGCGAAAATCCGGCCAAATGGCCGACGTGGCAATTTTCCGGCGAGTTTGGTCCAAAACGGCGTCGTTTTGCACGCTGACGTGGCAGAGAAAACGCAAAAACGACGCCGTTCGCCTACGTGTAAATAATAATATATAAATTAATTAAATTAGATTTCAAATATTCAAAAAATTTAAAAAAACAAAAATAAGAAAAATTTAAAAAATATAAAAAATATAAAAAATTAAGAAAAATTTAAAAATTAATTTTTTTAAAAAATTTAAAAATTAAAAAAATTAAAAATTAAAAAAAATAAATATTAAGAAAAACTTAAATTTTTAATTTTTTTTAAAATAAGAAATTTAAGAAAATTTAAAAAATTAAGAAAAAATTAAAATTTAATTTTTTTAAAAAATAAATAAAATTTAAAAAATAAAGAAAAAATTAAAAAATAAAGAAAAAATTAAAAAAATTAAAAAAATTAAAAAAAATTAAAAACTAAGAAAAATTTAAAAAAAAAAATTAAAAATGGGGGGGGGGGGGGGGGGAGGCCGAACGGGGCGGCTCCCTCACCGCCGCCGCCTCCCGCCGTCGCCGCCGGCGCGGAGGGGGGGGAGGGTCGGCCGGGGTCGCCGCCCCGGCTCCCCCCCCTTTTTTTAAATTTTTTAAATATTTAAATATTTTAAATTTTCTTAATTTTTAAAATTTTTAAAATTTTTAAATTTTTCTTTATTTTTTAAATTTTCTTAATTTTTTAAATTTTTTTTGAATTTTCTTAATTTTTCAATTTTTTTAAAATTTTTACATTTTTCTTAATTTTAAAATTTTTTAAAATTTTCTTATTTTTAAAAAATTTTAGAATATTTTAGATTTAATTTAATTAATTTTTATATTATTATTTACACGTCGACACGAAACGACGTCGTTTTTGCATTTTCTCCGCCACGTCAGCGTGCAAAACGACGCCGTTTTGGACCGAGCTCGCCGGAAAGTCGCCACATCAGCCATTTGGCCGGATCTTCGCCGGAGTGGCACTTAAGTGTCCCACTTAACTTCAAACCGGCATTCAAGTGTGTCTTAGGTTTAAAGTTATGGCACTTAAGTATTCCCGTGCCAAGTTATGGCACTTGTGCTGAACTTCTGCCCAGAAAAAGAAATGTTTGAAAGGAATGAAAATTGTTCCTCTAAATACCTAAATCAGAGCGAAAACAATTATCACCAAGAGGGAAGCGAACAAGAAGGGTCCGAGAAAACTGAAATCATGGTCCCTTTTTACCGTCCAGAAAGTATAGAGCGTAAGCGCAACAACGACGACACTCGTCAAAATTGCCGATTCCAAAATTATCTTTTCTGTTGAGGAGATGGAACTCGAGATTAGACATAGACACAAAAGACGTAACTAGCAGTTGATCATTAGGACTTAATGAACTGTGAAATATTCGATAGAACTAAAGCAGAGAACTTGCACCATGATCGGATAATCGAATTACAGAATATCCGTTAAGAACAGTGGACCAAACATCAAAACCCTCTTGATGGAAGTCGACATATTAAGATTTTTCAATTACAAAAATTTACATCGACAAAGCATGTGCCGACTCTCAGAATATAGTAAAAACCCTCATCGAATCAAGTCATTCGGTGAGCTCAAGGTCACCAAAATGCATCGGCCATGAGAGCCACGCAAAAGCCGGTCCTTTTTCAGAGTTGTAATACAAACGCTTCATAAGTACGCTAACAAGAACTTGTTCAAGTGCCAAGGTTGGACTTCATGAAAAGCAGAAATGAATCGATAAGTCGAACGGCAATAGCTGCCACACGAGATCTGATCCGTACTCTTTTTTATTCATCTAAAGAGCAAAAGCTGTAAGACAAGCCACGCATTGTATCATTTCCATAGGAAACGAACGGTAAGAGAAAAAAGACAGTCCCGAAAAAAGAAAAGAAAAAAGAAAAAGGGGACTGTGTATCTATACATTTGCTATCACCAGGGAAGAGCAATCGCACAAATTAAAGAAAGAATCAAACAGTGGAAGACAAACTTGCCAGTAAACTTGCTATAATTTTGGTCTAGTTTTCTGAAACAAGCCAAATGATGAACTCTCTCCCAAAACAACTAACAAACATGGAGCGACGTCCGAAACGCAAAAGGACATGGCTTAGACGCTAATTTCTTTCCTCGGCACGTCGCAGTGGTCGGAACGCAATGGTCCTTGACCCCACTGACCAGACCAAGCAGAACGTGTTCAAGATATAAATGCCAGGATTTATATAATTAAAAAAGAAAAAGAGTGGAGGTACCTTTCGTAAAAGCGCAGGAAAAACCCAAACTGAACGCCATCGTGACCGTGAACAGGCCGAGGAGGACGAAGTTCACCGGGTGTCGCTTATGGTACGCGCGCAGCGGACATATAACTGAAGAGCGATCACAGAAAAGAAGAAGGAAACTTCACCGACAGACTAATTACTGAAAATCAGAAACGACAGTAGAAAATGAATGAACGGACAAAGACATGAACGCGTCCTGGGGTGACGCGAAGATAGGTTTTTTTACGTATCAAAGGGAGGACGAGGAGGACGATGAAGATGGCGGACCCCAGCTTGGTCTCGGCCACGAAGCGCTTCATGGGCTTTGCGAGGAAGACAGCGGAGGCGATGCCCACCGTGAGGAGGAGCTGAGCCAAGATGATCACGTACACTTTGCGTATGAAAGCCCAGCGCAGCTGCGGGCTCTCGAGCATGTTGGGGTACAACGCGGTGGCATCTTTGCCGCTCTCGATGTCGCCATCTCTGCGGTTCTCGATGTCGCCTCCGCGGTTCTCGACGTCGCCAGTCTTGCTTTTCATTGTGGGTCTTGCGAAGGAGGAGGAGGAGGAGGAGGAGGAGGAGGAGGCAGACGAAATTACATATATATATTAGGTCGAAATTTGTCGTGGTGGGATTATTGATCGGGCCCGTCACGATCGATTCCGAGAACAAATGGCCGAAATCACATTTGATCCACGGACGTCGAGACAAAAAGGTCGGCGATTTTCAAGAAAGCGCCTCATTACGAATAACGATTATTTTAACTCCCCACGTTGTTTTCTATAAATGCCTCGATTAGCGTTTTAATTAAATGGGGATTGGTGGAAATTAGGGGGTGAACCTAAGGTAACAGCGATTTACAATGGCCCTGCATGGAAACGTTTCTGTTCTTTTTTTCTATTAGGTCAGAAAAGAAATAAATAAAAGTGTTTGTTTCGGGAACGGTTTTTTAACAAAAGAACGCGTTTGGTAACGTTTGTTACGAGAATAAAAAATAAATAGAAACACGTTTGGTAAATTTTATTCTTTTTTGTTTCTTTTAATTTTTTAATATTTTTATTTTATTTTCCATTTTTCCTTTCTTTTTTTTATTTCTTTCTTCTTTCGGCCGGTCGCCGGCCTCCGGCGACCGGCCGACGGGGCCGACAGCCTCGCCCGGCCAAGGCGAGGCTCGGTGTCGCCGGCGCGGGCGAGGCCGAGCCTCGCCACCCTACCGTCGGAGTCGAGCACCTACGCCCGCGACGCCGACTAAGATCTCGCCTGCCACTACTCCTCGCGACGCCACCGCTCGCCACAACTCCGCTTGCAGATCCGTGCCCCCCGCAGCAGCCTCCTCCGCAGATGCTACCGTCGCGCCGACAGTCGTGCCGCCCCGAAGCCCGCAGCTCGACACCGTCCCGATCTCACCACGTCATTCGCAACGCCGTCCGCTAGTCTTTGCCCGCTTCGCCCCGTGTCGATCCCAAAGCCTCTAGTGCCACGCCGCCGTCGCACCGTCCTCTGGAGCCCCTCGCCGAAACCCTAGCCGAAGATCTCCCCTCAAGTGAGGCCAAGCCTCTCCTTGGCTGGGCGAGGCTCGGCCTCGCTGCTCGAGAAGGGGACGAACGAAGGAGAAGGGGACGAACGAATGAATGAAGGAGAAGGGAGAGCACGAACGAACGGGCGAAAGTGTTCCGGTTTTGTTTTTTGTTCTTTTGATTTTTGTTCCTTTTAGGCGTTGAAGAAGTGTTTTTGAAATCCAGAAGTAAAAATTTTTTGTTTCTTTTTTTTGTTCCTATTTTGTTCCAGGAACAAAAAAACAAAAAAAGAACAGAAACGCAACCAAACACGTTTCTGTTCTTTTTTTGTTCCCGGGAACAAAAAAAGTACAAAAGTGTTCCAGAAACATTTTTTTGGAACGTTTCCATGCACGCCCAATTTGTCTATATCCAAGAATTGAACCCTAATTTTCAATATGCACAAATAATAGTATAACATAGAGGATGCTATCATGGACTTCTTCTCCTTAAGAAGGATGCTGAAAACTATAAATTCTACTTTGATATCCCTTGTGCCGAAGGTCCTAAATCCATCTTGCGTGGCGGATTTCAAACCCATCTCATGTTGCAATGTTTTATATAAGATCATATCCTAGCTACTTGCAGAAAGAGTCAACTATTTCCTTCCTTTGGTTGTTGCCCTCAACTAAATGCTTCCATCTCATGTCAATAGATCTCGGAGAATGTTTTGCTTTGCTAGAAACTCCTTCACAACTATCATAAGGGCAACAAAGCTAATTATGTGGCAATACAAATTAACTTCATGAAAGCTTTTGACATGGTAAAATGGGAGGTACTTGGGTTCTAGGAGCTATCAATTTACCACAAAACTTGATTGATAAGATAGTTTCAATGCATAACTTGTCACGTCCTGAATTTCGAGTGTGCACACATCCCTCGGTGGTCGATTAAAATTGCGACGTTCCCAGGATGCATCGCCAACCCATTTATTTTATATACATGCGGAAGCAAATTAAACAATCTCCAGATAACGAACACATTTGATAGAAAAGCAGGACAACCAATTAACACACCATATTTTATAAACAAACTGAGTTTATATATGCAAGAGTCTAACTCAAAAAGGAGCTATTGAGCTATCTAAACTTTGGGCTCTACAGCCATGGGCTTTAGGTCCACCACGACACCATTAAGGGTGTCAAGGTCCATCGGGTGACCTACTTCCCACTCCTTGGTCCCAACGAGAGGCCCGTCGAAACCTTCTAAGGAACCCTCTCGACCCCCTTGAGGAAAGCCAATGAATCATGCTATGAATCGATGAGGTACCAACTAGGGTAGGCCCTCACCAACCCAGATTGTGGACTCCACTAGCTCTCGGGTCAGGGTGGTTCCGAGAATAAGGAAAAAAGGTGTGCTCAAAATACACCACCTGCGGAATCTCATAACGTACCTGTCGTATCTCCATCTAGGGACCTGAAAATTGTAAACCACGAAGGGGCGAGATAATGTCTCAGCGAGTCTACACCCTAAACCCTGATTAGGAAGATAATTCACCTAAAGATAGCCTATACACACATCATATAAGACTTACCTCACTCAACACCTCTCTGCATATTAGTACAGTTCATATAACATATGCATACAGTAAATGCACTCAATAATTTGAACATTTCACTTTCCACATATCAATCAATCACAGGGGTCCTGATTATAAAACCAAATCGTTATAACACGTCTCATTCCGTGCCACATAATTTTGTCCTATAATCAGGTGTGACTATATCAATCACTCAAGCGTTCCAATTAGTTATGACCCAACAGTCACGGCCAACTCAACAGTTGGTGGTCATTCGGCAAAACCGACCCTCATCTCGCATCATTGAACACGGCAACATCTACATCTAGACGGCATTCCTGAATGAGCATCAGCCCAGCCTCCACTGCAACCGGCATCCATTGACATGGGGCATTCCAGAAGAAGTACCTTCCGGCATAAACGCTCATGACGAGTTCTCATAACGATCACACGCACATTTAATCTCGGCCAAGGATGTCGTGCATTGCACTCAAATGCCTCAATTTAAATAATGTATTTGGCATATTTTCTTCATATTAAAAACACCCAGTAAAATAATTGTGCGTGGGCACACAGTAAAATTGAACCATAAAATTTGATATCCTCTCTTTTAAAAATCTAACAATTTTATATAGTACTTAAAAATATTTTTGGCATTAAAAACCGACACTCGGTATTTTTCTAATTAAATACCAAAATTCCATATTTTTGAAATAATAAATAAAAAATCATCAATCTTCATTCAATTGCATAAATTAGCACTCAACCGCACAAACCGATACAACCATGGCGATCAACACGAAATTCTTACGACCGACTATTCCAGTATAATTTCCGCTAATTAATAAAAAAAAAATTAAATAAATTACTAATTAATTTACTTACACTAAACTAACCACCTAATTTGACTTAATTAAACTAATCTAATGTACTAGGCTAACTAACGACGTACGGACCTTTGGAGTATCATAACTTGGCACAAAATGACACTTAAGTGTCATAACTTATGAAAGTGACACTTAAGTGCCAAAATCGAGCAAAATTGATCACTTAAATATCAATTCGGCCAAAATCTAACTAAAATGCTGATGTAGCGATTTTCCGGCAAAGCAAGTGCAAAATGGCATCGTTTTGGTGCTGACGTGGTAAAAAAATAATATAAAATTAATTTAATTAATTTAATATTTATTATTATTTTTAAAAGCGAGCCCTTGCCCGGTCGGCTAGGGTCGCCAACCCCTAGCTAGGTCCCGCAACCTTGGCGACCCTCCCCCTCCATCACCAGTTCTTCCCAGCGGTGGGCCTCAATCGCCTCCCCCCCCCTTTTTTTTTTAATTTTTTTTAATTTTTTTAACATTAATTTTTTTATTTTTAAATAAATTTAATTTAATTAATTTTTATATTATTTTTTTACTATGTCAGCACCAAAACAACGCTGTTTTTGCATTATTTAGCCACGTTAACGTATAAAACGGTGTTATTTTGCATTTACTTCGCCAGAAATTGCGCACGTCAGCATTTTGGTCGGAGTGGCACTTAAGTGATCAATTTCTCTTTGAATGTGGCACTTAAGTGTCATTTTTGTAAGTTATGGCACTTAAGTGTCCCTTTGTGTCAAGTTATGGTACTTGAAGTGATCTTTTACCGCTAACTAACTAAAATCACTAACCACCTAATTGCTAAATTAACCTAATTACAAAATCTAATTAACTAACTAAACTAACTAATTTACTCTAACCTCACTTAAGCCTAACTAAACCTCTAATTAGCCATTAATCCACCTCTAAGCATAATTAGCACCCTAATTAAAGTTTAGTACATAAACTCACCGGATTAACGAATAAATCGGTTTACAGCAACAATGACGCGAAGGCGAGCAAGACTCGGGCCTACGGCGACACCAAAGGAGGCTCAAAAGGGTCCGAAAACGGCCAAGCAAGCCTCACGGCTCAAGCTAGCTCTCAGTTGTGAGGAGGGACAGAATCGATCGGGGCTGACGTAGTCCGCGCAGGGACGGGCAGGGCTGGACGGCGGCGCAAGCAGGGGCAGACGGTGGCGGCTTGGACAACCGAAACGATGAACGAGCGGTTGCTGGACCGAACGACATGGACGACGCACGGACAGCTGGCAAGCTAGACGGCTTTGTTAGCTTGGCAGACACACAAGCTTGGAACGACAGGCTTGGGATGAGTTGGCATGAGGCCTGGCAGTGGCTAGCTGTTGCTCTAGAAATGGAGGTTTCAGCTGGAGGAAACGAAGAAGAAATTGAGGAAGAAAAAGATGGAGTTGCTGCAGGGAAGGAGGGGGACAAGAAGCCTCAAAGTCAAGGGAAAATATCCCAAAAACTCAAGTGTAAGGCCCCACCAGCTTCAGCCCTTATCCAGCAGCCATTTCCCCTCCAATTCTTCTCCAATAAGCCAAGGTTGATGCCCAAATGTTGCAGCCCCCTGCTAGCCTACAAATTTCATTAATTTTCCTCACTAATTCAATTCAATTTCACTCTAAATAACCTCCAATTGATGGTTAAATTGCAGAGGAGGAAGCCCAAATGAATTTCCACCATTTCCATCACCAAACAATCCAACTTGAAGGCAAAAAATCCACATCGAGGTGGCCCTCCGAATTTCTTGAATCAATTTTGCTAAATTTTAGTTTTTCGCCAAAAATCCGAGCTCGTAAAAAATTCTTCAAATGATGAGTTGATTTTACGCCAGAACTTTTGATTCCTAAAATCAAGTTTAATTTCGTGGTTAATTTCAATTGGACACGATTTTAGCGTGACTTAACCTACCGGGTAGCTTTTAGGAATTTTTAACACGTTTGACCCGTGGTCAATTATTTTTGCTCCACATTGTGCATCTCCGACTCATAGGCGACTCTCGGTTGTCGTAAAAATCTCAATATTTCAATTACAGGCACCGGGTACAAAATCGGTAGAAAAATCAGTTTAGTGCTATTCGACAAGAATTTTGCAATCAAATGGAATCACCTACAATTTAGTTACATGTCTCTGTCGAATCGACCTATATCCGGTCTCTAATCGATTTTAACGATGCCGTATTAACCTTTACTAATTAGCACAGTCGAGTAGTCGATTTCTGGTCGAATTCTTAAGCCAGTCACATTTATATTCCTTAACGACTTTACTTGATAGATTAGTTATCATCATGAGTGATCAGCTCAGAGAAAAAGACTATAGACATAATTGACGGTGAAGTGGTATGACATCTTGATTTTCAACCCCGTTTTCGATGAAATGAAATGAGATTTTCATCGACGCGCCTATAATATTTTTAACGGCTTGTCATGTGGGGTTTGTACTCATTGCTTGTCATGTCATTGTTCATTGATTTCATCCTCATGTGTGTTCAGTTAGCACATAGTTGCATGATCTGACATGTGTTTGCATCCCGTTTAGCCTGCTTGCATCAAGCCCCTACATTACATTGTGACGGTTGTGCGTTAACACGAGTTCTCGTATTATTCAGAGTTATGTAGCAAGACTCCTCATGGTGTGCAATTCATCTTATGTTATTGATTAGTTATTTATTTATTTTTATCTATTCGATAGTTATATTTTCTTGATTTTTTTTATTGCCTGAACACAAAGCTAAGGAAGAGGTTGATAGTGTCAAAACACAAAGAAACTGCAGCCCATATGTACACATCGCAACTGAAGGGCTTGATCAAGTCACTGGCATCGTATATGATGCAGCTAGCGAGTACGACTGCTGGCACGCAGCCCAATATCATCGAGGATAAACTTCTCCGAAGATATGTTAGTCAAGCAAATTCCAAAACGTGAGAATTTCTAGCAGAATATGACAGAGACTAGCCAGAAAAAGAGGTGTTGGAAAGGAATGAATGGATCTCCCGTAAGTACCTGAATAAGCGCAAAAACAAGGAATGCTATGAGGGAAGCAAACGAAATGTTGAAATTGGCGTCGCAGCAAAAGTGGATTGGAATTTTGCAATTATGTCGGGAGCTATAGAAATCAATCGAAATATAATGAGGAACAAGAAAAATAAGAACACCGGAAATTTACATGGTTCGGTCCGAATGTCGGAACCTACGTCCACGGGGAGAGCTAGCAAATATATCCACTATAAATCGGAGAATTACGGGATTACAATCACTCATGCACTCAAGTATTTCTCAACCCTAATTTATACCCAATACCCACGGTGTTTAACAAAACAACTCAATGGACTCGACTACGCACAAACCTCTTTGAGCTCATGCCTCTCACTCTCTCTCAAGCTCTTTCTTTTCGCTCACTGTCGAGCTCTTTTCGCTCGCTCTACTTGCATCTTCAGACGTCTTCTCCTTATATAGGGAGAAGGGCAGAGAACAAGACAAAACAAATGAAAGTAAATGGCCTCATTAAATGCAGCACAGGCGCCCACAAGACAAGCCCACAATCGGCGGTTGTCTTTGAATTTCTTGTTCATGGAGAGAAGCAAGCGTATCACCATGCATGCACTGACACACGTAGAATAGCTTTTGTCTTCCCTCTTTCTTTATCCGCAACAAGACGAAAGAAGTCCACAAAAGATGACCAAGAAGAGAGGAGGATTCGGCGCCTACGAGATAGGCTTCTGAAGCAGCAAGTGTTGACCAAGTTTTCTACGTGCATGGCCATGTGCATGCATTTAATGGCGTAAAAGAAATTCGGACGATCAACCCTTTAGAAAGATTTCATGCTGACAAATGAGAAGAACCCCATGGATTGAAACCTTTATTTCCAACGTGAAGCACATATCGAGGGCGGGATTCTTTCGGCTTCTATCACACGCCATTCCTCGTCAAATGATCCCCAAACGTTCTTTCTCGTTTTAGCATGTACATGTTTTGCACACATCGGGTATCGTATATGGATTCAAACTTGAGACATAATTTAACAATTCTCCACCTTGGCTCGACGTTTGAAGCCAAGTTATAGTGCTTATTTTTCATGCTCGGCTCTCCCAACGCCTCGATGGGTGCTCATACTCTACAGACACCAATCAAGCTCATACAGAGCTCGAGCTTTGCTAAAGGAACATGCTTCATCATCATATCTGCTGGGTTCTCCGCCGTTGCTATTTTCTTCATAACAAGTTTACCCTTCGCTATGACATCTCAGATAAAATGGTACCTGATATCGATATGTTTTGTTCACTCGTGATATATTGGATTGTAAGCCAAATATATCGCACCTTGATTGTCACAATGTATGGTGACACTTTTCTGCTCTAGTCCAAGGTCCGAGAGCAAACCCCTTAGCCATATCGACTCCTTTGCAACAAAGGTTAGTGTCATGTACTTTGCCTCAGTTGAGGACAATGCAACATCATTTTGTAAAGACGCTCTCCAACTTATTGCACTACTTGCTAGTGTAAACACGTACCCTGCTAACGATCTGCGATCATCCAAGTTACCGGCGTGATCCTAATCCACGTACCCCATGGTTTTGTTGCCATTAACATTCCTCCGATACATAATGCCAATGTCCGATGTCCCTTTTAGATATCTGAGGATCCATTTCACGGCTTCCCAATGAACCTTACGTGGGTGGTTCATGTAACGGCTGACAACACTTACAGCTTGTGAAATGTCAGGTCTAGTATATACCATGGCATACATAATACTACCCATTACACTAGAATAAGGAACACGGGACATATGTTCCTTCTCCTCAGTTTGTGGTGATAACTTGTCAGAAAGTTTAAAATGTGCAACTAAAGGAGTACTTATAGATTTTGTTGATTGCATATTAAAACGTGCCACGATCTTCTCAATGTATTTCTTTTGAGACAAACGCAATGTTCTTGCAGCTTTGTCACGCAAAATTTCTATAACCAATATTTTCTTAGCAGCACCTAATTCTTTCATTTCAAACTCAGCGCTCAACTGCCGCTTCAACACATCAATATCAGACATGTTTAGCTGCTATCGACATATCATCAACATATAATAACAAATAAATCAAAGACCCATCCTCCAATCTCCTAAAATAAACACAACTATAAAACTAACTTTTCAAATAATCTTGACTAGTCATGAAAGCATTAAAACGCTTATACCACTGTTTAGGAGATTGTTTTAGTCCATACAAAGATTTCTTCAATAAGCAAACATGGTCTTCCTTACCTGGAATAGCAAATCCCTCAAGCTGCTTCATGTAAATTTGTTCCTCCAATTCACCATGAAGAAATGTCGTTTTAACATCTAGTTGCTCCAGCTCAAGATCCTGTGCAGCAACTAAGGCAAGTAATACACGAGGTATGCCTTACCACAGGAGAGAACACTTCATTGTAGTCGATGCCCTCTTGTTGAGTATACCCCCTCACAACAAGTCTCGCCTTGAACCTGGCTACCTCTACACCGAGAATGCCCTCTTTCCGTTTGTAAACCCATTTGCATCCGACAATTTTATGACTTTTGGGTACTTTGACCCACTCCCATGTCTGATTTCGATAGGGTGATTTTATTTATTCACTCATAGCCTCTAGCCACTGTGATGACTCAGCACTAGCCATCTCCTCAGAATAAGATGAAGGCTCATCCATCTCCACCTCATCACCTACAGTTAATGCATAGGCAATATCAAAGTAACCATAACGTACCGGTGGTTTAATTTGCCTCATTTGTCTGCCCGTGGTTATGTTGTATTGTGGCTCTGCTGGTTGTTCAATATCACCGTCTTCAGAAATTGTGGCCTCATTCGCAATCTCTTCCTCTGTTACCTCTGAGGTCTTTGGAGACTTCGCCTGAATCTCCACCTCACTTCTGACACCATGATCTGTTTGCTCTGTTGGTTGAGTCTCAAGATTCCTCTTTTGAAGCATTGCAATCTTGACGAAGATCACATCTCTGCTAATTAGAAAATTGGGTGATCTGGGATCAGTGCACCACAGCCGGTAACCTTTCACCCCTTGTGCATAACCCATAAATATGCACTTCTTTGCGCTCGGCTCAAGCTTACCATCTCTTGCATGAGCATACGCAGAACATCCGAATATTCGTAATCTGGAGTAATCAATAGGTTTCCCCAACCATACATTTTCAGGAGTCTTCCACTCGATAGCATAAGATGGAGATCAATTAACCAAGTAACACGCCATATTTATTACTTCGGCCCAAAATTCCTTGCCAAGTTCTGCATGCGAAAGCATGCATCGAGCTCACTCAAGTAGAGTCATGTTCTTCCGTTCTGCTACGCCATTTTGCTGTGGTGTCCCGGGAACTGTGCGGTGTCTCACAATCCCTTCCTTTTGGCAAAACTCGGTAAAGTCCTTACCATCCATGCCATTATCAGTTTTCAAGCACTTGATTTGTTTACTTGACTGCTTCTCAATCAATGTCTTAAAATTCTTGAACAGATCAAATACCTCGGATTTGTGCTTCAGGAAGTACACCCATACCTTCTTTGAGTAATCATCGATGAATGTCAGCATATATCTGGCACCTCCTTTCGATGGAACTGGAGACGGCCCCCAAACATCTGAATGAATGTATTCGACTGATTGCTTGGTTGAATGTAGAGTTGTACCAAATTTAACACGACGCTACTTCCCGAAGATGCAGTGCTCACACAGGTCCAGCTTTCCTGTCTTCTGACCTTTCAGCAACCCCTTTTCACTTAGCATCGTCATACCTGCGTCACTCATGTGTCCCAATCACATATGCCATAACTGAGTCAAATTTGAGTCTGACTCACCTGATGAAACTACAACAACTCCGGTCACGGTTTCTCCTAGTAAATGATAGAGAGAATTCGCCTTCTTCCCTTCATCATTGTCAGGGCACCTCGAGAGATCTTCAGCACTCCACCTTCAACTGTGTATTTACACCCGAGGTCATCGAGTGTACCCAGAGAAATAAGGCTTTTCTTGAGCTCCGGTACATGCCTTACGTCTGTCAACGTCCGTTCTACGCCATTGTGCATTCGGATCCGAACTGTTCCTATCCCTACAACCTCGCAGGCTGCATTATTCCCTAAAAGAACTCTACCACCATCTGCAGTTTGGTAGGTAGTGAACCAGTTCTTGTGAGAAGTCATATGATAGGAACATCCATAATCTAGCACCCATTCATTTCCTAACGAACTCGTAGATACACATAGGATAGCCTCGGCATCATTGGTACTTTCCTTAGAAACATTCGCCATACTGCTTGTGGCATTTTGCTAAACGCCTTTATTTCTTAGCTTTGGACAATCTCTTCTTATGTACCATTCCTCGTGACATTCAAAGCACTTCACGCGACCTTTTGATTTTCTATGTCACGACTTCGACCTGCTCTTGCTTTTGCTTCTATTGCTGGGCCTCCAATGTTGGTCTCTACCTCGAATCACCAGTCCACGCGCTACATCTTGCGCTAGACTGTCATCATGCAACTTTATCTGCCACTCCTTTGAAAACAGAGCAAATTTTACCTCCTCTGAGGTAATCGTAGTACGCCCCTGTAACAAGGAGTCGGTAAAGTGCTCCCATGATTCCGGTAGAGACGCCAACAACATCATGCCTTGTTCTTCATCATCTAAAATCTTGCCAACATTCTTCAAGTCCATCATGAGTTTATTAAACTCATATAGGTGGGATCTAATGGATGTACCTTTAATATATCGAAACTGGAAAATTCTCTTCAGCATATATAAGCAATTGTTCAAACCTTTCTTTACATAGAGGGCCTGAAGTTTAGCCCATAACGCTGCGGCATCCTCCTCCTCGGCCACCTTTATTAGCACTTCATCCGATAAGTTCAATAGGATGATGCTCATGGCCTTCTCCATTAGCTCGTCCTTTTCAGCATCTCGCATTGTTTCGGGCAACTGAGCCTTGCCCTCCAATGCCTTGGCTTATCCTTGAGTTGTTAATAGCGCCTTCATCTTAACATTCCACAACCCAAAGTTGTTTATCCCATTAAATTTCTCAATTTCTACTTTTGCTCCAGACATAATTGCAAAGTCTTAGCTCTGATACCAATTGTTGAAATCGACGTCGCAGCGGAAGCGGATCGGAATTTTGCAATTATGTTGGGAGCTATAAAAATCGATCGAAATATAATGAGGAACAAGAAAAATAAGGACACCAGAAATTTATGTGGTTCGGTCCAAATGTCGGAACCTACATCCACGGGGAGAGTCAGCAAATATATCCACTATAAATCGGAGAATTACAAGATTACACGAAAAGGGTCCAAAAAAAACCAAAATTGTGACCTCTTGTTACAGCCTGGAAGGTGTAGAACGTAAGCATGGCACGGAAGCAGTGACAACTGTCAAGATTGCCTATACCAAAATGAACTTTTCTGTTGAAGAGATGGAATTGGAGATTCAACACAGATGCAAAAGAAGTAACTGGTACTAGATCATTAGGAGTTATCAGCTGTTGAGAACCATGATAGACTGAAGCATGATACACATACATAGAGAGAACATTCCATTAGAGAGCCAAGAGCTATAAGACAAGCCTCGCGTCGAATCGTCATATGCATAGGAAATTAGGAACGGTGACGTAAAAAGGCATGGTCCCCCGAACAAAAAATACGACCTAACATGATCGCTAACCTGACATGCGACCTGTCCTAAATTTTTCGTGCATCGCCTGATGGTCGACTCAGGCTTCAGTTTGGCATCCATGGACAACAAGGTAGAATGGGAGCATTCCCTTCATCTCCGAATAGGAATCTCTGCAGGAAAGGAAGAACGATCGAGGTTATGGGATACGCCATTGATTCCCCCATCCTGACAGCTCCATTATCATTTGAGGTCGACCTTCGGGCTTGTTTGAAATTCGACACACCAAAAATTTAGGACAGGTCGCATGTCGGGTTAGCGATCATGTCAGATCGACTTTTTCATTCAGGGGACCGTGTTGTTTTCCCTCCCCGTTCCTAATTTGCACTGCATATAATGATTCGACGCAGGGCTTTTCTTATAGCGTTTTGCTATTTAATGGAATGTTCTCTATGTATATGTCATGCTTCAGTTCTATCATATATCTCAACAGCTGATTAACTCCTAACGATCTAGTATTAGTTACCTCTTTTGTGTCTGTGTCTAATCTCCAGTTCCATCTCTTCAATAGCAAATATCATTTTGGAATCAGCAATCTTGACAGTCGTCGTTGTTGTCGTCATGGCTGCCATGTTTACATTCTACACCTTCTCTAGGCTGTGACAAAAGGCCGTGATTTCAATTTTCTCGGACCCTTTTCATTCGCTTCCCTCCTAGCATTACTTGCTTTCGCTCTTATCCGATTGTTTTTCGCAGCATTCAAGTAGCATGCTCTGTCACTGGCCCGAGAAGACTTGCTTCGTTGACCTATGTCGTGTCACTGCTCCATCATCTAGATCGCTTCACTCAATCAATTGCTGGACAGTACACATGCCTATCCAAACCAGAGCCTTCGACTTTCGACCTCTGAATCGTTGCTCCTTCTTAAGCCCTTGGTCGAATGTACTTGTCTAGTTGAGTATAGTTGCTGTCACAGTGTATCGACAAGCAAGTTGTCACAAAACCCAAAAAAAAAAAAAAAAAAAAAATGACAACTTACAACATTATCAATCTTTCTTTTTTTTTAATGACCCGGAAACCCCCGTACAGCCGGCAGCCGGCGAGATAAACCCGGGACAAACTAGGCCGCCACCACAGACCCAACCACAGGTGAGTCACGCAATAGGGACGAGGGGTTTCGAACCCCTCCCCCCTCGGTGGGGGAGAAAGCTCTAACTATCGCGGCCACCGCAGGAGGTGGTAACATTATCAATCTTTTTGTTACACTAAAAGGAAGAAACTATAGCTTTGCTTAATCGCTTGATTTATTATTTTCCAGCATCTATAGCACTCTCTATAAATCTTAATTTTATCCAAATACATTTTCGAAGCAAAGTTTAGACGGTTTGATATACACAAATCAAGATATTTGAGGATTCTTCAAACGGCCAATGAAAAAGTAACTCGAGGTCAGAGTTGCTTTGAAAACTATATTCACGTCCCTGTTATTTATCATGCTCGTAAAATCTTTATCCCTCGGTATCTTCAGCTAAGACACCATCATCATTCCGGCACGGCCATGTCGAACAGCTTTTCTTAGCGATCAGCCGCTTCGGAAAACATTGATAAAGTTGAGGAAGAGGTTGATGATGTCAAGATAGAGAGAAACTGCAGCCCAAATGTACTCGTCGTAGCTGCAGCGCTTGATCAAGTTACCGGTGTCGTACACAATGTAGCCGGCGTATATGACTGCCGCCGCACAGCTGAATATCATCATGGATAGTTTCCCCAGAGGAAAGAAGATCTGTTCATCAAACATATTAGCCCAGAACGTGGGCATTTCAGAAGATAACAGAGAGCAGCAAGAGGAAAAAAAGAAAAAACAGAGAGAGATGTCGGAAAGGAATGAAAATTGTTCGTTTAGTACCTGAATAAGAGCGAAAACAAGTAATACCAGGAGGGAAGCGAACAAAAAGGGTCCGAGAAAACTGAAGTCGCCGCCTCTCTTTACGGCCCAGAAGGTGTACAAAGTAAGTGCGACTATGACGGCACTTGTCAAAATTGCCGATTCCAAAATGACCTTTTCTGTTGAAGAGAAAAGAAGTAGTTACTAGCACTTGATCATTAGGGCTTAATGAGCTGCAAAAATATTGGACAGAACTAAAGCAGAGAACACAGCATTCACGCCAATATGCACATACATGGAAAGAACATTCCATTATTCCATTACCAATCAACAATTTCGATCAATTTCTCTGCTTTCAACAGAGCCGAAAGCTCTGAGATAAGCCTTGCATCGAATTGAATGCATAGAAAAATTAGGAACGGCGAGGGAAACGACCCAGTCCCTGAACAAGAAAGTGGACTGGATTTTACACGTTTGCTGTCATCAAGGAAGAGTAGTGATTACAAAAATTGAGAGTAATGAATCGAACAGCAGAACACAAAGGGTGAAACAGAGGTTTATTGGCTGTTTTTTCTCACCTCATTGCACGATACAGATTAGATGGAAAAATTGCTGATCAGCTCTGGTTTTAGTTTTCTGAGATAAACCCAAGAAACGAACTCACTCACGGAGAACTAGCAAAAACATGAAACGCGAGGCATCAAGAGCAACAGAGAAGAAGGCCAAGATGGCACTTTTTCTCGGGGCGTTTTGCATCAGTGTCGTGGTTGCCGCGAGTTGCACAACCTCGGACAAGGCCGAACGAGCTCGACAAACGAATCTAGGAAACAAAATCAAGATTTACGCACAGGAAAATTTGGAAGTACCTTCTGAAAAAGCGCAGGAGAGACCCACCATGGACGCCATCGTGACCGTGAACAGGCCCAGGAGGACGAAGTTCACCGGATATCTCTTGTGGTACGCGCGCAGCACGATTACAACTGAAGAGAGATCAAGAAAGAAGGACGATGAGAACGTCACCAACGAATAACCACCAAAAGATCGAAACAACAGTAGAAGGATCGAAAGATGGGTTTCTTTACTTATGAAAGATAAGACGATGAGGGCCATGAGGACGCCGAACCCCGGCCAGGTCTTGGCGATGAAGCGCGACACGGGCTTCACCAGGCCGACTGCAGTGGCCACGCCGGCTGTGAGGAGGAGCTGCACCAGGAGGATCGCGTACACTTTACGTATGAAAGCCCAGCGAAGCTGCGGGCTCTCGAGCATGCCTGGGTACAATGCAGCGGCGGCTTGGCCGCTCTCGACGTCGCCGGCCTCGCTCTTCATTGTCGGCCTTGCGAAAAGGAAATCCCGAGGAAGGATTCTCGATCTTTAGGGCTTCTGGGTTCTAGAGAGAGAGAGAGGAGGGGAGAAGTATGAACGATGGAGGTGTAGGGGGACGTTTATGTATGTGGAAACTTGTTCGTCGGTGGGATTTACTGAACAAGCAAGTGAATCCTACGAACAAAGGCCAAGATTGCGAGTAAAATTTCTCTAAGTCTCGCACGAAGGCAATGAGTTTCAATTAATAGTAGTGCGTGGATTCATCGTGGGCTAGCGTATTAATCACGGGGCGATTAGTGGCGAATTCCATTTTAGGAAAAGGTGGGACCAAGTGCTTTTTGCGTAATTTCACGTAATTCAAGACTTTCGAATGGCCACTCTAAGTGATTGTAACACGCTAGTGAGCAAATTTGGGGGGCCATGTCTAATGTGCTAGGACTCAAAGGGTACTATAATTGGATGATTTATTTGAGGGAGTTATACTTAGCCATCAACAATAGTCTTGCCGCGTTAATCAACAGCCTTATGTAAAAGAACCAGGAACCACCTAAATCGGCTAGTCGTGGGTGATACCCATGGGAACCCATTCTCAGGTGTGAAACCGCTTACTAGACCATCCATACCAAATTAGTACTTCATATATATATTTTTAATTTCGGCTCCCCCTTTAGTAAAAGAAGTCAGCCTACCTTTTACTCATCGTTCCATTCCTGACTCCTCACCTCAGTCCTCCACCTCCTTATGCGCGGCGCCAGCTCTCTCTCGAAAAAGACCAAAACCCTACCCTCTCAAGTTTCCAGCTCTCTGTTCTAGTTCAAGCTATTTACTTGAGCTGTTTAGGTTTGTTCAAGCTCGGCTCACAATTATCATCACCAAGCATATTCTGGAATATATGTAGTGGAACTACAATGAGAATATACCACCGGCCTTGGTGGCTCCGCTGGATAAGAATCCCTTACCTCGGGGGAAAGGTGAGGGTCAAACCCCAGTGAAAGCATCGACGTCTTAAGCGTGATGCCGAGGTGGTGGATCATCTGCTAGCGTCATTCCAGGGTTTACCTGCCGGCGTAAGCCGGCAAGTTCCCTAGGTATCAAAAAAAAAAAAAACTACAATGAGAATATTGCTCATCCTTCTCATCGTTGCTTCTTGCTTTGTTCGATTGATTTGTTGCTCCTTAATTTAAGGTCAGTCCTCGTAGCAGTGGTCATATTACCGGTACTTCAAAATTCACCGAATCATAGTTCCTAAGAATTAGACCAGTTTCGTGGGAGAACTAGACCACCGGTTCCCATTTTGTGGAACTAATCCTTAGTGAGTGGTTCTCTATTCTAGGATGGGCATCAACCCTAATTAGTGCATGGCTTAATCAAGGGTTAGCATATTGATTACGCAGGCAATTAGTGGGGAATTCCATTTAAGGAAAAAGCGGGACTAAGCACTTTTTACCTAATTTTCACGTACTTTGAAACTTTTGAATGGCCACTTTAAGTGATCGCAACACGGTGTAAAGCAAATTTGGGGGCCATATCTAATGCATTGAAACTCAAAGGGTACTATAATTGGATAATTTATTTGAGTAAGTAATACATAAACTAATCTTGACATCTCTACGAGAGAAATACCTTTTTAACCTATTTTGTTAAAATATTCAAATATTAAATTATCCATTTTTATTACAGGTTAAACTTTAAAATAGATGACGGTGATCCACAAACTTTACTAGATGATGGTGCGTTACAAGATGGTGGGTTCAATGAACACGTTTATGGGAGCCGAGTTCCTAGGTTCTGTTCAGTGCCGTGGTTGTAGGAATTACTCTTCCTTCGATTTGAGGTATCATGTCCTCCCATGAGAGTAAGAGCAAAGCTTCACTGACAGGATTGCGTTTCTGCAGGTAAACTAAATTCCAATAGGGAGTGATACGCTGCTAGGGAAGGTATAAATTACGCAGTAAATCATTTGAAAAAAGCCCTACCCCCCTACGCACTCCTTTAAAGATTGCCTCATTCACAGGTATGTAACCAATGGTCAAGATTGTAAAATTCTTTATCATATCTCTACCTGGAGAAAGGAACTCAATAACTACTAGTGCATCTGTACATTGACTTGTAAATCGAGTCCTGATGATATCAAGATAGAATCATATAAGAATCTATAAAGCTGGGGAAGATGTTGATGATGTCGAGATACAGGGAAACTGCGGCCCAAATGCCCTGATCATGGCTAAAGCGCTCGACCAAGTTGTTGATGTCGTAGACGATGTAGCCGGCGAATATGACCGCTCTCACGCAGCCGAATATCATTGTGGATAACTTCCTTAGAGGAAAGAAGATTTGTTCATCAAACTGACATAGAATAACGAGCAAATACTTATCTAGAAATCTTCGAGCATCAAAAGAGCAATACTCACACAAATTAAGGAAGATTGCAGGATCTTTGAAATTACAAATTTGTTACGACATTTGATCTCAAATTCGCACGCTTTTCTTGATTTCCGATACGTCAAAGATTTTGGATGCATTTTTCTTGATTTCTACATGTTATGCAAATTTTCTAGTTATATTTTGAAAATTTTCCCCCTTTATCAATATCTTGTACTTAATTCTATTATTTGATTTCAATTATTTGATTATCTTTTTAAATAACAACCTCCTTATAAATAGGTGCTTAAAATATTATAATCGACCCTTCATGGTTCAATTAATGTCCGGGTTATGGTCGCCGTGATTTAACGGCGAGAGAAAACCGCGCCCCCCAACCCAACAAAAACGGTCTAAAGATTCGAGCCCAACTTAATCCCCAGTTAGCCCGGGGTTTAAGAAAAAAGAATTAATTAATTAAACAATTAAATAAACAAAAGCCGCGAAATTGGGGGAGTTTTTTCTCCTATTTTTCCTCTCAGAGAAAAAGCGAATTCCCAACTCCTCTTCTGCCGCTTCTTCTTCCTCTTCTTCTTTTTCTTATTCTTCACTCGTCCTGGCTCGGGGAAAGGGCTCCCTTTCTCTCTCTATCTCTTTCTCTTCGTGCGAGGAGAGGCTGCGCTAGGGCAAAGAGCGGAGAGCTCACCATCGCTCCTCCCCTCGTTTTTTTTTTTTTTTAGGGTTTTCTTTTGGCTCCTTCGCTGGTGGCGACATGAGGAAGAAGCTCGACACTCGATTCCCGGCGGTGAGTGAATGCTGGTTTCTGGCCATGCCTTACTGTCGTTGCTTTTTTTTGCCCGCCCATTTTTTCTGCTGCGCTTTTTTTTATTAGGTTTTTCTTTTTATTGTTGGCCGAGCCGAACGCGTCGTGCATGGGGCGTGTTTACAATGGTTTCTTCGTCTCCCGGGGCCGAGTTCATACTCCCAACTAGTGATTAGGTGCGGCTTTTTTCGGGTATCTAATTAATCATGAATTCAGCGGGGGAGAGGTTGTGAACTTGTGATTGCGAATTTTGGCTGTAATCCCGTGTTTTGTGATGGCTAATAGTTGATTAGAATTAGATCTTTGGGCAAAAGCTATGCAAGCGGTGCTCGTATTCAGTTTGACATGCATTTGATCATAGTTTACCGGGTTATCTGTCGTTTGTTCGAATGCTCGTAGCCATGCGGTTGTGCATTTGGTACGTACAACGTTGATTTTTGAGCAGGTGGAGATTTGCCCGCCTAGCAATATCATGCACTCATTACTTTACCGATTTCGCGTTTGTCGCGTTTGTGCAGTGGAACACACGCTAAAGTGTGACTGCCTTTTCGTGCCTGTCTAGGTCGTTTGAAATGATATATCTTGTTGACTTGTTGTTTATTAGAAAAAAATTTATATCAGGACTAGTTTGCACAGGTAGGGTATTTTGCCGAGCGGATCTCCATTTTAAAAATCCATTCTATAATGGTATAACATTGGGGTGGAACCGTGGAAGGCATTCGGAATACTGCGTTTCCCGGAGCTTTAAATTTGGAAAGCAGTTGGAGCGGTTGTTTTTTTCTTTTTGGTTTGGGGTGGGGTGTTTTTTTTTTTTTTGGGGGGGGGGGGGGGTGAGGTTCATAGAAGTTGGAGAGCGGATTGGTTAAGCCTATGATAGTCCTTGTAGGACATCAAAGAAAGAATTTAATTAATATTAAACGGACATCTGAATCGATAGATTTCTTTTTTCTCTTGGGAGGTTGGGTTGCTGAGGGAGGATCTCCTTTTGGAAAACTGATTGCTCGTTTTCTGTTAAATGTTGGTAAAATAAGAAAGAGCAATTAGGTTTAGAAGTCGAATCTAGTTTCTTGTTTGCTTAACCCTTAAAGATGAGGATCTTTTTGTTCCTCTTTGGAACATAGGTTAAAGAACTCTAGGAACTCAAATTGTGATAGCAATCGCTTCTTATGCACAAAAACCACACAAGCCATGAAAGGACAAATGGCAAACTACTAACTATGGGAGTGTGAAATTCAAATTGATAGCCTATATAATGAAGAGTCACTATGTTCTCACTTGCATTTTCTGCGATGCAAATCTATCATCACTTGCATAAAAAGTGTTTCACAGGTTGAATGATCTTGCTTCACCACCATCAAAAAGGAGAAAGACTCATCATTAGAAAGGTGAGTCTTAGACTTTTATGCAAAAAATGACTAAAGAATCCTTTGAAGATTTATACTTTGATCAGTCGAAAGATTAGGAGGATAATCTAGACAACATGATCGATGAGACTAAGAGATAAGGATAGAGAAGGATGCATTGACTGAGAGGGAACACATTATAGATGTAGAGGATGTAGAGAATGTAAAGACTGAGGGTGAGATAGATAATGATCCACCTACTGAAATCATTCCTCATCTAGAACATTCATCTGATTTCAGTGGTAGTATTATTTATATTTATCGTACCAATATAAATGAAATTGAAAAATTAGAAATGAAAAAGACATGCCCTATTTTTCCGGTTGGATGGTTCGAGACAAGAAGAGGAGTGGGGTGAGGACTCACCAAAATTGAAAACATAAGGGCAATGGAAACTCCAATGGCACATGAAATGGCATATGTTATTTTAGATAGAGACATACTGCTTGCTTCGTGGATGCAATTGGAAAAAGTCTTGTACAACATACGAAAATGTAGATGCGACCCCCCTAAACATCTTGTGTGATCCACAAGTATTTAAAAATGAATCCGCTAATCTGCCAGTTGGCCTAGTGTGCCTTGCTTTTCCCATTCAAGGAAACATCCAATCCTGAACAAAGGAAGGTATGTAGCAACCTAGGTGGATGTGAGTGTTTTACAACGGGTGACTATGACAACATACTTCCAATTTGCACTCAGGGCCATGGAAAAAAGATGAGCAACAAGAATCTACCTGATCTTTTGATACAGACTAAAACAATTATGTGCAATCACTACAACCTCTATCTACTGAATACAATCAGCTCCTCAAAGAGCTTCATCGCTTTCAGCTCCAATTCATCTCATAACCCCACTCAGCACCCTATCAAAACACTAAAGCTCTCTTCACAAGCAAGTCAAAATGCTAATTTCCCTTCTACCTGATATAAAACTTTCTCGACCTAAGGTACTGAGTGCTCCCTTCTTGTTATATCAATGACAGAGTTCACTAGTCTGAAAGATCGGGAACATTTGTCATGGACCGGCAGTTGCCTATATATAGTGTAAACAAGCTAGAGGGAAGTTGAATAAACGATTGCAGATCTACACAGGACAATACTAGTTTCTCAAGTCTATAAAACGAACCCACAGTAGCAGTAATGTCGTGATTTCCAAAAGTGAAAGCTGCAATCTCTCCAATTTGATAAAATATTCCAAGCCACATGGGTTAGGATCTTGGACCAGCTTGGTTGGATCATTGGTGGGAAAGGAAACCTTAATCCGGCATCAAACAAAATGTGGTATTGAATTCCCAGGCAATACACTTCATAAGCAATACATACTCCTCTATATAACTGACGCTACATTTAAATGAACACTAATAAACAAGAAAACCATTATGGCCAAATACCTTAATAGTGATAGATTTTGTGATATGAGCACGATGGAAGATTATCATTTGGATTACCGCCAACATTAATGCCGGTTACTAAGCTTCCCTCCATCGACGATGAGTTCACAAACGCAATCCTCAGGTAGTTACAATGTGCTTCAATAAGCACGCTGTGGGAGCCCCCCTTAAACAACGAGCCAAACTCATTCGTGCCCAGCATCTGCAGGCCTAACCCGACCACCACCATACCTTGAGACCTCCGCAAATTGCTTCCCTCCATTCTTATTGCTTGTTTTGCTCTGAAGTATGCATAGCATCCAATCGATTGCCAAGAATTGTGGTCTAAGGACCAGTAAACTAGAAACCCTCCACAAAGCAAACCATAGAAGGATGAAGCCTGGTCAAAGCTTTATCCTTCTCTCTTAAAGATTTTTCAAGCTTTACCTGTCAATTAACTTCGGAAATTCCTCAACAAACTCTTGAAAGCCACCTATATTAATTCTTGCAATAGGAGCTAAGCGAAACACCAAACACCAAGCTGATTCTCAATGGTATTTTCCACTTTCTACTCCAGCCTTAACCCAATGGCTCGCCTCTTCCTAAGAGACGACGTTCCATCCCGTCCAATCGTTACCCCCTTGAAAATATCCAGGAGGCACCTATAGGCACCACCATTGTAAATTTTTAATACTATATATGCCACTGATCAAACTTACATACCCCACCCTGAAGGTTGCTAGGCTAACAATGTCCAACACCACCTAGGAAGCCGCATTGTTGGCGGAGAGACCGAACAGCCACAGGACCTACCTGTTTAACCGAGTAGAGTGCTTCCTATATTACAATTGGGACACAACGCGACCCTTGGCAGTGGCGTCGGTGGAGCCACTCGTGATGCCGACACCTGGCAAGATTGTGATAAAGGCAACCATGAGGATAAAGAGGTCCGAGGAGGAGGCGGAGGGGTCGGTGATTAGGAAGATGGATCTAAAGTGGAGGTCTCAAGGGACAGTGGTGGTCAGGTTGGGCTTACGGATGCTGGGCACGAACGAGTTTGGCTCGTGGTTTAAGGGGGGCTCCCACAGTGTGCTTATTGAAGCACACCATGACTACATGAGGATTGCATTTGCGAACTCATCGTTGATGGAGAGAAGCTTAGTAATCAGCGTTAATGTCGGCGATAATCCATCTGATAATCTTCCATCATGCTCATATCACTGAATCCATCACTATTAAGGTATTTGGCAATAATGGGTTTTTTGTTTATTAGTGATCATTTAAATGTAGCGTCAATTATATAGAGGAGTATGTATTGCTTGTGAAGTGTATTGCTGGGGAATTCACCACATTTTATTTGATGCCGATTAAGGTTTCCTTTCCCACCAATGATCCAACCAAGTTGGTCCAAGATCCTAACCCATGTGTCTTCGAATGTTTATCAAAGTGGAGAGATTGCAGCTTTCACTTTCAGAAATCACGACATTACTGCTACTGTGGGTTCGCTTTATAGACTTGAGAAACCGGTATTGTCCTGTGTAGGTCTGCAATCGTTTATTTAACTTCCCTCTAACTTGTCTACATTATATATAGGCAACTGCCGGTCCTTGACAAATGTTCCCGATCTTTTAGACTAAAGAACTCTGTCATCGATATAACAAGAAGGGAGCGCTCAGCTTGGTGATTGATTGGATATCGTGTATATTTCAAAGCAAATCTTGCATAATCCTCTCTCTGAAGAAGATGATTGCATAAATATTCCTGATAAGGAAATAAGAATTGAAAAAGAGTTTGCCAAGAATACTCTAAACTAGGAGATAAGGACAGAGAAGGATGCATTGACTGAGGAGAAGCACATTATAGATGTAGGGGATATACATAATGTAGAGATTGAGAGAGAGACACATAATGATCCACCCACTGAAATCATTCCTCCTAAACATTTATCTTATTCCAATGGCATTATTATTTATAATAATCGTATCAATATAAATGAAATTGAAAAATTAGAAATGAAAAAGACGCACCCTAATATTCTGGTTGAATGGTTTGAGATAAGAAGAGGAGGGGGGGGACTCACCAAAATCCAATAACATGAGGGCGATGGAGACCTCCAATGGCACATGAAATGTCATATGTTATCTCAGTGGCGAAAGGGTTGGTGTTCATTGATATCTGCAGAGATAAATATCACTTAAGTGAATCAATGGCGTATATTATATTAAAAATTATAGCGGTAACGCATATAGGTAGCTCATTGGTATTTTCTAAGAGGTGACACTCAGACTCTACGAAGCATTGTCTCCTAGGAGGAGGAGACGCCATTGGGCTGGGGCTCGAGCTGGATTTGAGCAAAACATCAAACACCAAACTAATTCCCAATGGAAACCACTGGGGGTTCGCCCCAGTGGCCAACCTTCCAACTTGGAAGGGGAGGTGGGGGGTTCAAATCCCCACCTTCTCAGGAGGGATTGGGATGGAGATGATTTCATTTCAAGAGTGGGTTTCGACTCCCACGCCCTGCAAAGAGGCATGGAAAAAGTCTGAGAGTAAGTGTTAAGAGTAGGATTAGAGTAGGACTGACAAAAAAAAAAAAAACCGATTCCCAATGGCATCTTCTAAACTTCAACTCTAGCCCCAACCTAACAGCATCGACTCCTCCTAGGAGACAACGCTCTATAGAGTCCAAGCGTCACTCCAGCTTGAGTTGCTCCATAAAGTTCGAGTGTCGTTCCATCTCGAGCCCTATCTCGATGTTATTACCTCCTCCTAGGAGACTGCCTCCTAGAAAATAAAAGGAGATACATATGCGATACTGCGCTAATTTTAAATATAATATATGTCACCAATTCATTTAGGTGATAATTGTCTTTTTAGATATCAATGAACACCAACCATTCTGCCATCGAAATAACATATGCCATTTCATGTGCCATTGGAGTCTCTACCACCCTTATATTATTGGATTTTGGTGAGTCTCCCCTCCTCTTCTTGTCTCAAACCATCCAACAGGAAAAATATGATACATTTTTTTTTCATTTTTCAATTTCATTTATATTGATACAATTAATATAAATAATGCTGCCACTGGAATAAGATGAATGTTCTGGTGGAGGAATGATTTCAATAGGCAAATCATTATGTATTTCATCCTCAATCTTTACATTCTATACAACCCTTACATCTATAATGTGTTCCCCCTCGGTCAATGCATCCTTCTTTGTTCTTATCTCCCGGTTCACAATATCCTTAGCATTAGGAATATCAACGGCAAACTCTTTTTCAATTCTTATTTCCTTATCAGTTCTTCAGATAGAGGATTCGACAAGATTTGCTCTAAAGTATGCACAGAATCCAATCGATTGCCAAAGATTGTGGTCGAGGGATCGGTAAACTAGAATCCCTCCACAAAGCAAATCATAGAAGGATGAAGCCTGGTTAAAGCTCCATCCTTCTCTCTTGAAGATTTTTCACGCTTTACCCATCAACGGACTCCTGGAATTCCTCAACAAACTCTCGAAAGCACCTATATTAATTCTCACAATAAGAGCTAAGCAAAACACCAAATACCAAGGTGATTTTTAATGGTATTTTCCAACTTCTACTCCAACCCCAACCCGATGGTGTCACCTCCTCCTAAGAGACGACGCTCCATCAAGTCTGAGCGTTACCTCCTTGAAAATATCTATGAGGTACCTATAGGTGCCACAATTATAATTTTTAATACTATATAGGCCACTAATTCACTTAGGTGCCAATTGTGTTTGCAAGTATCAACGAACACTAACATTTCCGTACCCGAAATCACATATGTCATTTCATGTGCTGTTAGATCCTCCATCGCCCTTATGTCATTAGGTTTTGGTGAGTCCCCCACCCTTCTCCTCTTCCTATCTTGAATCATCCAACCGAAAAAATAGGGCACATCATCTTCATCTCTAATTTTTCAATTTCATTTATATTGCTATGATGAACGTAAATAATATTACCACTGGAATCATATGAATGTTATCGTGGAGGAATGATTTCAACAAGTGGATCATTCTATATCTTACCCTCTATCTATACATTTTGTGCATCCCTTACATCTATAATGTGCTCCCCCTCAATCGGTGCATCATTTTCAGTGCTTATCTCCAAGTTTAGAGTATCATTGACATATAAATATCAACAACAAACTGTTTTTCACTTCTTATTTTCTTATCATAAATGTTTATACCATTATCGTATTCAGACAGAATATCATTTAAGATTTGCTCTAAAGTATGCACAAGAAACAATTAATCTCCAAGCATTATGGTCGAGGGGCTGGTCAAACTCAAAACTCTCCACAAAGCAAACAACATTTATTAAGTCCCCAAGATAGGATATGAGCAAAACACCAAATAGCAAGTTGATTCTTAATAACATCTTCCAGCACCTACTCTAGCCCCAATTCGATGGCACTACCACTACCATTACAACATTTTTCCCATGGTCATCTCGCTATAGTCGGAGGTTGTCCGTGGCATCCATGATGAATTGAGGGCTTTTCTTTGTAATAGGTGAAGCAAGGAAGATTCAAGTCGCCCGTCTGCCAAGTCGCCACATCATGACTCGCTCGTCCTCACAGTCACAAGCCAAACCACCACCGCGGCCACTACCAAGCCGAATCCCATAGGTGGTTGTGAGCTTGAGTCACTGTCACCGCCGCTATCGAGTTTCCATCGCGCCGCCGTTGCCACGAGCTCGCCGTCACCAGAAACCCACGAGTTAACTTCCTAATAATGGATTATGGTGATACTTATGTTTATGGGGTAAATTAATTTAGGGATAATAATGGTTAGTATTAGTTATTTTTAGTTTAGCCTTAATTACAATTAAGGACGGTTTAGATTAATTTAAGTGCAATTAGATTAATTAATGGTAGTTAGATTAATTAATCGAGTTTAATTTTAATTAATTGTAATTTTTTAATGAATCGTGATTATTTTAATTAATGGTGATTAGCTTTAATTAATTATAGTTAGGATAATTAATTGAGTTTAGTCTAATTAAAATTGCAATTAGCTTAATTAATCATGATTAGCTTAATTTATTGTGATTAGTGTAATTAATGATGGATGAGCCATTAACTAGAGTTTTATGCTTGTTTTTTTGGATGAGATTGTGCCTAATTTCAATCATTTCAGCTTGTAATGTTATGTTATTGATTGCCCGATTAGATTTTATTTATTATTGCAAAAAAAGGTTTATGGACAAGAAAATAGAGAATTTTGAGGTGTCAGTTTGGATGTCAAATTTGACGTGCTAAATAAAACAATGAGATTTTAAAATTGAAATGTGCAAAGTTTGATGAGTTGATTTCAAATACGTGACCACATACGAATATCTTACTAGGATTTTTAAGTGTGAAAAGTTGCAAAGTTGATTATTTGAAAATGAACTCTTTTGTTATGAGCTAATTAATGGTAATAAGAATTGGCTTGATTGTTGGTGTGCTTGAGTGGTCATCTAATCGAACCCGTCATCTAAGAGAAGTTTGGGGGCAATGCCCGATTTTTATTGGATGCCTAGCGATTGAAGCCGAACCAATGCTCCTTTATGGAATGTTGTCTAGGCGGGGGTTCTAGACAATGCTATGCTCGATGGGGCGGGAAATTACCCGATCATGCCGGAAGACCGCCAACTCTTGTGTTGGCCGTGGTCCGAGGGGTTGTAATAATTGGAACACATGTGTTGGCAATGCATTTGGAATATTGCGAATGTATTATGATTATTATTTATGTGCATTACACTAATATTGCCATGTAAGATGTACTAATATGCAGGGATATGCCAAGGTAAAATTGTATGTCATTGTGTGTTTAAGATGTCTCCAAGGCGAATCAACGTTTAAAAAGTTAACTCACTGAGATTTTATCTCACCCCATTATTGTTGAATCTTTTCATTTCTTAGTATGAAGTACCACCCCATACGTTTTTTGGGGTCCCCATGAACTATGATTCGTATAGGACTACATTTATTCCAGGGATCGTTTGCGTCCATGAGTGTCACGACCCAATCTCGCCACCTGATCCCTCTCGTGAGGAAAAGCAAAGGGAAAGGTCAGATTTAATGGTCCTTGATCATGAGAGTTCCCTCACGGTTCACGTTCCAAAAGACATCATCACCTCGTCTATTGGATTGAACCTCTTGTGATTTCCCTCTACAAGATCATGAGTTCTTCTAAACTCGCACCCCGCATTTAGCAAAGCGTCGCAACCCGTACCTACACAGTCGACATACCTCAAGAGAGGAGGTCAGGTATAAAGGATGGTGTCACTTTAGGAGTTTTCCACATGTGGATATGTTAAATCATGGTGAGTCTTATCAAGACCCGTACTTTGCACGACAAGTTCATTTATACGATTTAATTATTTAAGATATCCTAGAATCAAGACGAGAGTCATTATTTAGGAGATCGGCTGGAAACCCAATCGAGGATCGAGAGTATTCCTTCGATTCCTATGCAATCAAATATTTAGGTCCGAGGACTTGGCTTACGCAAATATTTTTATTAGCATCCTTTCGATACCTAAATAGTATGTTATGTTTACCTAACATGGCCATGCATTTCTTCTTTACTTTTTCTGGATCGTTAATCCTAAATAGGCGATCATGCGTGGTTGGTCATTTCATATTATTCTATTTCTAAAGAAAATGAAAAAGAAGAACCTGATTGAATTGAAAATTGCGAAGCAGTAAGTAAACAAACAATGAAAGTAATAAATCTATCATGTAATCCTAAAAAAGATAAAGAGAAAAATAAAACTAAAGAATAAGAAAGAAAAGAACCCGCAACTCGTTGACCTTTTATACAGATGATGAGAACTTGAGACACATGTCAATGATGAAAAGTACAAAATAATGGTTGGAATGGACATCGACATCCATCATTTTTATACCATCTCCACCTTCAAAGTCCTAATCTAGATCTAGTCTAGAAAATCTATAACTAGGTACATACAATGAAAGGAAACAGACATACACATCAAAACAATCAAAAGCACAACATCATACTAAAATCAATCACTCAAAATGAAGTTCAATTCAAAAAGAAGATTTGGGTCTCGGGGGTTAGCTTTTATAATTCATGTGCAGGTCCCTCAAGACACCTACTCGGTTTTTTTTATGACTTATAGCCATTATTGATCAATTGTGTTCCCACATTATCAATAACACTTGTAAGTCTTCTAAGCAAGCGATATATGTGATCCTAGAGTTTTCCTTCGATATCAAACATCAACCCTACCATACATTTAAAAGTCACATGTATTGTAAGAATTAAAATTAAATGCAGGTCTTTTCGACCTTATTTCTTAACCAATCAAGTAAGAAAGTGAACCATCGACTGGTTACCAAGGATATGCGCCAGTCACAAATACAGGCACTTCTAAATAATAACGTGATTATATTCATAAGGGTACATATAATGTTTCAAATACATCTTTTGAAATCATCCACAAAAAATTTTGAGACAGTGATGCCTCAGTTAGGAAAGGCATTCAATTGCTAAAGCTAGCTCGGGGCTCACATAAATGTTTTCATAAGTATCACAAGTATTTTAAATATATTCAAACCGTGACTTCTCACAATGTCAAATCAAGAGTTAAAGAGGTTTGAAAATATTTTTTATTAAGGAATATTTAGATTATGAAATACATTTAATTGCCAAAACTAGCTCAGGACTCGCATAAATGCACTCACAAGCATTGCAGGCTTTTTGAATATGGTCCAAATGACGACTTTTCCTTAAACCAAATCGAGCTTTGGAAAAGAATTTCTTAAAAAATGGTTTTTAGAAATATCACACGTACCAAAGCATTTTTAAATTTTGTTTGGAAAGAAGACTCATCGAAAATCATTCAACAATGAATATGGAGGTATTTACAGCAACTTTCATGAAGATGAAATGAGTTAGGTTCATACACAAACTAACCTAGAAAGTTTACCTAAAAAATTACAATCAAACTCATGTTAGGAAATTTCAGAACAAACATGTAAAGACAACAAAATTGGGTAATGCCTAATGACAATTTGATAATGAAAAAATTCCCTAACATGCATGATAGAATAACAAACAACTTTCATGAAGAAAATTTTCTTAAACGAGCTACACATGATTTTACTAAAATCAAACAATAAACAATGGCATGTCAAGAAATTGTCAAAACAACAAGACATTCAGCTAATATCGTAAGAATTTGTCCTATCAAAATAGGTCTAAAAATTATCAAATGTTCATGCAATATAGCAAACATGATGATAAACAAGTTTCATTAACGGATTAAGTACATAATCCTTATAAAGAAAATAGAGCACAAATGTCAAAAGTCTGTTCAAACAAGGGTTAGAATAGGGGTTCAAATTTGATCTCATGTCTAAATTCTAGCCTAGGTTTGAAAAAATAGAAAGTGCCCCTAAAGATGGGCGATCGATATGAAATCAGTGGCATTTGAAACCTCTAGTTGTGCCTTACAACTTCTTAGAAATGCTTGAGTCTAATTAAGTCAATTAGATGTCTTAAGATCAAGATCTCTAAAAGTGCACATGTTAATGACCAAGAAAAACATAACACAAACATGTATTAAAAAGCCTCAAAGTTAATTAAATAATGTACAAACGGCATAAAGAAATCACATGAGACTTAGAATCAGATGTGAAGAATAACTTGGGTAATCATCTAACCTAAGATGGCATGCAAAGATGTCATAAAAATTTAATGACATTACAAGTTGATTCAAGATTCTTAATGACATACTTGAGAATCTTAAGTGTTATTAACACTTTTGAGATACAAGTTTAACATGCGAAATAATGCTTAAATAATATGACGTAAACATGTATACAAGTCTTATTATATGTGGTTCAATTATCAAGAAGACATAATCGCAATATTTAGCCTTTAAATGACTCAAACAAAATTGGGTAATGCCTAATCGAAATGACTATCGAATGACATACAAAAATCTTACAAAAAATCACACTTACAAAACATACAATGAGAAATATTTTTTGTTAAGAGTTTGGGATCTAAATGAACTCAGATGAGTCATGGCAAAATAGACATGCATATCTAAATCATATGTTACCGTAACATCTTTTCATATTAACTCATCCAATTAACACACTAAACAACATCAAAATGAACACAAACAGCATGCATTTCATTCTTTATGAAGGATTTGAGACCAGACAAACTCATTTATGGACTCAATTTCATCAAAATACAATTCGAATCAATGCAAGGCAGATTGTCTTACGTTCATATCTAGGCGATTTTAACCTACTTAAACACATCCAAAAATTCCAAAACAAATACAGGGTATTCTCCACATAATTATGAACAACTTCTATGAAGAAAAGTTTCTCCAAAAATCAACACGAAGATCAATGCAAAATTGACAAAATTAGGAATCAACACAAAACAGAATGACCTAGGCTCTGATCTGAATGGTTTTGACTTAGCTAATTATGTTCAAGTATTCCCAAAAAAAAAAAAAAAAAACATACACCACACAACAACACACAACTTTGATGAACGAAAGTTCCTTCAAAAATCAACATATAAAGCTACACAAAAATAGAAAAATCATAATTTGGAATTAGAACAAAATTGAAAACTAACTTACACTACTGTAGAATCACTCATCTTTAGAGGTGTTTTTGGGGGGTCAAACGTCGCTTGATCGGAGCATGCGACCTATCGATTTGAAGCTCGTGATGTGTATTATCAAAGTTTATAAGGACTCATAGTCATTTCAAATCTCATTTTGACCAAATAGTAAGCCTATTACATAACCGCAAAAATGCAAATTATTGCCAAATCAAGTTCAATCATCCATATCATTTAAGAACAATCAAGAACATCAAATCAACATCCAAATCCCTCAATCTAACATCTAAACATAGCATATTAACCTAAAATTAAACCCCGGTCATGATCGATTAATCCAATCTCACTTCACGGGATTCGAGATCAAGATCATTACCTTTTGATCTGTTTTTGTCGATTTTGATCGCAATCGATCGAGTCGAATCCTCTGGATCGATCCTCAATCTGTAGGATAACGATCAGGCTGCCACGAACCGCCACAAAGCCAACTAAACCACCTGCAACAAACAAAACCAGAACCAATCCAAATTCAGATCGATTTTGATGTTGCCAGAGTAGATCAAATTACCGCTGCTGATTTGGCGATTAATCTACTAATCCTCAACCACGGTAAGCTCAGGGAATCTTCAAGGATCCAATCGAGAGTGATTGAATCTCCAATGGATGGCCGATGAAGGCCGATTGACGCGGAAGAGTCCGCCAATCACAACGACGGCACACGCGCTAGTGATCGGTCCAAGAGGAAGAGCTTACCGGATTAGAAACTCCAGTAGCCTTAGTATTGGGCAAGACTTGCGATTGTAGAGAGGGAAAGCTGAGGGAGGTGTGGACTACCAACACTAGCCAAAGGATCGACGGCAGAAACTCAATGCATAATGGAAAGAGAGAAGATGGTTTGGGCTGGAAGGTTCAGACGGAAAAGAGAGAATTTTGTTTTAGAGAGAAGACACTTCATGCACAAATTAGGCCCCTAAAAAACATAGAGGAAAAATGGGCTTATATACTACCCCCAAACCATGTAATTCCATCTGTCGATTCGATTCAACAATCGAAATTTCAATTCAACGATTCAAATTTCATTTCGAAGGTTGGATCACGATCTCGAGGTGTCGGGTAATCTATCCAATAGGTTTGATTTGCAAAAACCTGAGTCAAAATCGAGAATTGCATCAAAATGTCCAATTGGGGGTTAATTTGCAATTTGATAAAATTCAAATATCTACTTGTAAAATTTTGAGAAATTGAAGGTGTAGAAGTGAAAGTGACATCGAAAGAACCCAGAATCGATCACCAAAGGTCCAAAGCTGGCAGGTAAACGGTTGAATCGGCCAGCATCGCAGGCGGTCGATTAGATCGGTCAAATTGGTTCGGTTCGATTTGGCCGATTTTTTACTAGTTCTTGACCGGTTTAGTTCGGTTTTGGCTATTTCACTCACTTGAGACCTCTGTGGGTTCAAATTTATGCAATTTGGTTCTTGAAAAGGAAATTTATCATATTTAAGAAGAAAATGACCGATTAAGATTTAATTAAGCTAATCAAACATTATGAATGTGATCTAGGGATCTTTTATTGACCTACTTGAATGATTCTCGTGAAAGATAACGGGTCAAAACCATGGGTGCTTTGAATTGAGGCTAAATTGCTAAAATGATCAAATTTGCAATTCAATGAGCAAAATTATAAATTGATTGAAATTGAGTTTAGTTAATGCCACAATTGTCTTATCTAATTAACTACCCGTATATAAGATCATTTATCGCATTCAAATTGACCTCGAATTGAAGTGTTCGAGCTTATGTCAAAAATGAATATAGATCTAATATTGAAATTGAATCTAGATTTATGAAATTAAACCATAACCATGAATGGGTTAACTAAAATTTTGCCAATTGAAGCTTAATCGCTCGACTTTTTTTATTCTTGGGAGAGTAAAATTCTTCAAATTGAGAAGTTTTGATGTGAATTTTTCAAAATCGATTTTGGATTTAGAGTTATTTTAAGAAAATAAGAGAAGAACGATTGTTATTTCGCAATTCATAAAGAATCGATTTTAGTTCCCTAATTGGAGCTCAAAACAGCAATTCATATTTTGACTCGGCAATTCGCAAAAATGAATGCACGAATGGGTTTAAAATAGTCCCTAAACCAAATGTCAAAGAAGGAACTACACCAAGTTCTAACTAAAATAAAAGTAATTTTATTTTTGGTCGATTTAGAACCTAAAACTAAAAAATTTGGAAATCGAGGTTCTTAATTGAATTTTGTGAAATTTTTGACACAAAAGTCAAATTGACATCAAAAGAAATATATTTGTGCACTTTTTAATTTTTTTTCAAATTTTTTTTAGTCAAAAGTTTGTTAAAAAGTCAACCATTTAGTTTATCCTTTCTAAAATGTTGATTTTTTTTTTTTACTAAATCTTTGAATTTTTGGAGATCCAATAAATATAAAATTAAAACTAAATAAAATCTTTTGAGGTAAAAAGTCAATTTTCGACCCAATACTGACTTTTAATCATAGGGTTAACCAAAAAAAGTCAACCCAAAAGTCAACCATTTGACTTTTCGAATTTTTATTGAAAATGACTTGAAAATCATTTGATAGTGACAATGCAACAAAAAGAAATAAAAAGCAACATTTTTTTTTTTGCCAAGAAATGGGCTATGTTGCAATCAGAAACTCAAATCTTGACTTTCTTTCTTTTTTCGACTCATCAACTAAAAATTAAGTATCAACAACAAGTTGGTGATCATAACCATGTGGATAGACGAGGGGCTGGCTGTTTGGGTGCCCTACAAGCTCAAGGCGTGGTTTATTAGAGACGCGAATGGCGATCAAACCATTCCACTTCATGGCTTTGATGGACCACCCTCCGAGATCATGAGAAGGCAAGTGTGGGACTCCATGGATATCAACATCACTGATGGTGTCATTTCAGACCTAGAATCTGATCCGGACTATGAGCCCCTATAGAAGTTCCCCTCTGACTACGAGCCCAACTTTACATCAAGACACTAGGGTCAATGCTTAGAGTTAGTGAAGTTAAAGTTAATCTTGACTTTTCTGACCCTTTTTGCTCATAGGTTGCGTAGGACCTTTTGTTGTAGGCCTATACATAAACTCCTAGGATTAACAAATCAATAAATAAATCGTTGCTTTTGGAAATTGTCTGTTGTGCTTTGTTATCCATGTTATTTGTTGGTTGACTAAGTGTTTATTTAACTTGCTTCTGCATGCATTTAATCAAAAGATCAAACGAATGGGACGGTGATACGTCCTAAGACATCGCAAATTTCTAATCGACCTTTGAGGGATGTTCGTGTGCTGGGAGTTCAAGGCATGACATTGAGTCTCCTTCTTCATTCAGACTTTCCACTTCATATGATTGAAGTGTTCCCACAAGTTTGTCTATGGATAATGGTGCAATCCTTGGAGCTTCACAAATGGATGTTTTGATATTATTCTATTTCTTAGGCAACCCATAAAGGATTTTGTTTACTTTCATGGAATCTAGTACTGGTTGTCCCTGATGTGCCAAGCCATTAACAATCTCAATGAATTTACTGAATATGTTAGAAACTAATTCATCTAGTTTCACTTTGAAGAATTCGTACTGCCCTAGGAAAATGTTTACCTTTCTCTCCTTGACTCAATGAGTTCCTTCTTATATGATGTGCAACTTATCCCAAACTTCCTTAACTGTTCAACATGAAGAAATGCAACTATACTCTATATGAGATAGACCACAGTATAAAGAGTAAACCGAATTAGCATCTAATGCTTCTCTTTTAGTTATATCCTCATCAGACAGAGTTTCGATTTCCAACTTTTTACTATTGTCTCCTTTTTGAAGCCTTATCCCTTTTAGAATTACGTCCTATTATAAGGGATCATTGAATCTAATGAATGCTTTCATCTTGTTTTTCCAGATATTATAGTCTTAGTTATCAAAGTATGGAGGCCTTATGCTGCTCTATCCTTCCATAAGTCCTAGTGCAATATTGCTAACCATTGAAAGATCGTTAGCTCAAAAGCAATATAACGCTTCAAAAATAATGAGCAACTGAGCTCTAATACCAATTGTAAGGATAGATCTATCACCTAAAGGGGGTGATGATACACATCAGAGTTTTCATCTCGAAAAACTTATTATTAAAATCAAAAGAAAATTAAGAAAAATTTTGTCGATCTTCAAAATCTATTAGGGAATTTTCTTCAATAGCAATATGGTGTTAAGCAAATTTGGAGATTAGAACTCGAAGGGTACTATAATTGGATAATCTATTGGAGTGAGTTATACATAAACTAATCTTGACATCCCTTTAAGAGAGATACTTTTTTAACCAATTTTGTTAAAATATTCAAATAAGTAAATCACCCTTTTTTATAATAGATTGAGCTTTAAAATAGATTATAGTGATCCAACAAACTTTACCAGATAACAGTGCATTACAAGATGGTGGGTTCAGTGAGCACATACATACACAAGTGGAGTTGCAAAGAGGAGGATCTGCTAACACCAGCCTAAGTGTCGACGAGATTTTAATGCGAGTTTGTTGCCTACTCCTTTGCTCTTTCAAGGTTTCCTAGGTTCTGTTCAGTATCATAGTTGTAGGAATTACTTTTCCTTCGATTTGAGGCTTAATGTCCTCCCATAAAAGAGTAAGAGCAGCAACCTTCACAGACAGGATTACGTTTTCTGCAGGTAAACTAAATTCCAATAGGGAGTGATATGCTGCTAGGGAAGGCATCAATTACACAGGAAATCATCTGAAAAAAGCCATGCCATCTACGCACTCCTGAAAAGATTGCCTTATTCACAAGTACATAACCAATGGTCAAGAATGTAAAATTCTTGATCATATCTCTAGCTGGAGAAAGGAACTCAATAACTACAAGTGCATCCGTGCATTGACTTGTAAATCGACTCCTGATGATATCAAGATAGGAATCATATAACAATCTATGCAAACACCCAATGGAAAAGTAACTCAAGATCAGAGCTGCTATTGCAAAACTATATTTGTGTCCCACGGTGAGCCCCTCCGAGATAGCTTCAAGCTCAAGCAGAGAGAAGTAGGACCCGCGTGATGGAAACAGCAAAATTCTTTTCTTCCAAGCTACAATGCCGGTCGAACCGGGTCCAACGGTTCGACCGGGCCGCCAGACAAGGTTGCCCCGAAACTCACGCTACGTCGCCGCGGAATGACCAAATTGCCCATCCTCCCTTGCGGGATTTACCCGATCGGGCGCTCTCAGCTCCAGGGGGCCTTAAATACCCCGCCCCCCTCCTGTCTCTCTCCATCTCCCTCCTCCGTGCACGGCGGCTCGGACGGGGCTCGCCCGGTGCTCGCGACCCCGATAAGGGGTAGACGCCCGCGAGCGAGACCCGATCGAGGGGTCGCGAGCGTGGGTGAGTCGCGGACGAGCCGCCGTGCACGGAGGGCGGGAGAGAGTGAGAGAGAGAGAGAGAGAGAGACGGGCCACTGGGCGGCGCGGCGGGGCTGATCGGGCGGCGATCGCGCGGGGGACGCGCTCTGTTCGCGCCTGGGTTGTTCGTGGAAGAGAGAGAGTGCGGTGGGTGTCGGATAAGCCCGGGAACTGGGCCGGGCCGGGCCGGGCCGGGCGGGTCGAGAGAGGGTACTAAGGATTTCTCCCTCGCAATTCTCTCTCTCTCTCTGGGTATCTTGCGATTGACGTTTCCCTCGTCGACCATTTGGCGATTTCCTGCTTTCGCTTCTCGAAGTCCTGCCGAGTCTTCGGTGAAGTCAGTGGCATCGCGATCATCGGAGACGCCTGATCGAAGCGGCTCCTGCTTGGGTCTTGGAAGGCCGTTTCTCCCCCACCGAGCTCGACGATTTCAGGTCCAGATTCCGTAGCCCCTCTCTCTCTCTCTCTCTCTCTGTGCTTTTCTTGGGGAGGGAGCGAGCTTAATGCGGACTCGACGCGAGGAAGAGTGATGCCCCGTAGATACCCATGAATATTTAAGCGCGTCTTTTGAGTTGGCGTGCCGACTGTTCGACGAAATTCCAGAACTTTCTCTGCTTTTGAGGCTGGTCGTTTCTTCTCCTTAGGGGTAACCGTCTCCGCTGTTTGTAGGGTCCGACGGAGCATCTAATTGTTCATCGAAAAGCCGAATGCTTTCTGATCGACAGTAGTGGATGCTTTTCTAGAAATTCAGGCCCATCGATAGAGGCATAATATGCTTATGTTCTTAATACTGTTGGAGTATTCGCAGCTGGTAGTGCAGACCATGGATGATCCCGTCTAGTGTGAAAAATCAAATTCATTGATCATTCGAACAATCTCGTGTCCTGCTGATGTTGTATTGAGTTTACTGCTTAAGTGGGTAGATGAATCTGGTTCCTTTTTGAAATTTAATGTGAATCCCAAAGTGTGTAGGTAATGTCTGCTAGAGATTTTGCTTGGAGTGTCCCATTAGCTAAAAGCCTAAATGCAGTTCTGTGGCATACTCTTTTGCACTGATTGAGAATGATTATCGACTTTAATCCTATGTCTGGTGTGTGCAGGGCATGCACTGATTGCTCATTCCTCTGATTCTAAATATAAGTCTGGCCATTTTGTGGCTCGGCTGATAAAAGTGGAGTGAGACTCATAGAGGTTTAAGGCGACTCTGCTAATTGAAAGAATTTCCCTGGAGGTTACTCTTGGCATCTGATTTTATTGGAAATGAAGATGTATGTACTTGCCATGCTCTGTTAATGTGCCCCTTTCCCTTCTTTTTTTTTGTTCTTTTTTGTTTCTCTTTCTTGTTTTCCAGTTTGCATTTCTAGATTGATGTTTCTCTTTTATGCATTTTGCAGAAAGAAGGCTAATGATGGTGCTCTAACAAACTTTGAGGTCCTGAGTTTCTTACAGTCTAGAGGCGCTTCAAAGGAAGTGGCTGCAACAGTTGCACCATCAGAATACAAAGTTTTCCAGTACTTAGTCGACACTGCTGTGGACAAGCAAACAAAAGAGAGTGTTTCTGACCTTTTGGGGAAGGTGAAAAAGTATGACCTTGCAAAAGCGGAGGTGCTTAACATTATCAACCTTAGACCAACTTCAGCTGTTGGTATTTACACGGTGAGTCTTATTCGATATGTTTCCAGTCCTTTTCATCTTTACCAGTCTTTATCTTGTTGTCAATGATTTGATTTTTAGATAGTCATTTGAAGTTAAGTGGTCACTATTTATATCAACTGGCTGAACTATTCTTATGCTTACTGATTTCAAGTTCCCTGTGCTTCTATGAGATGCCTTAATGTATTGTAGATTGTCCCTGAAAGGAGTATTATCTCCTCAAGCATAAGTTGTAAGAGAGTTTGGCGTTGAATTGGCACAGAAAATTATCTGTAATACTGAGTTATTTAAATTTGTACTTTTCCCTTATATCAAGAGCAATGTCATCAAAAAGAATCTTTATTCAAATGGAGAACTAGTATCATTATCACACCATTCTTGGCACAGTTTTCTTAACCATTGTAGATATATCAGACAATTTGAATATAATTAGGATCTGAATATAACTCTGCTGAAGAGTTAGTGCCTGGCATGATGCAATGGATCCTTGGTAACGTAGCTCATTTTTAAAATATGAAAGCTTCTTGTGCAAAACAGGATCATTGTATTATCTCTACAAACCTTTACCCTTGAAGTAATTTGGATATGGTAATAGTTGAGAATCACTTTGTTGCACCAAAATACTTTTAGGTCTTCTTTTGTGGGACGCTCTGGCCTTGTACAAGAAACTTGGCAGGAATGATCAGGATAGTGTTGTGTGAACTTTTTTTGGGCTCCTCTTTTCTAGGTTATTGGTAAATCATGCTCCCTTAGTGCTCTTTCAAAATAATCTTATTGAAAAATGTAGCGTGCCTGAGCGGAATAATACCTTCACTTCAAAGCCAAACTTCAGAAAGCCATTTTTGGGGAACTGAATATTCTATCTGAGAATACAGTTCAGTGATACGGAATGCGTTGATTAATTGGGCCTTCTGTAACAAAATTATGTAGTGTAGTGGAAGAGCATATTGGACTGCTATGATGAAAACTTGCATGCATGCATTAGGGACCACTTTTTTCTTATAGGCTTAATGTGCATGGTCATACACTTACATACATGCTTGCAGAGAAGAAGTAACTCTCTTAAATGCTCATATATGCCTCCAGACTACCTACACTTAGATTGCATGATGACTAAATACTGGTTCTAGCTGTAGTTAGGCTTCTTAAGACAAATAAGGGTGACCGTGCGTAGTACATAGAATTGTAGATATCAAGCTTGGATCAGTATTTACATGTGTATGTCTCCCAGTGGTGTTTTTCTTTATAAAAAATAAACATGATAGAAAGATTTCCGGGCATGCGAATATGGTTGCCATTTGAACTGTACGGTGGATCAACTTATCATTGAGGTTTTGTTGCTGCAAGTTATCCATTCCTTCTTGGATTCGAGCCCTCTGGGCAGTTCCTTTTTACTCTGAATGTTGGTGTGATTATGTGGGTTTATCGATCATAATGTACTTGCTGCTATTTTCAGATTGTTGAGAAATGCGATGCCCGATTGGGAGAAGAAGGAGCCCAAGATCTCGCGGACATAGTGGCCGAGGTATCGCCACCTCCAGAGGAACCGGGGTCCGAAGAGGGTCTTCCTCAGGCAAATGATGTTTGATGCTTGAAAGGACCACGAAGATGCACGATGCTGATCACCTAAAATTTTTCGCCCAAAAGGCCTTACTGCATTTTTAAGAAAATTAGAAGTAGAATTCGTCTACCCTTGACAAAAAAAATCCACATCGCATCTTACTTTTTTCATTTGGAGACGAGCTGAACCTAACTTTAGCTTTGTACTGCCATTAACTCTCTCTCTCTCTTTTTCCTCTGTTCGGTTTTTTGGGACTGTATTGGCACTTCTTCTCGACATTTGTCAAACTTGTTCATTAGCATGTTGAGTATATAGTGGGAATTTACATATTCCATGCCTAGTCATATTGTGGGACTATTTACACGAGGAAAACAGTAATGTTAGAAAAGCGGGATAATTTTTCAGAAAATCCTTAACTTATTATATAGCAATCAATTCGATCCTAGATTTTAAATCTTTTAATTGTGATAATTCAGTCTTAAGCTTCTTTACAATTCGCCAGTTATATTTTTAAAAAAATTAGCAAAATTTATCCATGTCAATATCGATCAAAACTTATCCATTGTGTTGCATAAAAAATACCGGTGCTGAATAGATCGTCATGTTAGTTATTGTTTATCAAAATTGAAAAGGTTTAGAAATGAATTGGTCATTTGTATAATAGATTTAAGAACTTTTAAATAATATTAGACAATTTTCCCTTAGGAAAGCAATAATAAGAACTAAAAAGGAGATGGTAGGGACATAAGGAGATCACGCACTTCATAAAGCTGGGCTGTAAATTTACGATGTGAGCCCACCAAACGATTCTTGCCATTTGTTCGGTGTGCTTATGCCTCGACAATAGTGTGAAACCCATCAGAAAACATCATGACAGATTAGACGTTTCCCGATCCGGATAAGACTTGATGTGTAGAATCTGTCTTGATGCGATCATTGGGGGAAGCACATAGCCTCTAGTCATATTTGCTTCGATTCGTTTCATTCATTTGAATACTGATTTAACCATGTTTCCATTGGAGGGCCGTGCTGGGGTCGTCGCCGAGGCACGGCTAGGACGCTCCAAGGCCTCGAAGTGGTTGCGTCGATTCTTTCATTTACTTGTTTAGGAATAATATGAAAAAGGACCACGTTACATAACCTAATAATAAATAAGAAAAGGTACCGGTAACCGGCATTAAGTGAAACTAATGCAATTAAACATTCCTGAACTCGAAATCTCCGGTTTGCAGGAGCAAGGCGGCCTAGAATGGATGAGCAGCGATTCTACCCTCGATTGAATCAATAACAAATGAGAAAACCAAAATACGGTCGATAAGGCTTGGAAGAAATTTGCGGCTCGAGAATGTGGGGATGAAATTTGAAGGATCGTGTTTCGGGTGCAATGAAAGATCATAGGGAGGAATGGTCTTGCTTTTGTGCATGATGATGTTCTGTAATTGATCATGCTAGATCTCTGAAGCTCCATTAGCGACGGTGGCATGGTTTGTATCTGCTGCTCTAAAGGCCAGCATATAAGCGCGAAGGGTACAAAATCTACGTGCTCCTCATCATCGGCAGCGATTTGCAGTCCTCAAATAATTTTGCACCTTTGCTGACATTTTCCAGATTCCAAACGTCCCAACCGAGACTACAAGGATGCCCATGCTATCCTCCATTATCAAACCCATACTTAATCTACAGGCAAATAATTCTTTCCCTATACATATATTATATAATATATAAAGAGAGAGGAAAAGTTTCCCCTGTCGGAACAGGAGACACAAGTCCGGAGAGTAGGGTTTCCTTATACAATTATAAAGGGTATTATATGATGTTCTGCCTTGAAGTGACAGAGCGAGAACCGAGAGTTATTTCATAGGGTGAATGGCCAAGGTCCCTCGTGATTATTCAGCGTTCGCACGGGATTGAACTGTGTTTCTTGTCTATCATGTACTGCTAGAGTAGGTTACTCATGCCGTTACAGTTCCAACAGAGCATTTGCTTTCAATGGTGATTGACAGGTCATTTGCTTTCGAGGGAGGGGGGAGATCTCTCTTACTAAGATAGGTGATACAAGTGTGTAGAGAGAAGGGTATATCTTCTACAATTATTAAGGGCATAATATGATATTCCACCTTCAAGTGAGAGAGCAAAAGCCAAGAATGTGAATGGTTAAAGTTGTTTATGATCATACAGTGTTTGTATAGTGATTAAACAGTGAGTCTTGTTGTCTGTCGTATTCTGCTATAGTAAGTTATTTATGCCGCTACAATCCTGACAGAGCATCTACTTTCAATGGTGACCAACATAGCAACTACTTTTATATGTGAAGAACTTTAAAACATTCGAAATTCGAAGTCTTCCCTCCCTTTAGTTTTGTAACAATTTTCAAGATTTTCCGCTTGAATTTTCGTTGCATGCCTAATTTCATGCATGTTCCAAACAGAGTCCCAAAAAAAAAAAAAAAAAAATTAGGAGGGTCCTAATGTCCCCCTGTAGGTAGTTTCTGGATTGGATTCTAGACAATGGAGGAAGGGAGGGACACCATGAGGTGAAGCTTTCGTGCCCTTTTTGAGAATCATGTGACCGTCCGTCTGGCGATGTCCATTCCAGTTCATGGGACATGTTTTCACATGAAACAAACGGTGGGGGGCCTGTCAACAAAACATTGCTAGTTGGAAACACTTTCACCAGACTGTCACGAAAAAACCATTCCCTACCATTCCCTTTTTTTTTTTTTTTTTTTTTTCTGGAGATTTTAATTCCTGAGATTTTTTTAATAAAAACACTTGTTTATTCGACAAGATGTTTGTGTTTTCACATCTTTTTTTTTTTTTTTTTTTGGAAAAAAATGGTGAGATAGATTTCAGTTTTTACAGCACTGTTTTAATTTAATATTGCTTCTAGTGATGCACCAGAATTATTTTCATGCCAACCATGCACCATGGTATTTAGGTCGGGAGGTGGCTCCCTATGTCAATTTCTGTTCTTTTTGTTATCGAATTATTTTTCGAGACACAAAAATCAATCTCTTTGGGGAAATTTTGAATTTTCTACTAACTAGTTTATGGGAAATTTCATCTTAACTTTGTCGTTGCAATTGTGCATATTACACAATAATTCAATGATTGCATGCATTTTTGTCCAGACTCGAATGATTATTCGATAGATAGAAGGATGACGATGCATGATAAGAAATGTCAAAGACACTACTTTTGGGTAAGTGATTGGACAAAACCTTAGGGGTTGTTTAGACACATGAATCATACTATGCATGAATCTCATGTATTTAAATGTTCCTAAGGAACTTTGGTAAGAAAGATTGGCATTGCTAACATGGTCTAGATGATCATCATTTAATTTATATTTTCTTTATGATGGTGCTCATTTTATTGTAGATTATTTTCGGAGAAATACAAAAAAAGAAAAAAATTTCTCGATTTTTATCCTTGACAAAAACATTTTATTGTAGATTATTTTACTATAAATCTCTATTCCGCTAAAAGACCTAATTATCCTTCCTCGTGTAACCATTCTGAAAACCATAGCCTCATACATGCTCAAACTCTCAACCGCAACCTTCCCCCACCATCGGCCACTACCTCCGCCAATTCAAACGGCCTAGCCGATGCCGCGGACATCATCACAGCCCCCTTTCTCTCTCTTCGTCCCTGAGGTCAAATCTTCTCTCTTATAATGCTCTCAAATTCGTCAATGTTCTCCTTGTCATAGCCTTGGCCGTCGCGACCTCAAGTCGAGGTTGCCATGGGACATCACAACCGGAGATCGAGGTCGCAACATCATGGGGCAACCTCAAAATTGAGGTTGCCATGCTAGGAGAGACTTCGTTCCAAGGATGTCATAGCCGGTGGAGAAAAAGAAGGGTCATTACGGTTGCGGCTTTTACATCATGGTATCATTTTATTCATAATGTCTTCTCATCTTGAGGGTAAGTTTTTGATGCTGTAATCTTTTGTATATTTTGCATTTCCTCTATTTATTTATTGCTTTTACCAAAAAAAAAAAAAAGGGTCATTTTGTAGGGAAACAACGAATGGAAATCTTGCAAATAAGCGAATAATTTTGCTAAATTGAGGTAAGTGAGTTTGTGTTTATAAAAATAGAAATGTCTTCTGTTATTTAGGAAAAGAAAAAAGAAACTTGAGCATGTATCCGGCATCTTCTCCTTTTTTTTTAGTCAATGTTTGTCCTTTTTCTTTTTCTTGTCATCTTTATCAGCATTTTCATTTATATTCTTTCCCCCTACCTATCTATTTTCCTCCAAATGAGATCACTAATATCCTTCAAAATCAGCAAGAGCAATCATTGTTATAACTCAAGCTATTGCCCGGATCAGCATGAAATTTATCTGCGCAAATCCAGAGAACTGCATGTACAATAAATGGAATGCTGCGCAACTCATTACCTTACCTCACCATCGGCAGCACGGGCAAGAACTGCCGGTTTATTCCCCACACCCGATCAAGAATTTCACATCTTTTGATAAGTTGGTAAAACGTACGTCGTTTTTAGCCTAAGCCCTTTACATCAAATCGAAACCCTATGTAGGTAAGGTACACGTTAGGTACCACTTTTCCCCAAAGGCTCAAAGCTGAAAAGGAGAGATCAATAATGCGCGAGAAAGAGGCAACTGCGAAAGGCAAGGATTTGATTTAGGTCGAGGGGGTGGAAGCAAGTAGAGGGGAAGAGATCTCGAGAAATATCGACCATACCACCTAGTCGCCAGCAAACCCAACAACTACATCAAATCAAAGATCACTTCGAAACCCACTTTTTCTTTTTCCCTTTCTTTTTCTCTCTCTAATTTCCCTCTTCATGAAAATCCAAGTTAGGGAAGGAGGAGGTGGGGGCAGATGACCAGACCCCTCTTCATTCTTTCTTTTTCATTTCTCTTTCCTTGAAAGTGAAGATGCAGAATCCACCGGCCCGACCAGCTCACCCCTCGGTCAATCTGTCTCGCCTGATCCAGGAAAATCAATCATTTTGTTAACCTCGAAAGATGAAAGTAAGTAAAAGAAAGAAAACTGTAAAAAAAAGTCCATCATTCCTCGGTCAAAATATGAAAACGGTGTCTTGGTTTCTTGAGCAATGAAAATGTCAGGTCAGGTGAAAGGACGGCTGCATCGGTAGCGACGGGGGGCGATGCGGGGTAATTTATCTTTGGAGAGGTAAAACTCTCTGTGCAAAATATCCGTGGACGATAAATTTATGATATCGCCCTTTTTCGACGTCGAAGTAACGGGAGTATGTGTATGTGAACGTGGGGGCTTCTCCTGCGTACGTACAGTCCTTCTGCGACCTCATTTAATGGAAAAGAACACTGCCACATGGATCCGCAGAACTGTAGGTTTCTCTCTCTCTCACGGTTACTTTGCTATGAAAACATTATACATGCAAGTAGACAGGAGCAAGACCAGAGGGTCCTCCTTCGTGTACTGTCTCGTGCGGAAAGGATTTCAGGATTTTTATACAGATTTCCATGGAGATAAGTGGGAGAGGGATGGCCGCGACGACCCCTCCGTTGACTTCTGTTTCTCGACTTGAACCGCGACGTTTGGGAAAATATACAGGTAGAGAGGGGTTAGGGTTTTATAACGCGCCTTCGTAAGGTACTGAAGTTCGAGTTATTTCGGATAGAATGTGTTTTGATTCCACAACGTTGATTACATCTTCAGCGCGCATAAGGCAACTCAGTGAAAACCATAAATTTTCTTTTTCGATTGCATCAGAAGTGATTATAGTTTTTTAATGACTCCGGTGGAATGACTTTCTTTTTCTAAAGAAGACATCTAATATAATCAAATGCGTGACTGCTGCTCTATCAATTCCTAGCAAGCTTCCTTCTCGGTCGTTCTTCCAGTTCGTGTCATAAGGAGCGTTCGAGTCCCCTACGGACCGAGGAGGAGGAATTTTTTTAGCGACTAGGTATAGGAACTAATCTTTGGGCGCCGGATTAAATCTACCTTCTCTATCCATTCATGTCAAATAAACGGTTATAGGCTAATTTCTTAACCTATATTTAATGAGCTGGATTCTTATACTTGTTAGTTATATTCAGTAAATAAGTATAATGAGTCTAAATTGATAAAATCCAAAATAATATCGGTGTTAAATGGATTCACAACTTACTTAGACCAAAGTCACATTCATTACTCTCTCTTCACTCTCTCATCCTCACTCGATTTCGCACTTCTCTCACCCTCACTTTGATTTCGCACTTTCACCTTAATTCAAGAATGAGTTTTCTTAGATTAGACTAAATATGGAAGTAATTCAGTAATATGAGTCACTAAATTTGAATTGCATGGAAATTGATCGATTTGGTCGGATCATTTCCAACTTGACTCACCTGCTTCGACGGGTTTAATGTTAGAGTTAGAGAATTCACACTTAATTACTTTCTTGTGATCACTTCTAACATTTTGACGATTTTAAGTTCACATTCAATGAGAGAGACTACCACCATTCACTCGTCATGGGATTTCTTTCAGGCTTCATCGATAAAAGTAAGTTTTCTTAAAATTCTTAAAATCGGTATTAATAAAATGATGCTCTCAAAGTTACAAATAGGTATTGTTTGGGATTTAATGAGTGTAGAGCGTCGAGGAAGATGGTAAATGTTGCTAATTGAAGAACCGAATGTAGAGTAAAAAGTCTTGTGCTGAAAATTAAGTCAGCATTTGGTTGGAGTTGGCATTTTGTAAAGCACACAGTAAAGCATTCCCATAATCTCGAGGGAGGCAAATTAAGAAGAGTTTATCCACAAGGATAGGAGTTCAAAACATTTTGAGAGGCAGACTCTAAAGAATCTAAAATCTTTATTAATTTCTTTTCCATTGGAGGATGAAAATAATTCGAAAATTAAAGACTAATTACATATAAAAGACTATTCTCTTTTACAAAGGAAAGGTTTAAGGCAAAGTGAAGCGGGGAAGGGTGTGTAGGAATATGAGGCCACACTAACCAAATCTCTATTTTCTCTCTCATAATATAATTTAAAGAGCAATTTTCATAATAATGAGTTGATTTTCATTTATTATGTTATGAATCAAGGGCGTGAGCATAGAGATCCGGCTATACAGGCTCATGGAACACCACGTAAGTTCCCTAAATCGGTTATATCTAGACCGCTGATATATGTAAATAGTGTTGACCTAAAACAATTTGTATACAATTAGTAGGATTCTAACAGTTGACCTCCGGTTCTTGAATTACAAATCTTCCAACGACCCAAAATTGCACCGACCGTGAGGGTTCCTCTTTCCTTTTCAAATTCAAAAATATCTTGGTATGTAATCTTATAATTATTGTTTAATATGTGAAATCCGAGCACTCAAAATCTAACAAGTTCTTCACACATGCGCAAATCGCCTCCCCACTGGCACGACATCAAAAGGCTAAGCACGAGTTACAGGCACTGTAATTCGAACGTGAAATCTACTGCAATTCAAGCGCTTGATAATGATAGCTATACAGGCATCCCGTAAGAACTGATTAGCAATGCCATCTTTAGGCGTTTGGGATAATTTTTGTAGATAGTTCTTTTCTGTTTGCATTTTCCACTTGGCAGTGCTTCTGCCACAATCTATCAGAAAACCTACCCCCTAGAGAACAGTGACATATGAAAAATCCTGCGGAAAGAGAAGGGAAAATCTGACCAAAAACTAAATTAAAGATCTGAAAACAAAAGGGGCACATCTGGAAATGGAGCCGTTCTGAATGTTTCAGAGGGTACGATGCAAAGGAAAAGGGCAAAGTCCGTAGAGAAATGAATGCTGTCGTATTGGCCAAGCACAAGGCTCTTCTCCTACAAATTATTATTATAAAAGATAAAAGACAGTGGAAAGAAAACGCCACATGTTCTGAAACAAAACACCCTCCCCCCCCCCTTCGCTCTCTCTCTCTCTCTCTCTCTCTCTCTCTGCTTCCTTTCAAAAGCTCTCCTCCATCGTTCTTCCAAGATCCAAAATCAAATGGAAGCCCATCTCTCTGATCAGTTCATTCACACGGTCTCCTCTCCAATTCTTTAGTCATAGTGACATCCCCCGTCCAGAGTCTCCAATCCCTTCCCGTTTCCATGCTTTTTCTCATAAGTTCCCATTTTTCCATCTCTCCCCTCTCCCTCATCTCACATAACCAGAGAGAGAGAGAGAGAGAGCTAGAAAAAAACAATTTTCTGCGCAAGAGTATATAACCTATGGCACGACATCCAAATTGATGAACGCTGTTAAGCGAAAAAAAAAAAAGAAATGGCGCTTATGCAGTCGATGGTGTGCTAATGCCGAAGCATGAAATGTTAGGGAGAACCAATTTGCAGCCGAGTTATCATGATGGTCGTCAATGGGTTAGAAATATGCAACACAAAAGACTGATCAGCTTTACTCAGATTACAATGGTTGGAAGATGTTTAGTAGATTAACAGTTCATTCCTCGAAGGAAGAAGAGCAAAATGGGACATGGACGCTTTTCCCCATCAGCGGATTTTGGCGGTAAGAACAATCGGAAGAAAGAAGGTGAGGAAGAAGAAAGGAAGATAGCATCTACAGGAAAATCTTAGATGACAGCTTCCCATATATTTCCATATAGAAATTAGTGAATATATGAGAGAGAAGGGGAGAGAGAGAGAAAGAGAGAAGCTCATGTTATAACTACATGTCTGTGTGCTTCCCATCTTGTCCCCATAATAACCTCGCACCCCATCTTAATGCAAAGTCAGAACCACCTCCACCCCAAAAAAAAAAAAAAAAAAAAACAAATGGAAACAAAAGGAAACAAAAGAGAGAGAAACTATGATTGAGAGAGAGACTGAGGGAGTCTCTCTCCGCTTCACATGAGACTGAGAGTGAGAGAGCTAAATAAGCTATAATCCCAACGACACGCCCAGCTTTGCTTTCCTCATAATCATCCCCATCCCCCAAAAAAATCAATCATCATCCTATACACAAGCGGGCGAAACCCAAGAAAAGAGACCAAAAAGAAACTGACCGCCAAATCGCAATCCGAAGCAGAAGAAGAACGAGGACATCGAGACGACATCGTCTGTTTTCCACAACATCATCATTACCATCGGCTTCGTCATCTTCTTCTTCCTTCTTCTTCTTCTTCTTGTTCTTGATTTTCTTGGGAAACTGATTAAGGGTTGAAGAGCTTGTTCCCGCACTTGCAGCGCCAGGCCTCGGGGTAGTACTCGAGCGGCAGGCTCAGGCCGGGGTGGATCGGCACGTGCTCCGCCTTGCACGGCAAGCACCGCCCGCATTTGCCCCTGCACGTCGGCGGCGAGGACCCCGGCCCCGACAGGAGCCGCCTCGGGGACGGCGGCTCCGCCAGCGGCCAAGAATTGTGGGCGATCTTGCGGTTACCGGCGGCGCCTGCGGCGGCGGCCCTCGGGATCCTTGCCGCCGTCGTCGTCGCCGCCGTCATGGCCTGTCGCGTGACGGAGATGGCGGCGGACGCGGAGGCGAACAGCAGGAAGGCGAGGGCCGTGAGGGCGGCCGTCGAGGGATGCCGGCGGTGGCGCGGCGCGCTCATTGCCGGAGCGGAGGTGCCCCGGTAAGCGGCGGAGAGAGAGAGAGAGAGAGAGAGGGAGGGAGGGAAGAGACCGTCGGAGGTTCTTGAAGTAAATAAGAGAGAGAGAGGGAAAGTGGTACTATTGCAGGGTGAGCGTGCGCTTGTGTGTTGTGGGGATTGAAGTCAAAGACAGCAAGAAGAAGAGGAAGAAGAAGAGGAGACGCAGCACTACCGCCATCATCATCATCATCAGAGATCTGATGAAATATAATGATATAATATAAAGAAATGCTGATCAAGAAACGAGAAAGGAAGAAAGACCCTAAAAATTTAGAGAGAGAGAGAGATCTAATTCTTGTGTTGTGATCTTTGAAAAGACGGATGCCATGATAATAGCTGGGTGAGTGGGGCCTACGGAGAGACCTGATTGATTGGGTTGAATCTTGTCCTCGGTGATTTTTCCTTATTTTACTCACGGTGCCATTCCCATCCCACATTCTTTTTTGTGCCTATTCTTCATTTTGTGCCTCTCTAATATTCTATTAGTTTAGACCGAGTTAAAAAAATAAAAAATAAACTTCTATTAGTTTTCTCTTTTCCCTTCCTTTTTATGTTGATAAATGATAACTGCTTTTCTCCCCCTCTTAGTCTCTGTTGCTCGATTTAATTCGCCAAAAAATGAATAATTTATTTTAAAAATCCGAAAAAAGATTACTCGTATAGTTCATAATAATGAATTGATGAAAAATACTTCCTTTTCAACAATAATTATCACTTGAGAAGTAAAATTTACTTCTTTGCTTTTCCATCAAAACTTATAATTTCATCAAATTTTAAAGAATTTTGAAAAATTATATATAAATATATGTGTCAAGCTATCGATGCCTATAACTCATATAAATTTTAAATGTTTTCCAATGGAAAAGATCAATAAGTACGAATTGCAAATTCCCTTTAAACAAAGAATAATTTGTAAAATTCAACTTAGGCGCACTTACACAAAAAAAAGGGTTAACTGTATCTACTTGTAACGATGCTATCTGGGTTGCCATAGCATGCTACAGTAGTAAATTAGTAAGGATCTTTTTAACAAGTATTTCTAAGACACTAATTGATTTAACTAAAAAGTAAAAATAACATTTTTTTAGACACTTTAAAAATAGAAAGAACTACATGAATTAATAAATCCATACAGAAAAAAAAAATTCAACCAAAAAATAAAAGTACAACTGATAAAATTTAGTAAGTGTCAAGTAGCTCTCTTTTTATATCTTTCAAGAAATAATCGGCTTTGCATTTCTTGTGGACGAGACATGTCTGACACGACAACTAGAAAAAGTATCGTGATTATCACGCATGAGAAAATCAAAAAAGTGATCATTATGCTTATCATGACAAATTTAAGATTCGGTTATACTGTAATAAAAAATTTCAGACACAAAATCAAGAAATTTCAATGAATATTTTCTGCAATATATAGCACAATTCGTGAGATAAGTTTTCTTATTCTCCTGGACTCGAAAAGCTACTTGATCACTTATTTTATATTTGCTAGACATTACAAAAAAATATTTTCCTACCTATTACCAAGAATCATTTGATTTGGACTAGTCTCTTCTTGACATTTTCAAAGAGGTTAGCGTTATTGAAGTTTATAAAACACTATTATTCTATGTGAAATTTATTACTTCTACTAACCATGAAAATGAAGAATATTGGAGTTTCGTAAAATAGGATATAGCTATGTTAGAACTAAACTAGAAAACCGAACTGAAATATTAAATTACCTCTCCTCTCAATTGGCCAGATTCTTTTTTGGGCTTTGCAATTAAAATATAGATTGGTTAGACTATTTATATTTACCAAAAGCAGAATTGATAAGTTAATTATGGCATCATTTTCTTCACTTCAAATTATAGATTAGGGAAAAAAATACATGCTTTACCCCTTGAAGATTGCAGTACTTGTTTCCTCACTAGAATTCTTTCGACACAATTACATCAATCATTCTCAACTTTCTCCAAGAAATTTCAAGATTAGTGTCTTGAAAGTAGACGATGCAAAAATTGCGAACTTTTAGAGTCCAATGATAAAAATTATGATATACGCAATTTGAAATTTTCATTTTAGCCGAATAGAGCATAAGGGAGCCACTATGAGGCCTATCATTGTACTATATGTATGTTTTCTATGATTTTAGTGCATCACGTTCAAACATTATTTTCAACATAGCTTTCATGATCCAACAAAGCCAATCAATATTCCATTTTCAAATTAAATGAAAAGCTTTCTAACTTTTATGTTCGTGACAATTTAAAAGAATATTTGAATATCTGTTACCTGAATTTGTTGATGGTACATGACCTTACGGCATCTCCTTTTAATGAGTATTTATCATACAAAGCCCTTAGCATTTACTATTAGGATTTTTGGTCATTGTGAATATAGACATACTTGCACTATTCCGAATACAAACGTGCCAAAGCAAAGTTCATCCCAAGTAACTATTTGTCTATAGATTTTGTGAATATCCAATTATCTATAACCTTGTTTATTTTGCAAAAAATGAATGATTTGGAAAATATTTTCCTACAAATAACAACACTGAATAATTGAAAAATAAATTTATTACCCACAAAAATATTTACACATAAATTATTGCCAATAATGAAAATGCTTTTCATTCATTAATCATTTCAAGAGTTACAAACTATTCTTTTTAGGAATTTTTTTTTTTAAATTATTTATTTTCCTGAAAATGAGCGGAGTCTAAGTAATTTCTAATTCCTTTGGTTAAAGTTAATGGTCATCGTGCATTACTTTGCATAGATTTTCATTCAATGTCCACCTCAGAGTCCCTCCTAGTAACTAAGGCTCCGCATGATAACCTTCCCCAGCCAAGAAATTTCTATTCTTCTCTTCCCGGAACAAAAAGGGAATAGAAACTAGCATGATAATGACAAGTCAATTTTTTGTTCGGGAACAAAAGGTTAGCCCGGAATGGTTTTTGGAATAGAAATGAGAAGTAAAAAAAAGTTGCTTCTTGTTCGAGAACAAGTTTAAGAAATAAGTGAATTTTTTTTTTCTTTCATTCTTCTCTTGCTAACGGCCATTGACCGCTGGTGACCGCCACCCACCGCTGCCGCCGGCCGACCGCCGACCGCCGACCGCCGCCCGGCCGACCGGCGTGACCAGCGACCGACCGCCAACCCGGCCGGCGACCGACCACCGCCGTCGGAGGCCGACCGACCGCCCCGCCCCGCCGCCACCGATCGCTGCTACCCGGACGCCCGCCGTCGCCGCCGATCGTCGCCGGTCGCCGCGCCGTCGCCGCCGCGTCGCCCGCCGGTCGCCGCCATGGCCGGAGGCCGACCGACCGATCATTACCGCCGGTCGCCGCCGGCCGATCGACCCGCCGCCCGCCGCCGCCGTCGGTCGTCGGAGGCCCGACCGCCGTCGCCGCCGCCGATCCCGGAGGCCCGACCGACCACCGCCGATCGTCGCCGATCCGCCGGAGGGCCGCCGCCGATTGCCGCCGCGTTACCCGCCGGTTGACCACCGCCCGCCGACGACCGCCGCCGATTACCGCCGCGCCGTCGCCGCCGATCGTCGCCAGTCGCCGCCGATCGTCGCCGGTCGCCGCCGTCGCCGCCGGGCCGGAGGCCGACCGACCGTCATTGCCGCCGTCGCCGCCCGCCAGCCAGCCGCCGCCCGCCGCCGTCGGTCGTCGGAGGCCGACCATTATCGCCGCCGCCGGTCGCCGGAGAGGCCCGACCGACCGCCGATCGTCGCCGATCACCGCCGGAGGCTGCCGCCGCGCGCCGCCGGGCGCGATCGACCACCGCCCGCCGACTACATGTGCGCCGATTGCCGCCCGCCGCCGGCCCATCGACGCCGTCGACGCCCGGTCGACGGCCCGATGGGCCGTCTTGGCGGCAATCGGCTTGTGATAGTCGGCGGGCGGTGGTCGGCCGTGACAGCGTCGGCGCGGCAGCCTCCGGCGGTGGCGGCGGCGGTCTACCGGCAAAAATAAAAAATAAATAAATATAAAGAAGAAACTATTTTTTACCAAAGCGGATTTCTATTCTTTTTCTATTTCTAGAGTAAAGTTATCAAAGCGGGTTTTTTTGAGAGAAATTGTTCCCCCGAATAGAAATAGAAAAGAACTATTTCTGAAAAAAAATTGTTCCTGAGCCAAGAAATGTTCTCATGCGGAGCCTAAATAGTCATTGGTCCGACCCACATCAACAATGTATTTCTTCTTTTTGTCAAAATTTGGTTTCAACATGCACACATTTCCTTTTTCCCCCTCAATTCAATATTAATTACGTATTGTTAGTGAGCTCATGCACGTTTTCCTAAAGAAACACCATGAAATTAATAGACAATCATTTCGCTCCCCGTTGCATTGCTTGTAGGGTTGCGAAAGCTCGATTTTCAGTGATCCTTTTTTGAGGAATTAAGCTGTGCAAATATTAGGATTTTAACAACCAATTCAGTGATTATTCAGTATTCCAATAATTGCAAAAATACAGGAACTTTAAGGGGCTTAATAGACAATCGTTTCGCTCCCCATTGTGTTGCTTGTAAGGTTACAAATTGAACTTTTTATTGTCTAAATATCCCTAGTGATCACTATAGTCTCAAATATGTCCACACATCAAAAAATCACCACATTTTTCTTTTCAAAACAACCAACATTAGAGTTGATTCCAGGTTCTTTATCAAACCCATGTTTTCATCAATAGTCTCACATTTGTATAGAGCAACATCAACCTCATAATATTAATAATCTCAAAGAAATCAGTGGTGATTTTTGGACACGTGGATAGATTTGTACTTATGGTGAAAATTGAGGATTTTTTGGACAAAAATAAGTAGGCACATAATTGTGATTGCACCTAAAATTGGTTTTTTTATTATTTTAATCTAAGGAATTACCCCTTTTTTTACACACACAAGAATTTGGTTTAAGGTGCAAGAGCAACAGTGCTTGCACGAGCGTGTCGATCCCCCCACGAAAGGAAAAGATTCAGATGCTGCTGTCTGCCTCGTACCAAACATACATATTCTCGAACTTGGAAAATCAATTAGGAAGAGAAAAAAGAATAAAATAAATCAAAAAAATAGAAAATATAGTTGCCCAATTGGTCATACAAAATATAACCAAGCTCGGACAACTAGCAGATGGCTGGTGACTACATATATAAACCCGTTATAATTTCCATATACAGAAGACATGACATATATTTCAATAGTTGAAAAAGTGATAATATGAAGTTCATACGCTTCAGCCGTGAGAAATGTAAATATTGATTGATTGAGGATACAAATAGCTAATTCGGCTTAGTGTAGCGATTGCCATGAACAATGATTTTTAGACTCTCCCAAAACAACCCAATAATCTTAAGTCTGTCCATGACCATCGATTCGAAAGTCAAGGATTCAAGGAATAAATTGTCATGTTTTCATCCAAAAGTTCTATCTCATAATTTTCAAAAGGGATAATAACACAAATAGTCATTAAATTTCAATTATATGCAATACTGTCACTGAACTTTGGTATAATATATTACATCATCCTTAGACTTTTATTTATGTCATTCATGAACTACTAGTAGATACTCAATAGTCATTAAACTATACGAAAATGTTTAAAAGTTTAAGGACGATATCTTAAAGATCATATTATACAGATTAAAAATTCAAGTATGACATTATATATTGGATTAGTAGCTCAGAAATATTGAACAAATTAAAAGTTTAAGAACAATATCTAATCTTAGAAATCACATCAAACAAATCAAAAATCTGGGCATGATATTGCCCATTAGATTAACAGTTTCAAAATCATATCAAATAAATTAAAGATTTAAAGGCGAAATTATACATTGAATTGAAATTTTTGAATCATTTGCATCATTTTCCATTTCCAAAAGGCGACGAAGGCGACGATAGGGTTGGAAAGGCTTCCTGATCCAACTGCCATTCTTTCTTCGAGGCGATCGATGGATCATTTTCACAAACCTCTGCCCCATTTTCACCTCTCACGCCAAGACATCTCCATTCCATCCGTCCGCGTCCTCTGCGGGGCTTGCCTAACTACAAAGGACTCGAAGTACAACGTCGACTTAAATTCGGGTTTTGACCGGCGATGGCGATGGTCAATCCAAAGACCCCTCCAAGACCCTTTTCGAAGGCGTGGGGTCCGGCGGGGGGGGCTTTCATAAGGTAGGAAGAGACACGACACGTGCGTAGGACGGAGAGGGCGAGGGACAGATCAAAGACCCTCCCGAAGAAAACCCAACACGACACGAACATCTAAAAAGGTGAGTAGAGAGATACGCGATGTCTCTCGCTCGCGAAAGGGGCGACGATTCGATCGTGCGATGCGCCACATGATGAGAGTTTGGCGAACAGGGGGTTCCATCAGTTCCCATTTTTAATGAACCCCACCACCATGATCTTTCTTTCCTTGCATGGTCTCCTGTTATATCATCTAGCGAATTCCTTTTTCATTTGAGGGGAAAAGAAAGAAGAAATTATTGCTTGAGGTGCTCCGACTTTGACGCATTTGCACAATGATTCCCAAAAATCGAGCTATCATAGATTATTCTGGTGAATTTCAACACCGTTACATAAGTTATCGATTGCACAAAATGAAACTTTGATTTTTGTTGAGTGCGTTGAGTTTTCTGCCGTGAAAAGTTATCTAAAAATGGAGAGGTGTGAAAAATTACCTAATAAAGTTAAAGAAAAATAAGAGAGAATGAATGGTTGATGAAGTCAAAAAATTTTCAGCATAGGTTATTTTAGTATAAAAAATAAAATAACTTACTCCATTTCCATGCAACACTAATGTTTATGTCGATCAAAAAACTAGTTATTGCCATACAAGTGAAAAGTTCATGGGTGTAATTTGTGACTATTTAATGCTTGGGACTTATCTTGGGACTTATAATGTGATGATTCCAAAGTTTTTGAGTAATTTCTAGCTTTCGAATATAGAGAATGTCGCCAAAGGTCAGGGAGGTTTCGAGCAACTAACCCTGAAAAATATAATCGATGTCGTAGTTTCTTATGCAAATTGGACACGACCCACGACCAATATTTCACTGTGTCCTGCTTTTAGTATGCACATTTAGCAGATCGAATGGTGACTTTTTTTCTAGGTAGTCCAGCAAAGGAAACGATGAGCTATTCACTTATGTCATTGGCAAAGGAGAATAGTATTCCATCGAAAAGGAGCAATGATGCATCTTTTGGACTTACATCTTCGTCCATTTCCCTCGGGTAGGAAAAGGGTCTGGTGGCATTTAATGGTTGAGGGACTCGTCGGAGCATTGATGAAGACCGAGAGATAAAGGGGTTTCGGTTGGGTCAAATGAGGAACAGTAACAAGGTTCGGAAAAGGAGAATTTCGCAGTTTCCTCTGCGAGGAAAGAGGTAAGGAGGAGGGTTCCAAAAGATGGCAGGGAGCTGAGATGACATGAGAGGCCCCGTGGCCTTAGTTTCCCGGAATCCGCTCGGCAAAGATCGCAGAACGCGAAGCCTATAAAGCAGAAGCTACTTATATCGATCGAGCGAGCGAGAGAGGGCTGTGCAGTACACACACGTGCACGCATCCGGAATTTACTTGAACTCTGATCCATCTGCTTAGATTCACCTCAGAGGAAATTGGCCCTCAATTTAATTGAGTTTCGACAATATTCGGCGGATCGGTATGAACGACAACGACTCCTAATCTGATCGGGCTCCGGTTTCTCCTCGACAAATGAGCACGCTGTGACGAGATTGATCTCTCGTCAGTTCTTATCTTTAGCGGGTTGTCGGCATGACTCGTAGGCATCACTCCGACGTACATGTTGATCGTAGAGTAGTTGCGATAGTAAAAGATGTGGGGGAAAAAGTTAATGGATATAGGGTAATTTAAAAGGATCACTAGTTTGTAGATATATAGGCATTGATCATTACGGGAAGACTCATATGACCGCTAGTTTGTAGATATATAGGCATTAATCATTATGGGAAGACTCAATATTTCGTTGATAATACCGATTTTTGCGACTGAAAATCGCTAGTGTTTATCCAATAATTGTCCCATCCTTTGCTGAATTTCATGACCCAACATCATAATAACATCACGGTGACGATCTGACTTTTTCGTACACTTGCTTCAGAAAAATTGAAAGAAAGGCTTATTTCAAGCACCTCTTTAACTTTCTTGCTGAAAATATCGATAGAAAAAAAAATCATGCTTAGACTACCAATTCGAAACGTAAATTTTTTCGATGCGTGAGATTAGTGTGCATTTCATATACTAGTTGATCTTCCTCTCTCATTAACAGAAAAAAGAAAATTCTTCAATTTTAAAATGCCCGCTATAGCAGCTAGTATTCCCTCATTCAAGTTTGTGCCTCCATATAGATAATAAACGCCTCAAGGATGCATATATATATATATATATATATCACTTGGACATTGGTTCCATCTTAAAGAACCACATATCGAATTGAAGGTCCGGATGATTCTTGATTCAGTCAATTCATCTTGCTCGTCCTACTTCACTTTATTAAAATGACCAAATACTACAACAGTGAACCCCGGGGAAAAGTGAATGTGAATTCGAATTTGAAACTTTATTTTCTTTGTCCTTGTACAATTGTGCTGACGAACAGGAACCTATGCCAATGATACGCATGCTATGCTTAGGTTTTTGCTTCCGCGCACTAACTCAAAAGCTCTCATGATTGCTTGCGCACGGTGCAATAGTAACTGAAGGGAAAAGGAAACCAGAAACGCATCACCAGAAATCGATGAGGAACAGAGAGAGAGAGAGAGAGAGAGCTTTCAATGCCCATGCAAGAAATCCACAAAGAATAGGAAAAGCGAGAGAAAGAGAGAGAGAGAGAGAGAAAGGGGGAAAAGCTACTATCATTTCATGGTTCCTTCTTGCTATTCCCGTGCTTGTCACGCAGACAAAATTCTCAAAAGATAACGACGCAGCAGCTGTCACCACCACCTACCCATTTCTTGCACAAGCAAGGGCAAAAGAAAAGGGCAAGGAAATCAAAAAGAAATTGCGCGAGAATTCATTTCAGAGGGGGAATAATATGGCCTAGTGCTGGTGCTAGTCGCTAGTCGGTCGAGACACACGGTGAGAAATGCGTGTCGGTATTCATTCGTTCTCGGGCAATAATGCGGAAGGGCAAGAATTAGGTTTCTGACAGAATAGTCGAATAAAGAAGAAGGGAAAAGAAAGCAAGACGACGAATCTTGTTCTCAGCAAGCAGCTCGTGTGGGCAAGCAGTGGATCTCGAGCGGTGGGGGGCGAGCCCCAGGCCCGTCCACGGAATACGCCAAACGCGCGAGGGTGTTTTCCAGAGGGGTGGGTATGAAGTTCCAGAGATAATGCAGGAGGAAAACGAAACTTGCATGCTAGGGTTTTAAGTTCTCAAGACTGAGTTCTCGCTTTCCTTATGGCGAAGAAGCCGAGCTCGCGAAGTACTTCGCTTCGATGCGCGCGTGTTGATGGCTCCTCGAGGCTCCGCCATGGAAGAAGATTGCAGTGGAAAGAGATAGAGTATATAGATCTAGAGGGAGGACTCTATCAGGTGGCCTCTGCAAGAACAGCGTGTCTCGTTGCACCTGAGCTGGAAACCCTCATTGAATCGTTCGACGTCATCGTACTGCGCTCTGCATCCGCGGCAGAGGAACGCATGTGTGCGCAGTTCGGTCGATCTGGTGGGAGGAATTTTCCCCCTCCCGCGATTCGGAGCGTGGGGGCAAGAAGCATGAGAATTCGTGGGCCGAGCGAAGGAAAAAGAGTCGAGAGGCGTTTGCCTCGGTTTGAATTCAAGAAACGCCAACCCCACGAGAAATAGGGGAGGCCCGGCACAGACATAGTTGTAATGTGACTTTATTTGTGTTGCAATAGCCCTCTCTTCTCTCTCTCTCTCTCTCTCTCTCTCTCTCTCTAATCTGTACTATAGACTTGTCAAAAAAAAAAAAATCTGTACTATAGTCTATGGATAGGAAAAACTTATTTGCTTAGGTGGGGATGTTAGAAGAAAGATGATGTGGGTACATCATGATCGAGGGGAATGAAGTCTTGACGTCAACCATGCACAAACGAGTCGAGTTAAGTTGCGATTGTAACTCGGATTATGGCAGTTCCTAATTTTGGTCTTTGAGCGCTGTTATTGTTATTCGTTGGGATAGATAATTCTACATAAATCCACATGTTCTTCTCAGATGCATTGTATCAACTTAGGAAGATACATAAAGGTCTTCTCCAAGGAATAGCTCAAATTTGAACTGTTTCTAGGACGAGAGAAATTCAGCTCCTATACCTTCTGCATCGATACCACGCGTTGTAATCTATGATTTCGATTGGACACCTAGTTTTCTGTCGAGTATCATGGTCAAAAAAAGTCAAGAGAAAGAGAGAGAGTTGGTGAGAGGGGTCTTGATGTGATATTGGTAGCAGCCGAGGCGGAGGGTCAAAGGGAAGATTGCAACATGGTGGACGTGATGAGAAAGGGTCTCGTGGGTGATATTAGCAACATCCGATGGGGCTGTCAAAAGAACCCGAATGGCTCAAAAACCCGATCGGAACCGCTCAGCCAAAACAATTTTGAAATTCAAATCAAACTAAATTCATTGCATTCCCAGTTACAAGTCATATAACCAAAAAGGAAAGAGAAAAATCTCCGGTTTAGTTTGAATTTTTGGTTGAGAAATAGAATCCAAACCACGGCCTACAAACATTTGACTAAATTTACATTCAAACGAGAAATGCGATCTGCATCCTCTTCAGCTCTTCTCTATCTTAGACACCCCCATTTGAAACAGAAATCCCCATGGCAAGCTCTTTAATGGCCGAGGCGGCATGTCCAAGGCAAACGGCGATTAGCAAGGCGGAGGTGACACTGTGGGTTTTGGCTAACACTAGGAAGTGTATGTGCAAATTTGCAATAGCAACCAATGTAAGCCACATTGATAACATGCTCCGTCTCATCGCAATATTCCATATGCATGGGTCATGGATTGATCGATCTAATATTTCATAACTCGTGTAGCCTTAGGATTTCTCCCAAATCAGTCTCACTCACATTCAAATGAGTCTCACTCACATTCGGTTCCTCAAGGGTCGTACACAGAACTTTAAAAGAGAAGCTCAAGAGTATACTTGCACTAATGAACGAGATGATATAGCTTAGGGGAGAGGCCCTATTTATATGAGTACGAGACTATTTTTAGCCATCGATCTCCCCTTTAGTCTAACGATGGAGCTTGAATCTCCATAATCATTACATAGCTATACAATGGGACACTCAAGAAGCCCCTATGGCTGTAGAAAGCCCAAGGGTTGTTCGTCTAGGGCAACCGAAGGGTCGCCCGCCCATGGATGGGCCAATAGCTCATAGGTCGTGGGCTTGTTCTTGTATGGGCCATGGCTTAGCGCTTGGAATCTTCTAGATCGTGTCCATCTATCGGGCCGTGTCACATGCATGCATCATAGCCAAGAGGTTTCTATAGCTAAAGGGCCATGCCTTTTCAAGGAGGACCTCCTGTAATCGCTAGAATTCCCAATAAGACTTCTTCCAGAATTTTCCAAGGGCAGGCGATACGGTCATTATGCCAAATCCTAGAACTCTCTTGTCATTAGTGTTGGTAGTTGGTAAGTTTGGCAAGGTGATCTCGTCCACCGAATGAATTCTCGATCAATGGATGTAATCTAAGGGCTTCTAGTATAAGAAGGGGAGTCATTCTCTTCATTTGTAACTAACCAAACATTTCAGCAATACAAAGGCTCCTTTTTTTCCAAAGCTTATCTCTCTAAAAACTTTCTCTCTCTATGATCCAGTGTAAAGCGAGTAAGTGTGCGATCGATAGAGCAAGGCTTAGCTTAGGCGCCCAACGATCCAAGTCGGTCCAGAAGTACCTGAGTCACCGCACAGTCACAATCCCAATCGATCAGCTCGTGACAAGCGGTATCAGAGCAAAGAAGGGATTCGTTTCGAGAGATTGATGAGCACCAACTGTTCAAGAGAATGTCGAGCCAAGAAGATGTCATGGATGGAGAGGTCGTTCAAGTCAAGGAAACTCGCAGCCGAATGAAGAAAAGAGAAGCCTTGATGGACGCCGTAGCTACATTGGATGAGAAGCTGGGGAAGGTTCGGAGTGCCATGGTCAAGTTCATGGAAGGACTTGACGACATGAGAGACCATATCATGGAGGTTGAGGTCTCGCTTCGTGAAGACTTCACGACTGGCATCAACCAAGCGACGACTCTGTTGCACGACAAGGACGAAGCCCATAAAGCATTGATCAATGTATTGAAGGAGCGCGTCCAAATGATCGAGGAAGGAAGCCCTTGTAGGGACGAGGTTGAAGTCATGAAGGCGGTGATCCAAGAGCTCAAGACTGAGCTCGCCCTATGCAAATTGAGCATTGCTAATGGGTCGATGCCTACACAAGCGATGCCCAAGCTTGAGGTGCTAAGCTTAAAGAATTCAAATGCAACCGATCCACCAAAGAGGTGGACAACTTCATTTGGAGCATGGAGCAAAAATTTGGCGCCATCAACATCTAAAACGAGTCAATCAAGGTAAGAACTGCTTCAATGTTCCTTACCGATACTGCAATGCTTTGGTAGCGCAATAGGTGTAATGAGACCAAGCGCGGCACCGATCTCGTGAACACATGGGATGACTTCATGAGGGAGTTATGAGATTATTTCTTCCCCCTCAACAAGAAGCCCGTAACAAGCTCCATCACCTCGAACAAAGGGGCACAATCCGAGAGTACGTGAAGGAATTCATGGAACTCAAATTCCGAATCCACAACCTATGAGAGGAGGAGGCTCTCAGAGCATTCATGGATGGACTAAGCTGTGCGCACAACTTGAGCTCAAGCAATGGATTGTGCAAAGTCTCACGAGAGGTGGCCGAGTCCCTCGTCGACCTCACCAAAGCTAAGCCAAAGAACCGAGCAAGGGATTGGAGGTCGGATCGGTCCTTTGAAGACGAAACTGGAGACACTTCTCATGCGCCAAAAGATCAAGGCAACTGAGTCAAGACATGGGGGGAAGGAACTTCCAAGCCGTCCTTCCAAAGGGGATGACCACAAACGGACTATACGATGAGTAAGTTTGATCAACCCCCGCCTTCTCCTTGCTTCATTTGCAAAGGTTCGCATTGGACCCAAAAGTGCCCAAAGAAGGGCAAGATCAACGCTCTCCTTGCCATTAAAGAAGAGGAGGAGGAGGTGCCCAAAGAAGAGAAGTGGCAGATCCAACTTGGAGGCATGTAGGTTGTCAACACCATCCAAGCTCAATCGCCGTCCAAAGAAAAGAAAGCTACCCCAAACTCAGACGTGTTCTTCGTGGAGGTCGAAGTGTGCGGCCGAGCGCTATATGCGTTGATTGACACTGGAGCTTCGAACATGTTCATGTCGACCGAAGTGGCAAAGACTTGGGACTTCGCGTACAGCCAACCGAGAGGTCCTTCAAGACCATCAACTTAGATGGACTCGATGGCGTAGGATTCACTCCCGATGTGGACGTTCAAATCGGCGGATGGAAGGGCAAGTTGTCATTTGAGGTAATTCCTCTCGACGATTATGATCTCATTCTCGGTATGCAATTCTTTCATAGCTTGAGGTCCATGACCAACATGAGGACCAAGTGCATCATGATCCTTGATCCAAAATGCCTGCGATGATCCCCATAAGGAAAAGGGAAATCGACACCAAGACCATTGCGACGATTCGGCGTCTCGACAAGAGCTTGAAAGTTGAGAAGCGCATGAACAAGCCGCCAACCATGGAGAAGTTTCCAAGGGCGGGCGGTACGATCATTATGCCAAATTCTAGAACTCTCTAGTCATTAGTATCGATTGTTGGTACGTTTGGTGGGGCGATCTCGTCCATCGGATGAATTCTCGATCAATTGATGTAATCTGAGGGCTTTTGCTATAAGAAGGGGTGCCTTCTCCCTCATTTGTAACCATCCAAATATTTCAATAATACAAATATTCATTTCTTTCAAGAGCTTCTCTCTCTAAAATTTTTCTCTCTCTACAATCTAGGTGAAGCGAGCGAGTGTGCGACCGATCGAGCAAGACTTGGCTTAGGCGCCCAACGATCCAAGTCGGACCAAAAGTGCCTAAGTTGCCGCACGGTCACGATCGCAATCGATCGGCCCATGACACATGTATATAAGAAAACACGTGTTAGTGGGCACGAAATGAGTCAATCACTATCCAACATTTAGCAAATCCCAATGAGTTCAAAGATCACAAGTTTAAAGATCATATTAAATAATATGGATAACTCCCAAGCACACGAATTCTCTCTAAATAGAATAGAAATAGATAATTGAGGGCTTGTTATTCAACGGTATAACATGACTTATATACCCCGTGTAAACCAATATCCATATTCATAGATATCTATCTATGATCTTATCTATGGAGATTCATCTGAATTTTTTGAATCTAAGGCTCCGTTCGTTTCACGGAAAATAACTTCAAGGAAAATATTTTCCTGAAATTTCCAGTGTTCGAATGGCGGAAAATACACGGTCAACGGAAAATCCCTCTTGAAATCGTGGAAAATGATTTCCTCTTTTGAAAAGAGGAAATCATTTTCCGCCTCTCGCCGCTCCGTTGCTTTCTCCTTCCTTCATCAATTCTTGTTCTCTCTCTCTCTTTCTTGCTCTCCCCGATGCAATGGCTTCGACAACATCCTTCTCCGGGATCAGCCTCCGCCCTCCCTAGCCGCTCCTGCCCGCCTGCTTCGGCCGGGGCGCCACCGCCGTCGCCGCGCTCCGCTTCCCCGACGGCTCGAAGCCGCTCGGGAGGATTCGGCTCAAGAGGGAGCGCGCGCGGCCGGAGGCTCGCGGGGAGCCCACCGTCCGTGCCGCTCGTCGTGCGGCCGCGAGCCGTGAGCTCGTTGGATTTGGCGGCGAGCTCGCGGCTCGCGAATCAAATCTAGTGGCGCTCGGGCTCCCGTCGAGCAAGCTCGAGCGCCGATCCGACGTGCTCGGGTGAGATTGGCCGAGCCTCGAGCTCGCCGGATCCGGTGGTGGAGCTCACGGCTCGCCGGATCTAGCGGCGAGCTCGGGCTCCTGATCTGGGCGAGCTCAAGCTCTGTTGCCAGATCCGGCGAGCTCGAGTGAGATCGGCCAAGCCTCGAGCTTGCCGGATCTGGCGGTGGAGCTCGTGGCTCGCCGGATCTAGCGGTAGAGCTTGGGCTCCCGATCGAGGCGAGCTCGAGCTCGTCGCGCATCGGCGAGCTCGAGTGAGATTGGCCGAGCCTCGAGCTCGCCGGATCTGGCCATCGGGTCTTGGTCGGCCGCTGGGCAGCCGGCCATCGTTAGGTAGGAAGGAGGTGGCGGCGGCGGAAGGAGGAGGAAGAAGAAGGAGGAAGGAGGCGATGGCGGACGAAGCCGCTCGGGAGGAAGAAGGAGGGAGGAAGAAAAGAAAAGAAAAAATAAAAAATAAAAATTTCTATTTTAAAAAATATAAATAATTAAAAAATCATTTTTTTAAAAATATAAATAAATAAATAAATTTTTTTGGTCAATTAAAAATATTAAAATTCAATTTTTGATAATTTTTTTTTTAGGAAAATGTTTGAGCTAACGAACGGTGAAAAATATTTTCCACTCAAATTTTAGATTTTGGTAACACCTAGGAAAATGAAAGTATTTTTAGGGAAAATTTTAGGAAATATGATAACAAACGAATGAATGGAAAGATAAATGAATATCAATGAAGTGAGTTACAAAAAGATAATGCGGATATATAGAATTTTGATATTCTATAGAAAATGGGTAGCCCGAGACTCGAACCCGAAACTAGTCAAATGGAGTAGATAATTTCTTTGTTAAAATACGTAACAAAAATCCCTCCCCAAACCGTGCTTGCATTTTTCATTACACACGGCTTTCCCTATGTATACATCGAAAACTCAATGTCTTCTCTAGAAATGACTCTAAGAAAATGGAATACTTAGTCGATCAACCCTAACTTAACTCTTACTACTACCTACTTCTCGCCGGCGATTAACGATTTATTTCTAATTTTGTTGCCCTTAGAAGCATACGATTAGGAAAATAAAAGGGAAATAAATTAAAAGAAAAAAATGATGAAAAAGGAAAGAAAGAGAAATAATCTTTTGTGGCCACGTAGGGCGGGGGAAAGAGCAAAAGATCTGCGATTAATAATAATAAAAAATAAGGGCAGGGGGCCAAGTTCAGTTAACTCCTCCTGCACCTACACCTAATCGAGGAGAGAAGTGCAGGTGATTTGGCACACACTAATAATTCCGGGCGCGTGCTTACGTGGCAGCTTAGGGTGCATTTCAGCTCCTTAAACCCCCCTCCCCCTCCCCAACCAAAAAAAACAAAAAAAAGTAAAAATTAAAAAAAAAAAAAGGTTCTCCCTCTCTCTCTCTACTCTCACTCCCACCACCACACTCTCTCTCCTCTCTCTCCCTCTCCCTCTCTCTCTCTAGCCCGACGTCGCTGGAGACGCTCCGCCGCCGGGAGCCGGCGCAATCGGCCGCCGGGATGACGTCGCTCCGCTGCATCCTCGACAAACCCCTCAACCAGCTCACGGAGGACGACATCTCGCAGCTCACCCGCGAGGATTGCCGCAAATTCCTCAAGGACAAAGGTCCCTCTCTCTCCCTCTCTCCGTCCGCCTCGATTTCCCGCCTTCCGTCCCCCCGCCCGGCCGCCGCGATTTCCGGCGACCGGCCGGCCGGCGGGCGGCGGCGGGCGGGATTTTCCCTCCGGTTCCCGCTCGGGGAGCTGACGCGTGGCGGTTGTGCAGGGATGAGGAGGCCGTCGTGGAACAAATCCCAGGCGATCCAGCAGGTCATCTCGCTCAAGGCGCTGCTCGAGGGCCCCGAGGACGACGATTCCGGCGCCAGGACGCTGCGGAAGATCGTCGTCTCGTCCGCGGAGAATCCGCCGCCGCGGGTAACCGACGGAATTCTTTTTTTGCGCTCCTTAATTCGTAAATTTTTCTCCGCTCCTTTCGCGCGGGGGTTAGTGGCGGGTTAATTCCGGCAATTGCAGGCTAACTCCAACTCGAACTCGCCCGACTCGGCGAAGGAGGTGAGCCCCGGCGCCAGCGTGTCGGAATTCGCGGACGAGGCCGCGCCGTATCGGCGGAAGGATCCGCCGGAGCCGGCGCCAGCGCCTCATGGAGATGCAGTGGCTTCGGCTGGGGCCGACCCGGAGAGAAATGCGGTTAGTCCCAGGTTGGTGGTTGAGTTGGTGTTTTCACCGTTGGTCGGTTTGTTGCATTCTGGTTGTTGCTGTGATGTTGCCGACTGGTTCGATTAAAGGCGAGCATTTGCGTGTTTGCGAAATTCAGGTTAGGCTTTTTAGCCATTGTAGAGAAGGACTGTATCTCATAGGGTGTAAATTGGTGCGGAGTCGGGACATATTAGCCTAGTCCTTCTCCTCCTGCATAGATAAACCGATCGAGATGTGTCGGGAGGAGTCTTTCTGCTGAATTATGGATAGAGCAGTCTGTTTTTTGTCAAATGTTGATGTAGCTGCCTGTTTATATGCCGCAAGTGTCTAAACTTGGAAATGCATACAGATGAATTTGTTCTTCTTTGATATGTCGACAGCAATCGTAGGTATGAGTGCTGTTCTGGTGTAGGATATGCTTTTGCAGGGTTGGCAATTGGCTAGTCATTCTGTTCCTTGAGGTGATATCTCATTGTCTCATGGAGTGTATAAAAAGGAATTTACCTTACATGCTGGGAGCATGGATTGAGACATAGCTCCAAGCTCGAGAGTAAGGTTCAGTTTGAGTTTTTAACAGGCAATGCTTGATGACATTTTGCAGAAATGTTGGTGCCGGAGAGGTTACGCTGGGGCAAATGACAATTTTCTACTGTGGCAAGGTGAATGTTTATGACAGAGTGTCTCCTGACAAGGTAACGAAGATTCGGCAATGCGCAGATATCTCCTCTCAAGTCTTACCTGCACAGCTGATGGCCTGTCGACACATTCATGCATGCTCTTGCAGGCGAGGACAATCATGCAACTTGCATCTAGTCCAATCCCTTTGCCGCTGGATGATTCATCAAATGGAAGTGCAGCAATTTGGTCATTCCCTTGTCACATGCAGGCCACACCTGACAATTTGTGTCTATTACCTCCAAGAGCAATGGTCTCTCATACCACACAAACAGGTGTGATTGACCTTAACAGTATATCAAGATGGTTAATCTGATTAACCTTATTTATTCATCTTGCTTCAGCTTAATGTACTCAATATATGTGTGCAAACCTGCAGCGTGATTTAGTGAGTGCTAGGAATAAGGAAAATTCTCGATACGAATCTTTTCCCGTTCATAGAGCATCAGTGGTGTTGCTGTCTGTAAAACCAGATTCCTCTTCTAATTGCCTCTCATTCCAACTGATGAGGGAGTGACTGATATGGTAGTACTATTTCAAAAGCTAAAAATGATCGAAAGTGGATTTAATTATTTCTGTGAAACTTGGGCTTCATAAGGGAGGAAAAGCTAGAAATGTCAAATATGGAAGCACTGTGTTTTATAATGAAGATTTGAGAGTCCATTTTTTGCTCTCAACAGACTAAACCGGAACAAAGCAGTACTGGTATCTGTTCATGAATAATATTCTTCAAGCAGTTGGTGAAATTGCATGCTTTGGGAGCCTTCTCAGATGTTAATTGTGGTTTATTTTAATCAAGAAGTTTGAATTTCCTCAATGAAATGGAGAAGTCCTATACAGGTTGAATGTGCAGTATATTCTGTATTGCATGAAGTTCACAAGGGATCTATCTATTATGGGAAATATATAGGTAGATGCTTGCTAATTTTACCCTCATGCACAGTGCTTAGGTTGCCAAGCAGGAAAGATAGACTGTGATTAAACCTAGAAGGAACTTGGGGGTGATTGGTTGCATTCTTAAAATTCTTGGGTTTGGCAATGACACTTTTGGTAGTGTGAAATTGTACAACTTACTTCCATCCTCCTCTAATGGACGTAAGGGTGAAGATGCAAAAAATGGGCAGCTCATCAAACAAAGCCAAAATTTTGCACTATATTTGTTTTGGCATCCAATATTAAATATTTAGAGCAGTAAAACTAATTTTCTAGGATTTCCAATGAAAGAACGAGCATTATGTCATGTGGGGTTAGTGAAACTAACCTTTTCTGGTACTAAACTGGTTTGAACTAACTGATAACTTGTTTATTTTGGATTGTAACCTTATTAATAGATGAACGTTGAGCACCTTGAGTTAAAAGATGCCGTAGGCTAAGTGACCTTAACCTCATTACTCTCTTCATATGGAAGTTAGATTTTTGTCAAACCAGATATTCCCCATTCCTTGAAAACCATAAAGGCATTGAGAATTAAGAAGTCATCCCTTGCCCTTGTTTCGGTTTTATGACTTTCTTTTGTGATTGTTGTCCATCAGTATGAAGTTAATGATTGTATTTCTTCAGACGTGGAAGGTCATATGAATCGAAGAGTTCGGCTGCAGAAGTACTTTGACAAGCGAAAGGACAGGTGAGTGACATGATTGCTTTACATCTCTACTTTCTTTCTGTTTAGAGTTTTCTCAAATGATAGATTTCAAGATGCGTTCATTTTGGTTTTCTTCCTTGGCTTGGAATTTTGTCAGGGGGAGATTTAAGTCAAGGAAAGATGCCGGACCAGCCTCTTCAGGCTTGGAGATGTTCTTGATGAACCAAATAAGGGTGCCTGTTCCAGATGGACAATTGAGTAAAAATGCCATAACCTGTGCACCACAACCTGGGATGGCACACGGCAAAAATAGTCAGTCTTTCTGTTGATCTTTAGTACAAAGGTTAATTGTTCTGTAATATTGGGGTACCCTGCTCACCACTAGGTTCATAAAGTTTTGATAAACCTAATATAGCTATTGTTGTTAGATTGTAAAGAAGTCTGTGGCGTGTGCACAAACACAAGTCCTGCTGCCTTTATCCACTTACTGGTACTTTGACATTTCCTCCGCATATATGTCAACTTTTTGGAAGTTTAGTCATTTCAACAACACAGGCTATCAGTTGAATCCATAAACGATGAGACAACTTCCTGAATTACAAGTTTTGCCGGAAAATGTTTGCAGCTATCCATAGTTCATTGCTTTTTACTGGGTCATATTCTTCACTCGGTTCTTCCTTTATAAAATGTATTTGGTCTACTTTTTGTCCATGAGTGATTGTGTTCCATTATTGATGTTCTGATTAAAAAGACAACACAATTGCTCTGTCATTCATACTTCTATTATTGCTCATTAAAAAGACAACACAATTGTTCTGTCATTTATTCTTCTATCATTGCTCATTAATATACCAGGGTTCAAAATTTTATTTTTACCATTGATCTGTCTGGGACTACAGACTTGATTGAATTTTTTTTTCCTGTTGAGATGCATTGATGGGTCGACCAATAATTCAAAGATAAGATTTTATTTAGCTGAGACAGCTTTTTGGACCTTCAACTCTGCTCTTTTGGTGACTTCCATTTCTTCAACTGTTATGTTCATAACTTATATTTTGCCATTTGTCGTCTTTGATGCAGGTCCCTAATATGGAGACATTATGTAAGGGGGTGGCCCCGGGAGCCGATGATGGTAGTTTCATTGAGATAATAGCTATACCACGAATAAATGGCAAAATGACGGAACTGGTCTTACTGCAGTCAACGTGTTCTTCGTCTGCGGACATATCTCTGCCCGTTCTCGTTAGAGATCTCTAGAAGAGGACCAGCTTTGGATCACTCGTCGTGGGATCAAATTTTGTATATTCTAGAAGCTTAATGTTTATCTTCGAGGCTATCTTGATTAACGATGCTGAGGTTAGGGAACCAAGAGAGCTTTTCCATGCTCTCTCCCCCAATTAGATGCCATGAGGCACGGGATATGCATATGTAAAGATGTGCTCCGCCATCTGCTGGTATCGGAATAGCTGGGTATGCTAGTGTAGGGTTTAGCTCAATGAGTGTACTCCTTTTCTCACAATTACTAAGTTGAGGGCTGTTGAGCTGTCGGAGCAATTGTCATGAAGCCGAAGATGCCGAACAAAAAAGGCTATTTCATCGCTCAAATTGGAATCCTTTTGGACTCTTGTGTTTCTTCTTTTGTAGGCCAAGGAGTAGTTTGGATTTGGCTTAACTTAGTGGTGGGAAATCTAGTCATCTTGGACCATGTAGGCCAAGATGGGCACTGATTTCGCTGGCTTTCTTTATCCAAAAAAACCTTAAATAAAGACCCTTATGGTCAAACAGATCCACTCGACGAATACTCTAGCCTAGCATTGTGTGGGGTTTGGAGCCCAGAGATTAATTAAGCTCAACCGTTTTAACAAAGGATATGGCCTTGACTTCTCCACATTTTTATTGACTCGGAGAGGAGGGGCTTTCTGCGTTGTACCCCAATGGGGAAAGGAAAAGAAAGATTAAGGGGGCAGGGCTTGAGATTGTCGAGACAGCCTGGTTATCTCTTGACCTCTTTTTGGTTTTTTAAAAGCTTTTCTTGCAAGTTCTTAGCCAGGAGAGTTTCTTGGAATTCTGATTCTGACCATTTCTAGGTTTTGCCTCCTCCCCCATCGGTGTCGGACATTGTTGCTTTCTTCGTAGCGCCCTCAGAGAGCACCGTCGAAACCGTAGACGGCCCCCTGTTTTGACAAACCAGCCGGCCCAAAAAAAAAAAAAAAGCAGGGAGATGGTACAAAACCAGCTGCCTGAGAACCTTTCAAGATTAGAACTGATATTTCTCATCAGAACTTTTGATTTAACGTACGCATGCGCTTATTTTCCCACGTTACCGAGTAAAATTACCATAAAACCGGGCCTCGCATTGTGAAAAAGAACTTCACACGTATAGATGAGGCAATTGAGGTGGCGTGGCAAGTCGATAACAATGTTCGCGGGGACACGTATCCCTATAAATTCTACATTTGAATACTGAAAGATCACCGTCCAAAAAAAGAAAGAAAGGAAAAGAATACTGAAAGATCTTTCACGAGATGCGACGTAATCGATGCGACCAAGTTAATCACAATGCTTCTAAATTTGAATACTAAACAAAGACACGACACGATGTATTCAAGTCAATCACAATATCTTATTTACAAATTCCAAATTTGAATATCAAAAGATTTTTTATATGAGAGGCAATGTAACTGAATCGAACACACCAATTTGTCTCTTTTTTTTGGGGGAGAAGGTACAAGCCTCTCTCTTTTCCCCTGTTAGAGTTGTCTATGGCCGGCCCTAATCTTAAAATCTTTAGGAAATTCCCAATTGGACAAATTGAATAATCTTTCCTATCTGCTCTAGCATTGTATGCTTCTCAACCTTTTTGCAAAGTTCCACGTTTTGGAAAAAGAATGGAATATCTTTTTCGAACTGCTGTGGCCTTGTATGCTACTTCTCCACTTTCTTGCATAATTCCACGATTTGAAAGAGTTGAGCGCTCTTTCTAACTGCTGGGCTTTGTCCTCAAGCGAAAAAATGCACTTGCTACTTGCTAGTCCCGCTGGCTTCGACCCTCATATAAAGTCAATCATCTCGCAGCAAAGGTTCATCAAAAGACCATAGTGCACTAAGCAAGGGAGGTTTCCTAAACTCTTTTTGCCAGGGGCTCCTCTTTGCCTTTGTCCGCCACGCGTCGTCTCCTCCATCGGCGAAGCACCGGCCAAGTCCGCTAACCGGAGGAAAGAAATGGCGCCCAAGGTAATGGCAAGACTAGTACTCTTATCCCTCGGTCATGCACGTGTTTTGTTGTGTTCTTCTGCTGCATGGGGATGGTTTTGGATAGGAGCTGGTGATCTTGAGGTGGGATCATAAGAAAGATTCTAGTTTGCTATTTGTTTAGATGTATGCGGAGCTAGGACAGAGCACGAACGGATTTGTCAATGAGGGACGACGGAAGAAAGAGCTTTAGTTAGGGAATAGCAGTGCAATCTAGTCAAGTCGAGTCGATTCTACATGATGTGCTACTTGAACAATGGACTTTATTAATCTTGAGCTTATTTTAATATGGTATTCTATGTGATTGGGTTTATGACTCACTTTGACACAGTTATCGAAAGAACGAGGGTCAAGTTAAAACTCAAGTTCTCATCCATCTCGAGTTTTCAAAGCCCAAAGAAAGAGTGCAAATTGTATGTAGTTTTGCGTCAATTAGTTTCACCGAAAATTTGTTATTGCCAGAAATTATACCATTTTCTGCTATTGGTCTGAAAACAGGTTGAAAAAATTGATTATATGATCTTTAATAACAAGTAAATCTACTAAACGGCAGCTTATGTCATTAAAAATAATATGTCATGACTAATAAATGGAATCAAAATCTTTATTTATTTATTTATTCAGTAATCTATCAAAATAACAAGAGTTAGAATGAAACTAGTAAATATATTACAAATCATGTTTGTAAATTATTATATATGATAATGCTTTTTTTGGAAATATAGAAGAACGCAGAGCTTCAATGAAAAAAAAAAAACACGAGACTAACAACAAAAAGAAAAAAGAAAAAAAAAATGATGAGAGATAGAAAAGAGACACTTATTCTTCTCACTTGGAAGCGCAACAAGAAATCAAGGACATCGATTTCCTTATTGCCAAAAGGCGAGGTCATCTTCCCAATCTAAATTAGTTGTATTTTGTCTATGGAAAAAGCTTTCCGTCAATCCATTATTATTTTCATCGCTTGAATGCTGGAAAATCCGAAAACAATTTCCCCAAAATAGTTTTTCATACCGACCCCCAAAGTTGACATAGTTCTGTCAATTACGCTTGCAAGGAGGTCGGGTCAAGTATTACGAATAGTTGAGCTCAACTTGATTAGAAGGGATTCGACTATGAATCCTCAAGTTTCCGAGGAATCCTTCGTCACTGGTCGGGAAAGGCCAAAGACTTCTTTTTTGTCCAATTCTTATCAAGGGCTGCTCGAGTCAAGCGGTATCAGGCCTGAGCCCATTGGGTTCTTAGCCCACAGAATAATATGTCAAACTCAACAGGCAACTAAAATGACTCTAGTTTTTGAAGCAGGTGTGAAAATTTTTGTACAGGCAATATGTGATGTAAGTGCAAGGGACTTCATTCAATTGGATGGATGATACATGAAGATCTCTTAGATTTTTTGAGTCCAAAATTGAAAAGGAATCAAGAAAACATCAAGAGAAAAGAGATGTTGCCATTCGACACCGAGAGCTGCCTTGTTTTTTTTTTTGGTGAAAGGTAAGAAATATATTGCGGCGCCAACTTACACTCTGACTGCGCAGCCGAAGGGATAGTTTGTAGCTGCCTTGTTGTTCTCTGATATTTGTGGAATTCTTGGCTTGAATTATCCTTCTTTCTGCTTGAACATTCCTAGATCCAGCGTAGTTTCTGACTGCTGTCTGGACGGAATGTGGATGTCGTGCCCACGATTCTAGTTTTTCACTGTTCTGTTCATCCGTGACATTTGCACGTGGAATCTTTTGCTCGAATGACTCTTCTCACTGCTTGAACCGTTCTAAACCTTACAGTTGCTGCAAGCTACTGAGTTACTAAAGACGAAATATCTTTGTGATTAGCACCTCCAAGGTGTTAAGGTCTGAGAACCGTGACATCGATATAGCTACAGGATTACGAATATCAGGAAGAATTCATTTAAGCTTTTGATGGATCGGTAGAGTCGGTTTTGGATTCATATGGAGAATGCAAATTCATATATCTGGCATTATAATCCCTTGCCATTGTAATTTGGTATCAATTGTAGATATCTGATATTGCAAGGATTATGCGATGATCGGTTTGCTTTTTCTAAGTGAGTAATCAATGTCTCCGTCCTAAGAGGGATGTTTTGCTCTGTTTACTTTTCCAGCACGTTGAATACTTAGAATAATGATGTTCAACAAAAGCATCTCTTTGGCAACTCTTTGTAGGATCCAAGAGAGGAAGTCATTCAAGCATGGTACATAGATGAGAGCAACGAGGACCAACGACTCCCGCATCATCGCGAGCCCAAGGAATTCATTTCCCTGGACCAACTTGCTGGTCGGATTTACAGAAAATTCCTTTTTTCCTCCATGATTGGGACTATCGAAATGGGTTGTTCAGTATATTAACCCGATTGTGTGAACATGTTGATTTGCAGAACTTGGAGTACTTAACTGGAGACTCAATGCAGATAACCACGAAACAGATGAAGAATTGAAGAAAATACGTGAAGAGCACGCATATTCATACATGGTTCGTCGCGATCTCTGTGAAATCTCTGAATTTGACTTCTTTTAGTACTACTCAGGACTATTCTTTCCTGATTTTCTGTTTGCCCTATGTAACCAAAAGCTCTGCTTGGTGTATGTTGCTATGCATTGCAACTGCAAGCATGTACAAACCCATTCTTTTCTGTTCTAACTTATTCTCAAATTCCTTTGATAAATTGTCTTCAGGACATCTGTGAAGTTTGTCCAGAGAAGCTGCCGAATTATGAGGAGATGATCAAGAACTTCTTCACAGAACATCTTCACTCTGATGAGGAGATCCGCTATTGTCTGGCTGGAAGTGGTGAGCTTGCTGGTCTTCATGAGGTTTTGTCAGATGCAACTTCCGCAACTGACTTACTCCTTCTAATGTTTGCTTCTGCTACAGGTTACTTTGACATAAGGGATCAGGATGATGCTTGGATTCGGGTTTGGGTGAAGAAGGGAGGAATGATAGTTTTCCCCGCAGGAATCTACCACCGTTTCACCCTTGACTCGGACAACTACATGAAGGTACTTCAGTGTCTGCAATAATTAGGTTGTTACTCGAGTCGTATCGAGATCGGTGTCTGAGAACTATGTTCGTGCAGGCGATGCGATTGTTTGCCGGCAGCCCCATTTGGACCCCCTACTATCGTCCTCAAGATCATCTGCCGGCTAGGTGCGCTACGCCGGTTTTTATTCTCGTAACATGAAGTGCTTTTTTCACTAACTAGCATGTTGTAAACACGGTATCTTCCACGGTGCAGAAAGGCGTACCTGGAGGCTTTTGGCCGGAAGGAAGTGAGCAATCACGCTGGTGATGCTGCAGCATGAGACGGAGCACGACAGGGTGACAAACAAGAGAGACCCTTCCAATAACGACTCAAAATAAATGTACCGACCTTATCATAGGGCATCCGCATCTGGGTCGCCCCTCGCCTATTTGTCTTCTTTAACTCGATCTTGATCTTGTCTATGTCTATGGTAATTACTTTTTGATCTGGTATGAACATTTGGTTCTGTCATAACGTGTGTGGAGACTGATTGAGTATGCTTGCACTCACGGCTTTGCGGTTTCTTTATGGAAGGCTCCATTTGGGAACTGTTTCCCAATGGTCTTTGGGGGTCAAAGGCCTTTGGGCCAAATATTTAGTGTTTAGCAATTTTTTTTTCACTTGCCTTTACCAAAGGCTAGTCTTCCCAAAGCTGAAAACCCAAGGCAGATTGGAGGTTGCCTTGGGCATTCTCGGCATGCTGGCTTTGGAGGTAATAAAATTTTTCTTCCGAAATTGTCCTTATTAATTTTTCGTTTTTGCGGCTTTACCCAGACAATTGTTCATCATCTTCATCCTTCCCTTCTCTCTATTGAGAACACGGCCGGAATCTACACACGATTGCAAGCGAAGGGTAGGTGGTCCGGCAAAGGGCAGGCGGTGTGGCAAATTTAATTTATCTAAATGCTATTTTGTTCAAAGATACTTTATAATAGATTTTCACAAATACGATTTACCAAACACAATTTGCATTTTGAAAAACTCTTTTAACTCAAAACCCTTTACATTTTTCTCAAGGACTTTCCCCAAAAATCTTTCCAAACGCACCTGTCATCCCGTCCATACTTCAACATCGCATCGGCATTTTGACCCTCTCCACGAACCATAGTCAATCGCTCGGACTCCTAGCCTCGTGTAGGCAGTGTCACACCAGTTTCATCGAATCGAATAGCTTCTTTATCCTTATCTTGACAAGATAGCTCGAGATTATCCGTTCATACTAAAAATTGTGAAGGCTTTTCTGTATCAATTTTCAAACCTACTTTGGATTTTTGTGGACTTTGACCTTAAGTCTCGGATCTGCTGTCGCCTTCTACGCCTTTGGTCCTCTGTGGGTTGGTCCTCCATTACATCATTGAATGGCGAGTCCTATCCTCTTTTGTCTTTTCTTTCTTGGACAACTAACACAAACGAGCCGAGAAATTTGATTCGTTGTGCAATATATTTTCTAACTTTTTAATTTATTTAATATAATATTTGAACTATAGCAAATGTTTAATATTATCCCTAACTTTTAATTCATTTAAGGTGATTCTTGAACTTTTACATGTTCAATTTAATTCTAGGACTATACGAAATGTTCAATACTGTCATTGAACTTGAATAAATCGAGAATAGCGTTTGATATTTTTATTTAATTAAGAGATTAGTTTGAACATCTACCATAAGTTTAATAACTACACTAAATAAATTAAAATTCAAAGAATAAATTACACATTGATCATACTATACTTGAGGAATTATATTGAATAAATTAAAAATTTATAAGCGATGTTACACATTGAGCTAATATTCAAGAATTGTCCATGTAATTACTTTTTAGTTTTCTTCCACTTTGGAAAAATTCCAAATAAGGGTCTAAAATGAATTTTATTTCAAATAAGAACCTGAAATACTCTCATTCTCTCAAATAAGGATTTGAAGTGAATCTAATTTCAAATAAAATTTTGAAATAATTATATCGCTTTTCAAAGAAAGGCCTAACTTTCTGATTGGTTAAGGATATTTTTGTATTTTATCTTTTTTTGAATTTTTTCCCTTTTTTTCTTCTTTTTCTTTTTTTTTTCTGTTTTTAATTTGTTCTTTTTTTCATCAATGGTCGGTCTCAAGGATGGCCGAGCATCAATGATGCCAGGAAAGGGCTAGGGGAGAGTTACCTTCTCCCGATTTGGTGAAGGCCACCCTCGTTGGCTACAGGTGAGGTTGTCCCTCACGCTGGGTGAGGTTGCCCTAACTAGTCATAGGCGAGGTTAGTCCTTGCCGCATCTAGGTAAGGGTTGCCTTGCTAGCGATCGATGAGGGATGGCCTCGCCATGGCAATCTTGCATTGGGCAAAGCCGCTGTCGAAAGTCATAAGTAGGGGCCATCACCCCTCGTTAGCTCTAACGAAGGTTGCCTTGGCTAGATGAGGTGAAGTCTTGCAAGCCCTCCCAGCAGCCGGTGGGGGCTTACAAGCCCTTGCCTAGGGATCATCAAGGGTTGTTGGGAAGGAAAAAAGAAGAAGAAAAGAACAAAAAATAAATTAAAATTGCCTTTTTGACAAAAAAATGCTATTGATTGATTGAAATATTTAATTTGCAAAGTTAGGTTCTTATTTAAAACTATTATGATCACTTTAAACCCTTATTTAACACAAAGTCCATTATAAAACTTTTATTTGAAACGATGAGAGTACTTCATATCTCTATTTGAAATTTTCCCTTATTCTTTTATTGGGCTTTCTTTGGGCCTGCCTTAGGGGTGATGGATTGACTAGGACCCACATGCATGAAATGTGGGTGATCACTGACCAATGTGCCCCTTCCACATGTCAACCGGATCTACTCGCGTGTGATTGGCAAGGCCTTTGTGACCTTGCCGGCAAGGAAAAAAAATAAAAGAGAAAAAAGAATAAAAGATAAAAAAAAAATTATCTCTTGATGAAACTGTCATGGGTATTTCAAACCTTTATTTAAAACTAATAATGATAAAGTCATTTTAAACTTTTATTTGATATAAAGTTCATTTCATACTTTTATTTGAAGAAAATATGATAATTGAGACCTTTATTTGGAATTCCCTTTTATTCTTTTATTGGGTTTTCTTTGGCACTGCTGTGGGGGTGATGGATTGACCGGGACCCACGTGCATGAAAGATAAATGACTACTGACCAGGGCGCTCCTTCCACATGTCGGACCGCATCTGCTCACACGCGTCCACCATTATTTTTCTTTTCGGACAATGCCACTTGTCAGTTTGGCTGGTGGGGCTGGGGCCCCATGCGCCCTTGCTTTTTGGCCCGCTTGGCATTTCTTTTTTCCTGTAAAGTGCATAAATATCTTCGCGGATATCAATTAAATAAAGCACAAGAATCACCAGATCAAAAATCGTAGTTTATCATCTGCCGTTAATGTTACGTTTTCCAGAATTCATTCTAGCCGGTTCGACTAGCTGACCCGACCGATTCTAGATGCCCCCCAACTTTCGGCTATTACCTTCGTAGCCTTTTTCTCGAACTGGCAAATTGGTAGATGAGTACCGACATGAATGATTTTTTTTTTTTAATTAGTTGTACCGAGGGAATTACAAATTTGCTTTCCTACCTTTTAATTGTTTAGGTAAAAGAGCGATACATAAACCCGTTAAAACAGGAGGGTCGTGCAAAAAATGGTCTAACCAAATTTTTTATTCATATTTGTTCAATACAAATTTGGCTAATCAATACCTGACCATCCCATATAGCTAAGATAGGGGAAAAGTAATCTAAATTAAAGTAAGAGCACGGAGTGATCAAGTGCGAAATCAAGTGAATGAGAGAGAAAGTTGTAGAGATGCGATAGACTTACAATCTCAATATAATTTTAGGTTTTACCATTTTAAATCCATTTTAAATCAATTGAATATAAATAATTCATATAGTAACTCAGCCAATCAAATTTGAATTTGAAAAAAAGAAAGGGTTTATGATCTATTTTGATAGATCTAGTAATATAGTCAAGTTCGATTGGAGAATTCCGGCAACTTGTTTTGTACGGAAAAGACAAAAAGAAAAAGGAAAAAAAGAGTGTCCATAATGCATTAGAGGTCAAATACACATTCAATTTCAAATGGACCGATGGGTGCCTACTAAACGCTCCACAGCGAATGAGCTCCGGGCACGCCTCTAAAGTTAGGGCTACCGACATCATAAGTTAATCTTGGTATTGTAGTATTTTGTTATTGAGGAGGCCGACGTTGCGACACGTGTGCGCACGTTGAGAGGTTGATTATGTCTGAAAAGAAAATCTGCTGCCGAATCAAACGGTGCCACGTCATAAAGTACCGTGCCTCTAAAGTGCCTTCCTCTTTTAGCATAAAAATAACAAATTTGGCTGCCCCAGATATTTCCAAGTGGCCTATTATTGGAAAGAACGACAAATGAAAAAAAAAATAAAAATTGAAAGGGACCCATCTGCATTCCACAAAGTTCGAATCCCACGTTTAATTAATCAATTCTATATATTTTTTTGTCGCCTAAAATAGAATAAGAATAAATTAGTGTCATGATTAGACTCTAAATTCGTTGGTCATGAGATTGATTGAGTTGATCAAGGGTTGCGTTCGTTTAAAGGAAAATTATTTTTCGAGAATTTGTTTTCAGACTTTTCTAGTGCTTTGATAGCGAAGTACTAATCGATTTGCGGGAAAACATTTTCTATGGATTGCAAACAATAAAATTAACTTGGAGAAGAATGATAAAAAAGGAAATCACTTTCTCTAAACCATCAAATAAGTAAAAACTAACAAGTTACCTTAAAAATGATTTTTATGAAAAATATCTTCTTTTATCATGAATTTTTCAGTGAAATGAGCAAATCATAATATTACCCAGAAACTCATTTTGTTAAGTATATATTTTGTAAGAAAAAAAAGGTGTGCATTTAATCTCTTGAACTCACATTGTTTTTTCAAATGAGATCTCATAAATTCGTAACTTTTGCAATTTAGTATCCAAACTTCCAAAGTACTAATAGACAAGTCAATTGTAGTTTTTTAAAATCAAATGAAGGAGCGCATTTGCAAAAAGTTTATAAGTTTCAAGGATTAGACTATTAAAATTGGGCGAACCCAAGATTATATCGAGATAGCAATGCGCGTTTGGTGGATCATTTTGTATGCTTTCTGTTTATGAAACGTGATTGACTAATCCACTAAGATCACATGCAATAATATGTCCCCAAAATGGGGAATTTTTTTTTCTTTAGCTCCCTTTTGCTTACGTGGGGGAGAGAAAAGGGATTGAAAAAGAAATGGGTTGGCATGTCTCATAATCTTGTGGAAGAGAAAAAAATTAATTATTTTAATGGCAAGGATGGACACTTGTCTATCCGTCGAAGGACCATGTGCATTGGCAAATCAAGAGTCTCCACATAAGCCTTTGGCTAAATCTCGTGTTCTGATTGGATGTCAAAGGCCAGGCATCCAACTTGCTTTCTTCTTCAAAGGAGAAAGACCGAAATATCTGGTGCCACTCTTGTCTTCTGCTTGCACTAAAGATCTAAACTTTAGTGAGATCATCATCATAAATAGTAATTAAAGAGAATCCCAAACATATGGACCCTCCATCACTGTTGCCACGCATTCCATCTATAATTTTAGATATTGTGATAGTATAAAGCACATAAATTAATAATTGATTTTCGTGAGGAGGTAGGGTGGGAATACCCTTTTCCGCTTTCTCGTCGAAATGTGTCAACTGCCGGTTGAGTTTCTAACAATTGTGAGAATTCACACACGAATTTTACGCGTCAATATTTGCAAGTCATGAAAATTTCGGGTGTTTCAATTTAAGAAAAAGGTCAAAGTTCTTCCGTTGCAAGATTTGAATTAAGTAAAAAGTGAGAGTCTACCAAGAAACTAGGTTCTAGTCGATGTTCAACATATTCTGAACACGTCCTATTTTTTAATACCTATTTTTCGGTATTTTTCTAAAACAATTTCACTTGTAAGAGCTTTTGTAATGGATAACTTTTCGGAATTTTTCAACGAATAGGAGATTAGGAAAAGGGAAATTTCCTCTCATAATTTGCATATGAGCATCCTTGCAAAAACTAGTTACCTATTTGTTTTCCTGTCAGACTATATTTCAGTGATAACTTTAAAATCTGCTATCAAGCGATCACCCAAAAAAAAGAGAGCCAAAAAATCATTGAGTAAAAACTTATGAAAGATTTCCAAAGCAATTTTTACAAAGCAAAACAAAGGAGCAAAACACTTTTCTTGACTAGGGCAGGAAATAAATGATAAAAAAAAAGAAGAAGAGAGAGAGAGAGAAAGAAGGGAAGCTTTGGGTATATATACGTATGTTGTTATAAGCCCCCACCGGCTCCCTCATTTTTGGTCTCTTTTCTGTTTCCCCTTCTCAGCTTGCCTTTCTTCTCCAACACAGCCATTGCTCCAAGCCTCAGCAGCTCAATCTCTTCTTCCCCTTCCACTTCTGGCTCAAGAGCTCATTCCAGCATCTCAAGCTCACCTTGTCTCCAATCTCGCTTCTCTTCATCTTCGCTTCCTATACAATCTGGCAAGATTCTTGTTTTAGCCTGAAGAGAGATGGAAAGAAATAGCTCGTCAATCCGTTAGTATGTTCTTGTCCTGGCTCGACTCATCCATCCAGATCTTCCACATGCAGTCCTTGTTCCTGATCTTTTTCTGCATTTCCGAGCACCCATTTGAGAGGATCTGAGAACGGCCCCCCCGAAGCTACTGTTATTCCTTCTTGGGTGCTGAAAAAATCAAGCCCCCTCGTAGACGAAATTCCATCAGCTCATGCAATCAGCACACTAGCAGACAGATCAATTATGAATAACCTTCCAGTTCAGGCGAAGGAGGAGCATTTAGGAGGAGCCGTTTTCTCTTCATCTTCTTCTCCGGTCACTGTGAATGCAATTCCTCAGCCGATTGAGGGCCTCCATGACTTGGGCCCGCCTCCATTCCTCACCAAGACGTATGAGATCGTGGACGACCCGGCCACCAACCACATAGTCTCTTGGAGCAAAGGCAATAACAGCTTTGTGGTGTGGGATGCTCAGGCCTTCGCCATGTCCCTCTTGCCCAGATACTTCAAGCACAACAACTTCTCTAGCTTCATCAGGCAGCTCAACACCTATGTAAGTTTATTAATCTAATCTACTTCATTTAAGATTTAAATGGAGTGATATAGGGTGTTTTTATAAGCCTGTGTAGTGTGTAGGGTTTGTTTTAGATGGTACTAGAGATTCCCCCCCGCTGTTCATTGATGTTCATGAAGCTCCTGGAACACAGCATTAATTACTACTTTTCAGAATATTTTATTGATTAAGTGAAGCCCTTTTGCTCTCTAATTGAACTGTTTGTGTCTTTAATTAATTGAGTAAAAAGTAGAAAGATCCAGACTTTTCGTGCCTTTCATTTATGTTAGCTTCTCTCATCATATATAAGCCGTGCACCCAGCTACACAATTAATATCAGACTTTCTCATATCGAAAGTTAAATTCAGTAATTGTTATCATATGTGAAGCTCTTCCTGGAAGTTCTAGACATGACAATAGCATATTGACATTTTAGTCTCTCCATCAAATTTCAAACACTGGACTATACTATTTTTGGATGGTTTAGGGCTTTAGAAAGGTTGATCCAGATAAGTGGGAGTTTGCTAACGAAGGGTTCCTAAGGGGGCAAAAACATCTCCTTAAAAACATTAGGAGGAGGAGAACGACTCATCTAGCACCCCACAATTCACAGCAAGTGCTCGACCCGTGTGTTGAAGTAGGCAGATTTGGGCTCGACGGAGAGATCGACCGGTTGAAGCGTGACAAGCAGGTCTTGATGACGGAGCTGATCAAGCTTAGGCAGCAACAGCAGACCTCCAAGAGTTGTCTCCAAGTGATGGAACAAAGGCTCAAGAAGACGGAAATGAAGCAACACCAGATGATGAACTTCTTGGCGAGAGCAATGAAGAATCCTGATTTTCTACAGCAATTGGTCCAACAGAAGGACAGTAGGAAGGAGCTCGAGGAAGTGTTAGGGAAGAACAAGAGGAGCTGCTCCATCGATCAAGGGCCAAGTAATGTGAGCCTTTGCGATGATGATGATCAACCTGTCCATGATAATGAACCAAGTATTGGTACTTTTGCTAAGGTTGAACCTCAAACTTATGGAGACATCGGTGAATTTGAAAGGTTTGAGCTTGAGAAAATTGTTGTGGACATGGATGGAGGAGTCGGTGCAAGTCGATGTAATAACATAGAGGAGGATCAAATAGGATTAGTAGAAGAGAATGAAAATAGAGGTAATAAAGCACTTGATGAAGTCTTTTGGGAAGATTTGTTCCATGAGGGCATCGAACAAACCGGCTTACTTGGTGTTGGAGATGAAGAGGATGGGGAAGACATGAATATCTTGGCTGGGCAACTGGGATACTTGAGCTATATTCCGTAACTTGAGCGAAGCATAAAGCTTTGTTTGAGTGATCCTTCCATAAATGATTGACCCGATTTGAGGAAACCAAGCTATATGCCAGCTCTTACGTTGTTGGTTTAGTGCATTCGTGGATAGTTAACCTTCTCTTGGGCTTTATGGATTAAGTATGTGTTGAAAAATAACAGTCATAACTACAAGGCCTTTCGATGGAAGTGCCAATTCTTTTGACTGGAGATTAATGACAGACTTCACAGATCAGCTTCTAAAGTGTATGCGAAGGTGCTCATATCACTTAGTTACTCTTTGGACAAGATCCTCAGTTTTAGAGAACAAGGTGGGTGGAGCCTATCACAATTTAGGAACGAGATCGGATTGTGCGTTCCAAGTTCATGAAAATATGCCCGAGCATTGACTCGCCATCGTCTTGCAACTGGAATGGCTAATGTTCATTGTTATTTTTCTTCACCAACGTTGTTCCATCATCTGACTTTTTCCAACTGAGCGTTTAAGCTGTATTTCCAACTTGTTATCCAATTCTCATTGTGCCTTGTGTGATTTATCCTGAGCATACTGTCCATATATGGTAGTCTTACATATGTGCCGTCTCCAGCAAATTATAACTGACATATCATTCTTATTTCTCATGTTAAAGTGCACAATCGTTCTCTCTTAAGCTATTAAAATAAGTTGCCTTATATATTTTCGAACTAAACATCTTGCCACATGAAGGCTTATCAGCCTAAAGCATGCAATTCGATGAGTGTATAATCTCAAAACAAAATCGGGACCCCGGATTTTAAAACCAATTTAGAATTGAGTTTTCAATTATCTTTTCTGAAATTTTAAGCTATTAGAATGTGTTGGCTATGTTTGCTGAAGTAGAACTCATAGATATGGCAATTGGATTGTCTTGGCAATTAGGAAATGAACTTTCATTGCATTGTATCTTTCTCTAGAATGTTTCACTTTTTGAGTAAAATATTATGTCCTTTTGGTGAAAAAAAATGATTTGCACTAGTACTGTCAAGATCTAATTAGTATCTTGAGATGTGGTTATTTTATAAGTAGATCTTAAATGAACAAATGTCTGAATCTCTATATCACACGAGTATAACTTTCTTTTCAATTACATTGGACCTAAAAATTCGATTTCTTATGGGCTTAAGCTATTAGAATATGATGTATATGTTCGTTGAAGTAGAACTGTTAGATAAATTGCAACGGATTATATTGGCAATTAGAATTGAATTTTCATTGCGCTGTATTTTTAAGAAAGCTGCATCACCCTTACGATCCAATTAACATCTTGAAATATGATTACTTTATTAGTAAATTTCGAATGAATAAATGTTTGAATTTCTATAATACACTGAATATAAATAACTCTTTTTGAATGCACAACACATAATAACTGATTTTATATATATATATTTTTACTTATGATGGGAATGTCTCTTCGATTGACGCAAACTTCATTTTCTTGTATTACTGTTGCTCTTACACTTTTAGAGACTTCCAGTTCTTAATCATTTCCAAAGACTCGTGGGTTGTGTCAAAACCGGATTTGTCATGTCGAGAACATGATTATGGTAGGCTTAGGATCTACCACATTCCAGACTCAACAGTGGTCAACAAGCATGGAAAGTTGTGTTTTGTGATCATCTATTGAAGGACCAGTAAATGTGAGACAAGTCATTAATCCTAAAACCATAGAATATATAGAGAAAGATGGTATAATAATTGGAAACATATCCATTTTTGTGCCAAGTCATGTCCAGTTTTGGACAAATTGGCAATTTGTACCAACTACTTCTACATATTATATGATTTTTATGGTTTTATGATTAATGACTTGTCTCTCATTTTTGGACGGCAATGAAAACATCTCCTCAATGAACATGATAATGAACTCCAATTTGGAATTTGGGAGTGCATCTTTCTACTGATGCCAAATGTATCGTCTTTGCTTCTTATCCTGTGAAACCCCAACTTAAGCCATACCCATTTCCAGTTCCATATACTTTAGAACTACAAAGCACTTGATGAGGTCTTTCAGGGAAGATTTGTTGAACGAGGGCTTTGAACAAACTGGCTTGCTCGGTGTTGCGGGCGAGGAGGACGGGGAAGACGAGGATGTCCTGGCCGAGCGATTGGGATGCTTTAGCTCTACTCCAAAAGCTTGAGCGACTGTGATCCTTGCACCGATGATTTACCCGATTTGAGGAAACAAAGACGTATGCCGGCTTCTATATTGTTGGTGCAGTGCGTTTGCGGATGGTTTGCGTTCTCTTGGGTTGTATGGATCAAGTGTCTGTCGACTTTCCACTGGGTACAACTACAAGGACCTTTCGATGGAAGTGTCGATTTTCTATTTACTGACTGGAGATTACTCGAGAACTTGATAGATGAGATTTCTAAAGTGCATGCGAAGTAAGCAGTGCTCATGTTACTTAACTACTCTTTGGACAAGATCCTCAGTTTTAGAGAACAAGGTGGGGCGGAGTCTACTGCAATTTGAGAACGAGGTCAGCCTTGTATGTTCCAAGTTCATGGAAAAAAGGCAGGAGCATCGACTCGATGTGGTCTCGCAACTGGAAATGGTTATGTTCATCGTCATTTTGCTGCACCAACGTTGTTCCATCATCTGTGTCTTTTCAACTGAGCGTGCAAGCTGCAGGTCCGACTTGTTATCCAGTTTCCATTGTGTCCTTGTGTGATTTATCTTGAGCATACTGCCTATATGTAGTAGTGCTAGGTATGTGCTGTCATCAGCAAATTATAACTGGCAGATCATTCTTATCTCTTAGATTTGAGCGCGCATATAGTCCGGTAAGCATACAATCTCTTATCAAAATGGAGACCCCTTGTTTTAAAGCAATTTAGAGATGAGGGTGCAGCTATCTTCTCTGAAAGCTTTGAGTTATTTGAACATGCTGAACATGTTTTGCTGAAGTAGAACTCAGTGGACAAATTGCAACCGGATTGTCTTGGCAATTAGAATTGAACTTTCATTGCATTGTATCTACCTCTAGAATGCTGCACTTTTTGAGTAGACATTAAGTTCTCTTGGTAAAAAAAAATATATATATTGATTTGCCCAAGTACTGCACCCTTGATATATTGGATATGTTTGCTGAGATAGAACCATTAGATAAATTGCAACTGGGTTGTATTGGCAATTTGAATTAAACTTTCATGACAATGTATCATTCTCTAGAATGATGCACTGTTTAGTAAATATTATGTTTGAATGGCACATGTACTATCTCAATGTGATTATTACCATAAAGTGTAATCATTAAAAAATATATTTTCAATGGACAAATGTCTGAATCTTTGTATAGTGAAAAATATAATTTTTTAAAATCACATTGAAGACAATAGTAACTTTTTATTTGTTTATTTATGGGGTTGGCGTGGCGCTAGATTGATGTAAGGTTCAAAATCATACATCACTGTTGCCTTTACGCTTTTGGAGACTTCCAGCTTTTAATATTTTACAAAAGAATTGTGGGCTGAGCGAAAGACGAAATTTGTCTTGTCGAACCATGATTATGTTTTGGTCAGGATCTACCACATTCCAGAAGTGGGGTTAGGCACATCGAGGGCTGTGTATTATACTATTTTATTGAGTACCAATAAAGGGTTGACAAGTCATCAATCATAAAATCATAAATTATATAGAAGCAGTAAGTACATAGAGATAAGGGGAGCACCTTTTCGTCCTTATCCCAAGTATATTTCCCAATAGCTTAATCACCATTTTCTGTGTCATTTTGAAGAGTTTAAGAATTTTATTTCGTTTTGACTTATGTCATCTCATTTGTACTTGTCCTAAAAAAAAACGAACTGCTCTCGCTATGGCATACTCGTCAAAAGTTCTTGCTAGATCTATTTTGATCAAAGTAACATTATTAAGGATCGTTTTGTTGATTTCCTTTCAATTCATTTACTTGTTGACAATTACAAATTTTTATTTATAGCACTCCAATAAAATGACACCAGTATGAGAATTTTGTCATCTGAGAAGTGCATGAGTGCAACATCAAAGTGGTTACATGAGAAAGATTATATTTGAAGTTTATAATAAAGGTCCGGGATAAGGGTAACTAGTGGAGCTATTAGGAAGAAGATTAGAAGCTCAAAGCAAGATTTATTTAAGTCAAAACCAAGGAAATGGGTGGACTAAACCCAATAAAAGCCCATCAAAGTCCAATACAAGTCCAGAAAATGACACTCCATAACAATTTACAAGCCCGCTGAAACTATAGCAAACGAAATCATGCTATAGCAACTGACAAAATTTTACCCACGAGCTAGCCCCTAGCTACCAAGACATTATGCTTAATAAAATGAAGTAGAACTCATTTAAATTATAGCTTTATATCCAAACACCATGCTTCATATGATGCAGAATTTCAACATGAAAAGAACACTTAAACATTGATATCATATGTGAAACTCGTTAATAAAAGACACAATCAGAGAATTTGCCCGATTTGAAGTGACTAGAGGACTAAGGTAATGGCTCAACTCGACTCGATTTTGTCGCTTGAATCCACATAATCAGACGAGGACTGCTCCTCTCTCGACGGCCTCACGTGCATCGCAGGCGTATCATCGAATTTCTCCCCCAATTAGAGGGAGAAATAAGCGAAACCCCCATCGCAAATCCTCTTGTTTTCTTGTTTCTCCTCTCTCTTCAGAGCAGAGAGATTTTTCTTTGAGTTGAAGAAAAGGCGGGGTTTGCTTTAAGAACCGGGCTTTGACCGAACTCGATTGGCGAGAGCCCGAAGTAACTGACTTCAACGCACGAAACTGGCGCCCAGTGCAAGATTAACCCAACATCAGCGACAACTTGAAGTAGTCAAGAAGCCAAGCACTAATTCGTTTTCAATGGGTAATAAATAATCTGACTTTTCTCCGTAATTTTAGATTGGACAATGAAGAAGCTATGGGCAAGATTGCCGTATGCTAACACATGAAGTGTCGGTGAGATTAATAGACCGTTTGATGTTTCGTTTTCCAGTGCCGACAGTGATGGGTCTAGGTTGTGATTTGCATAAGTACACTGCACAAGCACTCCATGAGGTTCACTCAAAAGTTTGTCGAACCGGAGGGGGACAGGAAATTGAGATTGTATTTAAGGCCGAGAGGGAAGAGAAGACTAGTGCACAATGGGATGGTTCACATGGAACGGATCGAGTTTGGCTCGTTCATTTTTGGATCGGTTAGAACCATTGGAATCTCAATATCTCTTGGTGATTTTCTCGGAGGGTCGATGTTCACTAGACCTTGTCATTACATGTCGGAGTTCAAAAAATCATGTTTAGCAACAGCTAGGTTTACGCAATCACTGCTACAAGTTCTTAGTCCAAAAGCCTCATTCAAGACCCTTGCCTCAGTTAATATTTCAAAACCCTAATCACGAACAAAATGGCACTCGAGACTAATCACAGCATTGATTTGGGCTTGAAACCCGATTGACGAGAACAATTAGGGTTTCAAGCCTTACCGCTGCCACAGTTGAAGTATTGATAATGCACCTATTGCGGATTGCACTCCCATAGGGATATTTACCAAAAAAGTCATACGGAAGCTCATTTGGTTCTGTCTTTCAATTTGTCTAGTTTAGTGATAAACGTTTTGACAATTTCTAATTCTGCAATGTTAACTTATATCTGTTTCTTTTATGGTCATTAATGTTTTCTGCCTAATCCTAATCAAGTGCCACCAAAAGTTGTTATTTAGTAGGTTTTCAAGGCTCAACCCAAATTTATTCCGATTTTGACGAAGTCGGCAATTGCCGTTTGAGCAATTTTGACGGTTTTAATAACCTTCGTTATCCAAGAGCGGTGGGTAAAGGTCAGCAGAAATTCAATACCTCCATTTGATGAGCTCGCTAAGGTCGCTAAGAGAAAATGCAGATCCAAACATGTTAATTTATTCGGTCAAACTTCCGCTTGCTAAAAAAATTGTAATCTTTTTTTTTTTTGTTTAAGAGATAACTATTCTCCAGAGAAACTGTTTTCCAATTTGTTGTTACTTGGACGGCAGAAAACTAATCGATTTATGGAAAACATATTATACATATTATATGGATTGAAAACAATAAGCTTAAAGAGAGGGAAAACGACTTCTACTTCTAATAAGAAAGAAATGACTTTCCTTGAACCACCAAACAAATGATGAGCAATTATTCTCCTTGAAAATGATTTCTACGAAAAATATATTCCTCTATCACGAAATTTTCAATGAACAAACGCACCATTAAATCAATAAGCTAAGTTTTGATTAAGATATATTAACAGCTCCACACCATTTGCCTGTTTCAATGTGGTATTCATTTCCCCTCAAACATTTACACGCGCATCTTAACCAATTTCTTTCATGTGTGCAAACCGTCCATGTCAAGCTCGTTCTCTCTAACCATTGAGGTTTGCCTTAGAGGACCGGAAGTGGGGGATTTGAATCATCACCTCTTCATGGAGGTTGGGGTGGGGACGATTTAGTTTAAGGTGTGGATTTCAATACTTGCACCTTATAAGGAGGTATGGAAAAAGTTTGAGAGTGAAAGTTAGAGTAGGAGTATATTAAAACCGACCAAAAAAAAAATTGATTGTTCTTTGTTGACTAAAGGATCTTTATGCACCAACACTATGCCATGACAAATCGGCGAGTCGTGGGCATTTTTGTTATGCGTCTTATTCTTTTCGTACACTACAAAAGCTCGAGTCCTTTCATGAGTTTTGTGTGCCTACCTATATTCTTGACTTTAAAGATGCGCTTCGATACCAATCTCGTCACTCAAGTCGTTTCGTGAGTTTTGTGTGCCTAACTATATTCTTGACTTTAAAGATGCGCTTCAATACTAATCTCATCACTTGACCTAGCAGATAAAGTGAAATTATAAACATATACGAGAATCGATATGATCAAGAACTGAAGTCATGACTCTTCCGCTCTCTAGATAAAACAAATAGGATGATATAAAGAATGAGAAATCACAATTTGTCAAAAAGAACAGATAAAAACATAAGCATAAATTTGTCCTATTAAAAAATAAGGATATGTTCTTTGCAAGTCCTAAAACTTGTCATATAAGTGTAATTGAGTATTAAAATTAAAAAAAAAAACCAATCAAGTCATAAAATTTATCAAATTGATTTAATCGAGTCTTTCCATTAATTTCATCTAATCTGGATAACAGAAAACATTGACTCGGCTTAACAAGCAAGATAAGCCCGAAACAATGTCGTTTCGGTCCAAATTTGATTTTTAATAATAATATTAATCAAATTAATAAATGGTTGTAAAGGTAGCAAACAACGGGCCCTCACCGGCATTGCCCCCACCATCACCGAGAAGGGCTAGTGATGGTGAGGCGAGGGTCAACCTAGCCAAAGCCAACAACAATCAGGGTCACAAAATCTACTACAAATTCTTAGGCCCTGTTTGGTTGGACTTTCCCAAGGGCTTTCGGGCCCGAAAGCCCCTTGGGGAAAAATTTTTGTGTTTGGCAATTATTTTTAAATGCTACTTGGCCAAATATCGCATTCCAAATCTTTGAAAGCCCAATCTTTGGGTAGGACCAGCTTTGGGCATTGGGCATTTCAGAAATGCCGGTTCACTGTTCATAATCCACTGTTCATCTTCTTCCCCCTTTCTTCTTCGTTCGTCTTCGTCTTCGTCTTCGTCTTCCTTGCCGGCTGAGAGTGCGGCTTCTCCGTAGCCGCCACCGCCGCGTGGGGTCCGCGTCCCCGGTGACCACCGCCCAGGGTGGCGAGACTCGCGGGTGGCTCGAGGTCGCGCGGACCTCGGCCGGCGTCGCTCGGGTCTCCGCGACCAGGCGACGCCGCCGAGGTCGGGCGACCTCGGCGGCGTCGCTTGGTCTCGCGCGAGCCAGCGACCGGCGACGCCGCCCGAGGTCGCGCGGACCTCGGTCGGCGTCGCCTAGTCTCGCGCGACCGGCGACACCGCCGAGGTCGGGCGACCTCGGCCGTCGTCGCCTAGTCTCGCGACCGGCGACGCCGCTCGAGGTCGGGCGACCTCGGCCGTCGTCGCCTAGTCTCGCGACCAGCGACGCCGCCGAGGTCGGGCTACCTCGGCCGGGCGTCGCTCGGGTCTCACGCGAGCGTGCGACCAGCGAGGCCGGATCTAGCCTCCGCGACCTCCGGCGGCCGGATCTCGGTGGTCCGGCGACGGCCAGACTGGGTATTTATCCGCGGTGGTGGTACGGGGTTGGCCGGCGGTTGGCCGGCCGCCGAATTTGATTTCAAAATTTAAAGAAAATAAAAAATACCAAAAGCTAATTACAAATGCAAAGTTTACCAAACGGCATTTACGCTAAGTTGCATTTCAATGCTAAAATTTACCAAACGGTCTAACATTTCCGAAAGCCCTTTCTCTCAAAGATATTTGCATTCTCCAAATGGCATTTCCCAAAGCCGAACCAAACGGGCCCTTAGTCCAAAAGCCTCATATGAGACCCTCGCTTAGGTTAATATTTCAAAACCCTAATCACACACAAAATGACAATTGGAAACTCTAGTTCCATGGTGATTAACATTCGAGACCTAAATTGCAGTGTTGAATTGGGCTTAAAACCCAACCGACAAGAACAATTAAGGTTTCAAGCCTTATCCCTGCCACGATTAAGTTTTTGATTAGACACAGCTGCGAATTGTACTCCCGCGGGGATATTTACCCGAAGAGTCCTTAGTATATCGCATGGATTTAAACTTCAATTTAACAATTTAATTATTTTAAATCTTTTGATGATTTGCTAATTTTATTCTAGTAGCCACATAGGACGGCAGATATTCATGTCACTTAGTTATGTTTAAAATTAGCTAGAAAGACTATTTTAGCAAATCGTTAAAATATTTAAGAGTAAATTGGTCAAATTGAAAAATTGAGATTGACTTATCCGTACAATAAATTTAGAACTTTTTTAAGTTTTGGCTCTAGATTTAATGTCACTACTATACTAGTGATCAAGGTCAAGTTAACATTTTTTCTGGTTAATATTACGAAAAACTCTAAATTGGTACACTTTGGACAAATTTAACCCAAACTAATTTTTTGATAATCAAAAATCTAGAATTGGTATACTTGTGCTAAATTTGTCATCCGTTAGTTTTCGTTAAGTTACCATCAAATTGCTTAATTGGATGATACATGGGAGTTGAAGTATATACTAGTTTGGAGTTTTACTCTCGATTTATTAGAAGCATACTAATTTGTGATGTTTTGTGACATTAATCTAATCTAATAGAAACTAAATAAATTTGTCAAATGAGTATCGATTTGAGCTTTTTTGCGGTTAAAAAATTAGTTTGAGATAAATTTGTTATGATATACAGAGTTTTTTAGAGAGTGTATTGATTTGGAGTTTTTGTGGTAAAAACTTTTAATTTATTTATTTATAAATCTTTCCTTAATTTCAAAACAGTGTATTGATTTGGAGTATTTTGTCAGCTGCCGAATCCAAACCAACTGCCACCCATGGTTATCAATTAGAAGGTTCTCAGGACTCAAAGCCCAAACGAGTCCATAGTTTCTCCCGGGCCACACGTCCAATTTTGGCCTAAGTCAACGATTGCCGTCCGAGCAATTTTGACGGTTTTAATAACCTTCGTCATCGAAGAGCGGTGGGTCGACGTCAGCACAAATTCAACACCTTTATTTTGGAAAGGCCGCTAGGAGAAAACCCGGACCTAAGCCCGAATCTGTTAACTTTTATTAGTTAGATAGATCCCCGTTTATTAAAAATTTAGGATCAATTTGTTTGAGATAAAACTATTTTTAGAAAAAAAAAATGGAAAATCAACCGATCTATGAAAAGTATATTTCATATATCAAAAATGGCAAGCTTAGATAAAGTAAAATGACTTTCCTTTCTAGCAAGAGTCAACCACTAAACAAATGACAAGGAAAATATTTTCTTTTATCATGAATTTTTCGGTGAAACCAACGCACCCTTAAATCCATTAGCTACATTCCAATTAAGATATATTAGCAATTTCACATTACTCAAGCGTTCCAATGCGGTACTCCTTTTGCTTCACATCTTTACACATGCATTGTAATCAATTTCTTCCCTGCGTGCGAACTGCCCAGCTTAGGCCGGTTCTCTTTTGGACTCGAATATCTTTATGCACCAACACTACCCTGCGACGAATTGGCAACTTGCGGCTCTTTTGTTATGCATCTCATCATTATTATTTTTTTTTGGTAAGGGCATTCCTTCGCGACATCTGCCGATCTCATTATTTTCGTACACTACAAAAGCTTGAGTCATTTCCTAATTTCCGTGAGCCTAGCTATATTGAAAGATGCGCTTTGACACAAATCTCATCTCTCGGCCCAGTAGATAACACGAAATTATAGACATATACGACAATTGATATGATCAAGAACTGAATTCATAACATTTCTCTCACAGATAGAACGAATGGGATGATTAAAAGAATAACAAATCACAATCCATCAAAGAGAACAAAACAAAAAATAAGTACAATTTCGTCCTACTAAAAAAAATATATATAAAAATCCCCCATCTTAGAAAAGGGACAAAAGAGGAAAGACAAAAGTACAAGATATATATATAATAAATGGGAAAATGACATGCGATATGATCCTGAACTTTAATTTGTTTAATATAATTTTTAAATTCTTAGTACGTATTTAATTTAATCTCTGAATTATATGAAAATATTCAATATCATCCATGATATTGAATTAATTAAATGATTACATTGAATATTTTCATATAGTTGAGGACTACATTGAATATATATAAAAAATCTAATAGTCACATCGAACAAACTAAAAATTCAGAGAGCACATTGCACATTTAGCTAAAGTTAAAGGACTATTTGCATTATTATTTAATTGTATATATAAGCAAATAGGGGTATGCAAAATAGATCGGCCGAATTAAGAACTGCTTGGATCAGACCAAACCAATTGATTGGTTAGGTTCTCTATTCCAATGGGGAATCAGACCGGACCAACCAATTATGTATACTTTTTCTTAAATTTTCTTTAAAAAATAAAAGTGACCGTTTTTTTAAAATAATTTCTTTATAACAATGTCATCAAGTAGTTGGAATAAAAATGACTAGTTCCATTCGATCGGACCGGAACAGGACCGAACTGGTGACCCGGTTCAGTTCCCATATATAGGAGCAACCGGTTCTCCCAATCGGGGTCCCGGTCCCACTTTGGAATCAGAATGGATCGGACCGGACACCAATGAAACGCAGAAAGTCCAGGGGCAATTCCGTCAAAGAGAGAAACGAACGAAAAAACGACGCCTCAACGTACACATTTATCGCCCCCCTCTAAACCCAAACCCAAACCCAAATTAGCTCACGTCATCATCCCCTTCTCTCTCTCTCTCTCTCTCTCTCTCTTCTGCACTCCTTGAAACCTTCATCTCCAAGCTCTCTCTCTCTCTCTCTCTTCTCTCTCTCCACTTTCCTCAACTCCAAAAGCGCTCCCAATCCGCCGCTCGCCTTCGCCCCTCCCCATTTCCCCGCGCAGATCCCCGCCCCCACAATGCCGCCGCCGCCGCCGCGCTCCGCCTCGGCCCCCTGATCGGAGTTGACCCGACCCGGCGCCCCGCACCGACCCGACCTCCTCCTCGTTCTCCCTTCCCTTCCCTTTCCTTCCTTCCCTTCCTCCCTCCTCCAGCAGCGGCAATGGGAGCGGCGCCCTCGACGCCGCGGGACGCCGCCGCCGCCCGGCCGCAGGAGGCCGCGGAGTACCTGATCGGGACGTTCGTCGGCGAGAAGTCGTTCCCGCTGGGCTCCGACTTCTGGCAGAAGCTCCTGGAGCTCCCGCTCGACCTCCGGTGGCCCGCCCCGCGCGTCGATCAGGCCTGCGAGCTTTTAGGTGAGTAGGTGCCGTGTCGGCGACGACGGTTGAGCTGTCGGTGGCCGATCCGCGTCGTTTTGCGGAACGGTCGTTTTTCGGTTGTTGCTTAATCGGGGAAAGCGGGAGAGGCGATTGCGCGGTGTTCTCGTCGCGATTCCGTTCTCGTTTAGCGAACGGCGGTTAAGTTCTTGCCGTGGCTTTCGGTAATCGAGCGTCGCGCGGTTTTGAATCGTCGATGCCGTGCGTGATTCTTGCTATCTAGATTTCTTGCGACCCGTGCGCTCTGCACGCGGTCGTCGTGCTGATTCGCGATTACGAGATTCTTCCGCTGGCTATGGATTTGGTGAATGAATTGCATGCTATGTGAATTCCCCTTTTAGCTTCATGGACATAGATACGACCTTGGCTGTCAACTTGGTCGTTGGATTTCTGTGCTTTGAATTATCCATTAGTAAGACTTCGTGGGATGTTCTTCTCAAGAGATGACAAAGAAGTAGTTAAGGAAGAAAGCAGCTGCAACGTGTGGCGCAATAGGAACTTGCGAGCCGCATGAATAACATTTTTTTATTTTTTCATTTTTATTTTTTTTTTGTCTCGATACTCGAAGTTGCAGTGATGAGGCACCTGGTACAGTTTCACCTGTGCTGCGCTCTTGTTCTCGTTCCGAGTTCTACTTCTTTGTTGTTTGTACTGGCCCATCAAGGGCGTGATGATGTTCTCCCTATAAGCTTTGGCATTTGACCCTGTGCATTGTGCTTTCTCCCTGTCTTCTTTATTCGTGCAGCACAAAACAATTGCTATACCAGGCATCTGGCGAAGATTTTGATTCATCTGGCGTGGTGTTTGCAAGAGTGTACATCCGCTTCTGGAATAACGTCCTCAGTTTCTCTAAAGGCCGCTAATGCACTGTTCATTTCATCGGTTTTCTTGAAACACGTGATTGAAAATGCTAAGAGTGACAATCTTGGAGAGCTTTGTCTATCACTTGATGAAAGTGAACCTATTCCATCGCAGTTTACCAGAGGTATAAATTCTGAGCTTTTATGACATTTCTTCCTGTACAGTGGGTTCTCTAGAAATGATAGTTCTATGTTTGGTCTTGTATGCACTGTCTACTGAGGGCTTTTTGAAGGTTTTGGATTGTCTAATCCTTGTCTAAGTAGTCAAGCACTTCTTTGGAGTTTCTTTGAGGTTGGATTTTAGATGGGTGGTGCTTGTTGTATCTCTCTTTTGAATGTCTACATATGATGTTTGGGTTATTGGGAATCTCCAAATTCAAAGAAATCTGACTTGGTCCGTAATTCCTTTTAAGTTCACATTTTAACATTCCAGAACAGGGGGCTAATCTTTGTGTAAATCCAGATTCAATTCAAGTTGTCATGAGGCCTACTTACCTGACTTTCTATATTGGTGCAGTTTCAGTGATATTCACCTTAATAGATTTATTGCTTTTTCTCCACCTTGTTTGATAATAGTGATTTTGGTTGCTGCTTTTCAATCGTTAGAGAAGTGAATAAACTATCTGGGTTCTTTGCAGATCAAAACATAGAAAGTCTTGTCATGCACAGTGTGCTCAGTTTCATTGGCACAGTGGATGTAAGGTATGTATGTGTAAACTGTAATCATTCATGTCTTTTTTTGCCACTACTGTTGCTGCTTTTTTTTTTCCTTTTTGGGTCATCGACTTGTCGTCATCTTACTCTGTATTTATGTCACAGTCCCAGCACATACCTCCTACACCAGGAGCTGCTAAGGTTCATGCTGGTTGCAATGTCAACTCAACTTCTTGCTGGACCATCTCCAGGACCAAAAGATGCAAACCCTTTCCTTGACGCAGCAATGACTCAGGTTAGTAAATATTGCATAGGTCAATTGTCTGCATTCTTCATATCACAAACATCTTCATTTTTCCATTTGCAGGAAAGTTCTTTAGTTTCATCGGTGGTCCAAAGACTGCTCCTCAACTACATGATATGGCCACGTGCTCCCTTTGGGGGAGCATCTAATCCAACATCTGATGATAGTGAGGCTGGCGTTCTTCAGAGGGTCGGCTCTGCAGCTGGTATAGTTGTTTGGCCTTGCTAATTCATTAATTTAATCTTTGTTTTATTCGATACATATCCCTCTTATGCTCACTAAGTGCTTATTTGTTTATATAATTTTCATCCTATGTGGTGTGTTTTAACATTTTCTCTTTTAAGTGGCTAATTTTCTCTTCAAAACATGTGTTCCCCTTGATTGTCTCTTGTTCTTGCTAGTCTAGTCATAATACAACAAGTAGGCATTTTCCCTCCAAACGATGTTAGTAATCTGGTTGCTTTGGCATCATTGTGCTCTGACTATTATCCTTTTGATGTTCATGATTTTAATTTCCTCTTCTATGACTTATGACCATTATATGGAATTTCTCTCAAGAAGTCACTGCAGATACCGTGTGATATATTTATGCAGCTAGGGGACTAGGACACAATGCAGCACTGCCGTTTTTACCAATTTCCATAGAATATTGGACTGCTCCTGAATCTTAGAATTTAGGCACCTGCTTTTTTTATCTGTTGGTTTGTACTTTCAGTGTGTCATCTGTACTTATTGTGAATGAGATCTCTGTTCATCTAAAGGAGGAGAAATGGGCCATCTGGTTGTAGTTTCCTAGAAAGTGAACAAGCGACCTAATTGACAATGGTAAACCAGCAGACAGATTGGAAATGCTATGGAATGTGTGCATGGGTCGATCCCACCATGAACGTGTCTATCAAACTTTCATTATACGTTTCCACATGGGTCATAGACTGTAAGTTTTGTGATATTATCAAAACAAGCTACACTCTAGGTGTCTGATATGTCACTGTATGTCTAAAAAACCGTTTGTGGAGGAATGCTTTGCCTCAGCTGGTTGAGCATAACATTTACTTGAACTTTATGATGCTAAGTGTCCGGGTATATCTGCCTTTGTTGACTCTGTGTACTGCTTATTTGAGCTAAAATTTCTAGTGTTGATTTATGTCTTTATCACATAATTTTGTGAAAGTCAGGTTTTTGCGATTTCTGCAATATGATTATTGTGAAGGTGATTTTCTTCCTGTTATACAAGTGAGAACCACTTAATGAATCTTTTATTCTCTATTTGCAGCAAACATTGTCCTGTTTCCATTTAGCTATTTGGTCCCTTCAAGGGATGAGGTACCAAGAAGCCCTTTGGCAGAATGTAGTCTCCTTGTGCTGCTTGTTCTCATCCATTACCGTAAATGCCTTCTGGTTGATGAGTCCATAACAGACAGAAGCGATGACAGTGCCACTACTGATACTTTGTCAAAGGAAAATACATATTTATGCGACAACCATTATTGCAAGGCCTTAGAAAATGCAAGAGATGTGGAATGTAATTGTACTCCCCTTTTGTACTTTATGCTAGTTATGTATCTATCTTGGTGGTGAAGTAAACCTTTTCTTGCAGTTGATCGCTCAGTGGATGTTGAGGGAAATGCATTCAATGGTCCGCTCTTGAGGATTCCATTTGCTTCTCTGTTTGACACTCTTGGGACGTGAGTAAATTGATGTTCTTCTTTCTTCACATAATTTTACCCTTGTGCATTAGATGCTCTTATTATTTGGAAACTTGCTTTGCTACAATATTTTAAACCCATTATCAGGCTGGGAGTTTTCAGTTTTTGGGAAGTAAAACTGGCTAGTTATTCTGAAGATACTGATTGAATTTGTTTTGTGTGATGGTATGCTTTCTTTGGTCAACAAAAATGTTGAGCCTGTTCTGTTCCCAACATGATTAACCTAGTTTATGAGTAGATCAAATTGTGCGATGAGTTCTGGCATCTGGATACTGTGAAGATTCTGTCATTCTTTTCACTTGATGGGTACTCATAGTGGACGAGGGGTTAAGAGCTGTATTTTGCTTTGCACTTCTTTGATATTTATCAGTTGTTATTCCAGCTCTAAGTTTAAGATTTTGGAAGCATGTCCTTCTGTCAGATCTTCTTTAGAAACACAATAAGTAAGGTTTCACTTATGAGGATAATTGTTCCGGTTTGGTCCTCAGCCATGCTGGAGAGAAAATCAAAAATACTTTTGTTGATCATCATGGTTTGGAATCCCATGGTGTTTTCATTTTTATTTTATTTTGGGGGCCTCGGAATTTTTTTTTTCTTTTGGGGGTGTTTAATTAATATTATTGTAGTCTCCGACTGCATGATGCAAACGGTTCCTGATGAATTTATGTTAAAATATATGGGTAGTACTGCAAGCAAATAGCTTCTGCTCTTACGGGGTTGAAGAGTGAAGATAATCTCATAGTTAAAGAAGATGAAAGGAGAGGTAATGGCACTGGTCTCCTGAAGTTGACTACCAGTTTTATCTTCTCTTAGCATATAAAATCTTTACCTTTCGCAGTTACTTCTGTCTCACTAACTTTGAGTTCCATCATATTGGTCTTGCTTTCTTCTTGATTAGAGTGGTCCGTAAGGTTGTCCTGAATTTAAAAAGCAATATACTTAGGTGGCTTTCTGTTAGTTCGTTTGTGTGGGATAAAACTTAAAATTCTAGGTTCTCCGTATCTCTTTGCCCCCACTCCCCTTCCATGAAAAGTCAAAATTTAAGTAAAAAAATTCCATGTGCCCGTCATTTTCCTTCTAGTATCTTAGGGAAACCTTTTTTGGGCCTCTGCAGGTGCTTGGCTGATGAGACTGCTGTTCTCTTGCTATACTCACTGGTTCAAGGGAATTCTGGCTTTCTGGAATATGTTTTGGTGCGAACTGATATTGATACACTGGTAAGAACAGTAGTTTGATGATCCTTGTAAGAATAATGTTATATTTGTGTTTGAGAGGACATCAGAAGTAGCATGGAAGACTCTTTTGAGAATATTGCAGTGTGTCGTGTATCTGGATTTAGTTAGTTGTGTTCTTGAAAAGTGTTCTGATTTGGTGATAGTAGAGGGCACACGCATTGTTTTGTGTGAGTTTTGCTTTGGACAGTTATTTTTGTAGTCTACCTAGAGATTAGAAACGTTTTAAAGACCTATATGAGCATATATTTGGCATATTATTTTTTCTCCGATTTGTGAGAGTTTCAGCTGTCTTATATGATTATTGGACTGTGGTTGAATAACAGTTGATGCCCATCCTGGAGACATTATATAATGCTTCAAGGAGGAGCTCCAATCATATCTACATGCTTCTGATCATACTCCTCATACTTAGTCAGGACTCTTCTTTTAATGCCAGCATTCACAAACTGGTAAGTTGTGCTTTTATTGTCTAAGAATTAGCTCAATTGATCCTGTTATTTATGCAATTACAATTTTCCTGGGCAGATACTGCCAAGTGTTCCATGGTACCAGGAACGCCGCCTTCATCAGACATCTCTTGGTTCCTTAATGGTCATTATTCTCATAAGGACAGTGAAGTACAATCTATCAAAGCTACGGGTATGACTATCAATGGATCAGTTTCTGTTGTAATGAATGCTGTTTATCTTTCTGAAATGTATAGTACCCAGAGGTTATAGCAAACAGCTAGTGAACTAATCTTAATCCGAATTTTAAATGATTCATTAGGAAGCTTCAGCGATTCGTTTTTGCAATCCATCTTATGGTAAATCATCATGATGACTATTGGGGGTGGGCTTTCTTCTCATGATAATGTTTTCTTGAAAATCCTAATGTATGTATAGTATGAAGGTATGTTGATCTTCATGAGTGTCTTGCCCATGGTGAAGCTTTATTTCAAAATGGTGTAAATTAAATTGGAACAGATATGGTTCGATCTTCGTGGAGGGACTTGTTGCAAGTATTTCCTGAAAATTCCATTCTGCAACCATGTTGCCTACTGAATGAACCTGCTTAATAGCAGTCATGTATATGTATGTCTATTATTTTGTTGTATTATGAATAGTCTCTAGAGGATAGTGACTCCTATAGATATTTTGGACCAGTACATTTACCATGCAAGTTGGTTGCAGGATGTTTATTTGCATACAAACTGCCTAGCTACATTGGCAAACATGGCTCCTCATTGTCATCGATTGAGTGCATATGCATCGGAGCGTCTGATCAGCCTTTTTGATATGCTCTCAAGAAAGTACAGTTACCTGTTCCATTGTTTTTGTTAAGGTCTCAATTTTCCAGTTCTAGATCATTTATCGTATCAAGATTTAGACTTGCATTGTTTTGCTGGATATAGGTATAATAAATTGGCAGAACAACGAGATGGGAAGATTCACACAAATAAAGGCAGCTCCCAAGAAGACGAAGGCCTTGCTGAAGACATGGTACAATTGCAGTAGTTACAGATTGTTTCTGATTTATCTGTTATTACACTCTCTGGTACCTTTTGATCATTCCCTTCCTTTTATATCCCTGCTTCTAAGATGAGTTGGATGTCATTGCAGTCAACGGAGTTCTATATATATACTGACTTTTTAAGGATTGTCCTTGAAATCTTAAATGAGATTTTGACATATGCGCTGCCTCGGAATCCTGAGGTGAGGCCAGTAGCAATATTTTTTATATGATGCAGCACCTTACCTTTCATATCCTTTCTCTAATCAATGACTCATAACTCGCGGTCACTGGTCTTTGGCAGGTTGTATATGCAATAATGCACAGGCAGGAAGTCTTTCAGCCATTTAAGAATCATCCCCGGTTTAATGAGCTTCTTGAAAATATTTACACAGTATGCTTCAAAGCATCCCTAGCTAACAACTTTTGTGCAATGGCATTCATGCTTTCATTATGTTTTTTCTGTCTTTGACATGTACAATTGTTTTACAGGTATTAGATTTTTTCAATAGCCGTATGGATGCGCAGAGGGTGGATGGTGAATGGTCAGTGGAGAAAGTTCTTCAAGTAATTATTAATAATTGTCGATCTTGGCGTGGTGACGGGATGAAGGTATAATGTGCCATTTTCATGTTTGTTATAGTGATTTTTTGGATGCCATGTAGTGCACGTGGAGATTCCTATGAATGTCATATGACACAAGCGATATTATTTGACAGATGTTCACCCAATTACGCTTCACATATGAGCAAGAAAGTCAATCTGAGGAGTTTTTCATTCCCTATGTCTGGCGGCTAGTTCTACCTCGCTGGTAATAAAATACTATGTGCTGTTGCTTTAATTAGACTCTGCTGATTCTGGTTGCCGGCATGTTGTTAGTCACGTATAAAAAATGTCTAGTCAAGTATGCTGATTTTTCAGAGTTATCTTTTCGATATTCATCTCATTGTTTGATAATATTCTTCATCTTCCAGTTATGGCCAGTTGCTAATGTCATGCTGATTTTTCTTTTGTCAGTGGATTCAGTTTTGATCCCAGTGCAATCACTTTGTTTCCAGTGGATCTCTCTGGAGAAGTAAGTATTTGATATTTGGGAAATTCTTTACAGGAGTTGATTTTCATCGGTAACCTGAGTCTCGCTTTGGTTACTCAATTTGTGAAACAGTAAATATGACTCTAGTTTGGCGATAAGATACCTACGATGAACGCATTGAAGTTTTGGCGTTTGTAAGACTCACGATGATGTTGTATGAATTATTGCGGCTGTAAATTTTGGGACATAGCAAATACTTACAGGGATTTGTCCTTTCCTTTGACCGGTTACCATTCTTCTTTCTTGGGGGTGGAGGGATGCTGACTATTGTTTATCACTTGTCTGTTAGTATCATCTTTTCTTTCATGCATTCTATGGCAGTTCAAGCAGGAGCATAATGTGCTTAAAATATACAAGGATTGTCTAGATTATACTTGGTTCGAATGAGGCTCCACCAGGAAATACACATTGTAGCCAGTTAGGAAGGGGATGTGTATTTACATCTTCTCTGCCTGCATTTGCATTTGCAGAGAAGCTGACTTGATGCTTGTTTCTATTTTGAGATGCCAATAGGTGTTCCAACTCCGTTATCTTTTTCTGTTTCGCATAAATGATTTTTCATGCCTTAGGTTTCTTGCTGCTTCTTCATCGTCTAATTTCCCAATGCTGACATCTCTCTTTACTGCTGATGCTTTTGACTTTTAGCCACCGAGAGAAAGCAACGCGGAAGATGCTAACAAGCCCCAAGTTGGGGAGCTGAAGGCGAACGGGATTGATCTTGAACCCTAGTGGATTCCCTACTACAAGTACAGACCAAAACCACTGCTGATCGGCACAGATCTTTTAATCTTATAAATAGAGAATGTGTACATACAAGAGAAAATAGTTACCTGTATTCTTGTCATTCTTTTCTGTTCATATGTCTGGGATACTTGTAGAGCCGAGCTACCGTAGGGGTCATGAACAAGAGAGATATACACCTTATGTAATGAATAAGCATGGTCACCTGAATTCTAATTCATTGTATAATTTTCCATGGGGGAATATGATGATGTCCCTTATGTTTCTTCTGGGAAGGCCATTTTCTTGCTTTTAACCAAGAATCCAGTCCATAGCCTAGAACTCACTTGCAAAGGGAGAGATATCAAGGAACGCAACTTCGGGGATAAGGATACCAACTTGGTCACAAAGTGCCTTGAGTTCTGTTGCTCAAGTTATTGATTGAAAAATTACAGCACAAATGGTCGATTGAAAAGTTGTGATACTCAAACGAGCAGTGTAGATATAGTCATGTCACCTATTGTGTCATTTTCTTGATTTAGTGTTTACATGATTTTTTCAGTGTATGGTGCGAGGTAAATTCGGCTTGAAAAGTGCACTCGATGCGAGTGGTTCTCATGATCAAGAGTCTCCATCACGAGGGAATCTTCTCTTGGATTTATACCAACCCCCATTCGATGGAGATTCTCCATCTGAAGCCCACTTCTCGGTAGTTGGTGCGGAAACAATTGCCGAGAACGAGATTGAGGGTGGGGAAACTAGCATAATCAGAATGAGGAATTGTCCTAGCTTAGTCGACACGAAATATTCTGATGTCATGGTATGACTTTTTCAGCTGCAACTCAGTCCAAGACACCAGACGGTACAATGCCTTGTTATCTACGCGCAAGACTTCGAATTCTAGTTGCTTTGCATCAGGACATCGGCCGATACTTCCTGGAAATTCTAATCTTAGATGGAAGTTGGAAACGTTACGCCTAATTGCCATCGGATTGGCTGGCTTTAGTCCTTTGCATCAGCTACGCGTCCTAGTAATAGGGGTGAACGGTTTTAGGGTGGATAGGTTTTAGATATAGAACCCGAAATGGAATCTATCTTCCTAATTTTTGGAATCTAGAATCCATTCTGTACACTTTAGAATCGGAATTGGAATTGATCAGGTATGGTTGGTTCGATCCAGTTCTAGAATCTATCTTGAATTGATGCTCATTCCTATGAAGTATGTGCATCATGTCAAGGATGAACCTTTCAACAATAAAGTAAATGCCGTCCTTGACAATTCTCCTTTCCAGTTGTGATGTCGAGAGTTTGTCTTGTGAATTTTGAGCTAGAACACTTAAAAAAAAAAAACAGATGACTTACCTATGATGGTGCTGCACCTTGAGTAATCGAATGGATTTCACATATTATAACTGACCGGCCCGACCCGTTTGGCTGGATAAGGCTTATCTATCAAATGTGTGTTTTATGTTTCATTGATTTTCTTTTTTGTACGAGGGTGAGTGTTGATTTGATCATATTAGAGTGATTTTGGGTAGTATGTACAACGTAACTTTTTTTACCACTTCACTTTTTTTTTAATCTTATTTAATCATTCAAAATGTAAGATAAAATTCTAAATTCTGGAATAATGTTTTTTTATAGTTGAAACAAACTATATGCAGACTATTTGTTTTAAAGATGAGAAAAAGATTTGAGGTGGAGACTAAAATCGTTCACCAAAAGTAAGCACTTTTATACTTGCACTTGTATTATTAAAGATAGGGGCAAGAGTACACAAATCATTTATCGATTCCACCTTAGCTGCAAGTTTCCCCACTTGATTTTTCTCTTTTGGTCGGATTTCCAACCTAAAATTTTGTACCTTTTCATTTTCAAGTTTGCAAATTTTGCATTTTGAGAGTTAAAATTTCTACTTTTTGCTCTTTACTTTCGGCAATTCTCCTGACATTTGATTTTTATCCATTGCCATTGCAGTGAAACCCCAAACTTCGACAAATGGTGTTAAAATTTGATTACAGCATAATTTAATTTCAAATGTAGGATGCATAGAGTCTGATCTTAACACCTCTCATTTCAAACGATTTTTCTTTGGAATATCTACGTGACAGTTGAGCCACGAGGGGCTATAGAAGAGTAGCAATGAAGATAAGATTTTACTGAAATGATTGAAATAATTATGGCTTGGCTTAAACACCGAGCCAAGATGGAAATTATTAAAATGTGCCCCAAATTTGAGCTTTGGCCATTTTTGGGTGTGAACATATGCCCCTTTTAATTCTTTTAAACACTTAAAAATGGTATGAATGATTATCTCTTAAAATTGGCAAGACATGGAACCTTTTTATCTCTTAAAATGATCATCACCAATAGTAAATAGAAGGAATATTTTCAGGATGGATAACGTTATGTAGTGGATCACTTATCGATGTGAAGAAAGATTTCTTCCCTCTGAAAATTGGCAAGACATGGAACCTTTTTGTCTCGATCTAACCAAAATCTCATGGACTGCACTGGGGCTCTGGAGAAACCCACAGAATAGCTTTTTTTTCACAGGGAGGAAGAAGAAGAAGGTGGGGGGGGTTTCGAACTTCTGTCCAGTTCACGGCTCTAACTGCAAAAAGTCTTTTATATGCAAAAACTTGCGCATAGAGATTACGCAATGGACCACTCTAGGTCTCTAACACTCGACTTCCCTTTAAACCCTGTCATCCTGCAAAAGGGCCAGAGCTTTTACTAGGTCTGAGGCAGATCTCTACAAGATAGGGTTCGCACTAGGAACAACGAGTGCTGAAGAGATAACATGGCTTTCTTTTACTTCTTTTTGACACTCTTATTGAAGCTCTCATGTGATCACTATCATGCTACCGCCAAAAGGGTTTGCTCTCAGGGAATCAAGGTTGCTGAAAGCTGAGGAATATAGTGCAGTTTTACTGTGGTACACTCTTTAAGAGTTCTGCCGTGACTCTTGTTCATTGCTGTTCTTGTTCTAGGGTTCTTTTCTTTTTTTCTTTGGTTTCATGTGGTTAAATGCTTTTGTGCGTGAGGGTTCAACTTACAAGAAAGAGAGGGTACTGTGTGATAAGCATTTAATATCCACACTTGACAGCTTAAAAGCATTTGAGTCAACCAAGGAAACAGTTTCTACCACCCTAAGAGCTCCAATCAGTACGATAAGGAGGGAACCGCAACAATCATTAAAGAGTGCTGGCATTTCGGGTGTCATCATATTGCATCAGTTATACTGGTGTCCTTGTCAAAGCGTTCCAACAGGATTGTCTGCAACTTTTATTTTTCTTATCGACGAAACGTGTTAATTTATGCCAATTTTGAGTTTATCATGTTGAGTTAGATTTTTCTTTATATCACATTTGAGTTGTGCTATTATGCTGTGTTTGGAATTTTCATCATATCCAACTCAAATTGCTATTCTCTTTTTGTTATCCGCAACTTATTTGTCTCTCTCTCTATATTTTTTAAATTGGAGACTAAAATCAGTTTCATGAACTATGAATTTTTACTCTAATTTGAACGCCCCTTTTGCAGGTGGAATCATGAACACCAAGATGCTTTCAATCTCAATCAATTAAGTATGCCTTCCAAGGAAAGGATAGCTACTCATCTATACCTATCCATGTAGGCTTTAAAGCAACCAACTCGCCCCAAGATTCCTTAATTCTCCATTGCAACCCTACTCACGTGTCAGCTCACTCTGAAAAATCTTCCATATTTTACGGTTCGATACGGTAACCCCAACTTTTCTTTGGCCCTTAGAAATTGCTCGTTTGAATTCGGCCATATCTTGCATGGTCCGCACCAAATCTTAAGACAATTCCTAGGATATGTTAAAATCAGTTCCCTTTTGGGACCTTTTTGTGGGTCTAATTATACTGTGGAGCATGTCTAAATGCGTAGAAATTGGACCACTTGCGGATGTTTTAGTGTGTGACACTTTTCTAGGGTCAATAGTGTTACTTTTGAGGTGGCTTCTCATGCCTTGCCAATTTTGAATTTATGAAGGCATCCTCTAGGATAATCATCTTAAAAGATAATTATTTTCCTTGAAAAGATTATGAAGGATAGTCTTAAGATGAGGATTTGTACACGAAAATTGTTCAAAAAATCTTAAATTTACTGTATGGTGGCCAATTTAGTCTAAATGAATGCCAATTATGCTGTTGACGTAGCCTTGTATGGGACCAAAATTGGCCGAAATAACCATATTAAAAAATCATCAAAAGGTTTAAGACTAAAGTGGCCAAATTAAAATCTTATGACTATATTGGCCATTGTATATTAGGTTTAGGATTTTTTGAATCACTATCTTGTTTTATATCTAGGAATAACATTGCATGTAAGATTTGGTTTCATGGTCTTAGAGTTTGGACTTTAATTTGAATTTTGTCTATGACAATGCCACCCCCACTCATTTCCAAATGAACATGCGTTTTTAGAGTGAGGCTATAGCCACTAAATTTCCATATATACATATATTATACTAAGTACTATAATTGTTTCTTGATAAGAGGATCGACCCACTATATCAACTCAATCGAAAGGTATATTCAATTACAACTTTGCCTTATTGCAAAAGTTTTAACATGGTGATTTATATGCAGGGACCATGAGAGTAACAAGTATACAAAATCTTGAAGAAAATTTTCATATGCATGAACAATTCATCTAGAGTCTGATAAAACTTATTTCATTACCGTGATAACTTCGCAAGTAGCATAACATAATCTTGTCAATTTATCAAATATGAATGCTGAAAGTCATCCCAAACTAGGTCGATCTCTACATTTAAAACGATCTTATTTACCATAAAATCTTAGTCATTGAGTAATGCTAGAAATACTAGAAAATCTTCCTATAAGTCTCTTGCTAAATGATGTGGCAGTAAAAGCTACTAGTGGGCCTTTTCAATATATCATTGCCTATGAACTCTTGAGAAAATAAAAAGTAGGAGAAAAAAGAATTATATAAATTGCATTATTTACTAAAGTTTGTATCGTGGTTAGTGAGATAGCTTTATTTGCGCTGTTTCTTTTATTTTTTCACCCATTTTTGTGAATATGGTGATTGTGTGGAACCATACCCGGTAAATATATATTGAAGAAAATTTTCACATGCATGAAAGATTATGTCAAGAATAAAGTTGATGCCATTAATGTGATAACTTTTCGATTAGCATGATATAATCTTTAAATATATTAATATTGGATATTGAAAGTTCCTCCTAACTAGATCGATAGTGTGACATTTTCTGTAATATGAAATTTAAAAAAAAATTAAAAGTACGAAAAAATAGTATATTTAATCTGTGGATCATTATGACTAGAAAATTTTTGTACAAATGACTTATTTGGAAATTCAGTTAATCATAGTGATAGAATTTCTTTCACTTGATATCAAATCATTGTACCTTTTTTTTCTATATTATATAGGATTATTATTAGGTTCATTGTCAATGTAGAATTTTTTATTTATTTATAATTGGATGAGTGATGTGTGTTTTCTTTTTCAGAACATACATTTAAGAAATAATCCACAACATAATCCAACAATTTGAAATTCACTGCAAAAAGCCTTAGACAGAGGTGACATATTTTTGCAGTCCTTACCAACTGTGATAAAACATTATTCTTGTCGCCTTAAATTGCAGTCAATGGCGACAAAACTTACTTTTCGTTGCCTAGGCACAATCAAAAGTAAATTAAGAAAATGATTTCTGTCGCCTTACGATAAACTAGAGGTGGCAAATTCTTAGATTTGTCATGTTAGGGTCAACCAAAGGTAACAAATAAAATATCTTCGTCACTTAATCGCCTTATATCATACCCAAAGGCAACGAACAAAATTATTTTGTCACTTTAGATCTTCCCCAAGACGACAGCATTTTACTTTTGACACTATAGGTTAGATTTCCCTCCTCAATGGGGATAAAATTTGAATTTTGCGGTTTAGGCCCAAGGCGAGGCAACAAAACCATAACTTCATCGCTTTATGTCAAACCTAAGGTGATATAACCATGATTTTGCCGCTTTAGGTCTAGCCTAAGGTGACAAAATTTCATGTTTGTCTCCATAATTCATCACCTTATGTTCAAGATTGTTCCCTCTTTGATTGAATCAATGGTGACAACTGCCTTAAGGTATGACCTAAGGCTTAGGTGGCAAACTTAAAAATATGTCACCTACGGTCACAGTTGCAAAAAATTGTGTCACTTCAGGGTGCCTTTCTTATAGTGATTCTTGAAACAAACTTCACTTAATATTAACTAAGATTGAACTTCCCTTAGTCTATTAGAACAAACTTTGTTCTATTAGTCTATTAATATTATTCTTAGTTTTTTTTTTTGGGTCAAAACTTTGCTTAGTGTCAACTATTAATTATTCAACATTTTAGAATATCACTTTGATGCAAATTCATTGGAAATTTAAGTTTCAATTTACTGTAATCAATTTACAAGTTAGGTTAATGGCTCCAATGTTATTTTAGTCACTTTAATTAAATATCTGAATAGGTTAACATGCTTGAGCATTAGAATGAAAGACTGACTTGTTCAGTCCATTTTGTCTAAACAATTAACTTAACATTTACCAATAGAATTCAAATAGGATGGCAAGAAAGGATGGTGTATAGACATATACGTCTGTTCCAATTGAATACGAAATATTTAATGGAAATCTTTTTCTTTTTTTTTTTTGGATAAGAAAAAAATCGAAAAATAAAAAGAACTTAAGATATATAAAGTAGTGGAAGAGTGCCATACTGGAGATGCTTTGAAGCGCCACTTTACATATATTTAAGTAGATTAGATAGCGCTCAACTTACAACTCCATGTTCACTACAGGAATGATACAAGATCTCAAAGAGAATGGAAATAACATGTGAAACATTCTTAAACTTTAAAACTATGCTGTCAATGCAAAATCGACATCGTACAGCCAGTAACTTTCTCATGATGCACCAATTTAATTCTAATAAAATTAATGATAAGATGTTAGTCTTGGCATGTAGATAGAGACCATATAGAACAGAGACAATAAATATACTTTTCACGCTGGGCATCTTAGGGTTTCTCTCTACATCGTCGCACGCCTGACTTTGGTGTGTAATCGACATCAAGCAAGTGCAAAGAAATTTAATATTCTGTTTTGAGAAATACAGAATCAGTCATTTTCTAGGGTTGTCTTCATCAAATGTCTCTGTAAGCATTTACTATGCAGCTGGCACCCCCCCAATCAGATTGCAGAAGAAGCAAAAGGCACCCAAAGAAATTTACCTGATAGAATATAACTTACCAAGAAAAGGCATCTCCACTGAACCAAGAAAAGAGGGCTTAAATAGAATATGAAATTAAATGCACCTGTGAGAGAGAGAGAGAGAGAGAGAGAGAATGTTGCATGGCACTTGTTATCTAAGGCAGAGATGCTCTTGCCCTTTCTTCTTTTTGTGAGAAGCTGTGAGCATAATGCAAAATCTGTGAAAACATGCCAAAAACCAACAAAAATCAAAATGACAAAAGATGGTCCCCCAACATATGCTTGTAGCTTCTACACTATCTCCCCCTAAGTCACGTTTAGAGAGAGAGAGAGAGAGAGAGAGAGAGAGAGAGATGCATGCTAAAGGGTCCCCTCTCCTTTCAGGTCCGACCTAAAAGTTATTAATGCTCTTACAAAATATAGGAACACTCACAAACCTGTCTGCATTAGTCCTGGGGCGTGACAATATTCAATATTCATCTCACTTGGGGACCACCCTTCCTTCCTTTGTTTCAACTGGGCTTTCTTCTTATTTGATTTCACTTTAATTGTATGTTTCACAAACTCAATATTTCAATTCTCATCTAGCACCTGATATAGATTTTTTACTCTAAAAATCTGTCATATATATGAAGCAACTTGTCTTGTCTTTAAATATGTACGGTCATCTCACCTCTAGTCTTGATATTTTTTTTCAAGCTCATTTATGAATATATATTGACACAAAACTTAATTATCTAGCATTTCATGAATAATATAAACGTCCATGTAGAATATTAGAAAATTAATTGTCTAGACTTTATTCTAAGCAGATGAGCCAATTACATGCAAGGAAACGAAGGAGCTCCAAAACTCATACCTGTAGTTTCCGCAAATTTCCTCCATTATACATGATTTTGCCTTTCACAATATCCATATTACGAGTCTGTATATTTTAGTTAGAAAGAATCTTGATAAAATATTCTAAATCCACCATGGATGGAATAAAAATCTCTTTTTCAATAATATTTCTCCTTTGGAGGATTATTCTCCCAATTTCTTCCTGCACCCTTTCTATATAAACCCCCTTTATCCCTTCACTCCTCATTGCGACTCCATTAGGAAGAAGCAAAGCACCATCGCAAAAGATCTGTGTAGAGAGAGATATGAAGACCTTGATGATATTGAGAGACCAGCATCGGTTGAAGCTGCCAGCATGATCTCAACCTCCCTCCTTGACTTGAGGATGGATCAGATCATGTGGCACCTTCACCTGTTGCTGGCATCTCCAGAAACCCTAGAATCACACACATGGCTCGGTTGAAGAATTTGTCGCAGTTTTTCTAGGGTTTTGGTCATTTCAGAACCCTAGATAGGAAAAAGAAAAGGTAAAAACTTCTTCATTATGTGCATTAAACTATTTTAGGGGCATTCTTTTTGAGGCTGCCATGGATATTAGTGCTAGAAAGAAGGGTTTTTGTCATTTCTGTTTCTTGCTGGCCGTATTTGTGATTAGATTCAGTCATGGACTCATGGGTTCTCAGTTTTCTATGCAGTGTTGATGAGTTCGGGTTTTTTGTGGCACAAGAATGTCTTTTTTGGGTCTCGGGGCGGTCCGATGATGATTTTGAGATCTGTTTTCTAGGGCTTTGATGAGTGAGCTCCCTTTTTGGAGTTAGTTAACATGCTTAGATACGCATCTTCCTTCTCCAACTGTACTTGATGAATCTCATCTCATGTTATGCTGTGTCTCAGGTCCCGAGTTTCTTTTTTTGCAGATCCAAGCCTTTTCACTTTCACTGGTTTCTGTAGTAATGGTGATATATGAAACAGGTGATTTAGGGTTTCTCGAGCTCATATCAGGTTTCTTTGCTTTTGAGAGGTACAACAGTTTTCTGCTTACTCTTGCCCATACTCCCAAACTATCATACAGAGGGTTAAATTTTCAGTAAACCTGACCCTGAAATGAAGAGGGTGCTTCAGAAAAAGAGAGAGATTACATCTGTATCAGTGCCTTCTTTTATTTAAAACCCTTTTCAACAGGGCAAGATATAATTTCTTGATGTCCGATCAGTGGAACAATCAAAGACGTACTCCAGTAGTTGCTGGTTAGGATTTTTCTTCGAACGGACTTTGGTGCTCATATTAAATGAGTTTTGATGTGTAGTGGACAGGACATAACATGACATTTGTGAAAGAAATTATGTGCCCCTGAAAAGAATGTTTTTGGTCGCCATTTTCATCTGTATCAACATTCTCTTCTTCTCCATTTCTCTCCATGTCTCTTTCTCACATATGTTCTTGGTTTTGCTATTGTTAAGACTTATCTGTAACTCTTCAGTTCCATTTTTAACCTTAGCGAAAACATACAAACAACCCAGTCTGGATTTTGACTCTTGAGTTTTTTGTTAAGTGTATCCTCTGAAGAGACTCGGAAGTTCAGAATTGAAAACAGAAGTTTAAATTTCGGGATCACGATGTGAAGAAAAAGCCTCCCTCTTTTGCTGCCATAGAGCAAATCCCAAGCATCTGCTCAGTGAACAGGAACAAAGACCTTAGAAGTGCTTGCACTTCCCAAAATTCTGAGGGAATCGAGTGTTCTCTTTCATTCTTTCTCTTGTGGAAAAAAAGTTAAGGAGAGATGATGGGAGCGAAAAAGACTGATGGGTAAGCCTTTTCATGCAATATCTTTAAGTTCTGCTACTCCTCCGTTCATGACAGACTGCACAACCATTTTGGCTGAATTTAGGCGGGCGAGAGAGAGAAAGAGAGAGAGAGAGAAAGAGACTACGACATGCTTTTCATTTTCTGATGCTGCAGTTCATTAGATTCAGACGGCTATAGGTGTCACCAACACTCAACAAACCCCCCAAAATTATTTTTAGGTGTAAATGAAAGCATCTATATGATTCTTCTCTCACTTCTGAACTTGAACTCCTTCAGTCGGACGCTCTAGACATTGCATTGACTGTAACGCCTCTCTATGTCAACAACAGAATCAAATTCTCGCGGACATGATTAAGAGCCCTTTGGACTCCTTTATCTCACTTCAAGATTATATGGTTGCTTTACTTTACTATAATAAATAGTGAGCGCTACCCAAAAAAGACGCCGTTTTCCAACGGACAATGAACGTATTTTCACTGCTTCATCACTTCTGCAACAGTAAATGGTTTCTTGTTTGCCAAGTTGGTATGATTCCGCACATAAAAAAATCGTCGATACGTGTTAGCAGACGCGTATCATACTAGGGAAATACAATTCATAATGCTTTGATGATCGTTACTTGTTTCAGAAAACTTAATATGTTATATTTTACTCCACAAGCAATATCTCAAACACGTGAGACTTATGTCTCATGGGCCTTGGTTGCAATGAAGTATCACATGCTTTTAACCAGTGATTTGATCAAGGGTTTCGCCTTCTCTTACTTCTGAAGTTTGACTGCTAAGCAGCGCCTGGTCTGTGCATTTTGGTGATCTAGGGCAATCTTAATTAGCTATTTTCACATGTTAAACTAACAAATAGATGTTAATTACAGATTGTTGCGGCTCCATTTGCACAGCTAACTCCACACAAATTGTCTATGGTTACCGTGACTCTTCAAATTTCCAACTATGATCAGCATATAGTGCAAACTTTTACACACTTAATGAAAATGTGTACCGTCGCAGAAGTGACAATATTTAAACGTGTATTAACCCAAAAGTACTCTTCGAAGAAGAAAGTGAGCTCTTTTTTTCTACGTGCTAATTTAAATGCTTAAACATGCAATATACACTTTTTTGGACTATCAAATCTTATTGTATGGTACAAGATCAAGCCTATTGAGATACCATTTGTACATCATAGGAGATATTTCTGGTAACCAATCGATCTAAGCTTGTCCAATTACAAGTGTTTTTGAGCAGAAACTAACAATCTCTCCTTTTCACTTTGTACTATCACCTCCTCTCCCACACGAAACATCTTTTGGCTTATCTATACCCTTCACGATTTGTGGTACTACACTAACATCCAGTTTTCACGATCTTTTCTGGACCCCTCCTTTCTTTTGTGTCAAGCTCCATTCGGGTTATATTCCAATGAGCCTTTCCTTCTGTTTCTAGGACGTCAATAACGTCAAGGAAACTTTTGTTTGGTACTAGCATCATCGCGAAGGAAATTGTACATGAAAGCAATTGAATTGATAACATGTGCGAAGATTCGCTAAAATCGTACAATATTCTTTGACACCAACAATGCATCTAATGCAACTCCTCTAACAAAAACTTGGCGTGCGGGATTCTCGTGAAGCTTTTTGGCATCTCCTTGCAGTAGATCAAGCGGGTGGTTCGCACATTCCGAACCAAGTCCTTCAGCATGCCATTTTCGTGTATCCTGATTGTGCCGGTATCGATAAGGACGCAACCGGGATCATTCCAAATTTGTCCTAAGGGTTTGGAGCTCGGCCTAGGCAGAGGTTTGAGACCTTGAAAGAGACATAGCCGTGAATGAGCACACGTTGAGAGGAGATGATGTTTGATGTTTTGAGAGTAGCTGTCGTTTAGCCTTCTCTTTTCTAGTGTAGTCATACTCTCACTTGATGTACCTCATCACTCTCGTGAAAAGACCAAAGCTTACATGAAGAAAGGAGAATTTGCCACTATTGTGATCTCCCTCTTTCTCGTAGACAACTTAACTTTATCCTAAGTCGGATTTTGTGCCTTTTTCTGTCCTTATGTTCCTGTCCATTCACTTTGGAAGTTGATTGCATCTTATCGGATTGGTATTAGACGAAATTAATATGCGCCGAGGCAATCCGAACTTCATACCACTGGGAAGCAACCGGGATCGCTACGCAATTCCTCACTCGAGCACAAAGTGTGCATATGGGGCTCTGATGGAATGTTGAATCGACAAGAATCTAAGTGCGAGGACTCCCGGAGAGTTGAGTGCGTGCGTGTGTTCTGGACTGGTGGACGACTCAATTACCACGTGTCCATTTGCTGATTACTACTAACTTCTCTTTTGACTTTTCTTCACCATCATCAGCCCATAACAGCATCATTGCGAAGGAAATTGTACACAATCGACCTAACTTTGTAATTACCTTTTAAATCGAGAACTAGTCAGGATGAATTTCTGCTCCGTTTGGAAATTGCTTTGGTAAAGAGACTTTGGGTTCAAAAGTCCCATCGGCAAATGGAAAAAACGCTTGGTAAATTTTTTGAGAGCTTTAGAAAGATGCAATTGCCTTTCTAAATGTCTCTAAAGACCTTTAACTTAAGGTAGATCCAGAGGTGTTTTGAAATTTGAGTAATTCCGAAATGTGAATACATTTTTTCTTCCAACTTTGCAACTCACTACATTTTCATAATTTCATAAATGTTTTTACCTCAATCAACCTCACCAGCAAAGGTTCAGGCTACCAGTGAGTGTAAATCTAGTTATTAACAAGCCAGATTTGGTGCCGACAAACTTGTTTGTGTCACGCAACCCAAGTGACTTGACTTGAGGTCGTGTGACCTAGGTGACAACAACCTGGGTTCGGACGACCTCATGCGAGGCTGCCGATGCCAAATTTGGCTTCACTGGAGTCTCATCAAAGGCTTGCTGGACCATCCATTGGCCGCTGAGTTCTTCTCTAGTTTTCAGTTTTTTTTTTTTCAAACAAAAGTGTGATTTTTCCCAACGCTACTTAAACTAAAATTGTTCTCCAATACACTTTTAAATTACATTTTATCAAATAGTATTTGCATTTTAAAAAACCTCTAAACTACGGACGTTTGCATTTATCTAAAGACTTTGCCCAAAGTTGAACCAAATGCACTCTCTCCTCTCCTCTGGTCGAGCTCTATTGTTGGTCATATTTCCCTAGAGTTCGTTTCCTATGCAATTCTAAACCGGGCCTTAATTAGTGATGGGCCATGATTTAAACCCTCGAACAGCTAATGCAATAAATTTAGGGGGCGTAGGGTACTTATTTAAGATGGGTTTTCTGGTCATTAAAAGAAATATCGATAGAAGAGTTTTAAATTTAGATATCTGTTAGAACTGTAAATTTAGATATCTGTTAGAACTATAAATTTATAATCTTTAAGAGGATTATTATTTTGGGGGTGGTTGTGGCATTTGACCGTGGCCTTGAATTTTCAGCTGTAAATTGATTAACCATCATAGGATAAAAATGCTTTGCGGGATTTATATGCCTTCTGACTCGCTCGTTGTGAGTGACATTTATGTCTATTAGAGTATTAATAGATCATGTATATTTGGGTATTTTAACCTTTCAGTAATACTTCCTTATCTTTCTAGGTAAGCAAGCATTTAGTTTTTTACCAGGATAATAATATAAATAGTCTTTCAACTTTGGTCCAATGTGTAATGTCGTCCCTAAACTTTTAATTTGTATAATGTGTTTTGTGAATTTTGGCCTAATGTGCAATGTAATATCTAGAATTTTAATTGTTCAATATGATCATTGAACTATTAAGTTCAAAAACTACATTGAATATTGGACCGAAGGTCAAAATTTCATAACAACATTGTACATTATACCAAAGTTCATAAACCGCATTAAACAAATTAAAAATTTAGGGATTACATTGCACATTGAATCAAAATTTAGGGATTATTTGTGTCATGTTCTCTTGTTGAGTTTGTGCTTGAACTTGAAACGGTTGCAAATGGCTTATCTCTTGACAATTGTTAGGGGAACAAACCCAAACTCCCACTCACCCTCTTCCCACTAATCAAACATGGTTTAGTTGAGAATGATGAAGCGGAAAAGAGAAATAGAGAATTTTCTCTATAATTCGATATGTGTTGTTAAATAGCACATTAGCCTCTTTTGACACTCAATATATGGCTTGTCTAGCATAAGCACATGAGCATCACTTGAGACTTTTATAGATGATCATGCGTATAATGGGAGTACTAATACAAGTGATGAGTGTGAGGATTGGTATATATTGATTGACAGTAATACCCATTAACACTGTACATTTAGCTGTCAAAGTATGACGAAGAATCACAAATAGTTGCTAATATGGATATTAGCAATATTCATTAAAGGAATGCCAACAAGCTGTTTTGAAATTTGAGATCATTAAGACTAGAGGCGTACAATTTTCGAGGGACTAGTTATTATTCAAAGACCAAGTCGTCCAATAGAACTATTGGGACTAGAGGCACAATTTTGAAGGGAACAATTGTGGTTTGAAAATAAAATTATCCAATGGGACAATTGAAATTAAAAACACCTTTGAGAAACGAGAAGTTACTACCTAGAAGAAAGATTGTGGAGTGAACACTAATAAAGCAGTTTGCACACGTGGAATCTACAAACATGGAGATAATTGGCAGGAGTTACTCAGGAGATTATAACTCCAGGGAACTGTTGAAAAGCAGTTACCACAAATCATTATAAATACCATCAGTCATCCACCAAGAAGCCTCCTGCACGAATCAAACAAAATTTCATCTTTTAATTTTCTTTCTTGCGTTATACTTTAAATTTCCTTAGTTGTAGCTTTCCGATTCGCGTCATCAATTGGATTTCAGTGCATGTATCTTTATCTTGATGCTGCATCATCGATTAAATTTCAACATTGTACTCTTACATTCTCAAGCTATGTTGTCGATTAAATCCCTACATAATTTGTTTACATCTTATTGCATCATTGAGTTTATGATTTCTGAATCTGGCCATCAATTAAATTTCCAACTTGATTTGGAATTGCTTGATGCCATTTGAATTGAAGAAATCAATCTCCTTTAGCATGAGATATTCTCTATCTAGAATTAGTTCAAAAGGCAAAGAACTACTTTCAGTGGGGGATATTTCGTAATGAGATAAATTTCAGCAAAACAACTTCCTTCATTGTATAACTATTTAAGGTAACAAAATAAACATAAGTTGACTAAATTTAATCAATCAAGGATATGCACTATCAAATGAGATAAAGAGATATGGAGAATCAAGTAAATATCTTAATATGGCTAATATCCTCTCAAACTCAAGGTGACTAAGTTGGCTTCAAGAAATCAAGTCAAATAGTGTGCAGCAGTTGAGATGTGGTAGATGAGGCGGCTTTCGGCACTGTTCATGGCCAAACATCTAGATTTAGTTGGTGTGGTGGTGTTGGTTTCTCAAAATGAGAAGCCAACAGTAAAGAATCGAAGGGGAAACAACAAGTGGTTGATGTGGCTGGCTTGCGAATAGTAATTGAGCAATGCAGCCTATGCTAGCGTTAAAACATCAGGTAGCTTATACAGCTTATACGGTTAGTTTAGGAAAATAGTTATTGAGCGATGTGGCCTATGCGATTAGCATTGAAAGAAAAAGTCAAATCCATGAAAAAAAGAAAAAGAAAAAAAACTTGACGAGGGAACGTGGTCATTACAATTGGTGTCAAAACATGACTATTGTGGAATGAAGTGCTTCCTCAAATTAGACTTGTGCGTATGAAGTGAAAACTATTTAATGGTGGGATGGATGGATTTATTTTGCTATAGGGTGCATCGGGTGTGACATGCACCCGGTGCACTTAGAATTTCCTAAGGATCGGCGGCTTTGATACCAAGTTGAGAATGATAAAGAGGAAGAGAGAAATAGAGAATTTTTGGTATAATTTGATATATATTGATGAATAGTACATGAATTTCTTTATAAATTTTGTTGGATAACTATTTTAGAACATAAGAAAAACATAATATCAAATCCAATCAAATGATGTGCACTATTAAATAAGATATATGTATAATCTTGAGAGATATGTAGAATCAAGTAAATATCCTAATATCACTAATATTGCTAACAAATCTAATTCCGAATAAGCATATATGTAATTTGAAAACTTTTAACAAATACCTCCACACCACTTGTTAAATGACTAACTAAATAAACATTACAATATTAACAGTTGATTATTGTAGTGAATCGTGTAAGAATATTAAAATATTAAATCGCTCATCCATCTAACAAGTTAAGTTTTTTGAACAAATAATAGTGAGCCCAAGAAATTTCCATGACATCAAATCACAACGTCATTTATTTAATAGATTAAACTTTTACAATAGCCGTCATTTAATCCCAAAGTTTTCAAAGTGTATAATCCCTGTTTTGAAGACTAAAGCTTTTATTAAAGTGGTCGTATTTATCAAATTTTGACAAATTCATAATGTAAAAAACAAATTACCTCTTCTTTCTTCTTATTCCTTAAAAGTTATGTGCATGTCATTGAGTCAGGCTACTTCCTTTATTCCCGAAGCTCCACATCTAACACTGTAAAAGAGAGGCTAATTTTATAGTGGATTGGGTCGCCAAAGCCCATGGGCGCAACTTTTTATCTTCAAATTGGGTTGTTTATCTTTTAGACCTTTTATGTACTGAACTCCATTTTATGGGTCCACTTAACATTCCTACGTAAATGAAGATTCTATATTTCAGACCCAAAAAACAAAAAACAAAAAACTGCTGTAACAAATGAAGTTTTAAAGATGTATTGCATAATAGTCGAAAGTTCTGGAGCAGCCATAATTCAAAGTCCAGTTACTGAAGCTTTCATTAAAGCGGTCGTACTTATCAAATTTTGACAAATTCTCATTATCAAAGGGTAAAAAAATAAATAAATAAATAAAGGGTAAAAAATAAAAATTCCCTCTTCTTTAAGTTATGTGTATATGGACTGCTGTAGCAAAAATAAAAAATAAAAAATAAAGTTGTATTGCGTAATAGTTGAAAGTTGCAGGGCAACCGTCATTCCAATGTTCTCGCGCGTTGCAAGTGAAGATGATGCAGCAAATCCAATGAATCACCCGCAGCGATGAATTCCAGCAGCATGTGGACGCTGCCTTGTTTCGTCGCTAATTCCAAATGGGTATGTCAATCTATAAGCATTCGTTTCTCTTGCATAAATTGTTTTGACAGCTGACTATTTGTTGCCCCGTTCCATGTTTCTTGCTTCCTCGTACGCATTTGGTGGGCTGGGGGGGGAAGTTTTTGAGTATGCTGCGGTTGTGTTCGTTTGATGGGTGGCGTTGATGGGTCGTTTAACTGGTGCCCTTGAACTTGGTCTCTGTGAAAAGGCACGGTCGCAGTGTGGTATCGCGCGGTCTCCAAATGCTTTTTGTTGTGCATGTAAACTGCTTGCGAAAATGCCTGAGTGGCGAATGAATGCTCTGGTTGGCAGGTTGTTGTTATTTGTGCCTTTTCACTTGTTTACTGAATATAATACATTTGCTCTATGAAATGTTCAAGAGACACTAAAAATCTGTATTCAAATGCGCAGGTACTTGTCTAAATCTGAAAGAAAACATCCATCTCGATTGGTTACTAGAATGATGGTTTTCAATTTGGAAAAGGAGTTATGATGAATTTGAGTACTTCATAAAATTCTCTGTTGCCTAGATTGTATTTGGGAGTTGCTTCTGAATTCTTCAGCTTACTTTGATAACCCCCTTGTCAATTATTACATGCCCGTTTTTTCTATCAATACTGGGGTCATCCTATTGGAGTTTTCTTGTTGCACTATGTACTTGCAATCTCACATGATCAGAGATCACATTGAAGATCTGTATCTGAGATATGAAGTTGTTGATGAGAATAATCAGTCCGTGTGCATATTCAGAGAAGCAAATGTTTTTCTCTTTCAAATGGGGCACGTTTGACCTAACAGTTGTAAAATTTTAAGGCACAGTGAAAATTCCTAGAGAAATGGCTAAAATATTGTGAATATGGAGCTTGACATATATGATACAGTAGAGTATCTCCTCTGAAACAAACAGAAAATGTTCATTTTTAATTATATAGTTGTTTATCAAATGATTTCTTTTGCTTGCTGCTAAGGCCCATTGTCATAGTTGAGCTGCGATAAGTGATAATTTTTCCGTTTTATTTAACAGTAATTAGAAGTGAAGTAGGATTAGACCTGAACCATGTGAGCATGACCTTTTTCTTTTTTCTTTTCGTTCTTTTGATCCAGTTATGCAAATTAGCATTTTCTTTGGTATGCAATTTTTGGATTATTTACCCTGAAAATAAGCAACAGTGGTTGGCAAAGCTGAGCAAGTTTAACTGATGCTGTTAGACAGACACTTATATAAATGTGAAGTAGTGCATTATTGCAGCCACTCTGCTTCTTGTACTTCTCCTTTGCCGGTAGTCCCTTTGTACCCTGCTAAAGACTGGATTCCAAAAGGCAGGGCTCTTTTATTTTTAGTAGGATGTCCGTTTTGAAATGAATTGCCCTTGTCCGTTAATCTGTTTGTATTCTGCACAGTTCTGTGGGCTTTTCAGAGTAAAGAAGTAATTTTAATTCTATAACTTTAACAATGTCTTATTTTCCATTTTATCTCTTTTTGTTCCAAATTTTGCAATGAGAATCAGGAAAAAAATGAGCAGAAAGTAGAATGATTGCTTCAGGATGAAGATTAATTGCTGTGTTTTTCTTGTGTCAGTATCATATTTGCTTTAAGTTGATTGTTTTCTTGAATTGAAGATGACTAATTTGGGGGTTGCTAATGGAATGCTAAGCTACATGTAAGGCATCCTCTGTTAGAGTTTCTTCACCTTTTGACTGTCATACACAGATGGATAATCCTGGTATCATTGGTAAATGGTGGGTGTCACTTGAGTGGTTCATGGTCTCGTTTTATGATATATAATTTGACAAACTAATTATCTTTGTTTTCCAGGCTTTCTATCCGCAGCATTACACTGGAGAAGTTGTGCACAGATCTCTGAAAAGTCCACTATGTCCTCCACTTTCTGGAAGGTCTGGCAAATAAAAGCAATTAGGCAAGTGCTCAAAATTTGAGGAGGCATTGTTTGTTCGCATTTACTTGCCTCACTTCCTCTTTTCTCCCCTCCTAAAGATGCAAATTGAAATGCAGCTGCCATCTATCAAATTGACATGTTGAGACCATTATTGAGAATTAAGAGTTCATGTTCTCCCTAACCTGTTTATCCACTCATCCAGTTATTCAACTTCTAGATAAATGTATTACCTTGAGGACCTTTAAGCAAGTTCATGCACAAGCCATAACAACTGGTCTGGCAGTCCACACATACCCTCTCAGCCGTATCCTTCTCATATCGTCAGCTCTATCCTTAAGTTATGCACTCTCCATATTTAATCAAATTCCAAACCCAACAATCTTCTTATTCAACACACTCATCTCTTCAATAGTCAACCGCAAGTATCACACTCACATAGCCTTCTCTCTTTACAACCGTATTCTCAGTGACAAGACACTTGTACCAAATAGCTTCACTTATCCATCTCTGTTTAAGGCCTGTGGATCTTCTGAGTGGGCAGAGCATGGTCGAGCCTTACACACCCATGTCTTGAAGTTCCTTGAGCCGCCTTATGATCACTATGTACAGTCTTCCTTGCTTGTTTTTTATGCCAAACTAGGGCAGGTGGGTACCTCTAGATATTTGTTTAATGAGATCAGTAATCCAGATTTAGCTACCTGGAACTCTATTTTAACTGCTTATGCACGTAGTAATGGCTCCGCCTGTGCTGGAATCCTAACTGATGGGGATGCTACGTTGTCCTTAGAATGCCTTAATTTGTTTAGAGAATTGCAAGGCTCTAAAGTAAGGCCTAACGAAGTTACCCTAGTGGCTGTCATTAGTGCTTGTGCTAATTTGGGTGCTCTAGCTCAAGGTGTCTGGGTGCATGCATATCTTAGAAAGCACAATCTTCAGTTGAATATCTTTGTAGCGACCGCACTCATAGATATGTACTCCAAGTGCGGATGTTTGGATTTGGCATATCAATTGTTCAGTCTGTTGCCTCAAAGGGATGTATTCTGCTACAATGCAATGATTGGTGGATTTGGATTCCACGGTTTTGGGCATCAGGCGCTTGACTTGTTCAGCGAAATCAAAGTTGAGGGCTTAATTCCTGATGATGTGACTTTCTAGTTACAATCTCTGCTTGCTCACATGTTGGGTTGGTGGAAGAGGGTCGGAGAGTTTTTAATTCTATGAAAGAGATTTTCGAGATCGAGCCCAAGCTTGAGCATTATAGTTGCTTGGTTGATCTTCTTGGTCGAGCTGGACAACTAATGGAAGCTGAAGAAATAGTTAGGGACATGCCCGTGAAGCCAAACGCTGTTGTTTGGAGATCTTTACTCGGGGCAGCTAAAGTTCATGGCAATTTGGAGATGGGAGAAGTTGCACTCAAAAAGTTATTGCAGTTAGAACCCGGGACCAGCGGGAACTATGTCCTCTTATCTAATCTGTACGCCAGAATGAACAGATGGGAAGATGTGAATAAGGTTAGGAGACTCATGAAAGATCATACTATCGACAAATTCCCCGGAAGCAGCTTGGTGGAGATCGACGGCGCCCTGCACGAGTTCCTTACTGGTGACCGAACGCACCCACGGTTAGAGGAGGTCCATTCCAAGCTTGAAGATATAAATAGAGCATTACGAGCATATGGTCATAAGCCAGGTACCATGGACGTGCTGTTCGACATTGAGGAGGAGGAGAAGGAAGATGCACTGTCTTATCATAGCGAGCGGCTCGCGATTGCTTTTGCTCTAATCACATCCGATTCCCGTGTTCCCATCCGGGTCATAAAGAACCTCCGGGTCTGTAGCGACTGCCATGCGAGTACGAAGCTTATTTCGCTGATATACGGTAGAGAAATCATAGTTAGAGATAGAACTCGCTTCCATCACTTCAGGGATGGCACTTGCTCTTGCTCGGATTATTGGTAAACCAATTTGATCTTGTGATTAATTGTTGTATGCTGGAAAGCAAGAGGTGATTTCTTTCATATTCGATCATAGTTTGATGTGCAAAGCTTTTTGGCTGACATCGAACACTCGATTCTATTGCTACATCACTAGAAATCTGAGGGCAATGCGCCTAACTAGATATTAGTAATGTTGTAATTTCCAGATATTGATAAAGGAGAAGAAATTAAGATGCGGTAGCGCCCCAGATCATGTGAAGATTTCCTTTTCTACGCGTTTAATAATTTCAGAACTAATTAGTTAAAAATGGATATTCGTGATACTGATGCAGATTAGGAAAGAATAGACGATTCGGTGACGGATATTCGTGATACTGATGCAGATTAGGAAAAGAATAGATGATTCGGTGACGCTGTCATGTACAATGACCTCCTGTCCGTGGATGTGAAATTGCTTTCGGACGAAATGATACTCCGCTTGAGACGACTCTGTCAACATGATAAATTTTTTAATGTTATGTCGAATCAGGACTAATAGGGGGCAATAGATGACAACCATTCGTTAGAAAAATTATTTATGGGCCAGAAATAGATTTTTTTATTTCTATTTAGAAAAGTTTAAAAAAATAACCATTTGATAACGACACAAAATTTCTTTCATTTCGGACGGCGGAAGTGACGACCAACAACCTTTAATATAAAAAATAAAAATGATTTAGTAACAAAAAAATAAAAAATAAAAAATAAAAAATAAATTAAATTATTAAAAAAAAATAAAATAAAAATATCATTAAAAATAGATTTATTTTTTTATTCTATTTTATTTTATTTTATGAATAAATTTATTTTAAAATGAATAAAAATTAAAAATAATAATAAATTTATTTGGCAAAACACTCAAGGCAAATAAAAATAATTTATTTTTTTTATAAATAAAATATTCTAAATAAATAAATTAAAATAATAATAAATTTTGGCAAAAATAAAATAAATTTTTATCATTAAATTATTTAAATAAATTATTATTTTTAAATGAATAAAATGAATATTTTTATTTTTATTTTTATTTTTAATAGAATAAAATTGAATGGGAGAAATTATTTATTTCTTTTTTTTTTTTTAATAAAATGAGGAGAGGCGGAGGAGTAAGGAGGAGGAGGTGGAGATGTAGAGGAGATGAGGGAGGACTCACTGGAAATTAGAGAGGAACAAGTGCTTGGAGAAATTATTTTTGATTTATTTTCCAAATCAATTTCGGAATAAAAATCTATTCCGGTAAATAGAAAAACCGATTAGGTTTATCAAACATGTTTTTATTATAAAAACATGTATGGAATAGAAAAATTATTTTAGAACAGAAATTTTGGTTATCATGCACCCCTAAATTGCTTTTTTGCGTCGACTCCATTGCTTTAGGGACGGGACTTGCTCTTGCTAGGATTATTGGTAAACCAATTTGATCTTGTGATTAATTGTTGTATACCGGAAAGCAAGAGGGGTTTTATTTCATATTCGGTCATGGTTTGATGTGCAAAGCTTTTTGGCTCCATTAACCGTTAAGACCGGATCATGACATCGAACATTCGATTCTATTGCTACATTACTAGAAATCCGAGGGCGATGCGCCTAACTAGATACTAGTAACCTTGTAATTTCCAGATATTCAACATGAAAAAAGATAAGAAATTAAGATGCGGTAGAGCCTCCGATCACAAAATGTGAAGACTTCCTTTTCTACGCTTTTAATAATTTCAGAGTACGCCATGGATAGCAGTGTTTCGTGCATCGACGATCACCATTATTGGTATGCCACCATTGACCTTACCAGGTGCATCGTGTTTCATGAGTTAAGGACAGAGTCGGAGATCGTGATCCACATCTCGAACCTACTCAAGTTTTGTCAGAACCGCACCTTTCAATCCAGCATTATAGCCAGGGATGTAGCTAGGCCCCCCTGTCCTACGTTCATTCGACATCCAACTTAAACGAAAGATTGCGTGGGTCCAATGCTCGGAGATCCGGTCCTTTGATGCCAGCCATATCTGAAGGATCTTTCTTCCTCCTCCTACTTCTTCTTTCTCCAGTCGAGTCAATGTCGTTTCACGATCGATTTGGTATAGACGCTGATACGCATTATCGACAAATTTTTGTGCATTTATACGGATGTCAATAGGCATATTTATCTTGTCGATTTGTGGATCCATAGTCTAGCTCAGTTGGTAGTTTTATAAGTATTGGCCAGCAAGAATGGTTAGCATGTAATAATGTTCATAGTTTTTTGGTTGAGGAGGGCCGTGGAATTGCCTATGATTAGGCAAGTCTACTTCAATTAAGAGCACGCACGAAAGAGGCATGCTAAGCAACGTCCAGTGGACGGTCTACACCCGTAATAAATGAGAAAAGTACAAAAAAAAATCATAAACTTATTGCGTTTGTATTAATTTGGTTTTAAAACTTTTGATTGGACTAATTTAACCTTAAATATTTTTACATAAGTATCAATTAAGCCAATCTAGCCAATATATAATGGAAATTGCTAACATGAACATTTTATTTAATTTTAAAAAAATTCGATTTTTTTTTTACTTTTTCTTTTATTTTCTTTGTTCTTTCATTTTTCTTTTTTCCTTATTTCCCTATTTTAAATGCCTGCTTCCATGATGGTCAATGGGGGTGAGGGCTTGGATGCCCTCCCCAGAGGGCAGAGGCCTCTGATGAGGAGGGAAACAAGAAAAATAAAAAATAAAAAGAAAGGAAAATAAAAAGGAAAAGAGAAGAAAAATCAATAAAAATATTTGAAAAATATTTAAAAATTAAACAAAATGTCAACATTGGCCACATAAGATAATCGACATCCATGTCAGTAATTTTCAGCATAAATTGGAAGATGAACTCAATTGGTATCAACGCAAAAATATATAGGACTCAATTAGTCTTAGTCTTATTAAAATATTTATTACTGAATTGGCAACAAATTTAAGACTTTTTCCTTTTATAATTTTCCCCTAAAAAAAATCCCTCCAACTTTAGATAACGATAGACACTCGTCACGGTGGTAACGAAGTGAGCGAGAAACACATGATATTTGATTAGCCCTACCAAATTCACGTTGGATATTAAATTAAACGTTTCTTCCGAAGAAACCTATGTTGACTAACTTTAGAAAAATGAGTACCCACTTTTCTCGTGATTAGGACTTTGCTTGGGTTACCGCGTGCGACAAAATCTTTGGTTGAAAAAAAAAAAAAAAATAAAATGCGATGTTGACCCAATTGTTGTTGGAATATCGTGCGGGAGCGTGCTAGGATATGATCTCGAAATATCGTGGCAAGAACCGATGGTCAGATAGCTTCGAGGCAATATGCGATTGGCTCGAGATAGGGACCCGAGTAGGTGTTAGGGTTTTGACAAATTGAGACAGAGAATTTTCGTTCCTTAACACACGGAAAAGGAGGTGACTTTCGAGGAAATCAGTAAATCTAATGGAGTGGTTAATTTGATATGGATAAGTCTCTTTCATCAACTTAGGCTTAATCAAGCTATGACCTAGCGTGCTCTTTTATTTTTATTATTTTTGCACTTTAGAGATTACATCTAGATATATATATTTATTTATATATATTATTAAGAATGAGTAATTTGAGTGAACTGTGACTGTGAGGTTTGTTCTAACCATTTGTAGTTATTTTCTTAATGATTATGACAAGAATACACCCCCCCTTCCCTTGTGCTGGCTCTTGTTTGATTTGAGGTGCAAAATATAGACTTAATGTGTTCCCATCTAAAGTAATATACCCGGAAATAAATCGGAGTCATTAGTCAAAATCGGGAATACATGCGGTGATATGATAAAACTGTGATAATTACGAGGCTCTTTAATTTGAGTAATGTAATAATTATCATATTCTTTTGTGTTCGTGAATGCATGTGTAATACGGCATAAGAATTTTGAAAGCACAGCTAAAATTAGAATTATAGGGAGTATAATTTTTACCACTTTAAAAGTCAATCGTTATTAGTGAGTTTAACACTCTATGTATATAACGAGATATGGTTATTACATCAACTAAATTTTTATTTATTTTAATTATGTGCTCATGACTATTATTTAAAGCTATGCACGGATGGGATTACATGAAAATAAATATTGCATTTACAGTAATTATCACTTCGATAACTAGTAATGAGTCTAGTACCTCACATATATTATGAAGATTTTACAATTCAATACATAAAGTTTTACGTATTATTTGTTAATTAAATACGATTTAAATGTAACCATAATTTGCTATGATATCGGAAGAATTATTTTTTAGGCAAAGTATCAAAAATATATCTCGTTTACCAACCAATAACCATTTACATATCTCCATTTTAAGAAATACTAAATACATACCTGACTTTTTTTTCTTTTTTTTTTAAAGCTTAGAGATCATTTTGCACCTTCACATTAATTATTCTCGTGTCCCTATTAAAAAAAAAAAATTCTCTCTCTAGATTACCCATCTCCAAATTCCAAATTTTCATACCCACCCGAATCACGAAAATCAATCAAAAAATCAAACCACTTAATCGCTAAGCAATAAGCTAAATGGGTTTGCAAGGAGAAGTAATGCGGTCTTTTTCAGTACGGAGTTATGCTTAGACATATTAAAATAGTGGCATGCAAATGGTCGTTGATCCATGTCTTCGGTATCTTCCCGAATATTCATTACAAAATTAAATATGTCCAGAGAATTAACTACAATAGATACTATAGTTTTGGTCATGATAGGAGTCACGCCAGTCATTAGCGCAAGAAAATATTATAAACGGGTAATCAAATTCGTAATAGAACTGAGTAATCCAACGACTGTCGCCACGACAAAACGTGCCCTAAATGGCTGACGTCCGTGGCGACGTTAGAACACACCAAAAACACATCGATTTAAAATGAGACAAAAGGAGGGCGATTATAAATATGTCACGAGCGAAGAGAAGAGAGAATGTGCTTTTTTTGGGTCTTTGAATGCGCAGCCGATCCTGAACATGGACTGAAAAGCGGGCGAGATTCACTTGGAGAAAAAAGGGAGTTGAAAAAAGAGAGGAGGAATCGCTGTCTCTTTTGGCGGATGTCTTCGAATTCAAAATCAAGAAGATTCCCGGAAAGCATATCGAAACAGGTCAGGCTGACACGCCACTCCTATCTTTTCTTAATTTAGGGAAATAAATAAATTGGGGAAAAATAATAATAAAAACAAATATCTAAAAATCCCTTTTTTTTTGTGCAATAAAAAAGACGGTGGCCTCTCTGATTTTAGCACTAGATGTAGATGCCACTACGAGGAAAGCTTAACCTTTGCATGAAGTGACCGTCTTGTCCCCAATGTTTGTTAATTAGCTAGTAATTCAATCATAACTGCACTTTTATAGGTTTGGTCTCACTATTTTTAGGGTTGATAATTGCTATAATGACATTATGGGAGTTTTTTTTTTTTTTTTTTTTTTTTTTACCGGGAAAAAGGAAAAGCCTTTTTTTTTTTTTTTTTTTTTTTTTTTAACTCTTTAGCTTCAAAAAGATGATGATGGCTCCATGAAATAATTTAATTTTTCAAAATCCAGAGCAATTGGATGTGGCTATACATGTTAACGTTTGTATATTTTTAAAAAAGTTCGGGTGTTTTGTGAAAGTCAAATTATGTGAGCTGCAAATTTGGAAAAAAAATAAATCGCTCTAAATAATTTGAATATTTGAAACGCTAATTGTTAATTTGCCGAAGTTTAGTAGTTTTACAATGATGTAACTAAACCGTTAAAGCACACTGGAGAAAATGCATTCGTTATTGCTAATCAACAAATTTAATTGAAGTAACTTAATTTTGATGAAAAATCTAATATCGGAGAGCAAAAATGCAGTAAAATCAAACAATAGCAAGTTATGAATCTTTGTCAACACAATCAACTCGGACAAAAATTGAGAATTCAATCCATTTTACATAGGACATGCAATTTAGTGATGCCATGATGTTTTATCAGTGACTCTTTTCATACTCAGTGATTTGAATCCTTCAAGTTTAAGAATAAAGGCTAACATTTCCATATCTTTGCCCTATCTGAGAGATTAAAATATATTCAAATTTCGAAAGCTGAAATTATAAATATTAAAATAAGAAGCCCGCCCCACTAATAAATGCCAAAACGACACCAGAAATAAAAAACGGGCGAGATGCCAGAGAACAGTCTGCCAGGTTAACAAAATGATAAAAAAGGCATATAGCTCTAAAGGTAATAGTCACGGATGCAAAATACAGGGGCCTAAATGAAAAATAAATTAAGAAATGGAGGGGAGGAAAACCGAAAACCTCAAAAACCGCACGTGCTCCTGAATTTGTCACACGGCGAGAGGGAGGGGGCAGAAGGAAACGCTTTGGACGAGAGCACTTTCGACATTTCACTTTTTTCAGACAGGGAGAAACACGAGTCAGCAGCGACTGAGGTGACATTCCAAGCGACCGGGGCAAAAGACCATCATGCCGACATGGAGGATGTCGAGCAACAACGACACCAGATACAGTTGAACGTGTGCATCGGTCCCGGTCCGATTTTCGGAAATGGAATCGGATCGAATCAAACCAAAATGATTCTAGACGATTGTCAATTCCATGTAAGAAATCGGATTGGATCTATGATTCCTTAATCTTTCTTTTAGAAGTAAATCTTAACTAGTAAATTACTTTTTTACCATTAGGAAACTCCTATTTATAAGGAATGAAATGATATCACTGATTTTAAGGTTGATCCGAAATTAGATTAGATGGATAATTCCTAATTTCACAAATAGAGGATCGATTTGACCGATTCAGATTCAAAGTCAATGCATCCTAAAGTTCATGGCACTAGATATAGTGAAAAAGATGGAGAGCACGTGGTCAGCACCGTTCAGAAAAGGCGGTAATAATTAAGCAGTGACTCCAAGCATTAATCGAAATCGAAATGAAAGACCGAAGGATGTCCAGGTTCATCCTCCCCAGAAAGACCTCCACACATCATCATCATCATCATCATCATCGCCACCACCACCACCATCACCATCTTTGCTTTCTCTCTCTTTATAAAAACTCCCCAAGCAAAGACGCTCATCCCCCCATCTCTCTCTCTCTCTCTCTCTCTCTTCTGTATTTTCTTGTCCAACTCAACTTCCACCCAACAGGGCCAACACTACTCCAACTCCAATTAAACAAAAAAAGGGGAAGAAGAAAAATCTCTCCTTTATCCACCCATCCTTCTCCACCATCTCTCCCTCCCCCTTTTTCCCCCAAATTTCATTGTCTTTTTCATACCAAATTCTTTCATTTTTACTTGCCTAAGATTTTGTCCCCCCTTTGTTTAATTTATTGGGTTGGTAGATGTATCATTGATGGTGATCCACTATCCCGCATAAAGCTCAGCCCCCCACCGAAAAATTTGATCTTGACCTTTACCCCCATTCCAATCATGGCTTCCATGGCCTTCGCCGCCGCCGCCGCCCCCGCCGCCGCCGCCCACCGCCTCCGCCGCCGCCCCCCGCGCCTCCCCCTGAGCACCCATTTGGCCCCGCCCCCGCCGCCGCGCGCGTCCGCCGCCCCCGGGGCTCCGGGTGCGGTCGGCGCTGATCGAGCCGGACGGGGGGCGGCTGGCGGAGCTGGTGGTGGGGGAGCCGCTGCGGCGGGCGCGGGCGCGGGAGAGCCTGGAGCTGCCGCGGGTGAAGCTGTCGCGGATCGACCTGGAGTGGGTCCACGTGCTGAGCGAGGGGTGGGCCAGCCCGCTCCGCGGGTTCATGCGCGAGTCCGAGTTCCTCCAAACTCTTCATTTCAACGCCCTCCGTCTCGACGACGGTTCGGTCGTGAACATGTCCGTGCCGATCGTGCTGGCCGTCGACGACGCCGACCGGCACCGCATCGGCGAGTCCCGCAAGGTCGCGCTCTTCGACGCGGACGACAACCCCGTCGCCATCCTCAACGAGTGAGTGGGCTTCTTTCGTTTCATAAGCTTTGCTTTGCTGTTTTCTTGAATTTGGTTCGTCTTTCTTTTGACTAGATTTTGAAGTTCTTAGAGTGAGAATATCATATGCATGAGCCTCTCGTCACTTCTTTTTTCTGAGCATTATCATTACATTAGTACTGTTAATGTAGACTTTGTGGTGTTATGGCTCTGTTTGAGATTGGAATTTTTTGGCACTTTCGTTAAGAGTTTTTAGGTGAATAATGGATAATGGGGTTTTTGTAATTTGCTAGTGATTGATGGGTGGTTTTTAGTTGAAGAGTTTTGGGGGCTTTGAGAAATTGAAAAGCTAAATTGGTGGTTTTGGATCATGAAAATTGGAAGTTTATTTAGATGCAGGGACATATGTTTGTCCTGTTGCTCGTCTCATATGCTTTGCCGAGTTGATGAGGCCGGCCTTTGGAAGGGTCCGATTGGTGGAAGTTTACTTGATGTTTTGAGGCTTGAGATGTACAGGAACTCGCGGTATCTGTACAAGTGAGAATATAGAATCGCAGGACTAATTAGGAAAAAATGGATATTCATGATGCTGATGCTGATGCAGATTAAGAAAGATAGATGATTCAGTGACACTGTCATGTACAATGACCTCCTGTCCGTGGTTGTGAAATTGCCTTTGAACGAAATAATACCCTGCTCGAGACGACTCTGTCGACATGGTATATTTTTTAATGTTATGTCGAATCAGGACCACTAAATTGCTTGTTTTGCGTCGACTCCATCGATGGTACTTCAGGACCATGATTGAGAGCCGTCCGATTTGATTAGTCGTTGGGCAAATTAATGTTCGGGAACATCTTCCATAGGCTTTGCATAAACAATCGTTTTAATTGGAGTTTTGGAAAATCAGGCTACTTCCCTCAAATCCCCCCCACTCTTTCTCTCTCAACATAGTATATATGTTCTCTCTCAACATAGTATATATGAGTATAAGGTAGATGTTCGACCGAAGAAAAGAAATATAACATAGAAAATATGCATCTGTAAGATATTTTTTTCCCTTATGCCTGCTTATAAAATATAACAGAGTCACTGCTATATAAAAATGTTGGAACATGTTTGTCATGAACTTGGACAGAATACAGTCCAAGTGCCTCCTTGTTAGGTGACCAAGTTCAGATATCCAATTCAGCTCGTCGGCATGGGCTTTTCACTGAAAGTCTTGGAAATTTGGCTCTCCACTAAATATAATATGCCTCCACGTGTACTTGGTGTTGACTTTGAGATGAACATCTTAAACTGTCGAAAATTGCTTCAGCTAGGCAGACGATTGAAATCGAAGCACAACTTCGGGGTGATTGACTCGAGCTCACAAAGGGCTTTGGCTTCTTCATACCTCCCTCCATTTTTGTTAGTTAGAGTGATCCTGATCCTCGGCTTAGCTAAATAAGAAACTCTGTGTGTAGGACCTTCCGAACATCCTTGTAACGGATCTTGACTAAATGACTCATGATGTATGGTTGGTGAAATCCACTTTTGACAATATCACAGGATAGCTTTCATTGACCGGAACATTTGAATAGTCTTGTTTGCCTGCATTTTTCTCATTGGCATTTTGCATTTTGATTGATGGGCTGGTGTGAGCTTATGACTCTTTGCTGCAACTGCTAGAATCGATATTTTGTGATTCTTAATATCTCCATTGTAGCATGCCATGTCTTTGAGTTTTCTCGTTCCAGATTGGAATAACTAATTATATTTTCTCACTCTGATGTGTCATTTCAGCATTGAGATATACAAGCACCCTAAAGAAGAACGGATTGCGAGGACATGGGGAACCACTGCATCGGGTCTGCCATATGTCGAAGAAGCCATAACCAATGCAGGGAACTGGTTGATTGGGGGCGACTTAGAGGTGTTGGAACCGATCAAGTACAATGATGGTCTAGATCGATTCCGACTCTCACCCGCAGCTCTCCGCGAGGAATTCACTCGGCGGAATGCGGATGCGGTATTTGCTTTCCAGCTAAGGAACCCAGTCCACAATGGGCATGCCCTACTGATGACTGACACACGCCGTCGGCTTCTCGAGATGGGCTACAAGAATCCCATCCTTCTTCTTCATCCCCTGGGAGGCTTCACAAAGGCTGATGATGTTCCCCTTAGCTGGCGAATGAAGCAACATGAGAAGGTACTTTGTAGTTGATAAAGAATTAGTTGAGTGCAAAACTGTCTTCTTTAAAAGCTTAAAATCCTTAGAAAATGATGGATGATATAATTTAATCCATGTTGTCTTCAGTGGATGTGTAGATACATAGATGACTGTTGCCTTTTTTGTTATCTCAACAACTTACCACTTCTCCTCGAAAAAATGAGTCATCGTGCCAATAATTCTCCTTGATGGAGGATAATCATCTCTATTAGTTCTTTAGGGAAGAAAATTGGACTTAGAAATAACATACTCTGCATTTTCGTTCAACAAAGAGTTCAAGCAAAATTAAAAAGGAGTTAAATGAGTTACATGTTGTTCATGCTGGGGTTATTGCATACATGAATGAGTCAACATGCTTATAAGAGGCGGGTGAGTTTTAACATTTGTAATTTCCTTCACTGACTTTCTCTCCACTGTGGATGGAAAAGATGAATTGTGATCGTGGTTACATTATAATTGCAATGACAGAGCCTAAATACAGTTTTCTCATGTTCTCTCATTCTTGCTACTGATTTGGTTCCCTTGGCCAAAACATCACAACTCCATTGAGATTTCTGGGAGCATGCTCTAACACTAGGCAAACATGCCTGCGCAGGTGCTTGAGGATGGTGTTCTTGATCCTGAGACAACTGTTGTCTCAATATTCCCTTCTCCCATGCACTATGCTGGCCCAACTGAGGTGCAGTGGCACGCAAAGGCTAGGATCAATGCTGGGGCTAACTTCTATATTGTCGGTCGAGACCCGGCTGGTATGGGCCATCCACTTGAGAAACGAGACTTGTATGATGCTGACCATGGGAAGAAGGTGTTGAGCATGGCTCCTGGACTGGAGAGGCTAAACATTCTCCCATTTAAGGTAATTAAACCTGCTTGCATACTGATGTCCTCGAGTTGTATTTGTAATCTTTTGGAGATATGGCGTTTCCTTGTTTTTGCTGCCATTGTTGCTTCCTATTCTGTGTGTTGATATTGCTGACGACAATCGGTTTTATCGGCTTTCAGGTTGCTGCCTTATGACAAAACACAAGGGAAAATGGCTTTTTTCGATCCTTCTAGGCCCCAAGATTTCGTCTTCATTTCAGGCACCAAGGTATCTTTCGTACCCATGAACCGATAAAGATGGACTTTTATCATTTCTGCTTCATAAAATAGTTAATATGTCATAACTGGGGCAAGAAAGAAGATCTATATACTTGATGGATATATATGGGATTATAAACCCATCAATTCAACTGTAGCTATGTTTGTCCTCGATCAGCAGTTATTATGGAAATGTTTTCTTTCAACTAAATTTTGATGCAAGGATAATCTCTCCAACGATAATCCTACAGTTAACAGCGGTTCACAAAACTGTCTGGAAAAAGAGGGTCCTTACATTATTTTCGCTCCTGTCCGTTAGAAATTGTACTTACATGGCTTGCTTCCATCCTCAGATGCGAACACTTGCGAAGAACAAAGAGAACCCACCTGATGGCTTCATGTGCCCCGGTGGGTGGGAAGTGTTGGTCGACTACTATGACAGCCTGGCACCTGCAGACAACGGCAAAGTCCCCGAAGCTGTTCCAGCTTAAGACACGACTTGCTGTATGATTGTGCACTAGATTTGTTTGGAAGAAACCTAAAAACTTGACTCCTGTGTGCTCCAGATCCAAGAGTCACTCGTCGACTTCTCGAAATAAAAACCAAGCAGGTCACTGGTACAGCTATGCAAAGACTTGCTTGGAATCGTTATTGGGAGTGCTCGTTGTTGCGTGCATGCGAGCCCGTTTGTAACATATGGTGTTGGTGTTTAATGAAGTGCGCAGATGGTGTCTTGTGTATTCTGTTTCTTGTCATTTTTGGGTTGGGGCAGGTAGAGGGTCGAAGGCTCTCATTGATACCCGAATGGCCCTGCTTGTGTGGAACTTGATCGAAGTACTGGATTCGCTCTCACGTCACATGGCGCCATCGGTCAAAGGATCATCGCGTTTTTGGGCATAGAGCATCATCACTCATAGCCTATTTTTAGGCTAATTTAGGAAGAAGCATAGGAGTGGTACAGTGGATTGTTACGTTCATAGTTTCTATTTGCTTAGATGAGTGAATTCCAGGACCAGAGTAGATGTGTCCTTTCTGCCCTCAACATGTAGTTTAATCCATAACTAGACCCGTCAAACACGGTAGGGCGGGTTGGTTCATAATGGTTTGACCAGAATGATTCATTTAACTTGTTTCGATCTCTTTTTACGTGATGCAAATCTAGTGACTAATGTTTTTACTAAAATGCTTATATTTAACTAGATTTACAAAATCTCATAGCCAAATTGGGGTGAAGGTTTAGAGTAAGGCGCTGCATGGAAATGTTCCAAAAAATGTTTCTAACACTTTTGTATTTTTTTTTTGTTAACAAAAAAAGAATAAACGTTTGGTTGCATTTATATTTTTTTTTTTTTTTGTTAGGAACACAACAAGTTAATAAAACGATTAACAAAAAAAAGTTATTTCTTATTCCGTAAACGATTTTAAAGAAACGCTTCTCTTTTCTTCTTCTCTCTCTTCTCTTTTCTTCTTCTTTTTTCTTCTTTTTCTTTTTGCCGGTTGCCGGCGATCGGGCCCGAGGGCCAAACGCCGTCAAGGGTTGGCGACCTTGCTAGAGCGTCGCCGCCCCCGGCGAGGCCGAACGCTCGGCCTTGCCGGATCCGGGCAAGGCCGAGCTCGCCTGACCAAGGCGAGGCTACCTACGAAAGAAGAAAAAATAAAAAAGAAAGGAAAAAATGAAAAATAAAATAAAAATATTAAAAAATTAAAAGAAACAAAAAAAAGAATAAAATTTACCAAACGTATTTCTATTCATTTTTTATTCTCGAACAAACGTTACCAAACGCATTCTTTTGTTCAAAAATCGTTTCTAATGAATATTTTTTTTGTTTTGTTTCGTAACAAAAAAAAATGTAAACATTACCATGCAATTCCTAAGTGATCGATGAAGTGAAGACAAAAGAGAATAAAAAGAGTTATAAAAATGGATCGCGTTTAAGGTTTGTTCATTTCGTGAAAAATATCATGTTTATGAAAAATGTTTTCTAGAAACCAAGAAAATGATAATATTTTTTGGTATTTCGGTTGAAATTTAAGAATTGAGTGGAGAATATTTTTTATTGTTCTTATTTGATTTTTATTTTTTGGAAAAAATTATCAATTTTTTTATTGGCCAAAAATATTTAATATTTATATTTAATTTTTTTTAAAATGAATTTTTAATTTTTCAAATCGAATTTTTTTTATTATTTTTTTTGTTTCTTTTTCTTTTTTCCTTCCTCCTTCGTCCTCCATCCTTTGCTGCCGTGTACCTTGATGATGGCGGTTGCTTGGTGATCGACCAAGACGTGGATCACCAGATTTTGTGAGCTCGAGCTTTGTCGAGGCCGATGAGCTTGCAACTCACCCAATCCCCCTTGGCCCTTGCCTACTAGGCTAATAAGGATTTGGCCTTGGGCAAGGCAAATGTGTTTGGTGAAAGAATATAAGGTGGAATAAGTGTTTTTATTGAAAGTCCTTTTTTTTTCAATAGCGGAAAACATTTTCTTTGACTTGTTCATTTTTTGTGAGACGAATGTTGGAAAATTCAAAAAAAAATTTTTGGAAGTTATTTTTTGTAAAATGAATGGAGCTTAAGGGTTCGTTCATTTTGCGGAAAATAGGCCATTTTCGAAAAATCATTTTCTAGGAAAAGTCAATTTTTTAGTGTTCTTCGACTAAAACTTGAAAATATTTTGGAAAATATTTTTCGGTGTTCGGTAAGGAAAATATTTTATGCTCCCTAGATTGGCGAACGTGAGCGTCAATCGAGGCTCGCCAAATTGACAAGTGCAAGTTTGAGATCGACGAGCTTGAGATTCATTTGGTCCGAACTACTAGCCAAGAAAGAAGAATATGGAAAAAAAAAAAAAAAAAAAAAAAAGAAAAAAAAAGGAAATTAAAAATAATTCGAATTAAAAAAGAAAAAAAAAAATTAAAAAATAATTCGAATAAAAAAAAAGAAAAGAAGAAGAAGAAAGGAGAATAAGAAGTAAGGATTTGTAGAGGTATGAGATAAGAGAGATCAAGTGAGGAAAATGTTTTTCACTTTTCAAAAGTGGAAAACATTTTCCCCTACTTTAGAAGATTTTTATCCTTTGATGAAAAACATTTTTTTTAAGGAATTCATTTTTCGTGAAATGAAAGTATTTAGAAAATCCGAAAACGTTTTTCGGAAATTATTTTCCGCGAAATAAGCGGAGCCTAAGTAAATTGTTAACCCATTTCGATCCATTTATAAGTCATTTATGACTTATATAGCACTCATATTGTTTTAAAACTTATTTATGACTCATTTAGTAAAATATAACTAACCCATTTAACACTTAATAAATGGGTTTATGACCCACTTTAATGGAGCTATATAATGCTCATGAACTAGCAAGGAGAGAAATTAGGCTTTCCATATTGAAGCATTGCAGCAGGCCCGAAAAAGGCGGCTTGGGTCCAGTAATTGTTCCCTAACGATCAGTCCCTCTTTCTGAGCTGTCGTAACGTTTAGCACAAGAGGGTTATGCACAGTAGCATATTGCCAATGCATCCGACATAGATCAGCTACTGACAATCAGTAACGAGATCCCATCCAATGGATCATGTTCCACGACATGGGGGGGAAGATTGAGTCCATTTTCGAAGACTGGAGTTGATTTGCCAGTCTTTTGCATCTGATGTTGGGGCACGAAAAGGGCATGCTCTTCTTGGCATACTCCTTATATCTGTAATGAGTACTTCTGCAGCACTCAGGTGAACCGAGTGACCGTGTACGATTCGAATCTTGCAGTAAACACTTGAAACTCACCCCAAAAAGCCTTTTGATATTTGCTATGGAATTCCTGCCTGACTGAAAACTTTGGCTCCTTGAATCCACATTTCAACAGTAAAATGACTGCCCTTTCAAGTTGCCGCAAAATCGATCGGATGAACTGAGGGAGAATCTGGTCCTGATGGAGGTAAAATGGTGTAATCATTTAGAGTGTTTAATTTAATGTGCGAAGCAAAGTACTGTAGGGACTCAATCCAGACTAATAAATAAGAAGAATATTGGGTGGGTCCAGTTAAACTTTTCTCTTTAACAAATTGAGCCTTTTCCAATAGCAAAGCACTGTTATGATGAGCTAAAGCATCCGATCTAGCGGCCCTGCATTCAGAACTGAGGCTTTACCACCAAGAAATCTTGAACAGAAGACCCACCATTTCAGGGCCAGATCAGGGGAATGATTTCTCATACCCCATTGACAGCTAAAAAAGCACTGTATAGCCTATACATTAATCTCCCACTCCCGTATTAAAAAGCTTCCTTGTTCTCTACTTTACCTATGGAAATGTTTTCCGACCACCCAAAGATAAGATATAATGGACTAATTGATTATCATATTAGTGTTATTGTATAACAAAATGCTTCAATTATGTGCAGCCACAAGATTCTTCCAGTTTTTGGGGGGCTCATATGGACCAGCTTTATTGTCTGAATACCAGAAATTATGTCCAAAACATGTCTCTTTAAATCCGTTTACATAATGCGAACTCGCTGTACACAAAAGTTTTAGTGAGCCTGAATTCGAGTGATAATACCACATAAACTGTCTTTGAACGTGGTGTCAATGGGCCAAAAGTAGGGGGCTACTCAGACTGAGAGTTGCCTGGATATTCCTCTTGAAAAAAGTTGGCAGGGACACAATGATATGCCCAGGCCAAAGTTAGAATGCAAAAGGCAATACCAACCTGATGAATCTGAACCTTTTAATTAAGTTAACGATGCCTTGGTGGATGCCGAGCATCTAATGATTCATCATCTAGGGAGTGTCAATATCAGAGAAGGTGCATAGAGTAAAAAAGGAAGGCGGCAATATACGATGCTTTTAGCAGTTTCATCAGCTCAGCTGTCGGGTGACCCGAATTGAGGCTTATCTTTTAAGCAAACATTAGTGTAGCTGCCACTTTAATAAACTCAGTCGGTTTCATAAGAAATGAAGATGCCCTCAAAGCTCCACGGCTATTCACATGCGATTATCATTATCGACTTAATGGTAGGAAGTTCATATGGTCTGATTGAAGCCGGAAAAAGTTCTTTTTATTTTTTTTTTATCAAGAACCTACAATTGGAAATATTCCACTCATCTGGTTGACTGTTACACTAAACCATCTTAGTTTATATTGCAGGATGTCAGGAATTGAACATGGGGAATGAGATGGGCAACAACAACACATCTTCTCTCAAAGGTATTATGTCGATGTTTAGCTCTTTATGTCGTGTACCTTCTGTGTTCATGCATTGACTATATTCACTTAAATCATTTACCTTCCACAGAAGCTGAGGGGAGAGAGAGAGGGTCGATGCTCCAAATGGATCTCTACACGAGACTGTCAAGGAAAATGATGTGAAAGGAGATCATCTGATTGCAGAAAATGACAGCAAGGACTCCGATGAAAAAGCTGAAGACTTGGCTTTCCACTGTGCAATCGCAGGAGATAATCATGTCGACCAATTGATTACAAGTGAAGAAAGTAATTACTAGTTTCTGTAGTACTTACAGTTGAAAAATCTGTTGTGATAATTGTCTCTCGGGCAAATTACACAGGATAATCCTTGCTCAAAACATCAGGAATGGGATGTATTTTATCATTCCTAGTCTATGTTACATTGGTTAAGCCAATTATTTTCTCCTCAGTGAAGATTTAAAACCTGCAGTTTGAACCTTTGTTACAGACCCTCAAGTTCTTTCTCAAGCCACGCATGAAGTAAATGAAGGAGATAGACTTGTAGAAGACCAGCCAGAACTTTCGCCAGTGAATCTGGAGGATACAGAGCCTTCAATGGAATCAGATGTGGGCGAGCATGAGAAAAGTGACAGTCAGCTAAATATTGAGGCAGCTGATATAGAAGGTTAGTAATGTGATCTACTGGTTTAGCAGCACCATAATAGCTACTTCACTTCCCATGTGAAACTAGCTTCGATTTAACTGTATTCCATTAAAAAGTAGGAGTATGGGACTAGACTTACAGTTAAAAACGGAGAAACAAATTGCAGTCTTACTGTCTTGGGTGATTTGGAAACTCAAGCATCTGAGTGAGTTAAAACTGATTCACTTGGATTAGATAGGGTCAATGTTAGTACGTTGTTGTCAGATGTATGTGGATTGGAAGTATCAAGAGAGGATTTTCTAGGATCACCTTCAGCATTCCTAGCTGAGGGCAATGATCCAATGCTAGAGGTCAAAACAATCAATATCAGGTGAAAAATGTAATTACTAGTTTCTGTAGTACTCACGATTGAAAAGTTCTGTTGCGATAATTGTCTCTCGGGCAAATTACACGGGATGATCCTCGCTTGGAACATCAGGAATGGGATGTATTTTATCATTCTTAGTCTATGTTACATTGGTTAAGCCAAACCAACAGTTTGAACCTTTGTTACAGACCCTCAAGTTCTTTCTCGAGCTATGAGTGAAGTAAATGAAGGAGATAGACATGTAGAAGACCAGCCAGAACTTTCATCGGTGAATCTGGAGGATACGGACCCTTCAGTGGAATCAGATGTGGGCGAGCATGACAAAAGCGATGGTCAGCTAAATATTGAGGCAGCTAATATAGAAGGTTAGTAATGTGATCTACTAGTTTAGCAGCACCATAATAGCTACTTCTCTTCCCATGTGTGAAACTAGCTTTAATTGTATTCCATTAAAAAGTAGGAGTATAGGACTAGACTCACAGTCTCACTAGCTTATCGCTCACTAATTTAACAGTTGAAAACCGAGAAACAAATTGCAGTCTTACTGTATAGGGTGATTCGGAAACTCAAACATCTGAGGAAGTTAAAACTGATCCACTTGCACTAGATAAGGTCGATGTTGGCACGTTGGCATCAGATGCATGTGGATCGGAAGTATCAAGAGAGGTTATTTTAGGATCACCTTCAATTCCTAGCTGAGGGCAATGATCCAATGCTAAAGATCAAAATAATTGATATCAGGTGAAAAAAGTAATTACTAGTTTCTGTGGTACTTATAGTTGAAAAGTTCTGTTGTGATCATTGTCTCTCAGGAAAATTATGCAGGATAATCCTCGCTCGAAACATCAAGAATGGGATGTATTTTATCATTCCTAGTCTATGTTACATTGGTTAAGCCAACTATTTTCGTCTCAGTGAAGTTTTAAAACCTATAATTTGAACCTTTGTTACAGACCCTCAACTTCTTTCTCAAGCCACATATGAAGTATATGAAGGAGATCACTGTGTAGAAGAACGGCCGGAAGTTTTGTTGCTGAATCCGGAGGACACAGAGCCTTCAATGGAATCAGATGTGGGCAAGCGTGACAAAAGTGACAGTCAGCTAAATATTGAGGCAGCTAGTATAGAAGGTTAGTAATGTGATCTACTAGTTTAGCAGCACCATAATAGCTTCTTCACTTTCCATGTGCGAAACTAGCTTTTATTGTATTACATTAATAAGTAGGAGTATGGGACTAGACTCACAGTCTCACTTGCTTATGGCTTACTAATTCAACAGTTGAAAACGGAGAAACAAATTCCAGTCTTACTGTATTGGGTGATTTGGAAACTCAAACATCTGAGGGAGTTAAAACTGATCCACTTGGATTAGATAAGGTCGATGTTAGCATGTTGGTGTCAGATGCATGTGGATTGGAAGTATCAAGAGAGGACTTTCTAGGATCACCTTCAACATTCCTAGCTGGGGGCAATACGTCGGTGTCAGATGCATGTGGATCTGAAGTATTAGGAGAGGACTTTGTAGGATCACCTTCAACATTCCTAGCTGAGGGCAATGATCCAACACTAGGGATCGAAATACCAAGCAGCATGAATGTTACTTTCCTCTCCGATGCTGACTTTAAATGTACACACTTAAAATTGGAACAAGAACAAGTGGAAGGTGATAAAGCATCCAACGTTGAGGTGGTAATGATGAACAATGAAAATCGATCAGAAGACAGAACGGAATCAAACTTTCTGAATTTTGGCCATGAAGAAAAACTCAACGAGGCGACCACGGTAAGCGGTTCCACATTGCAATCTGAAGATTCTGTGGCAGATCACTCCCCATATTCTCATCCAGAAGTTTCGGAGCTTGAGGACCAAAGTAGTCTTGTCATGGAAGAAATTGAGTTCACAAGCAGTAGACCCGTGAATGAAAATAACATCAAGTGTGATGATGGCTTTGGTGGGCATTCTGATGAACTGTGGAACATTCAACCTGAACAGGCTGAGGCAAAGGATGTCTCTGAAATGGTTGTTGGACTTGAAACCATAACTGATGATGTAGGAAACACAGTTGAGGTGCCTTTGGATTGCACAAGTGCCGAGGAATGTAAAGTCAAGGTGACCGATGTTACAGAAAATGGTTTTCAGGATGAGATATGTGCCAAGGGATCCAAGGACTTTCATGAGTACATGGAAGGAGAAGACTGTTCCATGCCAATTTTGGTAGAGCCAGAAGCTGGAGATACCAATCATGACAAGAATGACCCGGCTGAAAAGGAAATGATAGAAGACAAACGTGTTGAAACAGAGCTTTCACAGGATATTGCAGATGATACAAGCAGAAAAGATATCATGAAACAATTCATCCCAGTACATTCTCCACATATCCAAGAGTCTTTCTCGTCCTTTGACTACCCTGTAATGATCGCACATCCTGTATCAGAGACCAAAGCTTCAGGGGATCAATGCAACAGTAAATCACAACAGTGCCAAATGCCTCTGACTCCTGGTGGCAATACCAAACTGGAGAAGATTTCCGGTAGCCTAAGCACAGAATTGAAGTCTTACAATGACACACACATCCATCCTCAGCTTCAGAAATTTCCTAGCTTTGATTTTGATCTCCTTAATGGGTCGAGGAACGAAGAGTCAGATCAGACGCCGCTGCTCTTCCCTGATAGAAGCACATTCAGGAGTATGTCAATGAAAGGTCGTTGTGATCGAGAAGAGCAAAGGGAGTGTTTGGAAGAGAAGACTGTTTGGATTGACAGAAGCGATTCCGACAGATCGAAAACCCCATTTCTAGGCTTGTCAAAGAAAGAACAAGAAGATGATGAAAAGCAAGAAGCCTATCTTGTCGCCACTCCCCAGAAACAAGTGGTCAAAGAAGCTGACACTAAGGCAAGCAAGGCAATGTGGGGGGTTCCTACGGAAGAAGTTGGATCAACCTCTCCGAAAGGTAAAGAGAAGAGGAAGTTCAGGTCCTCCCTCTTTGGCAACTGCATGTGCTGTGCAACTGTCATCAACTGATGATTCATTCACCATTATGAAAAAAAAAAAAAAAAAAAAACAAGCTTTTTGGGGATTTCCATTACTCGATTGTTTTTACTTTGTTCTGGGGGGATTTTTATTTTTATTTTTTCAGTTTACGGAGAAACAGTAAAATCAGAGATACGAGGATTGTGAAGAGAGGGTGTTCAAGTTCGTTGGTTGGTCAGTATTTGGTATAAACCAATGGACAGTGAGTGTTGCAACAATGGCAAGTTGCAAGTTTCTCTTTTTTTTTTTTTTTTTTTTTTGGGTTAATTTCATTTTCCTTCCTTGTTATGGGTAAAATCTCTTGTGGTATCTAAAGCCGGCATAAGTTGCTATAATTCTTTGTCTTCTGTGAATGTATTGCTTTTACTTTTTAAGAAATTGGAAAAGTTGGAGATACTGTAATAAGTCTCCTGTAAGATTGACAAAAAGGTTTAGCTTTCTTAGTTGCATCATGCAAAGGTCCTACAATTGATACAAGACTCACGAACTAACAATAGGAAGAAGCTGTAAACACAAAATTACTGAACTAAATAAAGAAGCTTTAAACGCAAGATGTTTTCCAGAAATTCGCAAGCTACTAGCTATCTTTTCAAGGCATGGATGCTACACCATCTTTAACCAAAACTTTAGTGCTCGACCTTCTCAACATCATCAATATAGAAGAGAAAGTGACTTTTTTAATGTGAACCAAACCAGAACTTCCAGATTCCTATTTCCTACTCTCATGTCGAGGCACGAGGGCGAGACAGAGACAAGAGATCACAAAATCATTATTGTGAAACAGAACGTAAAAACGTTTCTTCTTGCAAAAAGCGAAGATGACTGTTTCCTGTATGAGGCTTCCGAGACAAAACTTCGTGGGTAAGTCTCTTGTTTCAAGTACATCTCTCTGGCACAGAACATTAGTTTGGTCAGAGTCCAACATTTTGACCAGATGTCGAAGAAGTTTCTCCATCTTACGTGAACCTGAAGGAGTCTTGATGTTAATCCTATTCATCAATTCAAAGATGGACCTTCCTCACATGATGTTTGCTTGTGCTATATTGACAGATTTCTTTAAATAACGAACCAATGAGCTTTGCATTACCTAGTTAATGAAGGCTCAAGCTATTCAAGATTCAAGACCCTGTGAATCTATAGTTGGTCTCATTGAAAGAACTCCAAATAGACTATTACACGTGTTTTTGGTATGATTTTTGACTTTGTCTACCTGCTAAAGAATTTTATGACCGCATGCAGAGAATTTTTTTTTCCCCCTTTGGTTTTTATCTTGAGTCTGTCACGTAATATTCTAAGACTTCCCATGCTTGGATCATCGGTCAAGTAATGCATGACATAATAGGTCATAGATTGTCATGTTGGTCAAATTTGCTCTTGACAACATCTCCATATTATTGATCAAAGCTAGTGTTAGGAAAGATTTTGTGGGCATCTGTAAAGATGCAGTTTCGGTCCCGATCTATTCATGTCGATTTCAGGATATGCTTGAGAGTTTTAATTTGGCAAGTATCGAGTAATCCGCATAGGGCCCATCTTAAGCTTAAGCTTTTGCTGGCTTTGGGCCATTCTAGTGCCGTGTCCTTGTAACCTTTTGCAACAGGACTTCGACAGATTTACCATGGACCATTTTCAAATTTTCCAAATCTTCTGGGCGACGACACAACACTTCCGGCTTTATTAGTATCGTCCACTCCTGGATTTCTTTTAATCACTTTAGCTGTTTCTTTTGTCAATTGCCACAAGTTCATACCTAAATTTTCCTTTTATTTGTTTGGCAATAAAACTCGCTCAAAATTTAAATTGATATAGGAACAGAATTATGTTCACTTTACAATCGTTATAAAAGAACAGAAGAAAGAAAAGAAAAAAGATGTCTATGATTTTGCATTAGAAATGGAAGAATGTACAAAAGATCAACGAGATGAATAAGAAGAAGAAGTTAAACTCCTATGTTAGGTACACAAATTGAAAGCAGAAAAAAATGGCAAATGCAATTTTTACAGGGTAGTGACGATTTTCTTTTCTATTTCCTGCAAATTGCAATTTTGGATGAAGGAATCAAGAACTCATCCAGTGGTGCTCATCAACTTCATAAATTCTTCAAAATCAACTTGACCATCACCATCCAAGTCACCTTCACTTATCATCTGCTGCGCTTCTTCCTCTGTCAGCTTCTCCCCTAAGTTGATCATCACATGCCTCAACTGCCAAAGAGAAACAAAATTATTAACCATAACTGCCTTCCATTTTTTCTGAGTTAAGAAGGGTCATTTTCATGCACAAACTGAAGAACTTTCTGGAATTGGTGATGTTCTTTCGAATGGTGATGAGTGATGACAAAGTATGACAAACAACAGATTTGAATCGAATCGGGTGAATCTCACGGGAGAATTTGAGGGTTGGTTGAATGCATGTTGAGTGCACATGTAAGGTTATCTACATCCTCACTTGGATTAAAGAAATGCATTTCGATGACGTACAGCGAGAAATCAAGATATTGTATATGCAGGAGATAAAATTGAGCTCACCTCACTAGGAGATATGTAACCATCCTGATCCTTGTCAAAGACCTTGAAAGCCTCCTTGAGCTCCTCCTCCTCATCAGTGGCCTCCTAATACACATCCACAGTCAATGAGAACGTTTCAGACTCAAAGAACATTAGATTGAGATGATATGATTGCATGTTCAATCATATGTATCAAGAAGAGGGCTAGCTCTTTGCATTTTCTTGTGTGTTTTTCACCTTGATGTCATGAACCATCAACCCCAAGAACTTTGCAAACTCAATCACCCCGTTGCCATCAGCAGCAGCGGCCTTGTCAATCATGTCCTGCAGTTCTTTCTTGGAGGGTCTATGGTCTAACGATTGGATAATCGTCGCAAATTCTTCCAACGTCATGCAACCTGCAAATTTACATCCATAAGGACTGCTCATGAATAAAAGAAGTTGCTGGCAAATAAAGTCATTGAAGGGCTTGAAGTTTCAATCAATACAAGAGATGGAAAATGTGCAGGACTAAAGAAACGCTCACCATAACCATCCTCGTCAAATAGACAGAAAGCTTCTTGGAACTCAAGAATCTGTTCTTTTGTCAGTTCGCCGACCATACTCACGTTTCTGGTCTGAACAGAACACTCACCAATCTTCAGAGAGAGAGAGAGAGAGAGAGAGAGAGAAGAGGAAAATAAATTGTACACCCCCAGGCCCGCGTTGGGTTGGTTTATATATGTGAAAGTCAATGAAAACGGAAGTGTATTGGGGAATTCATGCTGCATTCGTTGATGAAACAGATGTCAAACTTGACAAGATTTCGTTTCGGGAATCGAGGCAATGGCTAGGCATAAAAAAACCCACCGTTTCTCTCTGACCATGATGACAGCTCCTTTAACGCGGACTTTCTCACCTGAAAAAGCAGTTGGAAAGAATGTGGTATTTAAAAGCCTTTGAATGTTAATGGACATAAGAAAATCAACGTCAATGATCTCGATAAATTTCAATTGTACTCGTGTCTGAATTTTCAAACCCCTTCTACTGAAAACATTTACTTTTCCATGGATTGCGGATAGAATGAAATGGGGAATTCAAAGAAATATTTAGATGAATGTTTGATTGTAGACTCTAGCATATATTGGAGACATAATTATGAATTGCGGTGATATTTACCTTAAATTCTCTATATCTTTTGGAATTATTCATATCTTTATCGTGTATATTTTTGATTGATTACAATTGATATTATATTTATCTTATTATCTTAGCTAATCATGCACTCTTCATCGAGATATGTCGAAACTCGAAACACATCAAAATATGTAGTACAAATCTCTCTTAAGAAATCTCGAGGGGTTTCTGATTGCACTGGGTGAGTATAAATCCGAGTACATACATTGCATCTTATTTATTTATTTTTTTAAAATTAACTATTAATATCCCTCTTGACGTTGTTCTGCAACTTGTTTGGGGTGACATTAATAGCCTACTGCATAGCCATGTCAACCTCATCTGTTGTCCCTGTAAAGGGTATTAATCGTTTGGGTCGAGTTAGGTTCCACTAATACCAGACCCGAATCGAACATGAAGAGAAAATGTTTATGGTAACCCAAGTCATGACCCAAACTGTATAGGACCTGAATTGAAAGCATTATTCGGTTTGGTTTGATTTGATTATGTTCGGGTCAGGTTATTGGAGTAAAGAGCACAGCATACACTCCCCAATCCCTCCCATCTCAAAGGGCAAACTTGGGCCCCAAATCTCTTGATTTTTTTTATGAGGTTCTCAGTTTCTTCCTTACACACCTGCAATTAAATCACGACATGATTAATTCGAAATCTCTGTACGTGATCACTACATCAACCATTTCAATTTTTTTTTTTTTATAAATAATTTGTCATTCTTTTGGGAGATTTTTCGAGTTTTTGTCAGCCTTAGTGTGACATTATAAAGGTCAATAATATATAGGCACATTGTGCCAACGGTATGACAAGTATACTCAACCACAGTATTTAAAAGAACTCGCAGGGTTAAGTTCTTGTGAACGGGGTCACATACCACCGACTAATCCGAGTGTGGTAGCCTAGTGGCCGAGGGCCCGAAAGCTCCTACGATTCCTCGGAATAGAAACACTTTATTTATTTATTTATTTCTGTTCTCTGAAACAAAAAAAGAACAGAAGTGTTTCTATGCACGCCCTAAGAAGCTTGAAGCATTATATGCTTCCGATCAGCCGTTCTGGGGGAGGGCACTCTTCATGTTGGGATGGCAATGAGGCTGTTGTGACGAGCTTGTCTTCCTCAAGAAGGGTTGTTATATGACTCGCAAGTGAGATCACACGAACGTAAATTTTTTTAAAAGTTTTTTGGTAACATCTTTGCGATAAGTCACGAGAAATCCAGAGTAAACATACAACTCAGATAGCTTGCACTCGAAGGGTTCTCCGTATCTTAATACAGTTGCTGCATATCAACGCGTCTGACCACAATTATTGTACGGACGGATGTTGATTTTTTTGGTTTTTTTCTTGTTGTCTTGGGGTACTTGCGCATCTTTAAGATTGCCCATCGCACGCGTGGTTTTGTCAAAGAGAGCTTTTTTCCAACTTTGAATATTTAGTTATTGCTAATCTAGAAGGCATGGTGTCTGGTCTTCAAGGCAAGCCAAACGGTAAGTTTAGGTTCTCAATTTCTCCTTGAAATTAAAAAAAAAAAAAAAAACTTCAAAGAAATCATGCAAAAAAATTATAGGAACTTTATTTTCTTTAAATTTGACTTCCAAACTAAAATGTTGCTTATAGAGCCATTAATGTTGAACTTTTATGTTGGGGTCACATCAAATGAGTTTGCTTGCCATGTGAATACTCACGTCAGCAATTTTAAAGGGGAACTAGGCATAAGCCAACAAATGATAGATTTCTCACGAGTGTTTGTGATATATTACGACGCAAAAATTAGTTTCGAGGTAAATGTATTATAGGATATATGGATTTAAGAATCCTGGTGGTATTAGTTAGCCCTCATATTTGTGAAACATTAAATTAGTCTAATTTCAAATTTTAGATGTTAAAGGAAAAAAAAAACCAAGAATCGCATCAAACCATCTAATATATAAGAGAAAGTGGCACGACCCTCTTATCCCTCCTTTTAATTTTTGCCAAAATGAAGATTTCAGTTGAAGGGGTGCAGAATTGATATGAGGCAAAAAAAGTGTGAAAACGGATGGTACAGGATCTCAAGTTGAGTCAAATGAATCGAGAGTAGTATTTGGTATAAGTAGGTTGGGAGAGCCTTGAGTGATTAATCAATCATTCGATTGTTTAGTCGAATGCTTTTGATTATATCCATTTTATTTGGGATTCTTGAAGGGGAACGCTTCTAGAGAAGTCATGGGTCCCTGAACGTTGACCAATCTCCTGTCAAATGATGTCCAGATCATTACTAAATATATAAGAAAAACGGTACAATTTGCTTAAGTTGGGTAGCTGAAGCGGAAAAATATTTGTATGGTTTTATAAGTCATGTGAATTGAAGTCATCCCGACTATCAATGGCGTTGAACTCACGATGAATAATTAATGGTTTAGGTAATATTTGAAAATGTAATCTATAGACGAGGCATGGATCAAAAAAATTTGTATGGTAGCACAAACTTATTGCACAAGTCGAGATGTGCCAAGGATATTGATTTTAAGCATAAATTCTTTAGTTTAATGCTTAGATATTAGATAGGTAAGTTACTATTCATAATTTGAACTTGATTGCATGTGTCTATATCGTACAATTGGTTCTTTAAGGGAGCAATATTTGAACTTGTGAACAATGCTGAATAAGGGAGCCGAAAAGTCTTTCTCTCTCCCTCTCTATTCTTTCTCATTCTCTTCTTCAACCTTCAGTTATAGGGAAGGTTGAGCTTGTTTCACCCTCCCCTCCCCTCTTTATTGATTTTTTTATTTGTGTTTATTTATTTATTTTTGGTTCTTTTCTTTTCTTCTTTCTCTCCTTATCTAGATATGGGAGCTCTCTTCCCAATCTAGTTTCAAATTTGAGAATTTGAACTTTCTTAATCTAATTCTAGATTTGGGAGCTATCCTTTCTTGATCTAGATATAAGAGTTTAATAAATATACTTTCGTAGATTTGATACCTTGTGCTCTATTCATGTATAGATACTTGGTCTCTAGCTTCAATGGTAATCGCAAGAACTATAACATTTCACTGTATAACGAAAATTTGCTCTTCCAAATGTTAGAATGTGTATATTCAACTTGTTTTGGTTGTCTGATATGATAATAGTATAGAGGAATATAGAGGAAAGTAAACCTAGGCAGGCGCTGTCAACTAGTAATGTCGTAGTTACCAGGGAAGGAATTTCTAACATGTACCCATCACTGATAAAGATGTGGAATCTAATGATCGACCATAGATTATTTTACTTGATAGATCCATTTTTGTTGAAAGAGTATGTGCTTAACCTTATTGGTGATATGTGAATCCTCATTGTCTTCTGAATTTGGCTTTGATTTACGGTATATTGTGCTTTGCTTTACTTTGATTAGCTTTCTAACGAAGTGTATGTATATCTCATGTATCTTTTTGAGTAATGAATAAAATTTTCTTTTAATTAAAGAAAAAACAATATCGATGTATTTCAACTAAAGCAAGTGGGGCAATTGCCCTTAAAGATGAGTATCGGTCTAGGGTCAACTCTAGATCGACCCAACCTGGCTGATTGTGTTTCAACTCCCGTGGGGATTGAGTCGGTCCTTGGTCTTGGGATCCTTGGACCTTGCATTATGCGGTTAATCATCGATTCTAAGAGTTTTGGGTTGATTTGATGCATAATATATATTATATATATATAATATATTATTTTGTCTACTCTAAATTCTAACGTCTCCTCCTTTGTTTTCTTCGCAATTTAATTTGTCGTGTAAATTAGAAAGTAGAAAGGAACTTAGCCTTAATTCGACAAAAAAAGAAAAAAAAGAAAGAAAAGAAAGAAACTCTCTTCACTCAACTCGGCCTCGCTTGCATGCCTTGGCCTCACTCTCTTGTTTGCCTTGCTCACCACTTGCCTTGCGGCTCACCTCTCTTTTGCTTGCCCCACTCATCTTGTCACTTGCCTAGCTACTCCCCTTTGTTCCCTCACCTTGCGTATTCGTTTTCATGGTTTGTTGCTTTTAGTAAATGTAAATTTCTATTATTAGCTTATCTTATATGTATGTTTGATATATATTGGTGTTTATAGTTTGGTTACTCAATGTTGCATTATTGATGGATATATAATTTGAAATAACATATTTATTTTTTAAAAAATACAAAACTAAAATAAGAAAAACAATCAATTAGTCCCAAGTTGACCTTGGATTTAAACCTTACCTATATGTCAGATCAGTCCTCAGTCCCAAGTTTAACAGAGTTGGCCATCAATCCTAAAAATTAGGGACCAATATTTTTGTAGATTGATTTTTGAGTTAGGTACTGGTCTGGCCCAATCTGGACTATACTATCCCTAATTGCCCCTACCAATGAAAAGGCAATCCATCGGTCTTTGCCATAGCTCAGGCAAATACTTTTCAGATCCGACCTGTCTAAGATCCATCAGACAAAAATAATCTTATTTTATGGCGGCGGAGATAATTTCCATCATCAAAGATTTTGTCGGGAAAAGCTCGCCGATTCGTGGCGACTAAAATAATAAGTTTCGTCACCTTAGGCTCGCTTTTTTTTTTTCTGATCGAAGGTGGCTAAAAAAGAATTGATTTCGTCGCGTTTTCTTTGACCAAAGGCGACGCGGAAAGTTAAAAAATTCGTCGCTATTGCTCAGAATAATCAAAAGAACAGCAACGAAATTTACTTTCGTCGCACTATGTCGTGACCGAAGTCCCGACAAAAGTCTACTTTCGTCCCGCTTTATAGGAGCGATAACGACGAAAGATTAGGCCCATCGCGTCCGATAAGTTCCTACTGTCTGTATAAATAAAATTTCGGCGATGTGTTTGTCAATGCAACGATGACGGAAATAGAGTTCCATTGCTTCTTAATGCTACAGTGCCCGATGCCTGTTCTAGCCTACCCTGAGAATGACAGAGAAATTTTTAGCCGTGGCTGGTTCGTCAATGGCCTTGAAACGCGTGTCTCGCCTGAGCAATGGCGGCTGAGTTTGTTTTTCGTTGCTGTAGGGTACCTACGGCGACGGTATTATTTTTGTCACTAAATGATTTCATCGCTGTAGCCCTAATTTCTCGTGGTGATTGAGTACCCTTCGATGGCCAAAGGCATGGAGTACCTCCTATCTGACTACATTGGATGCAGAGATGATCAAGGGCGAGCTCGAGCGGGTCCTCACATCGGGTCTAAAGTATTTGCTTAGACCTGCCCGTCGAGAAAACATATTTAATGACCATGCCGATTGGATGGGACTAGCTCAGCTCCATTGGACTAGCTCAGCTCCATTGGACTCGCCTGAATAAGGTTTCATATGGAGTGAACTTTCATGAACTTGATGATCATGACTTTGATGTAGTTCGATGAGCATAGCTCTAGGGTTTCTAGTCAAGCCAAGATTCGGCTCATGCTCCATTCAGAGGTGAATAAAACCAAAAGAACGCTATCCATTCTAAATCCTATGGGGTTTGGCTTAATGATTTAATGAATTAACATGCACTGGGAGAGGATCACGGCATTCATCAATGCCCCAAGTGTAAATAGGTCCATACATGGAGTATTCGGATGGATTATCACTCGTGTCTTACTTGATTGATCGTTAAATTAATAACAATATCTCGCGAGCTATGGATTTATCTTATAACATAGGGTTTCTTATTCCGAAAAAGAAGCAATACCACTCTTCTTATTCGAGTAAATGGTTTGAGATGAATGCAATAAGTAATGAAATTTAAGGATGACATCAAAGTTCAAAATTGGTGATCATGATTTGGCTAAAAACAGAAAGAAATTGAGAAAAAAAAGAAAAGAAAAGAACATACATGATTGGAGAGTAGCGTGAGGAATACATGGATGTTAGGAATCGGACCGTACGCGCGACCAACTACGGGACGAGGAGGCGGACGAGGTCTTCACTTGCGCGTGCGGTCGTGGTCAAAAACCTGATGGATGTCGTCTGGCATCAACACGTGTGGACACTCCGAAAGGAAGAAGTTGACTTGGCTTTTCCCCCTTTTCCCATTCGAGTCTCTGATTTTCTTCCTGTTTACACCCTTCTTCGGGGCCAAGGAAAATTATATGTTATTTATTTATCTATCTAAGTGACCTAATTTGTTTCGTTACGAAAGAAATTCGACAGGTTGTTTGCCGCCACGCGAGGGCTCTTTCTTCTACGATCACGGGCTTTGGCAGCCCAGCATCCTCCACTTGCCTCTTCTCTTTTCACTCCTTGATGAATAGAACTGTGGGACGGAAGGGTCGAGTTTCCTTGGATTTGGGTCAAGCCGAAACTAACCTGACCCAAATTGATCCACTTTCATACAATGCAATTCTAATTATTTATACCCAAATCATATCGACCCGATCCATGTAACACTTCTAATTTGAATCAAATCTAGGAAAATTCATACCAAAACTAAGGTGAAAGCACGAAGTAAGCGCGGGATTGAAAGATGGTGAAAATAGTCATAAAGATGAGTTGAGTCTATAAATAAATTGTTAACAAATTTAACATCCATATGAAGAACATTTATGAGCCATAGAGCCGAGTCTAAAGTCATTTATGGTCAATTTACTATATATAACTAACTCATATAACAACCCAGCTCATCAAATATGAGTTAAAAAATGAGTTTATGATCCATTTTGACAGGTCTACTGATGAATGATACTTAATCTGGCATATGTAAGTAAGTATCCTTTGTTATAGAGTGTGAATGGGAAGGCTAAGAGCAGCTAGAGCAAATGGTTCGCCATCATGCCTACTAAAACAGGCTTCAAAGGGAAAGATCTACATTCTATCCATAAGATATCCTTCAACTTCGAGTTTCTGAGGTATGGAATTGTTACGGCCAATCCAAAACAAAACCTAGTTCACTACCTATACATTTTTAACATTTTCAAAGATCTCAACACTATTTCACCTTTCCAGTAGCTGAAGTGATTCGGTTACACTTTCAATTTCAGCAGAGAGGACAATAATAGGGAGTACATGCGTTGCATGAGTAAGAAGAAAAGAATGGATGTTGTGCATCAAATCAACAAATATGAATATGAACACGATCCGGATCTGTAGCAATATAGCAGATACAAAGTTATTGAATATATTAATACAGTGATCCTCAAACGCAGGATCTTGAGTTGACACAAAGCACAGATTTAACTGTTTGGAAGTGGGCTGTGTGCACGGGTGTGCGTGAGCGCTCTCAACTGCGGCCAAAAAGTCTATCAAAGCACTAAGGGAGATCTATAATTGATTAGGACAACTCGGATGGCTTGCAGACTTCCCTGGGCTGGACCGAGTTATCAAAACAGTGATCAAAAACCGAAGTGCGGGATGAATAGGTGTTTTCGATAAACTCAACAAACTATTGCGGAATTGAAGGTGCCAATTTAAATATAAGCCTGACCAGGAAAAATAAAGTGTCCATATAAACATTGTTTTGATTATATGAAGCAGTGCAAGGTGCTTCTGTCAAGTAATAAGTGAATATGGCCAAGGAGATAGAGAAGAATGCACTTAGAGCTTATATTGGTTTGGCTTGGTATAAACCGATGTCCACTCTCCTAGATTGACAACCTGTCGGTTGGATTCCACTAAGGTGTTACTTATGTTTTGTTTTGTGGAGTCAAATGTAGCAATGGTTGGTATCTCCCATCGACTTTGGTCTCGCAGAAAATCTTCAAGTGAGATCTCACTATCGCACAACTAAGCACAAGCTATTACACCGCTTACACTTCTCAAAAGATTATAATATGAGGCTCACAAAAGACAATATAAAGTACGCAAAGTTTTTCTCGAAATTTGGAACTATGAACTCCTGATTTGTCTCTCTCTTCGGCACCTTGGTATTCTTTATACTTTTCAGCATTGAAACTTCCTATTGGACAATTTTCAAGAGTATCAATCTCCAATCTAACCGTTGGGCAATTATTGAGAAGATTTGGGTAGCCATTGAGGTCAGTTAATTAGAATCCCAATAGATCTGATCACCCATACAATTAAATCTTGGCTATGGAAAGTACTTTGCATTTTGGGATGATTGTCAATCAATCAAGATATTTCAAGTAATTGGTATTTCGCGAAGATAATCTTTAAGGTTTATAGAAAATCAAAAGATTGAGTTAAAAATCCATACAAAATCACAAGCTATCAAGGGATGAGATAAAGTATATTGAAATAATAATCTTGAAGATCGTGACAGGATCGTTGTCACAGGTAGCATAAGTGTTCTGCTTATGTTCTTAGTCACTAGTTATATTATATCCAGCTCTCCCATTACCTGATGATATCAGACTTTTGTCTAGGCTTTTTCTTATATTTGACTTTCATAGTACACTGTTGATATCTAGCTTTTGCAGGTTTCCGCTGATATCCAATTTTGGTTGTAGCTAGCTTCCTGGTTTTCTTCAAATGTTCTTCTCAAGACATTATAATAACTATAGTGAAGTAAATCCTGCAGACCCAAAACCTTGATATTTTCAAGTCTATATGAGCTCCCCATAGGTTTTTCCAGTAATTTACTGATCATTTCCAAATCTTTTCACTAATCATTTCAAATGTCCTTTTAACGCGGACTATCTAAAACACAAATAACTCTTGCATTCATTAAAATCGATATAAATCATAGGTAATTTTGTCAGTTTCAAAATATGTTACTAATTTTTCTCAACACATTGCACATCTCTCTCCACCTGCTAAGGCCCCGATAGAAGAAGATAGAATAAATGAATCGCGAAATTGCTTGGAAGTCAAGCCACTCGCGGTTTCTCTTGTGTGATTCAAACATGCAGCTCTGAATTTCAGAGATTGCAGGACATGATAAAAAAAAAAATCCATTCATGGTCAACAAACAATCTCCACACCTACAAGTGTCCAGTCATAAATCCTATTTCATCAAGTTAGAGCAAGAATTTTGGTTATTGGCTCTAGTTTACTGATTACTCTTGAGATTCATACAATCGTGTTGAACTAGAGAATCGGAACCTTTACCAAAGTGGTCTTATCATGGAATAAATTGAGTTCACAAGCAATAGACTCGTGAATGAATATAATAAGTGTGACAATTGCCTGGTTGGCCTTCAGATGAACCGTGCAACGTTCAAATCGAAATGATCGAGGCAAAGAATGTCTCGCTGAAATGGTTGTTTGACTTGAAACCACAACGGACGATGTATAGTTGAAGCACCTTTGGATTGCCCAGCTAACAAGGAATGTAAAGTCAAAGTGACCGATGTTTCGGAAAATGGTTTTCGGGATGAGATATCTGTTGAGGCATTTGAGGACTTTGGTGAATACAAAGAAGGAGAAGAAAGGTCCATTCCAATTTCAATAGAACCAGAAGCTAGAGATACCAATCATGACGAGAAAGAACCGACTGAAAAGGAAATGATAGAAGACAAACATGTGGAGACAGAGCTTTCAGTTTCAGCAGAGAGGAGAGTATTATGGAGTAAATGTGTTGCACGTGTAAGAAGAAAAGGAGAATGATTTGTGCATCAAATCAGTGAATATGAATAAGATATGGATCTGTAGCAATATAGCGGGTACAGAGTTATTGAACATCTTAATGTCGTGATGCTCAAACACAGGATCTTGAGTTGACAAAATACACAGATTTTGCTATTTGGAAATTGGCCGTGTGCATGAGCGTTCTAAGCTGCCGCCAAAAAGCCTATCCAGAAGGCACTTAAAGAAGATTTATAATTTGATTAGGACATCTCGGATGGCTTGTGGATTTCCCTGAGTTTGGGTCGAGTTATCAAAACAGTGATAAAAACCAAGTACGGGAACTCTTGTACCATGTTTCTTCTTGAACATGCGCATCCCAGTTCTCCTTGCTGCTGCTCTTGCTGTAACTTGTGGATTCACCTAGCGTGACATCTTGAATTTCGACCCCGTTTTGATGATATGAAATAGGCATTTTGTCGACACGCCTATGGTCATTTTTCTTTGAGTTGGTCACTCACAAGTTAATTGATCTATTAAGTGAAGCCGTTAAGAGATATAAACGTGACAAACTTGAGAATTCAATCGGAAATTGATCGCTCGACCATGATGATCGGCAAGGGTCGATACAACACCGTTATAATCGATTAGTGATCAGATATAAGTCGATTCGACGTAAATATGTAATTGAATTGCATGTGATTTCACATGATTGCAAAATTCGCGTTAAACGGCATTAACCCGATTTTCTGTCGATTCTGTAGTCGATACCCGTAATTGAAACCTTGAGATTTTTACAACAACCGAGAGTGTCAACGAGTCGAAGATGCACAAATGTGGATCGAAATTTATCGACCACGGGTCAAACGCGCTAAAATCCTTAAAAGCTACATGGTGGGTTAGGTTGTGCAAAAATCGCGTTTGGTCGATTTTAACCACGAAATTGAATTCGGTTTTGGGAATCGAACGTTTGAGTGTGTCGCGATTTATTTTTAGGATCTCATCTCATCTTTCGGGAAATTTTTGTTGAGCCCGAAAAATTGCAGAAAAATCGAATTAAGCAAAAAGAAAATAAGGAAATTCGGATGGGCTGCCTTATTAAGCATTTTGGCCTCCAAAATGCATTTGTTGGTGAAGAATTGAAGGAAAAATGCTATTGGAGGAGCAATGGACTTCTTGGTTGAAGACTTTAGAGGCAAAACACTCAAGTGCATAGGATATTTTGCAAGCCATGTGAGTGGCCAAAGCCTTGACTTCCTTTCCCTTCCATTCTCTCTCTCTTTCCCTCACACTTCTTCCTCTTCTTCCACACGTGTGAGTCCCTTGCAGAACAACCATCTCCCCATTTTGCTTCATCTCCTTCACTTCTTCCTTGTTGCGCCACCACCCTTCAGTCCACATAGCCCAGCTAGCCAAGCCAAGACCAGCCCTTCCACAGAGCCGGATTCCAGCCCAAGCTATGAGCCTTGAGGGCTGATTTTAGCCCCGGTCAGTCCTTTGTTGGTGGCGCCGTAGTCACGGGATCTCACCACCGTCGCTCCGCCGTTGCCGTGAACCCGTCGCCACCTTAATCCAGTGAGTTAACACCCTAATATTAGATTAGGAAGTTAATTGCACTTAGTTAGATTAGTTTAGGCTTAATTATGATTAGTGTTAATTTAGTTAGTGTAACTAGTTAGTTGGTTAGTTTAGTTGGATGAACTAGATAGTTCAATTAGTTTAGTTAGGAGTTAGCTTGGTTAGGATTAACTACCTAGGTTAGTTAGTTAACTATGGTTAGTTAACCATGGTTAGTTGACCATGGTTAATTTAATTAACTGTGGTTAGTTTAATTAAATTAAATTTATTTAATTAAATTGTAAATTATTTAATTATTTATAATTAGCGTAAATTATGACGGGATAACCGTTTATCAGAATTTTACGCTGATCGTTGTGGTTGAGTTTATATGTGAAATTGATTGCTTATTTGTGCAATTGAGTGCTTGGTGATGATTATTGGCTATTATTGCAAAAATTGATTTTATGGGTATTTAATTAGAAAAATATAAAGTGTCGATTTTTGACGCAAAAATATTCTATGTACTATATAAAATCGTGGAATTTTGAAATGGTAGAGTACCGTGTTTTATGGTTCGATTTAAATATGTGACCACACACAATTATTTTACCGGGAATTTTAATACGAAGAAAATTGGCCAAGTCCATTATTTGAAATGGAAGTATTTGAGTGTAAAGCACGATGTTTTTGGCCGAGTATGGGTGTGCGTGTGATCGCTATTGGAACCCGTCACCCAATGGTAGTTGGGGAGGCGATGCCTGATTAAGTTCGAATGCCCCATGTTAATAGATGCCGGTCGCAGTGGAGACTAGATCGATGCTCTTGTTTGGAATGCTGTCTAGATGTAGACGTTGTCGTGCCCAACAGAGTGGGACGGCGCTTGGTTATGTTGGATGACCGCTGACTATTGAGTTGGTCGTGGCCGATGGGTTGTAATAACTAGGACACATAGCCGTGCCTGATTATGGGGCAAAATTGTGCGGCACATAATGAGACGTGTTATAATGGTTTTACCTTATAATTGAGACCCCTGTGAATATTTGATGAATGATATAAGGTGTTCTAGTTATTGAATACACTTGCTATATTGATATGATATATGTGATGTACTAATATGCAGGGAAGGTGCTGAGGTGAGGTAAGTTTGTGTGTGACGCCTGTTTAGGCTGCCTCTAGGTGAATTCTCATCCTAATCGAGATTTTTCTAATCGGGATAGGATTGGATAGGATAGGATATGAAATCCTAGGATTTTTTTTTCAATGGTGAATAGATAAAGTCGGACATCACATCCATTTTTATTTATTATATAAATGACATATCATTATAAATGAACATAAATGTTCATAAATGAAGATGGTGAAAATATCTTGTAACACTATTCCTTAATTTATTTATTATTTATTATTTCTTATATTTTTCCTCTTTTTTTATATTATTTTCATTATTATTTCTTTTTTCCCTTTCATCATTCTTTAATAAAAATTTATCAAATAGTAAACTGTACTAACATATTTAAAATACAAAAATACCTAAAATATATAATAAATATAAATATTTAATTTATAGATTGAATGTTTATTATAAAATAGAATTAAAATAAGATTAATTAAAATTAAATTTTTATTTTTATTTTCTTAAATTAGAATTCAAATATTATTTATATTGAAATATAATTTCAATTTTGTTAATTTAATAAATTTGTTATTAAAAAAAATAACTTTCATATTATGGGGTTCGGGAAATCCTATCCACCTTTATCCCACCCCCATGGGATAATTTTATCCCGTCTATATCCCCCTTATATTCGACTTTATCCTATCCCGAGTGAGCACCAAACGTAGGATAGGATAAATTATATCCTGTCTATTATGGACATCGATATATTGGATGATATCATGGAGAACTCAGGGCCCAAGGCGAATGGGTCAGGAACGTAGGTGGCTTAGTAGTTTTTTTTTGGACCAGACTCATGTGTATACAATTGTAGGGTTGACCTAGTGTATATGTGAATAGTAATTTGTGCAAATAAATGGCTTGTCTTTTACTATCTCTGTGTTTGCTTGTTGATTGGGTGATTATTAGTTCGCTTACGCATGTGCATAAAATGAATGAGTCGGCGACGCGTCTTGGGACGTCGCATTTCTATCGATCATTCGAGAGATGTTCGCGCGCTTGAGGTTCGGGACGTGACACCTAGAGCCGCTATGCTGTTCTCCCCAAGTGCGGTTCCATCTCTCTCCATGCTTGCCTTCCCAACATGTCTCCCCTAGCTTTACACCGTGCCCATTAGGATCGAAATTCTCATCCCATTTGTTTCGACCATCTGTCGCCTCTCTGCCCATTGGTTAATGTATTTGATGTTGCTACCATGTCCATTGTGATGTTGGCTAACCTAAAAGGGGTGAATAGATGTTTTTAATAAACTTGACAAATTATCGTAGAATTGAAGATGCCAAGTTAAATCTAAGCGTGATCCAAGAAAAACAAAGTATTGATATAAGCATTGTTTTGATTATATCAAGCAGTACAATGTGCTTTTATCAAGTAATAAGTCAATATAAATATAGAAATAGAGAACAATGCATTTAGAGCTTAAATTGGTTTTTTTTTTTTGGTAAAAGGTAAGAGGTATATAGACTTTTGCACAAAAAGCTATACAACTATACAGCAAGGGGGGTCCTGGCACTAGCTCGCACTCAGAAGGACAGAAAATCCAAATGAGTGGAAGGGGGCCGGGGGCCAGGGGGGAGAAAAGGGGAGGGAAGAGATGCGAGAGAGATACATTGCAGATAAAAGCAACAGCAAAAGAAGGCCAAAACAACGGCCAACAAAGGAGACAAGGGCAAAGAGCACACAACACTGTGGCCCGCACAAGGAAAAGACACAAAGAGGAGAAGAGCAGGAGAGACACCAAGATGGGAACACGGGCCGCATCATCAGGAGAGATTCGGGAGAGATCCATCAGAAGCATCAACCGGCAATAGCGAGATGGGCAGCAATGTAGCAAAGGACAGCTTCACCAACCATCAGGCCGAGGAAGAAAAAAAGGGGGGGCGGGGGCAACCAATAGTAAGCATAATCAATCAAAGATGGAGGGGAACAATGCATTCAGAGCTTAAATTGGTTTAGCTTGGTATAAACAACTTTCTTAGATTGACGACCTATTAGTTGAATTTTACTAGTCAATCATTGAGAATTTATACTAATAAGTGCTGTTTATATTTAAGCATTGTCTCTCGAAGTTAGTGCCGCTTGCATCTAAGCAAACGGATCTCACTATCGCACGCTTAAATACAAGCTATTACACTACCAACACTTCTTACAAGATTATAATATAAGGCTCACAAAAGACAATAAAATATGCAATATTTTTTTGAAATTTGGAATTATGAACTCTTGATCCTCGCGGTGGACAAGCTGGTTCAAGCTCTACCCCCTCATTCGGAAGGGGAGGGGTTCGAAACTCCTCACCCCCATTGCGCGACTCACTTGCAGCCGGGTTAAGTGGGTGGGCTTGGTTCACCACATGTTTACGCCGTCAGCTATCGGCTGTATGGCAATTCCCAAGTCACAAAAAAAAAAAAAAAAACTCTTGATCTGTCTTTATCTTTGGCGCCTTGGTCTTCTTTTATACTCCTGAGAATCCCATCTTTCCATTGGACAATCTTGAAAACGATCAATGTCCAATCTAGTTGTTGGAAAGTTGTTGAGAAAATTTGGGTAGCCCTTGAGATTAATCAATCAAAATTCCCGTAGATTTGGTTGCTCATATAATCAAATCCTAGTTCCCAAAAATTGAGTGATTTGGCTATGAAGATTATTTTGCCTTTGGGATGATCTTCTATCAATCAACATATCTCACGTGATTGAATATTCACGAAGATAATCTTTAAGATTGATAGAATATCAAAATTTTCTATGTTAGGATTCCATATAAGATCATAAGCTATCAAGGGATGAGATAAAATATCTTAAATTAACAATCTTGAAGATCATGACAAGATTGTTGTAACCAGTAGTATAAATGTTCCACTTATGTTCTTAGTCATCGGTTATATCAAACTCTCCCATTGTCTAACAATATCAAACTTTTACCAAGCTTCGGATTATATTCAGCTTTCATACTATGTATGTTACTATTAATATCCATGAATTACACTGCCGATATCTAGCTTACGCAGGCTTCTATTGATATCCAACTTCGGTTGTAAGTAGCTTCCCGTTATACTCAACTGTTCTTCTCAAGAAACTTTAACAACGATAATAATGTAGATTTTGTAGACTTAAAACCTTGATATTTCCGAGTCTATATGAACTTCCCATAGATATTTCTAGTCATTTAGAATCTTTTCACTGATCATTTCAAGGTCCTTTTAAGGTGGATACTACGTGAAACATAAACAACTGGTGCATTTATCAAGATCGATATAGATCATGGATAGTTTTGTCAAGTTCAAAATATGTTACTGGTTTCCTTAACACATCATGGTTCTCTGTCTACCTGCTAAGGCCGCAATAGAAGAAAATAGGATAAATGAATCACGAAATTGCTTCGAAGTCAAGCCACTCGCAGTTTCTCTAGTGTGATTCAAACAATGTCCACGCTTACAAGTGTCCAATGGTAAACCTTGTTTCATCAAGTTAGAGCAGGAATTTTGGTCGTTTTTCTCTAGTTTACTGATTACTATGAGACTCATAAGATTGTGTTGAACTAGAGAATTATATCTTTGCCAAAGTGGTCTAGTCATGGAAGAAATCGAGTTCACAAGTAGTAGACTCACGAATGAAAATAATAAGTGTGAGGATGGCCCGGTTGGCATTCAGATGAATCGCACCGCGTTTAAGCCGAAATGACTGAGGCAAAGAATGCCCCTCTGAAATGGTTTTTTGACTTGAAAACACACAGTTGAAGCGCCTTTAAATTGCCCAATTGACAAGGAAAGTAAAGGTGACCGATGTTCTAGAAAATGGTTTTCAGGATGAGATATCTACTAAGGCATTTGAGGACTTCGGTGACTAAATAGAAGTAGAAGACTACTCCATTCCAGTTTCAACAGGCCCAGTAGCTGGAGATAGCAATCACGTCGAGAAAGAACCGACTGAGAAGGAAATGATAGAAGACAAACTTGTGGAAACAGAGCTATCACAGGCTATTGCCGATGATACAAGCAGAAGAGTAATCTTCAAGCAATTCATCTTGTACAGAGACCAAAGATTAAGGGGATCAATGCAACAGTGTATCACAACAATGCCAAATGCCCGTGACTCCTGGTGGCAACACCAAATTGGAGAAAATTTCCCGTAGCCTAAGCACAGGATTGAAGTCTTACAATGAGACACACATACATCCTCCGTTGTAGAAATTTCCTCGCTTCGATTTCGATCTCCTTAATGGGTCAAGGAGCGAAGAGTCAGATCATACGCCACTGCTCTTCCCTAATGGAAGAACATCATGATGTATGTTAGTTAAAGGTTGATGTGATCGAGCCGAGCAAGTGGAGTGTTAGGAAGAGAAGACTGTTTGGATTGACAGAAGTGATTCCAAGAGATAGAAAATCCCATTTCTAGTATTGTCAAAGAAAGAACAAGAAGATGATGAAAAACAAGACGCCTATCTTGTTGCCACTTCCCATAAACAAGCAGCCAGAGAAGCTGACACTAAGGCAATCAAGGCAATGTGGGTGGTTCCTATAGAAGAAGTCGGATCAACCTCTCCAAAAAGTAAAGAGAAGAGGAAGTTCAGGTCCTCCCTCTTTGGCAACTGCGTGTGCTGCGCAACTGTCATCAATTGAAGATTCATTCACCATTATTGCAAAAAAAAAAAAAAACTTTTTGGGGATCTCCATTACTCGATTGTTTTTACTTTGTTTTGGTGGGACTTTTTTTTTTTTACGAAGAAACAGTAAATTCAGATATGAAGATTGATGAAGAGAGGGTGTTCAAGTTTGTCAGTTGGTCAGTATTTGGTATAAATTAATGGATAGTGAGTGTTGCAACAATGGCAAGTTGCAAGTTTCTTTTGTTTTATTTATTTATTTTTGTTAATTTCATTTTCCTTCCTATTTATGGGTAAAATCTCTGGTGGTATCTAAAGCAAGTATAAGTTGATATAATTCTTTGTCTTCTGTGACTGTATTGCTTTTACTTTTTAAGAAATTGGAAAAGTTGTATTGTAAGAAGTCTCCTGTAAGATTGATAAAAAGGTTCAGCTTTATTAGTTGCATCATGCGAAGGTCCTATAAATGATATAAGACTCATAAACTTATTAAAGGAAGAAGCTGAAATCACAAAACTAGTGAACTAAATAAAGAAGCTTTAAACACAAGACGTTTTCTAGAAAATCACAAGCTACTAGCTATCTTTTCAAGGCATGGATTGTCACGTCCCGAACTCCATGCACGCGCACATCCCTCGGCGGTTGATTAAATTGCGATGTTCCCAGGACTCATCGTCGACCCTTTATTTGTATGCACATGCAGAAGTGAAATTTAAAACATATACCTGGACAACAATGAACATGGGATAGCAAAGCAGGACAACCAATTTTCACAAAACACGCTTTATAAACATATCAGGTTCAACCTATAGGTTCATATACAGAAGGTCTAACTAAAAAAGAAACCATTAAGCCATCTATACTTTGGACCTTTTAGCTTCGGGCTCTAGATCTTCCACGTTACGGCCTTGAAAATGGTAACCTAGACAGGATGAGATCAAAATTTCAGCAAGTTAAATCCTAAGCCCCAACTAGGGCAAGGATTCACCTAGAGGTAGCTTAAACATGCACCACATAAGACTTACCTCGTCTTAGCTCCTCCCTACACATTAGTACATCACATATATCATATATGAACGTAGTAAGTGCAAACCATTAATTGGAACACCTCATATCATATACCAATCGATCACATGGGTCCCGATTATAAGGCCAAACCATTATGACACGTCTCATTTCGTGCCACACAATTTTGTCCCATAATGAGGTGCGACCATTTCAATCATTCAAGCGTGGTCCCAATTAATTACAACCCAATGGCCACAACCAACTCAATAGTCGACGATCATCCAGTATAACTGGGCATCGTCTCGCTTCATCGGGCATGGTAATGTCTACATCTAGACGGCATTCCACAAAAAGAGCATCGGTTTAGCTTCCACTGCGACCGACATCTGTTGTCAAGAGCATTCCACATAGGAGCATTGCCTCCATGACTTTCATCAGGTGAGGGGTTCTGATAGTGATCACATCCACACCCAAACTCGGCCAAGAACATCGTGCTTTGCACTCATATACTTCCATTTCAAATAATGGACTTTGCCCATTTTCTTCGTATTAAAAATCATCCTGATAAAATACTTGTGCGTGGTCACAAATTCAAATTGAACCATAAAACATGGTACTCCCCCATTTCAAAATTTCACAATTTTATATAGTACATAAAATATTTTTGGTGTAAAAAACCGACACTCGGTATTTTTCTATATAAATACCAAAATCCAATTTTCACAATGATAATTCATAACAATAAATAAGCACCCAATTGCATAATTAAGCAATCAATTTCACATATTATCAAGCATAAGCTCTAAGGATGCCAAAAGGTTAATTACATCACCACATCAAGAACTATCCCAAAATCACTACCAGTTCTAATCGACAGAAACTAGGCCACTCGTGTGAGTCTAAGTTTAAATCCAGAAACCTAATCATATGAATTTGCATCAATTTCTTCACCAAATCAAGTCATTTTGGTGGTCACTTTATCCCCTTGAAGCTACCATACGAATTTCCCTTTTTTTTTTTGGTGACCCAGGGAACCCCCGCACGGCCAGCAGCCGGAGAGTAAACCCTGGGGAGGCACGCAGGAAACCACCACCCACGCACCCCGGGCAAGGCACCACACAGCACTTCAACCTCCCTGCTTCGCAGGGGCTTCGAACCTGGTTCTCCTCGGTGGAGAACACAAGCTCTACCCTCTACGCTGCAACGGTGGGTGGTACGAATTTCCCTTTTATTCTCCACAAATCAACTCAAATAGGTGGTCAAAATTCCCACTAAAGGTGCCCCTCCGAATTTCTTCCATTTTAATTTTGCCGAATTGATTTTTTTGCAAAATTCCCAACTCGACAAAATTTCTTCAAAAGATGAGACGAGGTCCTAAAAATAAATTGCAACATGCTCGAACGTTCAATTCCCAAAATCAAATTTAATTTCGTGGTTCAAATCGATCGGACGCGATTTTGGTACAATCCAATCTACTGGATATCTTTTATGGATTTTATCGCAATTATATCCCTTAGTTAACTCATGAGTGATCAGCTCAGAGAAAATGGATCATAGGTGTGTCGGTAAAAAGCCTATTTCATTTATCGAAATGGGGTTGAAAATTCAGGATGTCACGTGGATGGTAAACCATCCTTAACCAAAATTTTGATGCTTGACCTTCTCAACATCATCAATATAGAAGAGAAAGTGACTTTCTAATGTGAACCCAACCAGAACTTCCCGATTCCTATTTCCTACTCTCATGTCGAGGCATGAGGGCGAGAAAGAGACAAGAGATCACAAAATCATTAGTGTGAAACGGACCATAAAAACGTTTCTTGCAAGAAGCGAAGATGACTGTTTCCTGTATGAGGCTTCCGAGACAAAACCTCTGGGAAAGTCTCTTGTTTCAATTACAACTCTCTCGCCCAAAACATTATTTTGGTCAGAGTCCAAGATTTTGACCAAATGTTGAAGAAGTTTCTCCATCTTATGTGAGACTGAATGAGTCTTAATGTTAATTCTATTTTATCAATTCAAAGAGGGGACCTTCTGCAGCTTTACATGCGTCTGTACATGATGTTTTCTTGTGCTATTTTGACAGACTTCTTCAAATAACGAACCAATGAGCTTTGTACTACCTAGTTAATGAATACTCAAGCTAATGAAGATTCAAGACCCTGTGAATCAATATTTGGTCTCATTAAAAGAACTCCATATAGACTATCGTACATGTTTTGGTATGATTTTTGACTTTGTCTACCTGTTAAAGAATTTTATGACTGCGTGCAGATAATTTTTTTCCTTTTGTTTTTATCTTGAGTCTGTCACGTAATATTCTAAGACTTTCCGTGCTTGGAACATCAGTCACCTAACGCATGACATTATAGGCCATAGACTGTCATGTTGAGCAAATTTGCTCGTGACAACATTTCCATATTATTGATCAAAGCTAGTGTTAGGAAAATTTTTGCGGCATCTGTCTAGACACAGTTTTGATCCCGATTTGTTCATGTCAATTTCAAGATATGTTTGAGAGTTTTAATTTGGCGAGTATTGAGTAATCCTCATAGAACCCATCTTAAGCTTAAGCTTTTTGCTGGTTTTGGGTCATTCTAGTGCCGTGTCCTTGAAACGTTTTGCAATAGGACTTTGACAGATTGACCATGGACCAATTTCTAGCTTTGCCATCCTTCTGGGCAATGACACGACACTTTGGCCTTATCTGTATCTTCCACTTCTAGATTTCTTTAATTCACTTTAGCTGTTCATTTTGTCAATTGCCACAAGTTCACACCTACATTTTCCTTTTATTTGTTTGGCAAAAAACTCCTCATAATTTAAATTGACAGGAATAGAATTACATTCACTTACAATCGTTATAAAAGAACAAAAGAAAGGAAAGAAAAAATATGTCCATAAATTTGCATTGGAAAAGGAAAAATGTACAAAAGATCAACAAGATGAATAAGAAGAAGAATGTTAAACTCCTATGATAGGTAAACAAATTGAAGGGAGGCAAAAGGGCAAATGCAATTTTTACAGGGTAATGACGATTTTTTATACATATATTTTTTCCTGCAAATTGCAGTTTTGGATAAAGGAATCAAGAACTCATCCAATGGTGCTCATCAACTTCACAAATTCTTCAAAACCAACTTGACCATCACCATCCAAGTCTGCCTCACTTATCATCTGCTGCACTTCTTCCTCTGTCAGCTTCTCCCCTAAGTTGATCATCACATGCCTCAACTGCCAAAGAGAAACAAAATTATCAACCAAAACTGCCTTCTATTTTTTCTGAGTTAAGAAGGGCCATTGTCATGCACAAACTGAAGAACTTTCTTGAATTGGTGATGTTCTTTGGAATGGTGATGAGTGATGACAAAGTACGAAAAACAACACATTTGAATCGAATTGGGTGAATCTCACGGGAGAATTTGAGAGTTGATCGAGTGCATGTTGAGTGCGCATGCAAGGTTATCCATGTCCTCGCTTGGATTAAAGAAAAGCATTTGGACGACATACAGCGAGAAATCAAGACATTGTATATGCAGGAGATAAAAATGAACTTACCTCACTAGGAGATATGTAACCATCCTGATCCTTGTCAAAGACCTTGAAAGCCTCCTTGAGCTCCTCCTCCTCATCAGCGGCCTCCTAATACACATCCACAATCAATGAGAACGTTTCAGACTCACAGAACATTAGTTCAAGATCGTATGACTGCATGTTCAATCGTTTGTATCAAGAAGAGGGCTAGCTCTTCGCATTTTCTTGTGTGTTTTCACCTTGATGTTATAGGCCATCAACCCCAAGAACTTTGCAAACTCGATTGCTCCATTGCCATCAGCAGCGGCGGCCTTGTCAATCATGTCCTGCAGTTCTTTCTTGGAGGGGCTATGGTCTAGCGATTGGATAATCGCTGCAAATTCTTCCAACGTCATGCAAACTGCAAATTTACATCCACAAACTGTTGATGAATAAAAGAAGTTGCTGGCAAATAAGGTCCTTGAAGTGTTTGAAGTTTCAATTGATACAAGATATGGCAAATGTGCACACTACAGTAAAACTCACCATCATTATCCTTTTCAGATAGACAGAAAGCTTCTTTGAACTCAAGAATCTGTTCTTTTGTCAGTTCACCAACCATACTCACGTTGCTGGTCTGAACAGAACACTTATCAATCTTCAGAGAGAGAGAGAGAGAGAAGAGAAGAGGAAAATGAATTGTATACCCCCAAGCCCATGTTGTGTTGGTTTATATATGCGGAAAGTCAATGCATGCTGCATTTGTTGATGAGTCGGATGTCAAACTTGACAAGATTTCATTTTGGGTATTGAGGCAAGGCCTTGCCATAAAAAAGGCCACCGTCTCTCTCTGACCATGATGGCATGATGACAGCTCCTTTTACGAGGACTTTGTCTCCCGAAAAAGCGATCATAAAGAATGTGGTCTTCGAAAGTCTTTGAATGTAATGGAAATTGGAAAAATCAACGTCGACGATCTTAATAAATTCCATTGTACTCGTTTCTAATGTTTCAAACCCCTTCTGTTGAAAACTGTAACTTTTCTAATGGATTGCGGATAGAATGGAGAAATCGGGAATTCAAAGAAATATTTGGACCGATGTTTGATTGCAGACTCCAGCAAATATTCAAGACATGATTATGAATTGTGTTGTTAGCGACATTATGATATTTACCATAAATTCTCTATATCCCTCAGGATCATATATGTATCTTCTTTAATCATGCACATCCTTGATTGATTGCAATTGATACTATGTTTATCTTATTATCTTAGATGATCACATACTCTTCATCAAGATATATTGAAATGCGTCAAAATATTTAGTTATTACACAAATATCTCTTAAGCGATCCCGAAGGGATGGTGCACTGGCTGAGTGTACACCGAGTGCAGACATCGAATCTTGTGTCTTTCTATTATTGTTATTATTATCATTATTATTGTTATTAACTATTGATATCCTTCTCTCGACGTTGGTCTTTAATTTGTTTATAGTGACATTAATAGCCTACTACATAACCACATAAGACTCTTCTGTTGTCCCTATTAGGAGTGTTAACGGTTCGGTTCAGTTTGGTTCAGATCGGGTTTCCTAGAACCCGACCCAAACCGAACAAGAAGGAAGAATGTTTATGGTAACCTGAACTGTATAGGACTGGAACCGAAAACACTATTCGGTTTGGTTGGTTTAGGTAAGGTTATTTGAATAGAGAAAATGGCATACACTCCTCACTCCCTCTCTCAAAGGCCAGACTCAACCCCAAATCTCTCGATCTTTTCTGAGTTCATCAGTCTCTTCCCTACAGACCTGCAAATGAATCACAACGTGATTGATTCGGTATTTCTGCACGTGATCACTGCGTTAACCATTTTGATTTTTTGTTGAAGCAATTTGTCATTCTTTTTGGAGATTTTTGGAGTTTTTGCACCCGTACTGCGCATTATAAAGGTCATTAACACATAGGCATGTTGTATCAACTGTCTGAAAAGTATACTCACCCCCAGTACCTAGAAGAACGCGCAGGATTAAAAAGCTTGAAAGCATGGTACGCTTCCAATCAGCCATCTTGGGAGAGGGCACTCTTCATGTTGGGATGGCAAAAAGGCTGTTGTGATAAGCTCATCTTCCTCAGGAAGGGTTGTCATGATGACTCATAAGTGAGATCACGCAAACATAAAATTTCTTTAAATTTTTTCGATAGTGCCTTTACGATAAGTCACCAGAAATCCAGAGTAAACATACAACTTAGATTGCTTGCATTTGCAGGATTTTCCGTATCTTAATACAGTAGCTGAATAACAACGCGTCTGACCATATTATTGAACGGACGGATAGTTGATTTTTTAGTTTTTTTGTATTGGGCTACTAGCGTACTTTTAAGGTTGCTTACCGCACGCGTGGTTTTGTCAAAGACAGCTTTTTTCCAACTGTGAATATTTAGTTATTGCTAATCTAGAAGGCAGGGTTTGGCCTTCAAGGCAAGCCAAAAGGAAAGTTGAGGTTTTCAATTTCTCCTTGAAATTAAAAAAAAAAAAGAAGAAAAACTCAAAGAAATCGTGCATAAAAAAAATATAGGAACTTTATCTTCTTCAAATTTGACTGCCGAACTAAAATGTTGCTTATAGAGCCATTTATGCTGAAATTTCATGTTGGATTCACATCAAATGAGTCTCCTTGCCATGTGAATTTTCATGTCAGCAATTTTAAAGGGGAAACTAGGCATTAACCGACAAATGATAGATTTGCCACGAGTGTCTGTGATATTTTATAACGCGAAAATTAGTTTCGAAGTAAATGTGTGACAAGATATATGAATTTAAGAATTCCAGTGGTATTAATTAGCCCCGTATTTCCGAAACATTTGGACGTGTTCAACTTTAGTCTAATTTTAAATTTTAGACGTTAAAGATAAATAAAAAAACCAAAAGTCGCATCAAACCAACTAATATATAAGAGAAAGTGGCACGACCCTCTTATCCTTCTTTTTAATTTTTGCCAAAATGACGAATTCAATTGAAGGGGGTGAGATTGACTCGATTTGTTGCTCTGCATTGCTTATGTGAGGCAAAGATAGTGTGAAAACGGATGGTATAGGATCTCAAATTGAGTCAAATGAATCGAGAGTAGTATTTGGTATAAGTAGGTTGGGAGAGCGTTGAGTGATTAATCAATCATTTAATTGTTTATTCGAATTCTTTTGATTATATCCATTTTATTTGGGATTCTTGAACGGGGAACGCTTCTAGAGAAGGCATGGGTCTGAACGTTGATTAATCTCCTGTCAAATCATGTCCAGATCATTACTAAATATATAAGAAAAAGGGAAATTTTCAAAAAAAGGGGCTCCAATTGTCCTCATTTTCTTAAAAAATAGCCCGAAAGTGATCTTATTTTAATTAAGAGCTTGAAGTGCCATCACTTTCTCAAATAAGGGCCTAAAATGAATATAATTTCAAATAAGAGCATGAAGTGATTATGTTTGTTTCAAATAAGGACTCGGTTTTTCAATGGTCAATGACATTTTCATCATTTTCTCTGTCTTTCCTTATTTCTGCTTCTTCTTCCTTCTTCGTGGTGGCCAGCTGACCATGGGCAATGCTTGTAGAGGGCTTGGTGAGAATTGCCCTCGCCGGCCACAAGCGAGGGGTAGCTTCGCAGCGAGGTCGGCCCTCGCTAACTGGCAAGGGTGGCTTTGCCCGTGATCAGCGAGGGCTCACCGACCTCTCTGGCTATTAGTATAGGTTGGTGAAGGCCTGCAAGTCCTTGCCAGATGTGTGGAGGATTGGCCTACAAGCCTTTACCTGCGACCAACAAGAGCTCGATGACCCTTGCCTACTGTCGGTGATGGTCATCGAGCCCTCTCTGGCCCTAGGCAAGGTCCCAGACTGGTGAGGGTTTGCAGGCCCTCACCCACTGTTGACAAGTGCTTGTAGGCCCTCACCAACCCTTACTAGCAACTAGCGAGGGTCGTTGAGTCCTTGCCAACCTTTGCGAACAAATGTCGGCCAATGTTGGAAAAGAAAAGGAAGAAAAGAGAAAAAAAAAAGATTTAGATGAAGACACCCTTGACTGATTGGAAAATTTAGCTAGCCGGTAATAGGTGAGATAAGGCTCTAATTTGAAACAATTATGGCTACTTTAAGTCCTTAATTGAAACAACCAAAGCCACTTCAAGCTCTTATTTAAAAAAAGAGTCACTTCGATCCGTTATTTGAGAAAATAAGGACGCTTGAGGCCCTTTTTTTTTCCCTAAAAAAAGTGGTACAATTTGCTTAAGTTGGGTAGCTGAAGTGGAAAAATATTGTATGGTTTTATGAATCATGTAAATCAAAGTCATCCCGACTATCAATAACATTGAACTTATGATGAATAATTAATGGTTTAGGTAGTATTCTGTAGGCAAGGCACGGATCCAAAAATTTTGTGCGGTAGCGCAAACTTATTGCACAAGTCGAGTTGTGCCAAGGATATTGATTTTAAGCATAAATTCTTTAGTTTAATGCTTAGTTATTAGATAGGTAAGTTACCATTCATAATGTTAAACTTGATTGCATGTGTCTATGTGTACAATTGATTCTTTAAATGTCCATTTTTCAACATTTGATGGAGCCAACTTGTGACCAATGCTGAATAAGGGAGCCCAAAAGTCTTTTTCTCTCCATCTTTCTTCTTTCTCATTGTCTTTTTCAACCTTAAGTTATGGGGAAGGTTGAGCTTGCCTCCCCTCTCCTCCTTCTTTATTGATTTTGTTTGTGTTTTTTTTGTTCTTTTCTTTTTTCTCTCCTGGTCTAAATATGGGAGCTCTCTTCTCCCAATCTAGTTTTAAATATGAGAATTTGAACTTTCTCAATTTAATTATAGATTTGGGAGCTATCCTCTTTCGATCTAGATATAAGAGTTTAATAAATATACTTTCATAGATTAATACCTCTATGCTTTGTTCGTGTAGAGATACTTGGTCTCCGGCTTCAATGGTAATCGCAGGAATTCTAACATTTTGCTGCATAAAGAAAACTTGCTCTTCCAAATGTTAGAATGTGTATATTCAACTTGTTTTGGTTGTCTCTATATGACAATAGTATAGAGGAAATTGAACCTAGGCATGCACTGTAAATTAGTAGTGCCGTAGTTACTGGGGAATGAATTTCTGGTATATACTCATCACCGATGAAGATATGAGAGCCAATGATCGACCATCGATTTTTTTGTTTGACAGACCTATTTTTGTGGAAAGAGTATGTGCTTAACCTTACTGGTGATATGTGAATCCTCATTGTCCTTTGAATTTGGCTTTGATTATGGTATTTTGTGCTTTGCTTTACTTCGATTAGCTTTCTAACAAAGTGTATGTATATCTCATGTATTTTTTTTTTTTTGAGTAATAAATAAACTGTTCTTTTAATAGTAATAATGAAAAAAACAATGTCGATGTATATCAACCAAAGCAAGTGGGGCAATTGCCCTTAGGGTTGAGCATCAATCCAGGATGGCCTAACATAGCTAATCTAGTCTGACTCATAGGGAGATTGGATTGGTCCTTGGTCTTGAAACCCCTAAACCTTGCACTGTGCGATTCGTCCTTAGTCCTGAGAGTCTAGGGTTGATTCAGTATATAATTTATATTATTTATTATATGCTTTTGTCTACTCTAAATTCTATTGTCTCCTCCTTTGTTTTCTTTGCAATTAGTTTGTTGTGTAAATTAGAAAGCAGAAAGAAACCTAGCTCTCATTCGACCAAAAAAGAAAAAAGAAAAAAAAAAAGAAACTCTCTTCTCTCAACTTGGCCTCGCTCGCACGCATTGGCCTCCCTCACTTGCACGCCTCGCACTCGCCTCGTGGCTCGCCTCTCTCGTCTTGACGCTTGCCTAATGCTCGCCTCTATTCCCCTGCCTTGTGTGTTTGTTTTTATGGTCTGTTGCTTTTAGTTAGTGTAAATCTTTGTTATTACCTTATCTTATATTTATATTTGATATGTATTGATGTTTATAGTTTGGTTATTCAATGTCGCATTGTTAATGTATACGTAATTTGAAATAGTATATTTGTCCTTTTAAGAAATACAAAAAATAAAATAAAAAATAATCAATTAGTCCCAAGTTAACCCTTTCAAACTTGACCAATAGAGTTGGTCCAGTCTTTGGTACCAATCTCAATAGAGTTGGCCATTGATCTCAAAAATTGGGCACTAACACTGTGCGGATTAATCCCGAGTTAAATGCCGGTTTGACCTAACCCGGACCATGCTATCCCTAATTGCCTCTACTAATGAACAGGTAATCCATCCGTCTTTGCTTTAGATCTGGCGAATACTTTTCAGATCCGACGCTCAAAGATGCATTAGAAAAAAAAAAAAAAACTTAATTTATGGCGGTGGAGATACATTTTCATCATCAAAGATTTCGTCGCGAAAAGCTCGCTGATTCGTGGCGACTAGAATATTAAGTTTCGTCACCTTAGGCTCGTTTTTTTTTCCCTGATCGAAGGTGGCTAAAAGAATTCATTTCGTCGCGTTTGCTTTGACAAAAGGCAACGCGGAAAATAAAAAATTCGTCGCTATAATAAAAAGAACAGCAGCCAAATTTGCTTTCGTCGCATCATGTCGTGCCCACAGTCCGACAAGAAATCTACTTTCGTCGCGCTTTATAGGAGCGATAGCGACGAAATATTAGGTCCATCGCGTCTGGTAAGCTCCTAGTCTCATAAATATAAAATAAGATTTCGTCGATGTTTATCAATGCGACGATGACGGATATATAATTCCATTGGTTCTTAATGCTACAGCGCCTGAGGTCTGTTCTAGTCTACAATGACTATGGCAATGAAATTTTTAGCCGTGGTTGGTCTCAATGGCGACGAACCGCCTATCTCGCCGTCATTGGCCGAAATATGGCGCCTAAGTTTGTTTTTCGTTGTTGTAGGGTATCTATGGTGGCAGTATTATTTTCATCACCAAAAAGTTTCATTACTGTAGCCCTAAATTCTTGGGGTGATTTGTAGAAAATTTATTCACATAAACAACTAATCAATCAAGAAGAAACAGATCCATAAATGATTGTAAAACACCGATATCAATAAATAAAGCGGAACTAAAGCGTACATATTTGAGCCATTACTTCTTTTGAAGAAAAGTATATTAACCTGATAGTTAGTGATTTATCAGAATGCCAGATCTTCCTCTCTATAACCTATTTCAGTATTTCAATATAGTAGCTTTCAATGTGATTAAAGAGCTAGAGAGGGGATCTAGTAAACTTTAATTAATAGCGTGTCAACTGAGCCCTTCCTATTACGAGATTCAGTTAAACACAATTGCCTACACTTTACTACTCAACTAGGCCCGTTATCAATAGGTGCCAATACCCAATTCAATAAGATCACTCTAGGGTTTAACAAATATTAGAATATCTATTAACCTGATTATTTAAAAATAAAAAATCAATTAATTAATATAAGCCCATATTATAAGAAATTTTCAACACGATTACGTACCCTTTGATGGCCAAAAATATATAGTTACCTCCTACACGACTACATCGGATGGAGAGATGATCAATGAGTTAGCTCAGGTGGAGCCTTGATATCGGGTCTAAAAAATTGCCCAGACGCGCTCATCCCGAAAACATATTTGACGACCATGCCAGCAAGACGGGATTAGCTCGGGCTCCATCAAACCTGGGCAGGTTCTAAGCGGGTCTGTGGCTCATCAGACTTGCGATTGGGTTTAACTGAAAGTGGTGCCCTCCGTTTTCCAAAATGCGGTGCAAGACTTGCCTGAATAAGGTTTCGTGTGGAGTGAATTTCCATAAACTTAGTGATCTTGACTTCGATCTAGTTCAAGGAGCACAGCTCTAAGGTTTCTAGTGTAAGCCAAGGTTTGGCTCATGCTCCAATCGGAGGTGAATACAACAAAAAGAATGCTCTCCACTCTAAATCCTGTGGGATTTGGCTTTAATGAATCGACATGCATTAGGAGAGGATCATGACATTCATCGAAGCTAAAGTGTAAATAGTTCCATACGTGAATTATTCAGATGAATTGTGACTTGTGCCTTACTTAATTCTTCACGAAGTCAATAACATTATCGTGCGAATCATGAATTTATCTTATGATATAGGTTTTTTCGGTCATGGAAGAGGAGCAAGATAGCTCTTTTTTGTCTGAGCAGATGGTTCAAGATTAATTCAATAAGTAATGAAATTCAAGGACGAGATCAAGGTTCAAACTTGGCAATCATGGTTTTGCTAAAACAGAAAGAAAAGAGAAAAAGAAAAAGAAGAAGAAGAAGAAAAGATTATACATGATTCGAGAATAGCGCGTGGAATATATCAATGTTTGGAATCGGACCGACCAACTACGGGACGAGGACGAGGACGAGGTCTTCACGTGCGCGTGCGTTCGTGGTCAAAAAACCTGATGGATGTGGCCTGGCATCAACACGTGTGAACGCTCCAAAAGAGCGAGGTTGACTTGGCCTCTTCCCTAATTCACTCTCTGATTGTCTCCCTGTTTTCTCCCTTTTTAGAGACCAAGGAAGGTTCTATGTTTTATTTATTTATTTATTCAAATGTAAATATATTTATTTAAGTGACCTAATCTGTTTTGCCGCGGAAGAAATTTGACTAGTCCTTTGCCGTCACGCGGGGGCTTTTTTCCGTGATCATGGACATGATAATAACATAAATAGTCCATGAACATTTTGATCCAACCTGTAATGTTGTCCATAAACTTTTATTTTATTTAATATGATTCACGAAATTTTAATTTATTCAATGTGGTATTTGAATTTTTAGTACATATTCAATGTACTTTATGAACTACATAAAAATGTTTAATATGGTCATTCCATTAATTTATGATTGGAGATAATATTGAATATTTTGGTATAGTTTAAGGACTAAATTGAATAAGTATTAAAAGTTTAAGAATTATATTAAACAAATTATAAGTTCAAGGACCACATTAAACATTGAACCAACGTTCGGGTATCGCATCAAATAAATTAAAAATTCATAGACCAAATTGCACATTGCTTAAAAGTTTATGACCTATTAGTATCATTTTTCGATCACAAGCTTAGCAACCCAATATCCTCCACTTCCCTGTTCTTTTTTCACTCCCCGATGAAGGATGCTTAAGCTGACATAGGTAAGTATCCATTGTTATAGAATGTGAAGGGAAAGCTAAGAGCAGCTAGAGAATATGGTTCTTCATCATGCCTACAAAAACAGGCTTCGCAAAAAAAGATCTACAATATTATCCAAAAGACATCCTTGACCTCCGAGGTTTCGAGATATACAATTGTTAAGGTCAATCTAAACAAAGCCCAGTTTACTAGGTATAATGAATATTTTGTGCATCAAATCAATGTATAGGAATACGATCTGGATCTGTAGCACTATTGATGCTACAAAATTATTGAATATATTAATACAGTGATGCTCAAACACAGGATATTGAGTTGGCAAATACACATATTTTGCTGTCTGGAAGTTGGCCCTGTGCATGAGCGTTCTCAGCTGCCGCCAAAAAGTCTATCCAGAAGGCACTTAGGGAGGTTTATAATTGATTAGGACATCTCATATGGCTTGCGGACTTCCCTGACCTGGACCGAGTTATCATAACAGTGAAAAAAAAACCTGAAGTGTGGGAATCTCTCATACCACGTTTCTTCCATCTCTCTCCATGCTTGCCTTCCCAACATGTCTCCCCTGGCTTTACACCGTGCTCATTAGGATCAAAATTCTCATCCCATTTGTTTCGACCACTCGTCGCCTCTCTGCCCATTGGTTAGTGTATTTGATGTGGCCACGGTGTCCATCGTGATGTTGGCTAATAGTAACACCTAAAAAGGAGTGAATAGGCGTTTTCAATAAACTTGACAAAATATCGCAGAGTTGAAGGTGCCAAGTTAAATATAAGCATGATCAAGGAAAACAAAATATTGATACAAATATTGTTCTGATTATGTCAAGCTGTGCAATGTGCTTCTATCAAGTGATAAATGAATATGGGCAGAGAGATAGAAAACAATGCACTCAGAGCTTATAGTAGTTCGTCTTGATATAAGTTTATATCCACTCTCCTAAATTGATAATCTATTAGTTGGATTCCACTAGTTAATCTTTGAGAAGTTACAATAGTAAGTGCTCTTGTATTTAAGCACGTCTTCTCAAAACTAGTGCTGCTTTTGTCCAAGCAAATAGATCTTACTATCTCACATATGAGCACGAATCATTACACTACCAACACTTCTAAAAAGATTATAATATGAGGCTCACAAAAGACAATAAAAAGTGTTGTTAATTGGCGGCGCAACAGAAGCGGATCGGAATTCTGCAATTATATTGGGAGCTATAGAAATTGACAGAAATAAAACAAGGAACAATAAGAGGACACCAAAAATTTACGTGGTTCGGTTCAAATGTCAGAATTTATGTCCACGGGGAGAGCCGGCAAAATAATTCACTCATGTCTTCAAGTATTTCCTGACCCTACTTTATACCTGATACCCACGGTGTTTCAACTAATGGACTGCTGCTTCGTCCTCAGAAGCTCTCTCTCTTTTTATCGGTGGAAGGGAAGGAAACAAAACAAAATTGTACTCCACAAATGTCAACATGGTGCCGATCTTCAAAGCAATGCGTCTCCATGCAATTAATGATGTCTTGTTGTCGCGACCTCTTTTTTTTGGCGCCCGCAATCGGGTACGGGTGCCTAAGGGAGCTAATGGCTCGGCTGAAATTAGTTATGCCCGGACTCTCCCAAGTCCACCAATTCGCGACTTTAATAGTCTGAGTTTTTAACCTGTAAATCAATTTTCAAAATGGAGTCGCCACTAATCAATTTGGGGTGGGTTGATTAGAAACCCAAGTGAAATATCAGGAGAAATACTCACTCCTGCGCAACCAGAGAAATTAGGATCAGAGACTTGATTACACTACTTAATCACTAATGCCCTTTCGGTACCTAACCTTGTTTAAATCCTGAGGTTTTTTGGATGTTAGATGGATTTTCCATGCATTTTTGGGAGAAAAAACATTTTTTGAGTCATTTTCTAATTTTTTGGACACAAAAGGGATTTTTTGGTATTTTTTTTTGAAAAAATACAAGTATTTTTGGCTTTTTCTGATTTTTTTTTTTGGTTTTTTCATGAATTTTTGGCTTTTTCTGGATTTTTTGGCATTTTTTGGAAAATATGAAATATTTTTGATTTTTTGATTTTTCGGAAAATAAAATATTTTTTAAATATTTTTTAAAATTTTTGGAAAATAAATTATTTTTTGATTTTTCTCGATTTTTTGGAAAATAAAACACTTTTTAACATTTTTTTTAAATAAAACATTTTTTGATTTTTTTGATTTTTTCGGAAAATAAAATATTATTTATTTATTTATTTATTTAAAATAATATAAAAACTGACTCAGGTCGGATCCGGGTTGGGTCCAACCCGGCCAGCGATCCGAATGAGGACGGGCCGCGTTGCGAGCCCAACTCAGATTTTTTTCCTATTTTTTCTTTTTTATTAAATGAAACGGCGTCGTGGTCGGGTGTTTAGGGACACCCGGCCCGACTCGACAACCCGGCCCGACAACCCGCTCCGCGACCCGGCTCCCCATGAACCCTACCTGAATCCAACCTGAACACCCAACCCGACTCCCGTCGCCCACAGACCGCGAACCCTACCTGACTTTTCGGGTCCGGATTCGCTTCGCGACCCGGAAAATCGCAAACCCTAGGGTTTGCGAATTCGCGGCGTTGAGGGGCTGCAGTGACGACGGCAGCGAAGATGGCGGCAACGGCGGAGATGACTGGACCATGTAGAGGGAGATGGCGATGGCGACGGGGACGGCGTGATACCTGCTCGGTGACGGCGCGACGAGGGCGAAGACGGCGACGGCGAGACCCACGCGAATTCCTTCCCCTCCTGCGTCTCTCTCTCTCCGTGCCTATCTCTCTCTCTACTCTCCCTCCGGCGAGGCTCAGACCTGAGGCCACGAGCCCTCGGCCCCCCTGAAGTCTCTCAGTGGGGTGTCCAAGGGCTGTGACTCGATTTAGCTCCCTCTCTCTCTGTTTCTCAGTGTGTCTGTGTCCCTCCGGCAGAACTTCTCCCTCTCCAGCCGTGAGCCTTCGAATCTGGGTTTGCTCGGCCTCGGCTCCCCTTCTGAAGTCTCTCAGCAGGAAGCTCGAAGCTTTGCAACCTTCGATCGTTCTCGGCGTGCTCATTGCCGTCGGAAACGGGGACCTATTTATAGGCAAGGGGGCAACCGGTCGACGGAGCTTCGACCGCCGGTCCCCGTGGGCCAAGCGGTCTCCGCCGGCCGAACCTGCGTCCCATTCGACGCCAGCTGCCCCTCCCACGTGGGTCGCCGTTCGCCTGCCTCTCCGGCGTCGCGTCCTCTGCGCGTGTGCTGCAGAGGCGCGAGGAAGGAGACGACTGGTAGGGCCAGGCTGAAAAAGGAAATGGGCCGTAAGAGCCCATTCGAGAGCTGCTTCTCTTTTTCGTTTCTTTTCTATTTTTTTTTGTTTATTTATCATTCGAGAAAAGATAAAATAAAAAGTAAAATAAAAACAAAAGTAAAAATTAATTAATAAAAAATGAAATTTTAGGCGTTAACACCTGTGACCATCATGCACCGGCACGAGGAGGAGAATAGCTTCTGCCTTCCCTCTTTCTTCGTTTATCCACAAAAAGACAAAAGAAGTCCACAAAAGATGACCAAGAAGAGACAGAGGATTCGACGCCTACAAGATAGGCTTCTGAAGCAGCAAGTGCTCACCAATTTCTATGGGCATGCATGCGCATGGCCATGTGCACGCATTTAATGAGGTTGAAGAATTCGGACGATCAACTCTTCAGAATGATTTCATGCTGACAAGTGACAAGCGTGTGCATAAAAGTCAACACCTAGATTGTGGCCTTCATTTCCAACGTGAAGCTCATATCTAGGTTTGGATCCTTTCGGCTCCTATCACGCGCCATTTCTCATCAAATGCTCCGCCGACGTTCTTTCTCGTTTTGGCATAGAAATGTTTTGTACGGATCTGATATAGACCCTGTTTGGTTCAGCTTTGGAGATGAGCATTTGGACTCCAAAGTCTCTTGGTCAAATGCAAACGTGTTTGGTTCGGTTTTTTGAGCGACTTTGGCGAGATGCAATTACAACTCCAAGTGGCTCTAAGGGCCTTTAACCAAATGAAGGTCCAGAGGTGCTTTGCGAAGTTGCATTTTGAGAATGCAAGTTTGGGTACTGTTCATCTTCAAGATACTGTTCATCAGGCGAGGAAAACCACCGCACGGAGGCCGATGACCGCCGGCCGAGGGGTCCCGCGCGCCGGCGACAGCCGCTGAGGGTCGCCCGATCCTGACGACTGTCACTGAACCTTAGGCGATGTCTGGGTCGCCCGACCCAGGCGACTGATGGCCTGGGTCGTGCGACCCAGGCGTCACTTGAGGTGGCGCGACCCCACATGACGGTCGCCTGGGTCACGCGACCTCGGCGACGGTCGCCGTCGCTTGAGGTCGCGCGACCCAGCGACCGTCGCTCGAGGTCGCGCGACCTAGGCAAATGTCACCGGGTCGCGCTCGGCCATCCGGCGACCCGGTGGCCGGACTTCAAAAAAAATAATATAAATGTTGTTTTGTTTTTTTAATTTAATAAAAATCATTTACAAATGCAAATTTTACCAAATGGTATTTTGGCCAAAGTTATATCCCAATACAAATTTTACCAAACGATATTTGTATTTCGGAAAACCACATTCACCCAAAAGTATTTGCATTTTGGCAAATGCATTCCCCAAAAGCCGAACCAAACGGGCCATAGTATATGGACTCAAATTCGAAATATAATTTAATAAAATGTATGCGATTTTTTCTCAAAATTTAATATTATAAAAATAATGGAAGTATTGTCGGTCAATCAAGACATCCAAATGGAATATTTCGCGAAGATAATCTTGAAAGTTGATATAAGTTAGGGAATCGATATAAGGTCACAAACTTTTAAAGGATGATATAAAATATCTCGAAATAATAATCTTGAAGATCGCGAGAAGATTATAATGTTGCCAGTAGTATAAGTGTTCAACTAATGTTCTCAGTCACTACTTATATCTAGCTCTTCCATTATGATATCAGACTTTCACCAGGCTTTTGCTCATGTCCAACTTTCATAGTATGTTGCTGCTAATATCCATATCTAGCTTATGTAGGCTTCTGTTGATATCCAAACATTGGTTGTGACTAGCTTCCCGGTTATTTTAGACTATTCTTCTCAAGAAACTTCAACAATGATAATGTGTAGATTCTATAGACTTAAAAAAACCTTGATATTTCCAAGTTTATATGAACTCCCTAGAGATTTTTCTAGTCATTTAAAATCATTTCACTAATCATTCCAAATGTCCTTTTAATGTGAATATTACCTGAAACGCAAACAATTCTTGCATTTGTCAAGATCGATATAAATCATTGATGGTTTTGTCGGTTTCAAAATATTTTACCGGGTTTTCTTAACACATAGTATCTCTCCCCACCTGCTAAGGCCCTGACAGAAGAAAATAGAATAAATGGATCCCGAAATTGCTTGGAAGTAAAGTCACTTGCAGTTCCAGTGTGATTCAAACATGTAGCTCTAAATTTCAAGAGACAGCAGAACATGATAAAAAAACAAAAATCCTTTTTTGGCAAAAAAAAAAAAAAAACAATGTCCACACCTACAAGTGTCCAATAACAAAAACCCTGTTTCCATCAAGTTAGAGCAACAATTTTGGTCGTTGACTCTGGTTTACTGATTACTCTGAGACTCATACAATTGTCTTGAACTAGAGAATCGGAATCTTTACCAAAGCCGTCTTGTCATGGAAGAAATTGAGTTCACAAGCAGCAGACTTGTAAATGAAAATAACAAGTGTGATGATGGCCCGGTCAGCATTCAGATGAACCGTGCGAGATTTAACCTGGAATGACCGAGGCAAAGGATGTCTCTGAAATGGTTGTTGGACATGAAACCATAACCAACGATGTAGGAAGCACAGTTGAAGCGCCTTTGATTGCCCAGCTGACAAGGAATGTAAAGGCAAGGCGACCAATGTTATGGAAAATTGTTTCTGGGATGAGATATCTGCTGAGGCATTTGAGGACTTGGTGAATACATAGAAGGAGAAGACTACTTCCATGCCAGTTTCGATAGAACCAGAAGCTGGAGATACCAATCATGACGAGAATGAACCGACTGAAAAGCAAATGATAGAAGATAAACATGTCGAAACGGAGCTTTCACAGGCTATAGCAGATGATACAAGCAGAAAGTTACCTTAGAGCAATTCATCCCAGTACATTCTCCACGTATCTGCGATTCTTTCTCGTCCTTTGATTGCCCTGTAATGATCGCACATCCTGTATCAGAGACTAAAGCTTCAGGGGATCAATGCAACAGTGAATCACAACAATGCCAAATACCCAGGACTCCTGGTGGCGATACCAAACTGGAGAAAATTTTGGGTAGCCTAAGCACAGGATTGAAGTCTTATAATGACCCATACATCCATCCACAACTGCAGAAGCTTCCTAGCTTCAATTTCGATCTGCTTGTTTGGTCGAGGATCATCCTTCACGCAATGCATGCTATGTTCATAAAATTTTACTCTTGATGACATCTTCATATTATTAATCAGAGCTAGTGTTAAGAAAAATTCTGCGGGCATCTGTTTAGGTGCAGTTTCGATCCTGATCTATTGATGTCTTTTCATTATGTCTCGGAGTTTTAATGTCGATGATTTTTGAGTATGGCTACTTTAAGCTTAATCTTTTGCTGGTTCTGGGTCATCCTTGGGACTAGTGTTTCTATAGCCTTTTGCAATAGGACTGGACCAATTTCTAACTCTCCAGTCACCTAGATGGTTGGGTACCGTCAGCTGTCTTCTTTGCGACAGCACGACACTTTCGGCTTTATCGGTATTGTGCACTCTTAGATTGCTTGAATTCACTCTAGTTTTTTACTTTACTCTGCCGAGCGACACAGGTTCATACATACATCCTGCTTTTATTTATTTGGTCAAAACTTTTCAATCGACATAGTAACAGAATTGCATTCACTAACAATCGTTATAGAAGAACAGAAGAAAGGTGAGAAAAATCTCCATATTTTTACATTAGAAGAGTACAAAGATCGACAAGATGAATGAAAAGAAGAAAGTCATACTCCTATCATAGGCACACCTATTAAAGGGAGCCAAAAGGGCAAATGCGATTTATAGAAGGCAATGATGATTTTTTTTTTTTTTTTTGGGGAAATTGTACGTTTGGATAAAAGAATTAGAAACTCATCCAATGGTGCTCATCAACTTCGCAAACTCTTCAAAATCGACTTGACCATCACCATCCACGTCTGCCTCACTTATCATCTGCTGCACTTCTTCCCCTGACAGCTTCTCCCCTAAGTTGATCATCCATCCCTCGACTGCCAAAGAGAAACAAAATCGTTAACCAAAACTACCTCCAATGTTTTCTTAGTTAAGAAGGGTCATTTTCATGCCCAAATAGATCTTTCTTGGATCAGTGATGTTCTTTTGAGCGGTGATGGGTGATGGCGAAGTAACAACAGACAAGATCATTTTAATCTAATCAGGGGAGTTGCACGTGAGACCTTGGAGAGCTGGTTGAGCGTGCAACGAGCGCGCATACAACGTTATCTACGTCCATGCTGGGATTAAACCACGCGCATTTGAACGATGTACAACAAGAAATTGAGACATTTTATACGCTGGCGACAGGATTGAGCATACATCACTAGGAGATATGTGACACTCTGCTCAGTGTCAAAGACCTTGAAAGCCTTTTGAGCTCCTCCTTCACATCAGTAGCCTCCTAACAATGATTGAGAACTTGTCAGACTCAGAGAACATTAGATCGAGACCATACGATTGCTTGTCCAATCATATGCATCAAGAAGAGGCTAGCTCTTTGCATTTTCTTGCGTGTTTTCACCTCTCCAAATTCGACGAGGCTCACGTCACCAATGGTCCAATGGCTGGGTGAGCTTGCCCTCGCCCAATGACTACGAGGTGAGCTCACCACTAGTCGCTAGAGAAGGGGAAGAAGGAGAGAGGAGAAAAAGAAAAAGAAAAAGAAGAAAAAAAAATAAAAAATAAAAAAGATAAAAAAAAATTATTAAAAAGTTTGCTACTAGCATTGGTTGGCATCCACGATAGCACCAACTGACCAATTTGGTCGAATGACACAATTATAAAAGATTTAGAATTGAATTGACAAAATTAAATTGGAAAAATTGCAATATATTTAAAACTTTTTTGGTAATTTTTCCTCAAAAATGACAATTTCAATTGAAGGGTGTAGGTTGGCTCACTTTATTGCCATGAAAATATGATGCATAAAAATAGTATGAAAATCAGAGATATGGTGTGTATGGGTAATCTAATAATCCAACAAAAGGATCTCAAGTCGAGTCAATGAATCGAGAGTGGTATTTGGTATGAAGTGTAGGTAATTTGGGAGAGGGTTGAGTGATGAATTAATCATTCGACTGTTTAGTCGAGTGCTTTTGATTATGTACATTTTATTTGGAATTCTTGAACGGGGAATGATTCTAGAAAAGGTCCATGGTCTGTGAACGTGGATCAATCTCCTGTCAAATCATTTCCAGATCATCTCTAAACAAATATGAAAAAACGGTACAATTTGATTAGTTCACGTAGCTGAAGTGGAAAAAGAAATTGTACAATTTTATAAATAATGTGAATCGAAGTCACCTGGACAAATTGATGGTTTAGATGATATTGAAAAATGTGATTTATTCGGACAAATTCTAATTCGTGTCTTGCTCGATTAGTCATGAGGTTAATGACAATATCTTGTAAGCCCGGTGTTTATCTGAAAAACAATTGAGATCCCTCTTTTTTTGGAGTTCTTAAAAGAGTGAAAAGACACAGTTTTCTAGTTTACCAGCCATCCGTTTTCTTCAAATGGCTGAAATGACCCAGTTGCACTTTCAATTGCAGCGGAGAGAAGAGTAATGGGGAGTAACTGTGTTGCTTGAGATAGAAGAAGAGGAGGAGAATGATTCGTGCATCAAATCAAAGAACAAATCAAAGAATATGAATACGATCCAGATCTGTAGCGGCATAGCGGATACAAAGTTATTGTATATATATCGATAGAGCAATGCTCAAAAACAGGATTTTGAGTTGACAAAAAACACAGATTTTGCTGTTTGTAAGTGGGCCGTGTGCATGGGCGTGCGCGGATGCGTTCTCAGTTGCCAGTAAAAAGCCTCTCCAGGTGCTTAGGGAGGATTTATAATTGATTACGACATCTCAGACGGCTTGCGGACTTCCCTGAGCTGGACCGAATGATCATAACAGTGATAAAAACCAAAGTGTGGGAATCTCTCGTACCACGTTTCTTCCTGAACATGCGTGTCCCAGTGCTCTCCACAGCTGCTCTTGCCGTACTTGTGGAGCCACCCGGAGCCGTTATGCTGTTCGCCCCAGGTGCGGTTCCATCTCTCTCCATGCTTGCCTTCCCACCATGTCTCCCCTTGCTTCACGCCATGGCCATTAGGATCAAAATTCTCATCCCATTTGTCGCCCCACTTCGACCACCCCTCGCCTTCACACCTCTCTGCCCATTTGTCAGTGTATTTGATGCTGCCGCCATGTCCATCATACTTCTCTCCCCACCTGGTAAGGTCCCGACAGAAGAAAACAGAATAAACATATCATGAAATTGCTTGGAAGTGAAGACACTCGCAGTTTCTATAGTGTGATTCAAACATGCAGCTCCAAATTTCATAAGACACCAGGACATGGTAAAAACATTAATCTGTTCTTGGTAAACAAACAATGTCCACGCTACAAGTATACAATGGTAAACCCTGTTTCATCGAGTTAGAGCAAGAATTTTCGTTGTTGTCTCCAGTTTACTGATTACTCCGCGACTCGTACAATCACGTTAAACTAGAGTATCTTTACCAACTGAATTATGTATGCTTCAAAAGCTCAGTGATCCTAAAGATGAGAGAATAGTTTGGCACTGAACCCCTTCTCCTCTTCTCTACATGCACACAACCCCAGGCACGCATGCACAGAAAATCCAGTGATTCAGAAGAATCACAACAAATTTAGGAGGTTATAATCACTCGGAAAAATAAGAAAGGAGAGAGTGTCCAGTAAGTCCAACTAAAGCATCGGCAAAATCTCTTTTATCAAGCAGGACCGAAGAGGATTTCAACTGGTCATCACAAGAAAGGTGATGATTAAAAGGCAAGTATGGTTTATATCCAAATAAATCACATAGGATATAGGACCTTCACAGTCTCTGCTTTCTAACCTTTCATGCCAAACGTGAGCATGTCCAGCCTCAAGTTCTGTTGTTGGGTCAATACTGCACCACTTGTCTGCCCATTTCTCCGCCTTGCCTGAGGCATCATAATGTTCATTCCATTTCTCTTGCCACTCTTCGTCTTTTCCGTTTTTGCCCCACTTGTCAGCAATTTTCTCAAGATGTAGAATTCCTGAATCCTGTCAACAGAACCAAAAGCTTTTCCTTCAGACATTTCCCTTAACACAAGGATGGACCACACAAGCTTGTTAGCAAATAAATGTGATTCTATAAGTAAATACTAAAGTTGCTCCTTAGGAGCAGAAGAGGACGTCTATGTATACTGGTACATCATATGAAAATCCTCTGTTCTGTTGACATAGTGAACTGAAGTGCAAAGACAAACATCTTGGTTCAGGTGCGGATAAAAACATTAATGTGTATAGTGTCAGAAACATCAACTGCTAAACCTTTTTGATCAGTAGTCTTCTCAAAGACATAAGAAGAGAATGTCAAAATAAAGAACCACAACTCCTTGAAAAATCCTAAAATCTGTTTATTTGTTTCTTCTCATATAGATAGACCTTCATCAGAGTACTAATCCCTACAAAAAGTCATTGTGAGGAGAGATACCACTTCAAAAGAACAAATGTGAACAATAGATGAACTGTGCAGTTTATCATCTACCTGCCACATAGACTCCTTCCAATGCTCACGCCAAACATTTCCATGTGCATTACGCCCAGATTTCTCAGAACCAAGTTCCTTGTAACCAAGCTCATCGGCAGCCTCCCAAAATTTCTCTTGCCACTCAGTGACTTGATCAGCACTAACACCCCTGGTCATTGTCCACCTACAAAGCACGCCATCAGGCCTCCTCTCCAATCCCGTCTCTTTCCACCACCTCGATCCATCTAAATTCACTCCTGATGATGTTCGTACATCCACTTCATCCAGTGCATTGGCTGCTTCAGCAGCATGTGATGTAAATAAGTGGTCAAGCTCATGATCCTCTCTTAAGGTTGACTCCTCTTGACTTGTGTCAGAATCCAGCTTTTCAACATCCAGTGACTGAAGAGGAGGAAGAAGTGGGGAGAACAGTTTACTCTCAAAAGGAATTGGAAGAATATCAACCGATTGTTCTTTCTCAACAACTGAAGGAATCGGACCCATGGACAGAGAAGATTTCTGCAGCTTCGGCAGATCCATCCCATCTGAGCTCTCTTCACTATTCAGAGGGGGTGTCCAGGACCAAAAATCAGGACCTGGTGTGGCACCGCCAGAAGTTTCAGAGATAGGCACGGATACGGTCATCTCATTTTCTGGCAAAGTTCAGTGGCGATCAACTCAGTCACAGATGCAAATGTAACAAAGCATGAACAATTACCATTGTTTATGAAAACAATAACGACAATCGACATAATAAATTGACTGATGCTTGGTCGGCACTACTGCTGCAATAAAAGAAGAAAAGCTATGACTGGAATTACAACTCAGGGAAACATATGCTGCACAAAAAACAACACCGAATGATTAATAGAAACGGAGCAACTCGGTCACTACCGTATCACACCATCACATTGACAAACTTTGCGGACAAAACGAAACCATGCACTTCAAATTAAAACCAGCAAGAACCAATACTGAAATTTGTGAACTGGATCAACGACAGAGAACACAAAGCAAACAGTATGCAGCTCTTTCCATACAATCCCAGAAGATCATCCTTACCCCCAAGTCCCGCAAAAATCTCTCCTTTGATTGCGAGTCTCCGAAACTACTCATTGGCCAGCAACATCATAAACAGGAAATACTCGTTCACATAATCTTAGGATTACAATGAAAAATCTATGATCTAAGATCCTACGCAATTCGTCAATTACTAATTTGCAGAACAGGTTCAGAAACGTAATAGCACACAAATCAATCAAGAGTCACCTCTTTGCTCATCCTCCAAATCCCCACCACTACCCTTGCCGCTTCCGGTTTCGCTTCCGCTCCCTCTCTCCGACCTCGCATTCTCCTGAACGATCGAGCGCGCCGCCGCGATGGCCGCGGCCGCCCGATCGATGACCTGCATCCTCTGGACCCTGTCCCTCTCCTCCTTCGGCACCTCCAAAATCCTCCTAAACTCCTCGCTCTTCTTCTCCAAATCCTCCACCCCGCCGCCACCTTCTGCGCCATCTCCGTGGCCCCCCTCCGCCATCTGCTGGAACTCGATGGACTTCCGCTCGCGCTCCACCGCCTTCTGCCACATGTCCAGGTACGACCCCCTCCTCCATCCGACGAGGCCCGAACCCTCCACCCGGCTCGGCTCGGCGCGCCCCACCGCGTCCACGCGAGCTGCGGACGGGGGGGCCTGCTCCGGGGAGCGCGGTACTGGCGGCGGCAGTAGGCGGCGGCGGCGGGGGAGCAGGAGCCGAGCTGGGAAGCCATGTTGGGGAGGGTGGCAGAGAGCTCCGGGGCGAGGGAGAAGGGAAAAGGCTCAGAGGCGGAAATGGCGGTGGAGGAGCGGGGGAGGTGCGGTTGTAGGGAGATGGAGCGACATTGGCGTGCGCAGGAGTTAAGGAACTCGAGGGGGGAAAAGTGCGTTGCAGAGTTGCAGTGTGAACGCAGTGCGCTTTTTGCCTTTTTTGGATGAGTGGTGGTGGAGGGATTCTCGTGCGATGGAACTGGAAGGAAGGTGTCTGCTGTCTACTTCACTCCACTGCTGCTGCTGCTGCTTGCGATTCTTGGAGTCAGGTGCCCTGGATTTCCGCGAATCCGAATCCAGTCTTCCTTCGACTTTCTCAAAGAAAGAAAAAGAGAGAGATGATGGGAAAAAGGAGAGGACTTGGGTTGGCGACACGTGTCGAGGAGGGGGAGCGGGGGTCGCGTGACGTGGCGGGAGATCGACGGCGGAGATGGGTTTCGGTCGCGCGGGAAGCGTGTGGACGGTGCCCGATGACGTGGCGGGATTCCCGTGCGTGGATCTCGCTCACGTGAGCTCAGGGTTTCGTACTTTGGAACTGCATTAAAATAAAATAAAAAATACTTTGAATGATGCGTTTGTCCAGGACTCCAGGTTATTATTATTTCTCTAAGATTAATAAATCATTTCTTTTGATGAGATAGAAGAGAAAACTTAATAATAAAAAAGTACTTTTCATTAAATCATCTTTCAAGAAAAATATTTATTCCTTTTCAAATTAAGGAATTCATGTCCCCTTACTTCAAACATGCACATTTTATTTGACAGCAAATTATTTTCATTTTCAGTAAATCAAAATATCCAAAAAACTCATTCGCGAAATATTCCATCACTCAAATAAATATGCCCTAAAAAAGATGGACCTATAGTCCGTCGCATTTTGGATTGAAGCACATTATGCCTTAGTGCCTATAAGTTATATATTAAAAAGGCTTATACCAATCATAATGAATAATTCAAAGAATAGCCCCGTGTATATTGAAAACTAATATCACATCATAATGAAAAGAATTTCGAAAACATTGGCATGTTCATATATTCTACAATTGAGTTTTCCTATGGAAAAATACATATTGAAAGGTCATATGAGAAATAATGAAACAGAAAAAAAGTAAGGTCATACATTTCTCCTAATTTATACAATAACTACGTGATAGGCATGAATATCTTAAAATATTATTAATATCTTAAAATATCATTATTTGTTGTCATTCAAAATGTCATCTATCTACTGGTAAAGCTTACTTTCCTTTTTCCTTTTTATAACAAAAACTTAAAAAAGAGATGTTTTAAAATATAAATAAAAAATTATTTGTTATTATTATTATCATCATCGTACTAAGCGCATACTTTACACTGCAAGAATTGCTTAAGGACTCGAAGGAAGAAAGAAAAAAAGGAAACACTCGCTAGAGGAAGGGCTTGAACCTTCGACCTTGTGGTTAACAGCCACACGCTCTAACCAACTGAGCTACTCCAGCTTTGCGACCCCATATTTTAATATATAAAATATAATCCTTTCCCAAGATCGCATGCGGGTATCCGATCTATTTCTTCAAGTGAATACAGGAATTAACAAAATGGAAATACAGAATAAAATACGGAAAGCAGTAATTCTTAAGAGGGAATTATTCCCGTAAAATACGAAACATTGTGTACAGCTCGCGATCCCACTCCCGCCTCACTACTCAAAACACGAACCCCCCGATCGGACCACCCGGCGGCGTGATCTCCGGCGGCAGCGAAGGCGGCGGCACGATGTCCGGCGGACCCGTCGGGGGCGGATCGATCGTCGGCGGCCAGGGGGGCACGATGTCCGGCCGCTGCGGCGGCGGCACCTCCGGCTTGGGGATGGGAATATCGGGCGTCGGAGGGGACGGCAGAGGAGGGCGCGGGATCTCGGGCCCCGGGTTCGGCCCGGGGCTCCCGGGGGGAGGATCGCTGGGGACCTCCAGGGGGACCGGTTCGAAGGCCGGCGGCGGGGCGTCCGGTATCTCCGGGGGCGCGTCGCCGGGGCGGTAGCTCGGGGGCGGCGGCGGCGGCGGGAACTCCGGCGGGGTCTTCCCGGGCGAGATTTCCGGGCCTGTGGGCCGGTCTTGGTCTCGGGCCAGCTTTACATGGTGCGTGCGGGGGAAGGGAAGCGCAGGCGGGAGCGCGGCGGCGAGGGCCCCGGGAGGTGGCGGTGGAACGACGCGAAGGGAGGGAGGGGAATGGATTTTCTAAGCATGGCGGATGGAACTCGAAGGCAGAGAGCTGACGGATTCTCTTTCGAAGTTGTGGATTGATGTGATCTTTCTGGGAGCGGAGACGGAGATGGTGACGGAAATGGCTGGTCGTCGGGCGATTCTTGCGGGAGGGAAATTTGATTCCCTTTACTTGCATGGGGAAATTTCGACAGGTCGTGCTGCAAGGAGGCGGTCGGGGGACGACACGTGCGCCTCATGCGTGGGCTCGAACGGGGGGATTTCAGACAAGGGGATGCGAGGTTCGGACACGTGGTGTTGTGGGAGGAAGTATCGCGCGACCGGTTTCGTTTTCGTGGACCTTATCTAAACGATGATTAGGTTACGGTTTTTGGGTTTACTAAAGAAATCGAGCGTTTGATTCGAACGCGGGAGATTTCGTCTAATATTATATATGGATAGGGCAATTTTCTTTTCCTCAGCTAAGTCATGGCGACGGCTGGCAACCGATCATAAGTGAAAATAAGGTAGCTAGAGGTCAGTGATCTCACGTCCTCATTAGATCGATGACCCTGAGTTTTGCTAGATTAGTGAGCTCATTCCTCGGCTGTGATTGATTATTGCGCATTACTATGGTCGACCATTGGATGAAGAAGGAAAAATAAAATAAAAGAAATAAAAATAAAAATTTGTTTTTTTAAAATTATTTTTATAAGAATGGACATTTCATTTACTAAGAACCCAAACGGAGCGTCGACATTCTGCACATGACCTTTGTGGACTTGAACGTATATGCTGGGGACTAGAGTTTGAGCTTTGAGGACCCAATTTTGGGTGCTAGGGCATTGGGCATGGGTACCAGGGCTTCAAGCCTAGCTTCGATAATTTCCGGCCTCGGTGTCAACAACTTGTGCTCTTCGGCCTCAATAGACCCAACCCCGGGCGTTGGAGATCTAGTCCTGAACGTCGCCTAGGAACCGACATTGGGTTCCCATATGCAAGCATAGAGTTTCGGGTGATAGGTGTAGGACTCGCTTGGTAATATTCCGTCACATATCTTGCGTGTCTGGTTTGATCATACAGTGACTCAAACAGCAATGCAACTTTTCCAGGTCAATGGTCTCCCAAATCGCTCGTCATCTGCTGGCTGAAGTGGGAAGATTCGCGGCAACAACAGCCAGAATGGACTTGTGAAGTCAAGTCCTAGACGGAGCGGGCCGAGCAGACTTCTGAAGAAAAATGACAGGCTTGTTTAATCACACCAGTGATATGTTTCTCATCAATCATTTAAGCAATGACTGTGCATAGATTCTGGAGATAATTTTTGATTCAAAGTCTTGGTTGACTTCGTCAGATAGCAAATTCTGCCTCCATTCTGAATGTACGATGCGAATTATTTCACATTCTAGTACAGAATTTATAAAAAATCAGTTAACTCATGCAGCTCCAAGAATGATGGACCAACAAACGGCAACTCGGTAATCAATGATTTTAGTATTGTAATGAAGCTCAGGTCGGTCTCGAGTTTGAAAATGCAGAGGAGACTTTTAGATAGGAAATTAAAGGAGATGAAGCTTTCTTGCTAGCCTTGTTACGCGATGATCTGTTGATTCTTGACCGATTCACGCGGGGGTCTTAATCTTATCATGGTGAGACTTCTCAACAGATAGCAGCAATGCTCAGACACGGTTCTTGATCGAAACCCCGCACTTGCTAAATAGCAGTTAAAGGGTACTCACAAACTGCGAAGAAGCTCTTGAGTTTTGTGGCGGATACGTCTTGCAGTTTTCACCAGTAAGGTAGCAATCCTCTTCATCTTGGGACCCGATGTTCAACGCTCTCTTGATGCGTTGCCGAAGCGTTGCCGAAGCTGTCAAGGTCGTGCATGATGATATACTTGATATAATCCGGAACAGGAAGAAGAAGCTGCTCCAAGAGAATGACGATCAGCAGATAAAATGGAGCCTCTTGTCACGGTTCCTTGTGGCCGGGCACAGTGAAGAGATGGTGCGGGACATGGTGATAAGCTTCGTGATGGCCGGAAGGGACACCACATCGGCGGCGATGACGTGGCTCTTCTGGCTGCTTGCTCAGAACTCGAATGCCGAGGAAGAGATCGTGAACGAAGTTAACTCGATTCATGACTGGAGCTACAACAAGTGCTTGGACTTCGAAGCCTTGAAGGAGATGAAGTTGCTGAAGGCATGCCTTTGTGAATCGATGCGGCTGTACCCGCCGGTCGCGTGGGACTCCAAACACGCTGCGGTGGACGACGTGTTGCCGGACGGGACCCCAGTGAGGAAGGGCGATAGAGTGACGTACTTTCCCCTACGGGATGGGGAGGATGGAGGAGCTGTGGGGGAAGGCCAGGCTCGAGTTCAAACCGGACTGGTGGCTGTTGGCACCGGTGATGGAAGGTGGCGCCGAGGGGGAGTGGAGAGCGGTGATTCCATACAAATACCCGGTGTTTCAGGCCGGTCCGAGGGTGTGCCTCAGGAAGGAGATGGCCTTCATCCAGATGAAGTACGTCATGGCGTCGATCTTGAGGAGGTTCGAGATCAGATCAGTCGTCAAGAACCGGCCGGTTTTCTTTTGTTATTTCCATTGTTGTAATGTTTCCTTATGAAGTGTAATCCTTTATAATATTTTTATAAGTGATAAATTACCTCAACAAACTGTGCATTGAGATTAATAATGAATTTGAATTTGATTGGGGTGATCAAGAAGTGAAATTCAAGAATGTCATGACTAGGGGTGATTTGCGAACTCCAACATCGTCCCGCAGCAGAATTGCAACTTCCAGGATTGTCCCCAACATTGGCTAACTCATATTGGCCTCATCTTTCTTTAATAGGCATTCGGCAAACTCACAGCCTTCGCCCAAGGCGGTGAGGCTGGCCTTGCCCAGTGGCCCATGAGCCTCGCCAGCAACCGGGAAGGAAGGAAAGAAAAAAGAAAAGGAAAAGGCAATGAAAAATTAAAAAATCATTAAAAATTATCCATATCAGCACCAGTTGGATAGATAGTGTTGACTAGTCAAAGTTAATCCGATAGAATGAATTGACACAAATATCATTTTCCCGAATTGGACGCTGCATTCCTACCCGCCTTCGTAGCTTTGCTGTTTCTTGAACTTGAAGCTGTACCCCTTGCTCTACCTCTTGTGGCAGGATCCCTTCTTGGGTTTAAAGCACATCTAGTCCCACTCCGTTTTTCTCCTTTTTGCAGGTACTCGGTCAGTCTCCACTGTTCTATCCGTCTTCACCTGGACCGCGTCGAAATTCTACATAAGTTTTTAACCACCTTACAATTAAGATAATGCAAAAATCTTCAGTACTTACAGAAGCAGTTTCCGTCTGATCCTCAACTTCAGTTGTAGCTTTGCAGGGCATCTCATGATGTTCGTCTCCTTCGCACAGTTGGTAAGTCGACTGGACAACATTTTGGACGGCAGGTTCCACAGTCTCATCCCGCTTCTCCTTCCTATTTTCTACACTCGCCGTTTCCCCTTCATCGATAGTACCATGGTGCCCAACCTTTCCGTCCGTCATTTGCTTCCTATTTCCCGTGGCCTCGAAATATTCTGCATTGCCCATCTCGGACTCGAAATCATCAATAGAGGAGGTGCTATCCGTTTGGCTTTCACCCTCACTTGAAGAGTCTAAGTCTTCCTCAGGACCTGAAACGTCCCACTCAGCTCCATCTTCATTGGAATACACATCAGTCTTCATTGTCCATGCCTCTCTTAACATACTTATCGTATCGTCGTCGTATCCTTCCGTCCTGTTTACTGCCCCCAGGACGTCCAATATAATGAAGCCTCTTTTAGATGCTAGTTGCGCCATCTCCTTAACTTGCTCATCACTCTTGATCTCTATGCCCTTGTTGCTCTCTTCACAAAAAATGTCCTCATGGCCTTCCCAAAGAGTCTCGTACCACATTCTCTTCACACGACAGCCGAAATCTTTCATGCAAGCAATTAATCCCTCATATGTCACTGAATCAGGGGTGAAATTTTTCATTTCCGTCTCCCCCCACCCACACCCAGCCGATCCATCACTTGACTTTGATCCATAACGGAATTTGATTGTGAAGGGATGTTCCATCTGTTATGTAACAGATTCAACGCAAGAGTCAAACAACATATGTATTGGATGTATATCAAGCCTTTTTGCATATTTTTACCGAAATTCAATACCGCACAAACATCATTCATTAGTTTGGAATAAAAGTGCTCATAGCTCAACTTGCTTTGTTCCACTGCAACCTTTATGGTTTAATTATTAGATTGATTTATTAATTTGATTTATTTAAAATAATAGTTACTCGCACTAATTATTACATTCCATACCAAGTAAAGAAAAACTAAAAACATAAAAAATAAAAGAAGGTAACAGTCTTGCTATTCTAATTCCATATGTAGTTTCGTTTCTTACTTTACTTTTTATGTTATTTTTTTAGCCAACGTTAATTTTTTTTATCTTATTTTCACTTTAATTACATTAATCTATTAACCTTATTGTCGTTCATGTACTATTATCTTTCAATGGTTTTTTTTTTTATGTATTTCAATTACAATACTAGCATAAGTGCAATTGTTTTGCAATATGGAACTCAAAAAAGGCTTTGTTTTCCACTTTTCAAGTGAAAAATCCATAACCATGGGAGACAGTTTTAAATCAGTTTATGAAAGTCTATATGATGTTGTATTCTTTCTTAATCTAAAGTAAAATGCTTAAGAATTATTTAGTGTCTCTTTCAATCATAAGTAGCGCTTTTTAGTGAAATAATATGTTCAATCGTGTAAAAGTTACATTGCCACATGATATATGACTACTTGTTCAAGTAATATGTGCTCTAATTCACTTTGAAATGGTCCAGTACTATGCAAAGACGTGAATTCCCCGTGGTCACATCCTATTTTAATGCTAACAAGGCATAGTCAACTAGCCTAAGCCCATAGGTAGCCACAAATGGAAAACTAGTCAAGCCCACTTGCATCAGCGAAACAGCAAATATGTGACACAGTTAGTGCTTAACTTGCAAGAAAGAGGCAAAACGAACGTTCTATTTACTTATACTTTAGAGGCCAACACAAATTCAGAAGAGGAGAATCATCACAACTTCAAACATATGCACGAATTTGCTGCCCCTTGTTCATCGTTCATTTTTCCATTTGGAGACACGTTGCTGAATCTAATGAAGTTTTGTGTTTGCTTTTGTACAACTATGATCAAATTATTCGACATTACTTTTCCCAAAGCTCATGAAAGCAATAATCGAATAAAATATTCCATGATAACTATTATAATATGAATAAAATGTTAAATTTGTGCATTAATTATGCATATTGCAAACAAGAGTTTTGTAGAAAAGGACATCATATGATGTCTTTTTAAATCTACGATTTTGTAATCTATTCTCTTATATCTCATCTAAACCTATTTTTATGAAGTAATACTTAAAGAATGATTAGATGAGTTTTTCTTATGGTCAGAATATAAAATTAGTTTAGTGGCATTATTAGAGAACCAAATCTGTCCAACATCAAAAAGGCGAGTAGAAATAAAGGGACTAAAATAGAAAAGAATATGCAACCAAAGTACCGTCATTACAACAGAAGATGGGAACCTCAAATTAGGAACTGAAAATATCAGACACCTAAGAAATCGCATGCAAAACGAAAATGGCAACTTTATTGGGTGGCTAAAGAAAGGAGGACATCTGGCCCAAAAAGAAAGCAAAGCATCCTCTAACATGAGTGGATATGATGCCTGGTTAATAGAATTAGCTAAGAAAATTCGGTTAAGAAAAATGAATCAGTCCGTTATGGGAAATACTTAATGGCTATGCAGACTGAAAAGCTAATGGATGCAACATAACTTAATGTTTTAAAAAATAAGAACTTAATTTTTTTTTTTGGGTACGGCGAAGGTGAATGGTATGGCACAGCAGTTCCAAAGTTCCAAGGACATCATGACTTCAAAATAAGCAAATATCACATCACCCTATGTATCCAACACTCGATTATATAACAAGAAAAAAAATGGCAATTCACAATACTTTTATTTGCGTATTTATTTAATTTATACAAGATAAAATTTCAAATTAAAAAGAGACATAATGAAGGAACACTAAAGTATTTGAAATTATAGAAAGATCATTTTTGATAAATTTTCTTTATTTGATTAACAAATGCATTTTCCTCTATGTAAGTTTTTGATAGGGTTGTGTAGTTTTACTGAATCGCATCAAAATAAAATTAGAACAAATCAATATTTAAACATGTGCATACACACACGGGACCGTATATCGATGAAGAAGACATCATACCTTATCTGACTTGGATTCAATGTCTGATGTATCCAGGAGAAATTCTTCTCTGTAGCACTTCATAGACATTTCATATGGGATGCTCGGCACTAAATCTCCACACTCCTCTATTTCGACAATGCAATCATTGAGTGTGTTTGTGCAAGATGTATCGATCAATTTTATCAATGACATGCACCGTCTGATTTTCAAATGCTCTAGCTTTGTCAAGTATGATAACCCACTCATTCTTCTCAGAGATTTGCAATCAAAAACCATGATGGATTTCAATGATTCCAAAAGACCCAAATATTTTATCTCAACTAGGTCTAGACAATCTGACACATGCATAGACTCTAGCTTCTTCAATTCCAAAGGAATGGATAATCTCTGAAGCAGTTTACAACCGTGAACATGTAAGGACCCTAGTTGCGGAAGTCCATCGAGTGGAAGGGTTTGCAAATTTAGACGAGACAAACAAAGCCTTTTCAGATGAGGAAGAGAAGTCAACTCTGGAGGTGCAGGGACGTTTAGTAGATCCAAGTCTAAAAATTTCAATCTAGATAACCTCCCAATCCACCTTAAGTTGCATCCTGTGATTATTTTTGATTCGCCTGTTATTCTAGAGCCATCACTTAGATGCAATATAGTCAAGTTAGTAAGATTTGATAGATTAGGAATTGAGAGCAATGATGCGGATAGAAGATTTAAACAGGTCAAACTTGTGGGAAGCTCTGGCAACATTTGAATACGATGACAACCAAGTAAATTTAGTGTGCGGAGGTGATGAAGCTTGTTGATTGTCTCTGGAATTTTGGAGATGCAAGAACAACTTAAATCTAAGGATCTTAAACGAGACAATTCCCCAATTTCAACAGGAATTTCACCTTCCAGTTTGTAATGCCCACTAAGATTCAATTTTATAAGATTTACCAACATGCTGATGCCACTAGGTAATTGCCAAACATGATGCTTCTGATGAAAAGTTGGTCCTCTTGGGAAATGCAAGACACACAATGATTTTAATTTTCCAATAGTGTTGGGAAGTTTCCTTATCCCCGTGTCTGTCAAAAGAAAAAATCTCAAGTTTCAGATAACATGTATTCGGATTTTAACTTTCCAATAGAGTTTGGAAGTTTGGCAATGCCCTTACCTGTTAAGTCTAACTCTGTCAATGAGGTTAAATTACCAACTGAGTCTGGAAGTTCCCTCAACCTCAAACATTCACACAATAAGAAGCGCTTAAGCTTCACTAGTGCCCCCACTTCTTTAGGCAAATCCACAAGACCCGTGCACCCTTCAACCTCTAACTCAATTAGCGATTGTAGATCTCCAATGAAACTTTTAATTCTCTTTAGGTTGTAGCAGTGTGCAACAGTTAACCTCTCTAAACCCAAGCATTTAGAGAAGTCTGGGATTGTCGTTATGGCATAACACCTAGTTAGAGATAGAACTTTCAAATTCCGAGCCTCCTAATAAAATGGATGACATGTCAAGTGTAAGAACCATTGCATAGTATAAACTGAGAATATTAGACTAGAATAAAAACATGTGATGTACCTTGATCAAGTCCCATGCTTTCGAATCATCCTTGAAGCCATTCAAGTCAAGTTTAAAAACGACAAGATGATCCAAATACAAATTGTTTGCCTTAAAATTCGGATGAGGAGAATGCCAAGAAATCCATCTCAACTTCGAACGGCATTTTACAAAGTCCCCGACAAAAGTTCCAGTGCCTAACTTGAGGGATCTTAGGTTACGTAACCTTTCAAACTCATCATTTGCGATCACTATGGGGTAATCCAATCCATTTAAATCAAGCACTAGAACCTTGTCCTTCCTCTGCAAGATCAATTTTGCAATGATGTGAAGAAGTATGTCTACTTCTAGCCATTATGTTTACAACTTGAATAGGTAGTAAAAAAATAATAAAATCCTTAACAAAAAAAGAAATTCTACTAGCAATGGGACATTTCTTACTTACCTCTTCAGTCTTTATGATTTCGAGGGCCTCTTTTGCAATCCACAACCTACTTTGCTGTCCAAGGTCACTTGAACTTTCTTCACGCACAATTTGTCTTCCCATGTCTATTAGTTGATCATGCATCTGGATCATATCATTGTGCCCTATCTTTACCAAGCACCGACTAGTAAGGACATCAAATCCTCTTTGGGGATATAACTGACAATCGGCCCACATGTAAATTGCATCACTCTTCTTCTCATGGGAAAAGAAGCATGCTATATCAAGAAAAATTTGTTGTTGATATTCATCTAGGTTGTCATAGCTAATCCTCAACTTCTCTAGAATCTTTTTCTCTGGTACTTCCCTTAACCTAACTGATGTCTCTTTCCAAAATGCTTTGTCTTTCCCTTTCAGTAGTGAACCTACCACTTCAATGGCCAAAGGAAGCCCTCCCATATGTGAGACAATATCACTTGAAAGCCTATGAAAACCATCCCAAGCAAAGTCTGCACCAAAGGCATGCCGACAAAAAAGCTGAAATGCATGACCATAATCCATCTTTCGCATCTTATACTCTCGAATTTCACCTTTGAACCCCTCAACCTGCAGAATAGTTGTGTTTCTCGTTGTAATGATTATCCTAGATCCTGAATGTAATGAAAAATTTCCTATTAGTTTCTTAATGTGCTCTTTATTATCAACATCATCCAGAACTAGAAAGACTTTCTTAGTTGGGAGTGTTCTTCCTATGCTCCTCATTCCTTTTTCAATATCCTTAAATTTTTCCACAAATCCAAAACCAACAATGTCAAATAATAATTTATTCTGCAAATGGACAATGCCTTTTTCAGTCAACGAGTTTTCTCGAACATTCTCAAGGAAGCTACAACACTTTCCAAAGTGGGAAGATAGTTGATTGAAGACGAGTTTGGCAAGAGTTGTTTTACCAATGCCACCCATTCCATAAATTCCAACAAGCCGCACATCATCATGGCTGACATATAATAAATCTGTCAGTTCTTTTACCCGATCATCAACTCCAACTAAAAGTTCAGTCACTGATTTGTGTTTTATCTCCAACGTCTCCAATACTTTTTCAACAACTAATCTGACAATCTTCGCTTGGCTGCCATGTACACAAGTGCTTTCATTAGTTGACTAGATTAATTTCAAATCCATGCATCACGAACGTTTAAATACACTGAATAATCAATATAGGCTAATTTAGTAAAATTCACTCCATATGTTTTTCCATATATGATAAAAAAAAATTTGAAGACTATGGTATTGGCTTATTTGATGGCCAAAGTACAAAATGGCTACTACATCGAGCATACATAAAATTTCAACATTTATAGGTAAAACTAGCGGAAAAATTGAGTGCTCATAATATGAGATTTATACAAAATTTCTTCTAAGGATCTGAGTATGTCAAGTATAATGGCATTTAAAGAGCTGTCTCACATTTCGATGTGTTCAAAATTGAAAATCGGAAGATTCGATTCCCATGGGATTAGCTTGGTGGATGAGGAATGTAAATATGTACGTGGATGAAGCACACGACAACAAAAAATTCCAGAGCGGCATGTTGGGCACATTGACTACATGACCCAAAAGCATAAGAGATTGCCAAATCCAGCCAATCGTGCAAAAATAGCTCATTTGCATTAGAGAAGCTAATGGGCGCCCACATGCTATGTAATGCATAATAGGGGTTAATTCATCATATGTTTATCCAAATATATCAATTGACAGCCAAATTATGTATCATTATCGACGAATGATGATAAAATATAAATTTTTTAATATAAATGCCAAACAATTACCCTTAAAACAATATACAAATGCCTTGCGGGGCCACGAAACTACCTCATGTTCGAGCCATATCTCCCATAATTCATTTTCACCTTTATCGCATTGGATTAGATAATACGGGTGATTACCATATCAAGACTTTCTAGTTTGCCTAAGATAACGCTGAAGAAAGGAGAAAAGGAGAAAAGGAGAAAAGGAAAATAATAAGGACAATTTGCAAAAACCATTTTCCACGGGGAAAGTGTTAAAAAAAGTTCTAAACCTTTTATATTTGTGTCAATTTAGTCATAAACCTTTTTTTAGTGACAATTTAGTTCTAAACATTGTTACTTTATGTCAATTCAGTCCTTTGTGGTCAATTTTGGCCTAATTTTGTTGACTAGGCGTCGGCTGGTTAACGTGACCTAATTGGCATTGGCGTGAACAATTTTTAATAATACATATTTTATTTCTTTTTCTTTTTCTTTTTCTTTTTCTTTTCTTTCTCTTCCTTCTTCCTCCAGCCAATCGCCGGCGACTGGCCACTAGCAAGCCTCACCAACCACCTTGCCAGTGGACTTGAGGGTGGCCTCAAGTTGGCCTGGCGTTGGGCGGCTAGGCTTGTCCTCGCCACCCAAACCTGCCTCACCCATGGCCGGTGAGGCTCGACCCTCACCAGCCTAGCTCAAGGCCACCCTCATAGCCATTGGTGAGGTGCCCGGCGAGGCTTGCTAGTGGCTGGTCATTGAGGTCCGGTGATCGATTGGAGGAAGGGGGAGGAGAAGAAAAAAGGAAAAAAGAAAATAAAAATAAAAATAAAAATTCTAAAATATTAAAATGTTATTAAAAGTTATTTACGTCAGTACCAATTGGATCACGTTAGCTGGTCGGCATCTAGTCAGCAAAATCAAACTAAAATTAGTTGGAGAGAACTAAATCGGCACCAAGTAAAAATGTTCATGACTAAATTGGTACCAAAAAAATGTTTATGACTAAATCGATATAGATACAAAAAGTTTATGACTTTTTTTAATACTTCTCCCATTTTCCATGCATATCCAATTGCATCTCCACAAGTTATAATTAACAAATTGAATCCCCAATTTTCACCTTCGTTTTTTCAAACTGCATTTGTTACCCAAACTTATTAATCTAATTTCCATTTTCTTATCAAAATTACCCTCACCTTTTTGCTTGACTTGCCACCATCGACATGTAGACGCTGCCTGTTCTCAGCCGCTCATACATCACTAAGTTTTGGCATCCCCTACGCCGTATATATATATCCACAGCACTAGGAGGCCTCCATGCTCAGAGTTCGGCAACAGTCATTTCGGTACGGTCCAAATCGGGGTTGTCTGGCCTCGATTTGAACGTATCCACGATTTTTGCAGAGTTAAGCGTCCCCAAGATGATGGTCCAGTCAATCTTTACATGTAACTGGTGTTTCTTGAGGATGCAAATTGTATGTTTTGGGTTGAAATTTCTCTATAGATGCAAACTACAAATTTAGATAAGTGAGGATACAAATGTGAATGAGAGTGAGAGCAGCAATTGCAGGTAGTTTTCAATAGTTTTATTAAAACAAGGAATAAAGTAAATCATTTGACAAGCAGAGTTGTATCCCCTATAACCGAGAAAAGAAATAGGTAGAGATCTTACAAATTTACCTTTGATCCTTTTTGATATTCCATCCCTTGATTTCATCTACTTGCGCAAGAGCCTTTTTCCATGCCTCGACTTCCTCGGGAAACCTCTTCTCGTGTTCCAAGAAAGCATCGTTGTATAGTGGAGTCTTAAGTTTAACATCCTCAGGTTCCACATTAAAAAATATGGGGATGATACTTTTTTCAACATTTGACTTTGACACGTTGTCTACTATGTGGGCAAGCTCACGGAGGCACCATTTACTAGAAGCATAAGTCTTAGAGAAGATGGGTATGTAGATTTTGGAGCTATTGATAGCACGTAGAAGGTTCTCACCAATGACTTCACCAATGTGGAGTTCATCTTCGTCCCTGAATACGCAGACTCCAGCATCTACCAAGTCATTGTAGAGGAAGTCTGTGAATCCATGACGAGTATCAGGTCCTCTGAAACTAAGGAATACTTGGTACTCACCCCCTAATGCTCGTGCAGCATTATCATTAGTCATTGTGACCCCTGAGTTTGCCATCACTAGGAAGATCTCTCTCTCTCTCTCTCTAAAGAAAAGGTTGGCGTGTGTGGCTTTATCTAAAAACTGAGTTGAGGTATTTATAAACGAAGTGAGTGAGTGTCCATACTACAAATCCTTGGCCGGCTCACTTTAAAATCAATTTTTTACTTGTTATTTCCTACCTAGCCCCTCTGCAAGTAGACATCGATGAAGGTGACCAAGACATTTTAACAAGTTAGGAAATTTGGAAAGATTCCTTGTGAAGGTCTTCAATTTTTATTTATTTATTTATTATTTATTTTATCTTTGGCATCGTTGTGTCTGGCTGCCGACTAGAGGAAGAAGGAGAAGAGAAGGAAAATGAAAAAAGAAAAAAGAAGAAGAGAAAAGTGTATTGAAATTATTTAAAAATTAAATCAACTTCTAAGTCATAAATTTTTTTTAAGGTTGTACCAAAAGCAATTTTATTCTGGGAATAGAAATTTTATACGATTATCAAACACATTCGAATGTTTAGAAACTTGTTTAGGAAATAAAATCATAGAAAACCAATTTTGAGCAGAAACTATTTTCATGAATGAAATGGTTATTATACGCACCCTAAGTTTCCGTTCCTTTTTCTTTTCCTCCTTAGGATTCAAGGCACTGGGTCCTTAAATTATTGCAAAATGTTAAAACAAAACTTTTTTATGCTACGCTGTGAATTGTAGAATAAAAAATGGAGAGAAAATAGAGAAAATTTTCTTCATGCATGCATGCATGCATGCTTACATACATACACACACACACACACACACACACACACACACACACACACACACACACACATATATATGTCTATGTATCTAATTATAGAAATAAGAATATTCATCAATCGGTAATCTAAACACTGTGTAAAATATGAAGTTCCTCTGTTTTGTTTTTGAACGTTTTTTCCTCCACAAATTCCCTTCAGACCGAATGGTTGTAACCCATAGCCCTTCACCCTTTTTTGAATAGTTGCAACTCTTCAACCTGATTTTCACTCTTATTCCCATTTGTTTTGCACTTCACAGCGTGCAACATTTCATCTGTAATCCCCAGTTAATTAAAATTAAAAACAACCATTAGGACTTCACTCACCGGATACACGCTGTATCTGCAAACTATGAAAAGCACCAGTTTTCATTTTCTCTTCACGTCACTGTGAAGTTGATACTCCAGAAAAAAACACATGTCAAGAGAAACTTTAATGTGCTTATTTGAAAAAGACAGAAAAAAACACATGTCAAGAGAAACTTTAATGTGCTTATTTGAAAAAGCTCTCTCTCTCTCTCTCTCTCTCTCTCTCTCTCTCTCTGTAAATCCATCTAAAATAATGTTTAATGCCCATATTTGTTGTCCTACGAATTATGATATGGAGAAGTTCTTATAGTTTGGGCATTTCGGCAATCCTACATTTGGTGGATCATTCCGTTCTTATTTTTAAAAAAAAAAATTATTACACTTCAAATAATTACTCGTCTGTTTAGGCTTTAAAATAGTTTCTTTTAAGTATAAGAGTTTTGCTAGCATAATAGCTTTTCCACTACTGTGAGAATAACAATTTGTTATGAGTTACCAATTCTTGAAAGAATGAATCCCATAACAATTTATAATGATTTGATATTTAGTTTTTTATGGTCCAAAATATATTGTTAGTCTCATAGTAGATTAAAGACTGTCACATAATCATTTCTCAGATATTAAATATAAGTTTACTCTACGTATCGTTCTTATTTGCTAATACCCTAATTTGAAATCTTAAGCTAAGGCTTGCTCAGATGCTAAATAATCGCATGTCTTTGTTGTGGAAAATATATCCATTAACCACATGTAAAAGCATGAAAGAACCGTGTTTATATATATGTATATATATATATACATTATATATACATTATATATGTATATATATATATATATATATATATGTATGTATGTATGTCTGTATGTATGTATGTCTTTATAAATAGATGTTATATACATTTTTTATGTGACGTGGCCTAGCTAAGAAATAAGCTAAGGTTTAGGATATGAACTAGGCAAGAAAGGTGCTAATACCTAAAAAGCTTGCCGGCTCACTCAAAGTCCAATTTGATTTTCCATTTCCCACCTAACACACTGCTTTAGCAAGTAGATGCCGGCAAAGGTGACCGAAACTTTTGTATTTGATTTTCCATTTCCCTCCTAACACACTACTATATCAAGTAGATGCCGGCGAAGGTGACCGAAACTTTTTAACAAGTTGGCAAATTTTTAAAGACGCTTTGGGAGATCATAAAGGCCAATCAGAATTTTTTTTTTTTTTTCCTTTGGGATGACGGCACCATGTTCTTAAACCAATGCAAAATATTAATCAGATCTTTGAACTTTTAATTATGCAACTGGGTTATATTTTTTTTGTTTCAATTGGTCCATTCATCAAACTGTAAACAGAGATTTTTATATAGCCATTACATGCTGACGTTGCACTTAATGGATAATTATAATATAAAAGCTGTTTTCAAAGTTCAAAAAGACAAAAATCTTAGGAAAAAAGGGGAAAAAGTCACACAAAAAACCTCAAGGTTTACTCAGTGTGACAAATTTATCCAAAACTTTTTTTATGACACAAAAAAATTTAAATTTTGCCAACTGTGATACATGTATCCCAAATTTTTTTGTGACATAAAAAACTCAAAACTTGTATCCATGTGATATATTTACCCCAAATTAAGGGCATTTTTGTCTTTTATTTTTTTAAAAAAATTTCTTATTTTTTCTTATTTTTTCTTTTTCTCTCTTCCATCCACCATGGCCGAACTTAGGCAAGGGCCACCCTCATTGGCATTGGGTGAGAGTTGCCATCTTCAACATTAGGCGAGGGCATTCCCTGTTAGATCTAACCTAGGCGAGGGTCGCCCTCACCTGCGTCGGGGGAGGGTCGCCCTTGCTGGATCTAGGAAGGGTTGTCCTTGCTTGCCTAGGCGAGGGCAAACTTTGCCCGATGTCGACGATGGCGGCCTTAGCTTGAGTCTAGCCTCCCTCTGCCATAGCCAGTGGAGGGAAGAGAGAAGAAGAAAAATAAGAGAAAAGAAAACGGAAAGAAAAAGAAAAGGAATTAAAAGTAAAAGATGAAAATGCCATTCGGCCATAGAGTTTGGTAAATGGTGTTGAAGTTGACAAAGTTTAGGATTTTTTGTGTTACAAAAAATTTTATGATAAATTTGTCATATTGGGCAAATTTTTGGTTTTTTCTGACTTTTTTCCCAAAGAAAAATCAGGAGGTGAAGAGGAATGCAGTCAAGCGGCAAGGATCACTGGCTCTCCTCGCTCTGGCAATGAGGGTTGTGCTCCTCATTCACATGTTTAGTAAGAGGGTGGCCCTGTCACTACCACTTTGCTGAAAAGTGATTTCTTGAAAACTATTTTCCTTTATTATGAAGTATTCTGCTAAATAAACGCACCCTTAGTTTCTTTCTCTTAGTTGCTTTCTCTCTCCCCTCCATCAAAGAAGAATGTGGATGTGATGTGGCTTAAACTAGAACAGCTTCGGCTCACTTTAAAATCAAAGTTTTCCAGCTAATGCTCTGTATTATTAGCAAGTAGCAATCCGTGAATGTTGTTTTCTGGTCTATTTAACTAATGTTGATGATGACTTTAAATGGAGTGTCTCAGACTTTTCAATATATATTTTACTCCTTAGAAGAGCGTGAAAGGAAAATATGCTGCAATTCAAATAATTTTCAATTTGATTCCATTTTGGCTTGATAAGATATGTACAACCCCATAGTCTGGTGTTGCATTTCTTGAAAATGAATCTAAGGTCCCACTTTCTTAAATTTATATGTGGCGTTCTATAGACATCTCTATAGATATATAACCTCACTAAGCAACAGCCATTGATTCTAGCATTTGACATATATTCATAGAGGACATCAAGGTGATAGATGAAAGGAAAAATAAGAAATTAGACATTTATTATATTGTCTTATTATTGTTAACTAGAATACATAAAGTCACACAGACTTATCCTTTTTTTTTTCCCTGGGGGTAGATTACTGAGGGGGCACCCAGCGACATTCAAGTCGGAAACTTTCACAAAAGAATAAAAGAGATTTTTCTAGTGTGGTTTCGGGAAAGAAACAAAGTTGGCCGGCTCCTTTTAAAATCAAATTTAATTGTCTACGCCCGATGAAGGTGTCCAAGACTTTTCAACAAGTTTTGGAAATTAAAAAAAAAAAAAAATCCTTGGGAGACCATAAAGGCCAACTGGAATTTTTTTTAAAAAAATATTATAATCCTTTTGGGGTGAAGGCATTGAGTCCTTATATTATTGTAAAAAAATTATTAAAAAATGTTTAATCATGCCCCTCAATTTTTTTGGGTTCCTAAACTGTACTTTTTTTTTTTTTTTTTTTTTTTTTTCGGCCTCCGTTCAGATCTTAGGCGAGGTCAGTTGCCCTCATAGCTTCCCCAGGAGCTACACCAGCGAGAGGAGAGGACTGAGCAAAGAGTGCAATCGTTTAATTAGGCAAAACTAAAAGGAAACAAATGCATCTCATGAATTTCGTAAATTAATTTGGTTTTATTGCAGAATGAATTCAGTCTTTAGGCAAAACGAATGCAATCAAAAAAGCAGTACAAAATTTCCTTTTGATGGAGGCGCATGCATTTGTACAAAGTGAATTTCTTTTTTATTTTTCAGATTTTCCTGCTGTTCCAGATTTTTATGTTCTAAATTACGTGTCTCGGATAAGTTTGAAGCTTCCTCTTAGCTGACGCCCTCCGCATGTTCACCGAAATGTCTGACCGAAGTGAACGCGTTTATTCTTAGTCCTCCGTCCGTTTTTATTGTTCGTGGTTTGTCAAATGTGTTCCGGTAAATTTCCTCCGCTAGCCTTTGCATTGAATACCCGTGTTGTGGTTTCTTTCGGTGTGTGACATGTTTTTGCAGTGGCCGGTGACGTGGGGCGCGTCGCCCTGCCGGTAGCTTGGGGGGCGGCCACAGCAGCTGGAACTCCGGCGGGGTCCTCTCGGGCGTGATTTCCGGGCCAGGCGGCGGGTCTTGGGCCAGCTTTACCTCGTACGTGCGGACGGAAGGGAAGAGCAAGCAAGAGTGCGGTGGCGAGGGTCCCGGGAGGCGGTGGTGGAATGACGCGAAGGGAGGGAGAGGATGGATTTTCTGAGCATGGCGGATGGAAATCGAAGATGGACCTGAGGATTCGTTTTCGAAGTTATGGATTGATGAGATCTTGCTGGGAGTCAAGATGGAGATGGTGACATAAATGGATAATCTCGCTGGGAGTGAATATAGGTACCGGGGCTTCGGGCCTGGCCTTAATAATTCTGGGCGTCGCTGTCGGCAACGTGGGCTCGTCCTTGATAGACCCGACCCCCGGCGTTGGAGATCTAGTCCTGAACATCGCCTAGGAACCAACATTGGGTTCCCATATGCAAGCATAGAGTTTCGGGTGATAGGTTTAGGATTCGCCTGGTAATATTCTCTCACGTATCTTGCGGATCTGGTTTGATCATACAGTGACTCAAACGGCAATGCAACTTTTCCAGGCCAATGGTCTTCCAAATCGCTCTAGTCATCTGTGCGATTTGCTGCCTGAAATAGGATGATACACGGCAAAAACAGCCAAAATGGACATGTGAAGTCGAGTCCTGGACGGAGCGGGACAAGCAGACTTCTGAAGAAAAATGACAGGCTCGTTCCATCATACCAGTGATATCATGTTTCTCATGAATCATTTAAGGAATGACTGTGCATAGATTCTGGAGATAAGTTTTGATTCAAAGTCTTGGTTGACTTCCTCAGATAGCAAGTCTGCCTCCATTCTGAATGTACAATGCGAATTATTTCACATTCTAGTGCAGAAATTAAAAGAAAATCACTTAACTCATGCAGCTCCAAGAATTACGGACCAACAAACAGCAACTCAGTAATCAAGTCTTGTAATGAAGCTCAGGTATGCCTCGAGTTCGAAAATGGATAGGGGACTTTACAAATAAGAGAGTTAAAGGAGATAAAGCTTTCATGTTGGTCTTGCTCCGAGATGATCCGCTAATTCTTGATGGATTAATCTTATCATGGCGAGACTCATCAACAGATAGCAGCAATGCTCAAACACAGTTCTTGATCGAAACCCTGAACTTGCTAAATAGCAGTTAAAGGGTACTCACAAACTGTGAAGAAGCTGTTGAGTGTTGTGGCGGATACGTGTTGCTGTTTTCACCAGTAAGGTAGCAATCCTCTTCATCTTGCGGCCGTGAAAGGGTCGGTCTGACGTTTTGAGGAATTGGTTCGAGAGAGGCTGAGCGCGGCGTGCGGTAGGGTTGTTGAACGGCGATTTCATGGCCGTCGAGAACAATATCTTGGAGGCTTTGAAGCTTCTGGTGGAGAGCCTCTGGGAGATCATGACATGGGTTTAGGTAGTTAAAGAGTTGTGTCAGAACAAAAAAAGGTCATAAAAGTCTCGACAGATAATGGATAATACACGACAAGACTAATATTAGCAAAGTTTAATGACAGATTTTTACATGGATAGGTTTAGTTCTAGGAAAGATATGCAATATAAGTTTGAGAATTATGAAAAAAGGATAATAAAAGCTGTTAGAAAAGTTAAGGAAATTAGAATATACCACAAACTAATGTGCATCATGAATATAAGAAAAGAGGAATCTTTGAATATAGGATAGATTGTGCAATTAAAATCGTTGGGAAAACAATTTCTTTAATTGAAAATGATGGGACCTTTCAACTATTTCCGAGAAGGATGTCGAAATAAACAAAGAAAAAGTAGATCAGAAATTCTTCAATTGGTTTCTGTGTAAAAGTAAAACAAGTTTAAATAAATAAAAACAAAAGGAAAAATTAATGCAACTTATACTATGGCATATGGAAAACCCCAAGAAAATTCATTTTTCTGTGGTTGGATAATTTTAGGAGGGAGCACTAAAGTATCACCATAAAAGGTGAGTGGCAATAAAGAAGAATGGAGTAAACCTGCTAGTTTAGAAGCAGTGAATGCGGTAATAGCACAAGGTAATTATAATAATTATTCTTGCAGTCATATGGTAAACAACCTAACAGAATGGAAATAAACCTTTGAATAGGCCAGAAGAGAAGAACCGGAAACTACTGTAACAGAAATGAGACAAAGAATAAAGTTTAGTCGGACACCGAATAATTTGCATATCTACTAAATATGTTAAATTTTCTTGTTCATCTTACCACGACCTTCATGTCTTAGGCTCAGCCGTGGCTGAAGTTGAACCTTTGTCTGTCCCTAACCTTAAACTCGAGCCCGTTTTAGTTGCGTGTTTTCTTGAACTCGAACCTCTCCCCCTTCCTGAACTCGAAGTTGCGCCCTCTCCTGAAGCTGAACCTCTGCCCCTTCCCCTTCCCGTACTCAAAACTGCGATGCTTCGTGAACTCGAAGCTCTGCCCCTTCCTGAATCCAATGCCTTACTCTTTCCTAAATTGGAAGCTGCATCCCCACCCGACCCCGTAGCTTTGGTGTTTCTTGAACTTGAAGCTGTACCCCTTCCTCTAGCTCTTATGGTAGGATCCCTTCCTGGGTTTGAAGCACATCTAGTCCCACTTACCTCTCTTTTTGCAGGTACTCTGTCAGTCTCCACTGTTCTATCCGTCTTCACCTGGACCACGTCGAAATTCCACGTAAGTTTTTAACCACCACACAATTAAGATAATGCAAAAATCTTCAGTACTTACAGAAGCAATTTCTATCTGATCCTCAACTTCAGTTGTGGCTTGGCAGGGCATCTCATGATGTTCAACTCCTTCACACTGTTGGTAAATCGACTGGACAACATTTTGGACAGCAGGTTCCACAGTCTCATCCCGCTTCTCCTTCCTATTTTCCATACTCGCCGTTTTCCCTTCATCGACAGTACCATGGTGCCCAACCTTAGAAGCTGCACTCCTACCCGATCCCGTAGCTTTGCTGTTTCTTGAACTTGAAGCTGTACCCCTTGCTCTAGCTCTTATGGCAGGATTTCTTCCTGGGTTTGAAGCACATCTTGTCCCACTTGCCTCTCTCTTTTTTGCAGGTACTCGGTCAGTCTCCACTGTTCTATCCGTCTTCACCTGGACCACGTCGAAATTCCACATAAGTTTTTAACCACCGCACAATTAAGATAATGCAAAAATCTTCAGTACTTACAGAAACAATTTCTATCTGATCCTCAACTTCAGTTGTGGCTTGGCAGGGCATCTCATGATGTTCAACTCCTTCACACTGTTGGTAAATCGACTGGACAACATTTTGGACGGCAGGTTCCACAGTCTCATCCCGCTTCTCCTTCCTATTTTCCATACTCGTCGTTTTCCCTTCATCAACAGTACCATGGTGCCCAACCTTTCCGTCCGTCATTTGCCTCCTATTTCCCGTGGCCTCGAAATCATCAATGGAGGAGGTGCTATCCGTTTGGCTTTCACCCTCACTTGCAGAGTCTAAGTCTTCCTCAGGACCTGAAACGTCCCACTCAGCCCCATCTTCATTGGAATACACATCAGTCTCCATTGTCCAATCCTCTCTTAACATACTTATCGTATCGTCGTCGTATGATTCCGTCCTGTTAACTGCCCCCAGGACGTCCAATATAATGAAGCCTCTTTTAGATGCTAGTTGCGCCATCTCCTTCACTTGCTCATCACTCTTGATCTCTATGCCCTTGTTGCTCTCTTCACAAAAAATGTCCTCATGGCCTTCCCAACAAGTCTCGTACCACATTCTCTTCACACGACAGTGGAAATCTTTCATGCAAGCAATTAATCCCTTATATGTCACTGAATCAGGGGTGAAATTTTTTATTTCCGTCCACCCCCACCCAGGCGATCCATCAGCTCTTGTTTTTGATCCATAACGGAATTTGATTGTGAAGGGATGTTCCATCTGTTATGTAACAAATTCAACGCAAGAGTCAAACAACATATGTATTGAATGTATATCAAGCCTTTTTGCATATTTTCCCGAAATTCAATACCGCACAAACATCATTCATTAGTTAGGAATAAAAGTGCTCATAGCTCAACTTGCTTTGTTCCACTGCAACCTTTATGGTTTAATTATTAGATTGATTTACTAATTTGATTTATTTGAAATAATAGTTACTCGCACTAATTATTACATTCCATACCAAGTAAAGAAAAACTAAAAACATAAAAAATAAAAGAAGGTAAGAGTCTTGCTATTCTAATTCCATATGTAGTTTCCTTTGTCTTTTTACTTTTTATGTTATTTTTTAACTTATTTTCACTTTAATTACATTAATCTATTAACCTTATTGTAGTTCATGTACTACTATATTTCAATGGTTTTTATGTATTTCAATTACAATACTAACGTAAGTGCCATTGTTTTGCAATAGGGAACTCAAAGAAGGTTTTATTATCCACTTTTCAAGTGAAAAATCCATAACCATGGGAGACATAGTTTTAAATCAGTTTATGAAAGTCTATATGATGTTGTATTCTTTCTTAATCTAAAGTAAAATGCGTAAGAATTATTTAGTGTCTCTTTCAATCATAAGTAGCGCTTTTTAGTGAAATAATATGTTCACTCTTGTAAGAGTTATATTGTCACATAATATATGACTATGCAAAGACGTGAATTCCCCATGGTCAGTCTATTTTACTACTAAAAAGGCATAGTCAACTAGTCTAAGCCCATAGGTAGCCGAAAATGGAAAACTAGTCAAGCCCACTTGCATCAGTGAAACGGCAAATATGTGACACAGTTAGTGCTTAACTTGCAAGAAAGAGGCAAAACAAACGTTCTATTTACTTATACCTTAGAGGCCAACACAAATTCAGAAGAGGAGAATCATCACAACTTCAAACATATGCACGAATTTGCTGCCCCTTGTTCATCATTCATTTTTCCATTTGGAGACACGTCGCTGAATCTAATGAGGTTTTGTGTTTGCTTTTGTACAAATATGATCAAATTATTCGACATTACTTTTCCCAAAGCTCATGAAAGCAATAATCGAATAAAATATTCCATGATAACTATTATAATATGAATAAAATGTTAAATTTGTGCATTAATTATGCATATTGCAAACAAGAGTTTTGTAGAAAAGGACATCAGATGATGTCTTTTTAAATCTACAATTTTGTAATCTATTCTCTTATATCTCATCTAAACCTATTTTTATGATGTAATACTTAAAGAATGATTAGATGAGTTTTTCTTATGGTTAGAATATAAAATTAGTTTAGTGGCATTATTAGAGAACCAAATCTGTCCAACATCAAAAAGGCGAGTAGAAATAAAGTGACTAAAATAGAAAAGAATATGCAACCAAAGTACCGTCATTACAACAGAAGATGGGAACCTTAAATTAGGAACTGAAAATATCAGACACCTATGAAATAGCATGCAAAACGAAAATGGCAACTTTATTGGGTGGCTAAAGAAAGGAGGACATTTGGCCAAAAAAGAAAGCAAAGCTTCCTCTAACATGAGTGGATATGATGCCTGGTTAATAGACTTAGCTAATAAAATTCGGTTAAGAAAAATGAATCAGTCCGTTATGGGAAATACTTAATGGCTATGCAGACTGAAAAGCTAATGGATCCGGCCCGGGGGGAATACCAAGTTTGGTTACAAGCCCCCGGCGATTTATCATTACCTCATTTTATGCTTGGGGTTGACTTCGATAAGCGGGACAATTTAAGGTCCTGTCCAGGTCCCAGATGCAACATAACTTAATGTTTTAAAAAATAAGAACTTAATTTTTTTTTTTGGGTACGGCGAAGGTGAATGGTATGGCACAGCAGTTCCAAAGTTCCAAGGACATCATGACTTCAAAATAAGCAATTATCACATCACCCTATATATCCAGCACTCGATTATATAACAAGAAAAAAAATGGCAATTCACAGTACTTTTATTTGCGTATTTATTATATTTATACAAGATAAAATTTCAAATTAAAAAAAGACATAATGAAGGAACACTAAAGTATTTGAAATTATCGAAAGATCATTTTTGATAAATTTTCTTTATTTTATTAACAAATACTTTTTCATCTATGTAAGTTTCTGATAGGGTTGTGTAGTTTTACCAAATTGCATCAAAATAAAATTAGAACAAATCGATTTTTAAACATGTGCATACACGCACAGCTACCATATATTGATGAAGAAGACATCATACCTTATCTGACTTGGATTCAATGTCTGATGTATCTAGGAGAAATTCTTCTCTGTAACACTTCATAGACATTTCATATGGGGTGCTCGGCACTAAATCTCCACACTCCTCTATTTTGACAATGCAATCATCGAGTGTGTTTGTGCAAGATGCATCGATCAATTTTATCAATGACTTGCACCGTGTGATTTTCAAATGCTCTAGCCTCGTCAAGTACGATAACCCACTTATTCTTCTCAGAGATTTGCAACCAGAAACCACGATGGATTTCGATGATTCCAAAAGACCCAAAATTTTTATCTCAACTAGGTCTAGACAATCTAACACACCCATAGACTTTAGCTTCCTCAATTCCAAAGGAATGGATAATCTCCGAAGAATTTTACAACCGTGAACATGTAAGCGCCCTAGTTGTGGAAGTCCATCGAGTGGAAGGGTTTGCAAATTTAGATGAGACAAACAAAGCCTTTCCAGATGAGGAAGAGAAGTCAACTCTGGAGGTGCAGGGACGTTTAGCAGCTGCAAGTCTAAAATTTTCAATCTAGATAACCTCCCAATCCACCTTAAGTTGCATCCTGTGATTATTTTTGATTTGCTTGTTATTTTAGAGCCATCACTTAGAAGCAATGCAATCAAGTTAGTAAGATTTGATAGATTAGGAACTGAGAGCAATGATGCAGAATAAAGATTTAGAATGGCCAAACTCGTGGGAAGTTCTGGCAACATTTGAATACAATGACAACCAAGTAAATTTAGTGAGTGGAGGTGATGAAGCTTGTTGATTGTCTCTGGAATTTTGGAGATATGAGAACAACTTAAATCTAAGGATCTTAAATGTGACAATTCCCCAATTTCAATAGGAATTTCACCTTCTAGTTTGTAATGCCCACCAAGATTCAAATCTATAAGATCTACCAACATGCTGATGCCACTAGGTAATTGCCAAACATGATGCTTTCGATGAAAAGATGGTCCTCTTGGGAAACGCAAGACACACAATGATTTTAATTTTCCGATAGTGTTGGGAAGTTTCCTTATCCCTGTGTCTGTCAAAAGAAAAAAAATCTCAAGTTTAAGATAACATGTATTTGGATTTTAGCTTTAATAGAGTTTGGAAGTTTGGCAATGCCCTTACCTGTCAAGTTTAACTCTATCAATGAGGTTAAATTACCAACTGAGTCTGGAAGTTCCCTCAACCTCAAGCATTCACACAATGAGAAGCGCTTAAGCTTCACTAGTGCCCCCACTTCTTTAGGCAAATCTACAAGACCCGTGCACCATTCAATCTCTAACTCAAGTAGCGACTGTAGATCTCCAATGAAACTTTTAATTCTCTTTAGGTTGTAGCAGTGTGCAAGAGTCAACCTCTCTAAACCCAAGCATTTAGAGAAGTTTGGGATTGTTGTTATGGCATAACACCTAGTTAGAGATAGAACTTTCAAATTTCGAGCCCCCTGATAAAATGGATGACATGTCAAGTGTAAGAACCATTGCATAGTATAAACTGATAATATTAGACTAGAATTAAAACATGTGATGTACCTTGATCAAGTCCCATGCTTTCGAATCATCCTTGAAGCCATTCAAGTCAAGTTTAAAAACGACAAGATGATCTAAATATAAATTTTCTGCCTTAAAATTCGGATGAGGAGAATGCCAAGAAATCCATCTCAACTTCGAATGACATTTTACAAAGTCCCCAACAAAAGTTCCGGAGCCTAACTTGAGGGATCTTAGGTTACGTAACCTTTCAAACTCATCATTTGCGATCACTATGGGGTAATCCAATCCATTTATATCAAGCGCTAGAACCTTGTCCTTCCTCTGCAAGATAAATTTTGCAATGATGTGAAGAAGTTTGTCTACTTATAGCCATTATGTTTACAACTTGAATAGGTAGTAATAAAAAAATGATAAAATCCTTAACAAAAAAGAAATTCTACTAGCAATGGGACATTTCTTACTTACCTCTTCAATTTTTATGATTTCGAGAGCCTCTTTTGCAATCCACAATCTACTTTGCCTTCCAAGGTCACTTGAACTTTCTTCACGCACAATTTGCCTTCCCATGTCTATTAGTTGATCATGCATCCGGATCACATCGTTGTGCCCTATCTTTATCAAGCATTGATTAGTAAGGACATCAATTCCTCTTTGGGGATATAACTGACAATCGGCCCACATGTAAATTGCATCGGTCTTCTTCTCATGGGAAAAGAAGCATGCTATATCAAGAAAAATTTGTTGCTGATATTTGTCTAGGTTGTCATAGCTAATCCTCAACTTCTCTAGAATCTCTTTCTCTGGTACTTCCCTTAACTTGACTGATGTCTCTTTCCAAAATGCTTTGTCTTTCCCTTTAAGTAGTGAACCTACCACTTCAATGGCCAAAGGAAGCCCTCCCATATGTGAGACAATATCACTTGAAAGCCTATGAAAATCATCCCAAGCAAAGTCTGCACCAAAGGCATGCCGACAAAAGAGCTGAAATGCATGACAATAATCCATCTTTCGCATCTCATACTCTAGAATTTCACCTTTGAACCCCTCAACTTGCAGAATAGTTGTGTTTCTTGTTGTAATGATTATCCTAGATCCTGAATGTAATGAAAAATTTCCTATTAGTTTCTTAATGTGCTCTTTATTATCGACATCATCCAGAACCAGAAAGACCTTCTTAGTTGGGAGTGTTCTTCCTATGCTCCTCATCCCTTTTTCAATATCCTTAAAATTTTCCACAAATCCACAACCAACAATGTCAAATAATAATTTCTTCTGCAAATTGACGAAGCCTTTTTTAGTCAACGAGTTTTCTCGAACATTCTCAAGGAAGCTACAGCACTTTCCAAAGTGGCAAGATAGTTGATTGAAGACAAGTTTGGCAAGAGTTGTTTTACCAATGCCACCCATTCCATAAATTCCAACAAGCCGCACATCGTCGTGGTTGACATATAATAAATTTGTCAATTCTTTTACCCGATCATCAACTCCAACTAAAAGTTCAGTCACTGATTTGTGTTTTATCTCCAGCATCTCCAATACTTTTTCAACAACCGATTCGACAATCTTTCGCTTGGCTGTGATGTACATAAGTGCTTTTATTAGTTGACTAGATTAAATTTATATCCATGCATCACAAACGTTTAAATACACTGAATAATCAATATAGGCTAATTTAGTAGAATTCACTCCATATGTTTTTTCATATATGATTAAAGAAATTTTTGAAGACAAAGTACAAAATGGCTACTATATCAAGCATACATAAAATTTCGACATTTATAGCTAAACCTAGAAGAAAAATTGAGCGCTCATAATAGGAGATTTATACAAATTTTCTTCTAAGGATCTGAGTATGTAAAGTGTAACGGCATTTAAAGAGCTGTCTCACATTTCGATGTGTTTAAAATTGAAAATCGAGAGATTCGATTCCCATGGGATTAGCTTGGTGGATGAGGAATGGAGATCTGTACGTGGATCAAGTGCACTAAAAAAAAAAATTCTGGAGCGGCATGTTGGGCACATTGACTACATAACCCAAAAGCATAAGAGATTGCCAAATCTAGCAAATCGTGCAAAAACAGCTCATTTGCATTGGAGAAGCTAATGGGCGCCCACATGCTATGTAATGCATAATAGGGGTTAATTCACCATATGTTTATCCAAATTTATCAATTGACAGCCAAATTATGTATTGTTATTGACGAATGATGATAAAATTTAAAGTTGTGAATATAAATGCCAAATGATTACCCTTAAAACAAGATACAAATGCCTTGCAGGGCCACGAAACTACCTCATGTTAGCCATATCTCCTATTATTCATTTTCACCTTTATCCCATTGGATTAGATAATACGGGTGATTACCATATCAAGACTTTCTAGTTTGCCTAAGATAACCCTGAAGAAAGGAGAAAAGGAAAATAATAAGGACAATTTGCAAAAACCATTTTCCATGGGTAGAAGTGTTAAAAAAGTCATAAACCTTTTACATTTGTGTCAATTTAGTTATAAATATTTTTTTAGTGACAATTTAGTCCTAAATATTTTTACTTTATACAAATTTAGTCCATTGTGGTTAATTTTGGCGAATTTTGCTGATTGGGCATTGGCTGGCTAATGTGGCCTAATCGGTGTTGACATAGACAACTTTTAATAATAATTTAATATTTTTGATTTTATTTTTGATTTCATTTTTGATTTTATTTTTATTTTGATTTTATATTTTTTTTTTTCCTTCTCCTCCTCCTTCCTCCGGTCGATTATCAGTTGGCGACCAGCCATTGGCAAGCCTCACCGGCCACCTTGCTAGTGGTCGCGAGAGTGGCCTTAAGCTAGCCTGGCGCTAGATAGCAAGGCTCGCCCTTGCTGCCCAAGCCGGCCTTGCCCATGGTTAGGGAGGCTCGACCCTTGCTAGCCTGGCTCATTTCATGTATGCAAGCGGTTTCATTAGTTGACTAGATTAATTTCATGTCTATGCATCACCGGTGGGATTATCAAATTCTTAACTTGAAAAGATTGAAATAATCACGAACATTTAAACACACTGAATAATCAATATAGGCTAATTTAGTAGAATTCACTCGGTATGTTTTTCATATATATTAGAGAAATTTCTGAAGACTATAGAATTGGCTTACATGATGGCCAAAGTTACAAAATGACTACTATCCATAATAGGAAATTTATACAAAATTTCTTCTACGGATCTGATTATGTCAAGTATAATCGTATTTAAAGAGCTGTCTCACGTTACAATGTGTTCAAAATAGAAAATCAAGAGATCCGACTCCCATGGGATTAACTTGGTGGATAAGGAATGATGATATGTACGTGGATTAAGCGGCACAACAACAACAAAAAAATTCTCAAGCGGCATGTCGGGCACATTGACTACATAAATTAGAAGCATTAGAGATTGCCAAATCCGGCAAATTGTGCAAAAATAGCTCATTTGCATTGGAGAAGCCAATCGGCGCCCACATGCGTAATGGGGGTTAATTCACCATGTGTTTATCCAAATTTATCAATTGATAGCAAATTATGTTTTTGTTATTGATGATGATAAAATATAAAGTTGTTAATGTAAATGCTAAGTGATTAATCTTAAAGCAAGATACAAATTCTTTGCGGGGCCCGAAACTACCTGATGTTCGAGCCATACGGCCAAGAATTCATTTCCACCTCTATCACATTGGATTAGATAATACGGGTGATTACTATATCAAGGCTTTTTAGTTAGCCTAAGAAAACCCTCAAGAAAGGAGAAAAGGAAAATAAGGACAGTTTGCAAAAACCATTTTCCACACGTATCAACTTGCATCTCCACATTTTATAATTTACAAATTGAATGCCTAATTTTCACTTTTTGTTGTTGTTGTTAAATTGCATCTGTTGCCGTAACTTTTTAACCCACTTTCCTTTTTTTAAATCAAAATTGCCCTCGCCACTCTCCTCGACCTGTCAGGCTGTCACCATTGACCTTTGGCCACCGCCTGTCCTCGGCCGCTGCCTGCTGGTATGCTCATGCAGCGCTAAGTTCCAGCATCTCCTACATCAAGTATCCCTTATCTCCTTCCCTCCCTCCCTCCCCACCCCCGTGTGGGCGGCCCTCCCTTACTCTTTATCCCTCTGTGAGTACGGCCACACCACTCGGAGGCCTCCACGCCATTACCAACCTCAGATCAGAGGTCGGCAATGGTCATTCCAGCCCGGTCCAGATCAAGGTTGCCTGGCCTTGATTTGAACTCTCCACGAGCTTTGCAGAGTTAGAGGCCCCAAGATGATGGCCCGGTCATTCTTTACATGTTCTCAAGATGCTCTTGATTAAATATTTAAACGTGATTTTTCTTCACCGAATCTTAGTTTACTCGTATAACTGGTGTTTCTTGAGGATGAAAATTGCATGTTTTGGGTTGAAATTTTTCTGTAGATGCAAACTACAAATTTAGATAAGTGAGGATGCATATCAAATTGAAGCTATCGACATGCAGGGGAAAATTTTAGGATGTTAAAAGCAGAGGATGTAAAGGTCAATGAGAGCAGCAATTGCAGGCAATTTTCAATAGCTCTGTTAAAAAAAAGGAATAAAATGAATCATTTGACAAGACAATGTTATATACTCTATAACAGAGAAAAAAAAATAGGTAGAGATCTTAAAAGAATATTACCTTTGATCATTTTTCACATTCCATCCCTTGATTTCATCTACTTGTGCAAGAGCTTTTTTCCATGCCTGGACTTCGTGAGGAAACCTCTTCTCGTGTTCCAAGAAAGCATCGTCATATAGTGGAGTTTTAAGTTTAATATCCTCAGGTTCCACATCAAAAAATATGGGAAGGATACTCTTTTCAACATCAGACTTCGACAAATTGTCTACTATGTGGACAAGCTCACGGAGACACCATTTACTAGAAGCATAAGTCCTAGAAAAGATGGGTATATAAATTCTAGAACCATTGATAGCATGCAAAAGGTTCTCACCAATGACTTCACCAACACGGAGTTCATCTTCGTCCCTGAATACACGGACTCCAGCATCTACCAAGTCATGATAGAGGAAGTCTGTGAATCCATGACGAGTATCAGGTCCTCTAAAACTTAGGAATATTTGGTACTCATCCCCTAATGAGGGGGAGAGTAGGGGGGGGGGGGGTGGGGTAGAGAGAAATAATAGGTGAGGTGACCGATGAGGGGGGGGGGTGAGGGAAAGGGGGAATAGAGAAATGATGACAAGTGAGTGGGTGGGACGAGGGAAAAAAAATCAGAGAAGTGGCGTGGGGAGGAGAGAGAGAATCTAGGGAAATGATAGAAAGCTCAATGTACTGCAAAAGCGGGGCGTGTTCCCAACGCACCCTTCGTCCCATTGCAAGAGACAAGAGTGAAAACCATAGAAGTGAAGTGGGGGGGGGGGGGGGGAACGAGGGAAAAAATCAGAGGAGTGGCGTGGGTGGGAGAGAATTTAGGGAAATGATAGCACGACAACCTGTGTACCCAGCGCACCAGCGCACCCTCTATCCCAATGCATTGCAAGAAACGAGAGTGAAAACCTCTCTGTCTTCTTTTTATCGAGAACATACATGGAGGCCAGGATTGGGAAGTTCTCGATGCACTCTGAGAGAGAATCTCTCTTTCATTTCTCTCACTAAAGTGAGTCCACCTGCCTCCTTAAATTCTATCTTGAATTCAAGAAACAACATTGAAGTCTCTCTCTCAACTTGTCTTTCATCATCCTCTCTCACCATCCGTCGCAAAACGACGAAATTGCACATGAAAGGAAAGAGGGCTGGCTATCGTTCCGATGTGCTCCTTCGAGGGTAGAGAGGAATAAGGGAGGGAAATAAATTTTGGGGAATGAGGGTTTGGGAAAAAAAGAAGAAGAGGAAAATAATTTTTGGACATCGATGTTATATTTGTTAAAAAAAAAATTAGCTAAAAATAATTTTCAACAATGAAAATACTAAAATTTAAATAATGATAAATTTTAATTATCATAAAAGATCATAGATTTTTTTAAATAAGTTAATTATAATTTTTTGTTAATCATTAGTTTCATCTATAATTTTTATTAAAGTTAGAAATATGTTTTCAAATATGGATACGCATTAACTATTGATATGTCTTTCAAATTTCCTATGGATACATTTATTAATATTATTAGTGCAAATTCATTGTAAGCTCTTTTTTATTATTTATTTATTTGTGAATTTGAATCAAATTAAGTAAAAATAAAAATTATCATTTAATATATAATGTATCCCAACATATCAGAATTCTCTATTTTTAAGAAATGACGTGTCGGTGTGTCGTGTCGTGTCGTGTCACGTGTCCGTGCTACCTAGCTTATTACTCCCGGATCTATCCCTTTCTCTCTCTCTAAAGAAAAGGTTGGTCTGTGTGGCTTTAGCTAAGAACTGAGCCGAGGTTTTCGATATGAACAAAGTGAGTGGGTGCCAATACCTTAAATCCTTGGCCAACTCACTTTAAAATCATTTCTTTTTTTAATTTCCCACCTAACCCACCGCAAGCAGACACCGAGGAAGGTGACCAAGACTTTTTAACAAGTTACGAAATTTTTTAAGACTGCTTGGGAGACCACAGAGGCGAATCAGAAGTTCTTCAATTTCTTTTTATTTTTTATTTTTATCTTTTCCTTTAAAATAAAGTCATTGGATCTTTATTGGTTATTGGATCGAAATAAATGGGACATTGAATTCTAATGTTGCACCTTATGAGGTGATTATAAGGTGTGTTTAGGAAAGCCTTTGAGAAAATGTAAAGGATTTTAGATTTAACGGTTTTTTCAAAATGCAAATAATACTTAGTAAAGTGCAATTGAAAAGTGTATCAAGGAACAATTTTGATTTTTATGTTGTTTGGATAAAATTACACTTGTAAAAGACCTTAGCTATGTTTTTCAAATAAATAAAAGAAAATTGAAGCACAGCAACCAGCCGCATGAATCTAGCCGCCGTTGCACATGGGTGAGGGTAAAACTGGAATTTCCCAAATCTAGCGAGGGCAAAGTTGGAATAGAAGAAAATTCATTAACATTCCATAAATGCTCAAAATCAAAGTTAGGTAGAACTTGCATTGGGTTATGAGACTTTGAAAATGCTAGGTTGAAAGTCTCTGAAATTTTTTTTGTCGAAAACCTTAGTTTTAACTCAAAAGGGTGAAGGCCAACTTTTAAAGTCCAATCAGATGTAGTCATAATATACAAAAGAGTAGAGTCATTTCCATCCTATATGATTAAATCCACCATATTCTCACTAAAGAGATAAAATTACCTTTAGTCATCCAAACGGGCGAGACAATGGGTATGATAGGTATTTGAAAGATACGACAGTTTACACATTATATACCTAAGTCATTTCGTTTACATATTGTCCGCATTTGAAATATAGTATTGCTAATATTATAGGAATAAAAAATGGAATGGGGAAAATTTGAGAAAGTTTTCTATATCTAAATCCGATCTAATTCTAATCTAAACACTACATAAAAAATATGAAGTTCCTCCTTTTGTTTCTGAACGTCTTTTTACAAATATACCCTTCAAACCAAAATGTCGTAACCCTTAGGCATCATTTATTTCATAGAAAATGAATAATTTTGAAAACATTTTCTTAAAAATAAAAGCTTGTATCACTTAAAAAAACAAATGAACAAAAACTATTTTCACCGTCCTCGAAAATATTTAGATATAAATTAATTATTTATAATGAAAATATTTTTCATCAACTAATTATTTCAAGCGATATAAACAATTAGTTTTAAGAAAATATTTTCTAAATCATTTATTTTATGATAAACAAACAGAGCCTTAGTCGTTTCTCCCTTTTAAGAAAGTTGCAACTCCTCAACCTAATTTCCACTCTAATTTCCATTTGTTTTACACTTCATGGGATGCAACTTTTCATTTGTAGCCCCTACATGCATATCTCGTCATTAGAACAGTTTTATTAAAACCTAAAGGAGCCATTAGGACTTCATAAATAGTGTTTAGTAATTGCATGACGACCACGACAACCTTATGGTCTAGAAAACTTATTATCTCAACCAAATCATATTGTCTTAACTATCGGATTGCTAGCACTCTCTCAGTCACATGCTTTATATATGACTTCATCTCTATTTCGCCTAGTCTATGGATGTCTTTAAATCAGTGAACGTGTTGCTAATTGTTACTCTAGAATCGAAGTTCACTGTTTTTTTTTTCTCTCTAGCTAAACCGGTGAATGTCTGCTATTTTCAAACCGTACAGGTCTATTTAACTAAGATCGATGATCGGTAGACTAGAAAGGCAAATCTGCTGCTAATCACATAAGTTTTCACTTTTTTTTTTCCTTTTTTGACGTGATAATATACATGCAACTCCGCAGGTCCGCGGTTGCATTTCTTGGAAATGAGCCGAGGTCCCACCTTAAGTAGCACGGACACAGGACACGACGTGACACGACACGCCGACACGTCATTTTTAAAAAATAGAGAATTCCGACACGTTGAAACACATTATATATTAAATGAATATTTTTATTTTTAATTAATTTGATTCAAATTCACAAATAAATAAATAATAAAAAGGAGCTTACAATGAATTTGTTCTAATAATATTAATAAATGTATTCACAAGAAATTTGAAAGACATATCAATAGTTAATGCGTATCCATATTTGAGAACATATTTCTAACTTTAACAAAAATTATAGATAAAAACTAAAGACTAACAAAAAATTTATAATTAACTTATTTAAAAAAATTATGATCTTCTATAATAATTAAAATTGATCATTTTTTAACTTTTAGTATTATCATTATTGAAAATTATTTTTAGCTAATTTTTTTTTTTTTAACAAATATAACTTCGCTGTCCAAAAATTATTTTCCTCTCTTTTTTTTTTCCCAAACCTTCATTCCCCAAAATTTATTTCCCTCCCTCATTCCTCTCTACCCCCATAGGAGCACATTGGAACGGCAGCCAATCCTCTTTCCTTTCATTTGTAATTTCGTCGTTTTGCGATAGATGGTGAGAGAGTGATGATGAAAGACAAGTTGAGAGAGAGGCTTCAATGTTGTTTCTTGAATTCAAGATAGAATTTAAGGAGGCAGGTGGACTCACTTTAGTGAGAGGAAGGAGAGAGAGAGATTCTCTCTCGGAGTGCATCGGGAACTTCCTGATCGTGGCCTCCATGCCTGTTCTTGATAAAAAGAAGACAAAGAGGTTTTCACTCTCGTCTCTTGCAGTGCACTGGGACGGAGGGTGCATTGGGAACACGCCCCGCTTTTGCAATGCATTGAGCTTTCTAGGTTGTCATGCTATCATATTCCTAGATTCTCTCTCCCACCCCAAGTTGAGAGAGAGGCTTCAATGCTATTTCTTGAATTTAAGATAGAATTTAAGGAGGCAGGTGGACTCACTTTAGTGAGAGGAATGAGAAAGAGATTCTCTCTTAGAGTGCTTTGGGAACTTCCTGATCCTAGCGTCCACGCCTGTTCTCGATAAAAAGAAGATAGAGAGGTTTTCGCTCTCGTCTCTTGTAGTGCACTAGGACGGAGGGTGCGTTGGGAACACGCCTCGATTTTGCAGTGCATTGAGCTTTTCAGGTTGTTGTGCTATCATTTCCCTAGATTTTCTCTCCCACCCCAAGTTGAGAGAGAGGCTTCAATGCTGTTTCTTGAATTCAAGATAGAATTTAAGGAGGCGGGTGGATTCACTTTAATGAGAGGAAGGAGAGAGAGATTCTCTCTCAAAGTGTATAGAGAACTTCCCAATCCTGGCATCCATGCCTGTTCTCAAGGAAAAAAAAAAGATAGAGAGGTTTTCACTCTCGTCTCTTACAGTGCATTGGAACTGAGGGTGTGTTGGGAACATGCCTCGCTTTTGCAGTGCATTGAGCTTTTTCAGGTTGTCGTGCTATCATTTCCCTAGATTCTCTCTCCCACCTCACGCCACTCTGATTTTTTTCCCTCGTTCCCCACTACCCACCCACCCACCCACCCACCCACAATTTTCAAGTCGTCGTGCTATTATTTCCTTAGATTCTTTCTCTTACCCATGCTACTCCTTTGATTGTTTTCCCTCGTTCTCACCCCCTACCTACCCACCCACCCCTCTAATTTTTTTCAAGTTGTCTTGCTATCATTTCCCTAGATTCTCTCTCCCACCCCACACCACTCCTCTGATTTTTTTCCCTCGTGCCCCCCTACCCACCCTTTTCAAGTTGTCGTGCTATCATTTCCTAGATTCTCTCTCTCACCCCACGCCATTCCTCTGATTTTTTTCCCTTGTTCTCCCCCCCACCCCCACTTACCCACCCTTTTCAGGTTGTCGTGCTATCATTTCCCTAGATTCTCTCTCCCACCCCACGTCACTCCTCTGATTTTTTCCCTCATTCCCTCCTACCCACCCACTCCTTTAATTTTTTTTTTTCAAGTTGTCGTGATATCATTTCCCTAGATTCTCTCTCCCACCCCACACCACTCTGATTTTTTCCCTTGTCCCCCCCCCACCTGTCATCATTTCTCTCTTCCCCCTTTCCCCTCACGCCAGCCCCTACCCCTTGCCCTCCTTCATCAATCACCTCACCTGTTGTTTCTCTCTCCCCCCCTCACCCCCATGCCACCCCAACCCCCAACGCCCCCTTCCCCTGGGGCCTCATTTCTTCCCCTTTCTTCCACCCTTCCCATCATCCATTTGTTTCTCCTTCCCCTTCCCTCCTCTCCGCCTTCGGTTCTTTCCCTTCCTTCCCCCTCCCTATCACGCCCCGATCCTTGAGTGCGTGTCCATTTCTCGGTGGTTGATAAATATACAATGTCCTAGGACGCGTCACCAATCCATTCAATTTTAATGCACATGCAAAAGCGAAACAAATCCCCCGATAACCAAAAGCTCGGGATAGGAAAGCATGAAATCATTCACATCCAAAACAAGCCTTTTATAAACACACAAGGTTTATATACAATACTGGGCTATCTACAGAAGACCGGCTCAACAAAAGGAGAATTGTCCTATAACTAACTAGTTAGACACGTTCGCCGATCCTTCAATCTCCACATCCCCAGACTTTGGAGCTTCAGGTTCTCCACAACCACCATCTAAGGTCCTGAAAATGTTAAGCCAACGATGAGGTGAGATAATGTCTCAATAAGTTCACCCCCTAAACTCCAATTAAGAAGGAAATATGCCCCAATGGCTATCTAAACACAAACACAAGTTAGAGGATTTACCTTTGTCTCAAATTCTTCCTACAAGTCAGTACAATTTATATAATCATCAAATCATTACAATTCAATTCAACCATCAATCAGTCGACTCATTCAACTCCATACCATCAATACCATCCATAAACACTATTGATTTGAATACTGCTCACCTAAGTTGAAATAGATGGTCTAACTTACCGAAGCTGACAGGTATATCCATACCTCATTGCTCACCAAAGCTGATGTCTATATTACTCACCGAAACTGTTATATCAATTATTGCTTATCAAAGTTGCTAAATAATATTTGTTCATCAAAGCTGCTAGATAACTATAATGCTCACCGAAGTTGATATCTATAATGCTCACCGAAACTGCTATAATCTTGCTCACCAAAGCTAAACTATGATGAATTACTCCTGGCTAAGGATCTTGTGCTTTGCACTCAATTCCTCAATTAAATACCCAACTTGGCATAATTTCATCATGTTAAAATGTACTCGATAAAAATAATTGCGTTTGGGTACACGGATAGCTTGAGCAAAAACTATAATATCTTTAATTTAAAAAATCCCACTATTTATATAGTCTCTAAAAACATTTTTGGCGTTGTCAACTGATGCTCCGATAATTTTTAATTAATTACTAAAATTATTCAATTTTTGGATAATTACTTTCACTCAAATTGCACAATATAGCATTCAATTAAATAAACCATGTATATCATTGCAATCAACACAAAATTTCGATCATCGACTATCCTGGTCTAATTTTCAGAAAATAATAATTAATTCAATAATTAAAAAATTAATTAATTAAATAACAATAAATGCCAAAAATACAAACCTAGGCCGGAAATGCTAAATTAAATACCGAAACGAGTCCAGAAAATTTCCGAACCAATTTAGATAATTAATACAACCTGTCTAGTCTCTAATTAATCTAATCTAACAACCTAACATGCAAAATTGGATAATTAAATTACTAATCTAATCTAACTAACCACATAAACATTAATTAACTTAAACTAATTACCCTCTAAGTATAATTAACTCCATAAGCAGAGTTTAGTTGATAAACTCATCGGATTTGCGGGCCGGTGAGTCCACGGCGACTGCGGCGCAATGACGGGTGATAAACTCCAAAGCGAAGACGGCAACGAGAGTCAAACCGAGGCCGAAAGTAGTCATAAAGCTAGTTGGAATTTGCGGGTTGTTGGGATTGGCTTTATGTAAGGGCGGTGGACACTTGAGAGACGTGCGGCAGAGTCAAAGGTAGAAGTAGCGAGCAGCTTCAATGGACTTCGACGTCATGGCAGCTATAGGAAATTCAGTGATTTGCTAACTCAGCGGCCAAATGAAATGAAGCTACTTCAGACAGGGCTACTAGAGTCAACATGAAGAGGTTTCAATGGAGTGTTGACCGAGTGGGGGGTTGAATTGTGGACGCTGGTAGTGGCAGAGAGAGAGAGAAACGATTGAGGATTGTTTCGGTTGAGGGAACAAAATATGGTGGGCTGTCGAATTTGATGAAGGAGCTACAGCGTGAGTCTTCGGTGGAGAAGATGGGCAGACCACGGCTTCCTAGCGTGAGGGGAGTCAACAAACGAAATTTGTTGGGGAAGTTGACTAATGGGGGAACAAACGATGGTGGAGGGAGCAACAGTTGATGTGAGTGGAGGGAGATGCAAGTGTGCGTATGTGTTGGTGGTGAGAAAGAGAAGATGTGGGGAAGAATTCGCGGGAACGAAATGAAGGGAAAACAACGGCCGAATGAGCAAATAAAAAAAAATGGAGAAGTAGAAGCCATGAAGGAGGAGGGAACCGTTTGAAGTGTGCTAGAGAAGCTAAGGATGAGGAGGCCAAAAGTCAAGGAAAAAATATCTTATTTTCATCATTCTTTGGCCTCAAAAGCCTTCAAGCTTATCATTATTATCCCAAATTACTTTATTGCCTATAATTTCCCACAAATAACAATTTTTGATGCCCAATGCTACACCCCATCAAGCCTACGAATTTTCTCAACCTTAGGCTTCAATTTCTTTATTAAATTCCCAAATTTGATGTCCAATTTTGTTAAAGAAAAAGCCCACACAATTTCTATAGTTTCCTTTCATCAAGCAGCTCGGTTTGGAAGTCAAAAATCCCTTCGATTTGGCTCATTCGAATTTCCGTTCTTTTCCAAATCATCTGAATCGATTTTTCATAAAACTCCCGAACTCATCCAAAAATCTTTGAAGGATGAGTCGACGTTCCTAAAATAAATCGTAACATGATAGAACTTTCAATTTCTAAAATCAGGTTCAAATTCGTAGTTAACTTCAATCTGACGCGATTTTAGCTTGACCTAACATACTAGGTAGCTTTTAGGAATTTTTAGTGTAATTGATCAGTGATCGATCTATCTCGAGTCACAAGATACATCTTCGACTTATTGGTGGTTTTCGGTTGTCGTGAAAATCTCGAGATTTTAAATACGGACACATGATACCAAAACGACAGAAAAATTGGTCTAGTGCCGATCGACGAGAATTGTGCAATCTAGTGGAATCATACATACTCTAATCACACACTTTAGTTGAATTAACCTATCTCCGATCTTTGATAGATTTTCGACTATGCTATAATGACCATTGTAGATTAGCACAATTGAGCGGTCAATTCATGGTCGAATTATGAAGTCTATTGCGTTAAAATCCCCTAATGACTTCCCTAGATAGTCTAGTTATCTCATGAATGATCAGCTTAGAGAATAACACTATAAGCGCGTCGATGAAAGACTCGATTCATTTAATTGAAAACATAACTAAATTTTCAGGATGTCACAACTCTTCCCCTCTTATAAAAATTTCATAGTCGAAATTTAAACCATTACAATATTTAAACAAAAAGGTGGGGGTATAGTCGTCTCATCGACTCTTCACTTTCCTAAGTTGCTCATTCGTCTTTGTGGTGTTGCCAGACCACTTTGACCAATGGAATGGTCTTGGTGCACAGAATCTATTCTTTCCAATCCACAATCTAAACCGGGCTTTCTACGTACGACACTTTGTCATTCACGTCTAAATCCTCAAAATTCAGCACGTGGGTCGGGTTAAGCTCATACTTTCTTAACATCAACACATGAAAGGCATCATGCACTTGCGTCAATCTCAGTGGTAATGCAAGACGATACGCTAGGATCCCGATTCTTTCAAGAATCTCAAATGGACCTACGTACCTCAGACTTAGTTACCCTTTCTTGCCAAAGCACGAAGTATCCCTAATTGGTGACACCTTTAGAAAAACGTGACCAACAGCTTGGAATTCCAAAGGCCTTCGATGCTTATCTGCATAGCTTTTCTGGTGGCTCTAAGCGGTCTTCAATTTGTCTCTGATTATGGCAACTGCATCCATTAATTGCTAGACTAACTCTAGACTTATGGTCTTTCTTTATTCGACCTCATCCCAACACACTGGTGTTCTACACACTCTGTCATACAACGCTTTGAAATAAGCCATATGAATGCTCTGCTGGTGGCTGTTGTTGTAGGCAAATTCAATAAGATGAAACTGTTCTTCTCAGCTTCCCTTGAAATCCAAAACGCAAGCTTGTAGCATGTCTTCGAGGGTTTGAATCGTCCTCTTAGATTAGCCATCCGTTTGAGGATGATATGTCGTACTATACTGCAACTTCGTTCCTAAAACACTATGCAATCTTTTCAGAAATGTAGCTGTAAATCTCGGGTCTCAGTTTGAGATAATCATCACTAGCACTCCATGCAGACAAACAATTTGACGCACGTATAACTCGGCATGCCTATCTAAATCAAGGTCCTTTCGTATTGCGATGAAGTGAGCCGATTTCGTCAATCTATCGACCACTACCCAAATTGAATCATTATCCCTCTAACTCCTAGCCTGTTACAAAATCCATTGTGATGTGTTCCCATTTTCACTTGGGAATCTCGAAAGGTTGCAAAAGTCTTCCTAGTTTACAGTGTTGTGTCTTTACTTGCTAACATGTCACACTTGGTGACATGCTTGGCAATATCCGCCTTCATACCAGACCACCAATAATGTTGACATAGGTTATGATACATTTTCATACTATCAAAATGAATGCTATAACTGCTACGATGAGCTTCTGATAAAATCTCTTCTTTAAGCGCTGCATCGTCACGTACACATAATCGTTCTCGGAACCTCAGCGCTCCATCCTCAGAAACCTGAAAGTCAGCATTCTTCTTTTTATTATTCTCTATCAGAATCTTTTGAATCTCTGGGTCTGTCCATTAAAGTGTCTTAATTCTGATCTACACTTTCGGCTCAAATTTAAGGGTAACCATAAGATTTGAAAGATTGCCTATCTCAAATTTGAAAACCAAATCTCGAGCATTCTCAAGTAAGGTCCATTCCTTGAGTATCATCTGTGCAACTGAGGACTTTTGACTCAGCACATTGCGGCCTTATTTGCCTTTCCTAGGTGATACAAAATATCACAATCGTAATCCATCAAGAGTTCCATCCAGCGATGTTGTCTCATGTTCAACTCCTTTTGAGAGAATAAGTACTTGAGACTTTGATGGTCAGTAAAAATCTGAAATCTTTCTCCACATAATTAATATATCCAAATCTTCAGAGTGAAAATGATCGCTACGAGTTCCAAGTCATGCATCGAGTAATTCAGTTCATGAGGTCTCAACTAACGGGATGCGTATGCAACAACTCTACCATGTTACATCAACACGCAACCCAATCTTTTAAAAAACGCATCACTATAGATCTCGTATCCTCCGGGACCAAATGGAATAGTCAGCACAGGTGCGGTAATCAGCTTCTACTTAAACTCTTGGAAACTACACATGCATTTGTCTATCTAGACAAATTTCTCTTCCTTCTTCAGTAGTCGAGTCAATGGCGACGCTAATGCTGAAAATCGCTCCACAAATCGTCTGTAATACCCTACTAAACCCAGAAAGCTTATGATCTTTCTCACTGTAGTGGGTCTTGGCCAGTTGATCACTACTTCTATCTTGGACGGATTCACGAAGATTCCTGTGCCTGAAATCACGTGATCTAGAAAAGCAACACGAGTCAACCAAAATTCGCATTTGCTGAATTTAGTGTATAGCTCGTGAATCCTCAAAGTCTAGAGTACCATCCTCAGATGACTCTCGTGTTCCTTAGGACTTTTTGAGTATAGATTTTGTTGATGAGCACGATCACGAACTGATCCAAATATTCCTTAAACACACAGTTCATTAGATCCATAAGCAGCTGGAGCGTTCGTCAAATCAAACAGCATTACAGTTTCATAATGACCGTATCGAGTACGAAACACTGACTTTGGTATGTCCTCCTTTATGATCCTCAATTGATGATGTCCCGACCTCAAGTCGATCTTAAAAAATATCGACGCTTCTTGCAACTGGTCAAACAAGTCGTCGATCCTTGGCAATGGATATTTGTTCTTGATTGTATCTTGATTAAGTTGACGATAGTCAATGCACAAGCGCGACGAACCATCTTTCTTTTTCACGAACAGAACTAGTGCTCCCTATGGTGATGTACTAGAACGTATAAATCCCTTATCCAACAATTCATACATCTGCACATTCAGTTCTTTCAACTCAAACAACACCATCTGGTAAGGAGCTTTTGAGATTGGCTCTGTCCTAGGTGCTAACTCGATCACAAACTCAATTTCCCTCTCTAGTGACAGACTTGACAATTCTTTCGGAAATACATCTGGGAATTCTTGGACTACTGATATGTCCTCGATCTTCAGCTCCTCAACTATCATATTCACCACAGTTGCCAAGTAACCTTGACAACACCTATCTAACAAATGGGTTACTTCTAGTGACGAGATTAAGGTAATCAAGGGTTCTCCGCGACTTCCAACAAACTTGAAGCTCTCACCCCCTAACGAGTTAAACTGAATCGTTTTGTGATAGCAATCCATCTTAGCTCTTTGCTTAGTGAGTCAATCCATGCCAATTATTATATCAAAATCATACATGGCTAGAACTAATAAATCTATCATCACCTCTTGCTCGCAAATCACTAACTCGCAAACAGGATAACCTAATGCAACTAACATCTTATCTTTTAACGATATAGATATGTTAACCACTAACTTCAACAATTCATGACTTAATCCTACCAACTTAACAAATTGCTCAGCTATAAAGGAATGAGTGGCGCCAAGGTCAAACAAAGCATATGCAACATGGTCATTCAACGAGATTGTGCCTGTAATCACATTAGGCGCATCATCAGCCTATCCCCTCGTGATAGCGTATGTCTTTCCTTGAGTTGGAGGTTTGTTCAGTCCACCCTGCTGTGCAATATGCGGCGCAAACCCCCTATTATAACCCAATGGTGGTGGCGGGATAACTGCGTTGGTCCCCTCGACCTTTTGGGACAATCTCTGGCCAAGTCACCGTGTTGGCCACACTCAAAACAAGCACCCATTCTTAAGGGACATTGGGTTAATCCATATCGCCTTCCACAAAAGCAGCACGCACCATTCTGCCTTGGTGTTGACTTTCCTATTCTACCCTTCTTATTGGGCGGAACAGGGTATCTTCGTTCGGTAATAGGTCTTTTTCCAAATTGATTTCCATCTTTGTTAGAACCAAACCACGACCTAAATGCAGCAGCTTGTTCGTTTAGGTCTCTCTCTATCAGCTGGGCTCGTTTGTATAGGTCGTTGTAATCTTTCAAATTGAACGGTACTATTGAACTTCTCAACTCTTGTCTAAGCCCATCTCTGAATCTCCTAACTCGATCTACCGGATCTTCGACCAATTTAGGGGCATACTGCGACAGTTCAGCAAACTTCGCCTCGTACTGATCTACAGGCATTATACCTTGGCGAAGGCACTGGAATTCCGCCATCTTCAGCTCTCTGGCACAATTAGAGAAGTATTTGCCATTGAATACTTCAACAAAAGCGCTCCACTTTAGGACCACACCTTCCAAAAACACTATCCCTTTGGTGGCTCTCTACCATGTGCTTGCAATTCCCTTCAGTTGATAGACTACGAGGACAACCTTCTTTATCTTGGTGAACATCAGCAATGCAAAGGCATTTTTTTAACTCTTGGATCCAGAGGGCTGCAGCCTCTAGATTTCCTACACCAATGAACTTTGATGAGTTAAACTTCAGGAATCGTTCCACCAGTTTATGCATTAGTCTCCCAGCGACCACGTTCCTAGGTGGAACTTGGCAAAGTGCGGCAATGCTAAACAAAGGGCACGCTTGCGGTAGCAGCAGCGATATCAACGGCGGCATTGGCGATAGTAGTGGCAATTGTAGCGGTGGCTAAAGTAGTGGTGGTGGCAGCTTGATTCTAAGCTTGCTGCTCTATCCGATTTCCCATCGTTTCTAGCATATGCATGATCCTATCCACTCTTGGATCACTAGGGGCTATTACCTAGGCACCAACTGGAGGTGGTGCTACTCCACTAACGCTAGCCTAAGCCAGCATTCTACCACGACTACCTTGGGCACTGACCCTTGTCGGCGTCCTACCCCGAGTTACCAGTCCGCTGGTTCTCTTTCTAGGAGTCATTTGCTCCTAATCACTCATGATGTAGACTTTCTACAAAATTAGTTCCCAATTCCATACAAAATTAAAAACTGATTATCCCAAGAACCTATTGCACCTTATTACTCCAACTATCGCCCAGCTCTGATACCACTTCGGGCGAGGATGTCATGCCTCGACCCTCGAGCATGTATCCATTCCTCGGTGGTTGATAAATATGCGATGTCCCAAGACGCGTCGCCAATCCATTCAATTTTAATGTTCATGCGTAAGCGAAACAAATCCCCTGAAAACCAAAAGCTTGGGATAGGAAAGCGAGAAATCATTCACATCCAAAACAAGCCTTAATAAACATCCAAGGTTTATATATAATACCAGGCTATCTACAGAAGACCGGCTCAACAAAAAGGGAATTGTCCTATGACCAATTAGTTAGACACATTTGTCGATCCTTCGATCTCCACCTCCCCAGACTCCGAGACTTCGGGTTCTCCATGACCGCTAACTAAGGACCTGAAAATATTGAGCCCACTATAGGGTGAGACAATGTCTTACCAAGTTTATCCCCTAAACTCCGATTAGGAAGGAAATACGCCTCAATGGCTACTTAAGCACAAACACAAGTCAAAGGACTTACCTTTGCTTCAAATCCTTCCTACAAGTCAGTACAATTCATATAATCATCCAATCATTACAATTTAATTCAACCATCAATCAGTCGACTCATTTGACTGAATACCATCGATATCATCCATAAACTCTATTAATGTTCACTTAAGCTGAAATAGATGGTTTAACTCACCGAAGCTGATAGATATATCCATATCTCATTGCTCACCAAAGTTGATGTCTATATTGCTCACCGAAGCTACTAGAGAACTTTAATGCTCGCCAAAGGTGATATCTATAGTGCTCACCGAAGCTACTATAATCTTGCTCACCGAAGCTGAACTACAATGAATTACTCCTGACCAAAGATCTTGTACTTTGCACATCAATTCCCCAATTAAATACCCAACTTGGCCTAATTTCATCGTGTTAAAATGTACCCAATAAAAATAAGCATGTGTGGGTATACGGTCAGCTTGAGCAAAAACTATAATATCTTTAATTTAGAAAATTCCACTATTTATACAAAGTGCCTAAAAACATTTTTTGCATTGTAAACCAACGCTCCAATAATTTTTAATTAATTACTGAAATTATTCAATTTGGGGATAATTATCTAAAATTACAACTTTCACTCAAATATATTATTCAATCAAATAAACCATGCATATCATTGTAATCAGCACAAAATTTCAGGCACGGTTATCTTAGTCTAATTTCCAGAAAATAATAATTAATTCAATAATTAAAAAATTAATTAATTAAATATCATTAAATACCAAAAATACAAACTTAGGCCGGAAATGCTAAATTAAATACTGAAATGGGTCCGGAAAATTTTTGAACCAATTTAGATAATTAATACAACCTGTCTAGTCTCTAATTAATCTAATCTAACAACCTAACATGCAAAATTGGATAATTAAATTACTAATCTAATCTAACTAACCACATAAACCTTAATTAACTTAAACTAACTACCCTCTAAGCATAATTAACTCTATAAGCAAAGTTTAGTCGGTAAACTCACGGATTTGCGAGCCGGTGAGTCCACGGCGACAACGGCACAATGACGGGTGATAAACTTCAAAGTGGAGACACCAACGGGAGTCAAACCGAGGCCGAAATTGGCCACAAAAGCTAACTAGAATTTGCGTGCTATTGGGCTCGGCTTCGTGCAAGGGCAGTGGACGCTTGAAGGACGCGTGGCAGAGTCAAAGGCAGAAGCAGCCAGCAGCTTCAGTGGACTTCGACATCATGGCAGCTATAGGAAATTCAGTGGTTTGCTAACTTGGCGGTCGAATGAAATGAAGCTACTTTGGACAGGGCTGCTAGAGTCAACAAGAAGAGGTTTCAATGGAGTGTTGACCAAGTGGGGGGTTGAATCGTGGACACTGGTAGCGAGAGAGAGAGAGAGAGAGAGAGAGAGAGAAATGATAGGGGGACTGCTTCGGTTGAGGGAACAAAATATGGCGGGCTACTTAATTCAATGAAGGAGCTGCAGCGTGAGTCTTTGGTGGAGAAGATGGGCAAACTGCGGCTTCGCTGGCGTGAGGGGAGTCAACAAACGAAATCTGCTGGGAAAGTTGACTCGGGGGGGAATAAACGATGGTGGAGGGAGCATCGGTTGATGTGAGTGGAGGGAAATGCAGGTGTGCATATGTGTTGGCGGTGAGAGAGAGAGAGGATGTGGGGAAGAATTCGCTAGAATGAAATGAAGGGAAAACAACGACCGAATGAGCAAATAAAAAAAATGGAGAAGTAGAAGGCACAAAGGAGGAGGGAACAGGTTGAAGCGTGCTGGAGAAGCTGAGGATGAGGGAGTCAAAAGTCAAGGAAAAAATATCTCATTTTCATCATTCTTTGGCCTCAAAAGTCTCCAAGCTTATCCTTGTTGTCCCCAATTACTTTTTTGCCTAAAATTTCCCACAAATAACAATTTTTGATGCCCAATGTTGCACCCCCCCCATCAAGCCTAAGAATTTTCTCAACCTTAAGCTTCAATTTCTTTATAAAATTCCTCAATTTGATGTCCAATTTTGTTGAAGAAAAAGCCCACACAATTTCTATAGTTTCCTTTCACCAAGTAGCTCGGTTTGGAAGTCAAAAATCCCTTCAATTTGACCCGTTCGAATTTTCGTTCTTTTTTGAATCGTCCGAATTGATTTTTCATAAAAATCCTGAACTCGCCGAAAAATCTTTGAATGATGAGTCTACATTATTAAAATAAATCATGACATGATAGAACTTTCAATTTCTGAAATCGGGTTCAAATTTGCAGTTAATTTCAATATGACGCGATTTTAGCGTGACCTAACATACCGGGTAGCTTTTAGGAATTTTTAGTGCAATTGACCCATGATCGATTTATCTCGAGTCACAAGATACATCTTCGACTTATTGACAACTCTTGGTTATTGTGAAAATCTCGTAGTTTCAAATACGGGCATAGGGTACCAAAATGACAGAAAAATCGGTCTAATGCCAATCGATGAGAATTTTGCATTCTAGTGAAATCACCCACACTCTGATCACATACCTTAGTCGAATCAACCTATCTCCGGTCTCCGATAGATCTTCGACTATGCCATAATAACCCTTGCAGATTAGCACAGTTGAGCAGTCGATTCCTATTTGAATTCTCAAGTCTATTACGTTAAAATCCCTTAATGACTTCCCCAGATAGTCTAGTTATCTCATGAGTGATCAATTCAGAGAATAACACTATAGGCGTGTCGATAAAAGGCCCGATTCATTCAATTGAAAACATATCTAAATTTTCAGGATGTCACACTCCCCCCCATCACTTGCTAACCAAGACCTCATTCTCCTCCTTCTCACACGATCCTCTCTACTCTCTTTCAGTTGCCTCACTGCCTCTCCTCCGGCCCTTCCTCTTTTGTAGTCGAAGCCTCAGCCTCATCGCCAGCCGTCCATCGTAGTAGGCCCTCCCTCACCATCACAGTGTTGCCTCCGCTCCTTCGCCCTCGTCTCTTGTCTCCACCCTCCATCGTCTTCTTCAACAATCTTTTCTCAGACACGCGTGTCGGAACATGTCGAAAAAAGTTAACCACGTATCGAAAAGTCCAACATGCAGTCAACGCCAACGCGTGTTTGAGTGTGTCCCAACGTGTCCGAACGCGTGTCCATGCTTCATAGGTCCCACCCACTTAGAATTATCATGTAGGGTTTTTATAGATGTCTCTATTGATAAAACAAACTCTTTGGCCGCAATCGTTGGCTCTAGGTTTGGCATATTTTTGCAGAGGACGTCAACGTGATAGAGGAAGGGAAAATAAAAAGATTAGACAACTATTATATTGTATTATTCTATCTAACTAGAATACGTAAAGTCACATGAAATCAACCTTTCCTCGTGATTGTTTATTTCCCATCCGATGCTTTGCATTAGCAAGTAGGCATTGGTGAAGGTGACCAAGACTTTCTAACAAGATAAGATTGGGAATTTCTAAAGAGTTCTTGGGAGACCATAAAGGTCAAAAAGAAGTTTCCACACTTTTTCTTTGTTTTTCTCCTTGGAAGGAAAGGCGTCCGGTCCATAAATTATTGCAAAATGTTCAATCAAGAGATTTTTGGAAAAATTGTCAAAAAAGTCCTAAACCTATTGCACTTTTGCCAATTCAACCTTAAACCTTTTAACTTTACCAATTGAATCTTAAATATTTTCACTTCTTGCCGATTCAATCCATCTGGCTAAGTTTGGCCGGAAAATGTTGACATGGACGCCCGACGGTGCCACATAGGACTGCCAAGTGCGACATGGACAATTTTTAATAATATTTCACTATTTGTTTAATTTTTTTTTAAATGAATTGTTTTGATTTTTTCCCTCTTTTTTTTTTTTTTTTTTTTTGGCCTTTTCCGGTGGCCGGCCACTACGACCGACCCTGGCCTCGCTTGCCACAAGGGAGGCTCGGCCGGCGAGGAGGAGCACCGTCGAGGGGAGTCCTCATCGGGGCTCACCCTCGCCCAGCAAGCATCGGCCTCGCCCCCGATCGGGCAGCGACGGCTGGCCATCGGCCATAGGTGGATGCTCGCTCGACTAGGGGCAAGAGTCAACCTCGCTAGATTTGGTTTGGGCGAGGTCAACGCTCACCTAGGTGAGGGTGAGCCCGGCGAGGGCTCCCCTCGCCAGATTTGGCAAGGTCGGCCCTCGCCGAGGCCGGGGGTGGCCTTGCCCGATGAGGCCTCCCCGGCCGGGGGAGGGTCGGCATTGCCCGGGTGACCCTTGCCGGGCCACCTGGGCGAGGGCTCCCCTTGCCGGTGCTCCTCCTCGCTCGGCCGGGCCTCGCCTGTGGCGCGAGACCAGCCGGCCCATTGTGGCCGGGTGATCGATGGCCGGCCACCTGGAAAAGGCCAAGGAAAAAGCTAAAAAGAAAAAAATGGAAAAAACAGAAAATAATAATAATAATAATAATTCAAAAATATTATTAAAAATTATCCACGTTAGTACCAACAGTCCTACGTGGCATCCATTTAAGCATTTTTTGGCCAAAATTGGCCGGATGGATTAAATTGGCAAAAAGTGAAAAGTTTTATGACTCAATTGGTAAAGTTAAAATGTTTATGACTGAATTAGCAAAAGTGCAATAGGTTTAGGACTTTTTGGACAAATTTCCCAAAGTTTTTTATACTATGCTTTGAATTGCAGAATAAAAAATGAAACGGGGGAAAAGTAAAGAAAGCTTTCTACATACATACCTACATACATGCATGCATGCATATCTAATTATAGAGATTAGAATATTCATCAATTGGTAATCTAAACACTATGAAATATATGAAGTTCCTCTATTTTGTTTTTGAACGTTTTTTGCTCCAAAAATTCCCTTCAGACCGAAAGGTTGTGTAATTCCTTAGTCTTTTACCTTTTTTTTTTAATAGTTGCAACTCTTCAACCTGATTTTCACTTTGATTCCCATTTGTTTTGCACTTCATCAGGCGCAACATTTCATCTATAATCCCCAGTTAATTAAAACTTCAAACAACCATTAGGACTTCACTAACCAGATACACGCGTTTGCCAACTATGGAAGCATCATTTTCCATTTTCTCTTCACATCATAGTGAAGTTGATGCTCCAAAAAATCACATGTCAAGAGAAAGTTCAATGCGCTCATTTGAAAAAGGTCACCCCCCCTCTCTCTCTCTCTCTCTAAATTCATCTAAACTAACCTTCTCTCTTTTTTTTTTTGTCAGTCCTACTCTATTCCTACTCTACACTCACTGGCAGACTTGTGCCCTACCTCTTGCAGGGCGTGGGAGTCGCAACCCACTCTCGAAACTTACGCGTCCCTACTCCCATCCCCCCCTGAGAAGGTGGGGATTTGAACCCCTCACCTCTCCCTTCCATGTTGGAAGGGTGGCCACTGGGGCGAACCCCCAGTGGTTAACTAACCTTCTCTCTAAATCCATCTAAAATTGCACATATTTGTTACCCTACGAATTATGATATGGAGAAGTTCTTCTTAGAGCATGGGCAATTTGGCAATCCTGCATTTGGTGGATTCCATCCCCTTCTTATTCAAAATTGTTTAACTTGGTATGCTTCAAATAATTACTCATCTGTTTAGGCTTTCAACATAGTTTCTTCCAGGTATAAAATATAATTTTACTCTACATAGAATTCTTATTTGCTAATACCTTTATTTGAAATCTTAAGCAAAGGCTTGCTCAAATGCTAAATAATCGCATATCTTTGTTGTGGAAAAATATATCCACTAATCACATGTAAAAGCATGAAAGAACCGTGTTTTTTTTTTTGTTCTTATAAGTAGAGGGAAAAGTGCCAAAAAAGTCATAAACCTTTTGAATTTGTGTCGATTTAGTCCTAAACCTTTTTATGTTGTGCCAATTTAGTCCTTTCCGGCCAATTTTGGTCAGATTTTGCTGACTAGACGCCGGTCGGCTACATGGCCTAATTAGCGTTGACATGAACAACTTTTAATAATATTTTAATATTTTTTATTTTTTATTTTTTCTTCTCCTCTTTTTCCTCTAGCCAGTTGCCGGCCGGCTGGAGGAAGAAGAGGAGAAGAAAAAAAAAAAAAGAAAAAATATTAAAATATTATTAAAAGTTGTTCACGTCAATGCCAATTAGGCCACATAGTCGATCCGGCGTCCAATCAGCAAAATCCGACCAAAATTGGCCGGAAATGACTAAATTGGTACAACGTAAAAATATTTAGGACTAAATCGGCACAAAGACAAAAGATTTAGGAATTTTTTTGGCACTTTTCCCTATAAGTAGATGTTACATAAGTTTTTGATGTGACGTGGGTGGCCTAGCTAAGAAAAAGAGCTAAGGTTTCAGACATGAACTAGGCAAGAAAGTGCTAATACCTAAAAAGCTTGCCAACTCACTTTAAAGTCGAATTTGATTGTTTTCCCACCTAACACACTACTTTATCAAGGAGACACCGGCGAAGGTGACCGAAACTTTTTAAAAGGTTTGCAAATTTTTAATGACTCTTGGGAAGACCATAAAAGCCAATTGGATTTTTTTATTGAGAGAAGGACACTAAAAATATTATAAGTTGTATACAATACTCGTTTTAGTAACAAAAGTTTTTTCTAATTACTTAACTGTCGCTTTTTGAAAAACGGTTATTTAAGTGCCAGTTTTGATTGGAGCCACTGGAAATCAAACATGGCAATATTTTATTAATTTCTTGATCTTATGTGAATCACTTGCATGCCTAATTAGCATCCCTTAACAACATTGTGCAGCAGGTTAAAAAAATGATCATTTCGATGACAATTGTTGTTAGAAAGTGATCACTTCAGTATCAATCTTAATGAAAAAGTATCATTTCACTATCAAAAAAATGCCATCACAAATAACATTTTTAAATATAAATGTCACATAATTTCTCTAGTTGGAATTTCTTTGGAAGCACTTAAGTAATTGTTTTTCTCCTATTTTGATACTTAAGTGAGTCGACGAAAAATTTTGACACTAAAATTAGCGCCATACACAAATGATGGCATTTCTAGTGTCATTTTTCCAATTTTTTTCCCCTTTGGGATAACTAAAGGCGTGCAAAGGAACTAGGAATCATCTGAAATCGGACCAGAACCGACGGTTTCCAAGGGGAGTGGTCCAACTCCTAGTTCTAGGTGTGGAATTGCTCCCATCCACCCAAACCAGATCTGTAATATATATATAAGAAAAAATTTTGACCAAAAAAGAAATTTTAAAAAAGGTGAAAACCCTAAAATTCATATTCTGAAACTCAACACCAATTAATTGAGTGCTTGTCTTGTCTTACTCTCATCTTGTATGAGTCGTCTCTCTATCTCTCACTCATAACCTCAACTCTCAAGTTCAACACCCATCGACTCTTAACATTCAACATAAGCCTAATCTTTTTACTAATCTTCCAATTAAGAAAAGAGAATTTTTTTTTTGCTTTTTTGCTTTACTTTGGATTGCTGGTGTGAGATTTTGTGGGACTACTGCCAACTGTTCTAAAAGCTTAAGCTGATAGATGAAGGCGTGGTTTATTATTTAAATATTATAACACTCCCCCTCATGCTTAGTTTGGTCTTTTTGCCTAGTACTAAGCGTGGAAATTTAATTGGGGAGACAAATAGGGGCCTGGAAGATTCGAACTCAGAACCTCCTAGCTCTGATACCATGTGAGATTTTGTGGGACCACTGCCAACTATTCTAAAAGCTTAAGCTGATAGATGAAGGCGTGGTTTATTATTTAAATATTCTAACACTCCCCCTCACGCTTAGTCTGGTTTTTTTGCCTAGTACTAAGCGTGGAAATTTAATTGGGGAGACAAATAGGGGCCTGTAATATTCGAACTCAGACCTCCTAGTTACGATACCATGTGAGATTTTGTGGGACCACCGCTAACTGTTCTAAAAGCTTAAGCCGATAGATTAAGACGTGGTTTATTATTTAAATATTCTAACAGCTGGAAAACGTTGGACTGAGTGCATTGATTTGGTTCCCATGTGGGTTCATGGAATCAACGGGCGATCCCAGTTCTAAAGTGGAAACCGCTCACCCGCATCATGCTCACCCCCGAGATAATGGCACCATGTTCTTAAACTATAGCAAAATATTTAATTAGATTACTGAACTTTTAATTGTGCAATTGGGCTAGATTTGTTTGTTCGAATTGGACCTTTCATTTAATTTATAAACAGAGATATTTATATAGCCATCGTATACTGACGTTGCGCTTAATTGGATAATCATAATATAAAAGTTGTTTTTTTAAAAAAAAAAATCATAAAGACAAATCTTAGAAAAAGAAAAATCAAGAGATGGAGAGGAAGGATCGTGCATTCAAGCGGCAAGGGCCGCCGGCTCTCCTCACGCTGGCAAAGATGGCTATGCTCCTCGTGCACATCTTCAGCGAGAGCGTGGCCCTCGCCCAGATTTAATATGAGAAACCCTTATTATTACTGCTTTTCTGAAAAATAATTTTTCGAAAAGCATTTTCTTTTACTATAAAGTTTTCTGCCAAATAAAAATATTCTTAATTTTTTTTCTCTCTCTCCCCTCCCCTAAAAGAAGAACGTGGATGTGATGTGGCTTAAACTAAGAACTGAGCTGAAGTTATCTGTGTGAACTAGCCAATGTATTCCCACGAGCACGTTCGGCTCACTTTAAAATCAAAGTTTTCCAGATAATGCTGTGTATTGGCAAGCAGCAACCCGTGAAGGTTGTTATCTGGTCTATTTAACTAACGTTGATGATGATTTTAAAGGAAGTGCCTCGGACTTTTCAACAATTTTAATTATTTTTTAGACTCCTTAGAAGAGCGTGAAGGCAAATATGCCGCAATTCAAATAAATTTTTCATTTGTTTTTGTTTCCTATTTGGCTTGATAAGATATGTACAGCCCCAGAGTCCGGGGTTGCATTTCTTGGAAATGAACCTGAGGTCCCACTTTCTTACATTTATTTGTGGCGTTCTATAGACAACTTTATAAATAAAAAACCTCACTAAGGAACAACCACGGGAAAATTATCAATAAAGTCCGAAACTTATTATAATTTTGCTAATTCAATTCTAAATCTTTTAATTTTTTGCCAATTGTGTTAATCCGGCCAATTTTTACCTGACTTTGCTGATGTGGATGTTAACTATTTTACGTGACACAGTTAACGCTGACATGGACACAATTTATCAAATTTTAAACTTTTTCTCTAATTATTAAAATTAATTTTTATTTTTTTTTAACCCTCTTCTTCCTTTGGTTGGTCGCCCAATCTCTAGCAACTGGCCAAAGGCTACGATCGACAAGGGTTGGCTTTGCAGGCCTCAAGGATCTATCGAGGCTTGTCCTCGCCAAAGGCCAACGAGGGTTAGCCTCGCCTCATTGGCCTCGGGTGAGGCTTACCCTTGCCGAATCTAGTGAGGGCGAGCCTCGCTTGTGGCCGACGAGGTCACCCTCACTAGCCTTCAAAGTGGGTGAAACTCGTTGGATTTGGCAAGGGTGAGACTCACCCGAGGCCAGTGAGGCCGACCCTTGCCAGTCATAGCCTCTGGACGGTAGTCAAATGTTGGGCGACCGACCAAAGGAAGAAAAGGAAAAAAATTCAAAAATTCAAAAATTCAAAAAGAATATGAAAAAATTAACAAATTTTGTTTACATTAGCACTAACCATATTACGTCAGCTATATGGACTCATCTGGCAAGAAGTAAAAATGTTTAGAATTGAATTGACAAAAGTGCAATATGTTTAGGACTTTTTGAACAATTTTCCCCAACAACCATTGATTCTGGCATTTGGCATATGTTCACAGAGGAAATCAAGGTGATGGATGAAAGGAAAAATAAGAAATTAGATATCTATTTTATGGTATTATCCTAGTAAACTAGAATACATAAAGTCACACAGAGAGACTTTTCTGGTGTGGTTTCAGAAAAGAAACAATGTTGGCTGGCTCATTTTAAGATCAAATTTAATTGTCTATTTCCCTCCTTTCGCCCGGTGAAGGTGTCCTCAAGACTTCTGAACAAGTTCTGGAAATTTTTAAAGAATCCTTAGGAGACCATAAAGGCCAATTGGAAATTTTCCTTTGGTCCTTTTTGGGGTGAAGGCATTGAGTCCTTAATTTATTATAAAAGAATTATTAAAAAATGTGGAATCATGTCCCTCAATTTTTTGGGGTTCCTAAATTGTACACTTCTTTTTTTTTTTTTTTGTCCTCGTTCAGATCTTAGGTGAGAGTCAGTTGCCTTCGTAGCTTCTCCAGGAGCTTCATCAGCGAGCGGAGAGGACTGAGCAAAGAGTGCAATCGTTTAATTAGGCAAAACTAAAAGGAAACAAATGCATCTCACGAATTTCGAAAAACTATTTTGGTTTTATTGAAGAATGAATTCAGTCTTTAGGCCAAACGAAAGCAATCCAAGAAGCAGTACAAATTTTCCTTTTGATGGAGGCGCATGCATTTGTCCAAAGTGAATTTCTTTTTTATTTTTCGAATTTTCCTTCTGTTCCAAAATTTCTATGTTCTTAAACTACGTGTCTCGGATAGGTTTGAAGCTTCCTCGTAGCTGACTGACGCCCTCCACGTGTTCGACAAAATATCTGACTGAAATGAACGCGTTCATTCTTAGTCCTCCGTCCGTTTTTATCGTTCCTAGCTTGTCAAATGCGGTCCGGTAAACTTCCACCGCTAGCCTTTGCTTTGAAATCCCTTGTGTCGTGGTTTCTTTAGGCGTGCGACATGTTACCGCGGTGGCCGGTTCTTGGTTGGCGAAGACAAGGGGTAGTGGTGGTTGTGGTGTGCCCACATATGACAGCCGCGCAGTACCTCGACGTGGCCTTTGTTGTGCCTGAACTGCTCTGATTAAAATTGTCACACCCCGATTTACAAGAAAAAGGGACATGACACGGCCATCCTTTTACCAAAGGACGCAGCCTCAACGTAATCAACAATTCAACCCGATATCAACATATATACATCTACATATATATATTTGATAAAAAAAGGGGCACTTGGTTACAATATCTATAGAGTATATCTATAATCCACAAAAAATCAAAACACAAACCTTCTACAATGACTAACTTATAAACCTATTAATTATGCACAATTCATACCAAAAAGTTCTACCACAAAAGTCTTCCCTGAGCAAACGCTCACGACTATTCGTGACTCGCTGAAGAACCTAAAAAAACAAGTATAAGAAAGGAGTGAGCTACTACGGCTCAGTGAGTAACACATTTCTTCTAAGCGGATCGAGAAATCACTATGCACATTTAAAACATAACTCAAATACATAATCATAATTCAAATACCAAAATACCAATGGTCCAGTCCATTAGTCAATCTCATAAAACATGTATCAATGGTCTATTTCATTGATTAATTTCATCAAATCACATTGATGTTCCATTCCATCGATCAAACTTAAATCACACGTCAATAGTCCACTCCATTGACCAATTCATGCTCAAATGTCTAACCATGGTCACGCTTAACGCCCGTGACAAGACGACCAAGATTCCCTCCTTGGCAAGGTCTCCACTTATTATTAGCCGGTGGCTCGGCCCACAAGGATATCCTAGAATAGTATGCGCATACCCACACACCTCTCAGGGTTCACAGTGACATTGAGCACCAACCACCAATCATAATATCCAGTAATCCAACATCAGAAATGAAGTCATATCACAACTCAAAATTTGATATATAAATATCAAAGCATTCTCCAACATTTCAAGATTCTTTCACAAAGAATTTCACAAATCATTTTTCAAACAACCATTCAAATCGAAGTCAGAATATAACTCCCTTCAAACAACAAAAATAGCAGTAATAACTCGATCCTGTTTTATGCAACAAAATATGCTTTTTATTAACTCATGAAATATATAATCCACCACGTTTATCAAAACATGAGTTTAAAATACAAAGAAGAAATAGTGTCACTCACCTGGGAAAAGCCAAAAATCAACTACGACGCTCATACGAACCAACGCATTCGGAATCCTAACAATTAACAGAAAAAAAATATATCAAAAGGCCGAGTAAAAAGAATATTTTTATAACGATTCGCCTATACTAAGCCTATTAGTCGATAAAACGACACCTACGCACCCCAAAAGCTCACAATTTAACAGAAACCCATCATTTTCAGCTAGGTGCGGCCCATGCGCCAACTTCATCACACCATAACTCCCTCCACAAAATTCCGTTTCAAGCCGTCTTATAGTCTTTAGAAAGCTCTCTTAACGTACAACAACAACCCCAACTCAGCCACTCCAAAACAGTACCGAAAACGACAAAAAAAGAGACTCGAAGCCACTGATCGCTACAGTACCAGATTGCACCACCAACTTCAAAATTCCGTTCGAACAAACCGCAAGCTCAAATCACAATCCGTAAGATGCCATAGCTTCACAACATCCCAAAGTACCATTTCTGAAAAATATACAGCTTAACGACTCAAAAATCGGGCTTCACCACACAAATACCCAAGAAATCCGAATTTCGAGCCCTAATTACGGCGATTGCTTCGTGTAAGTGATTAAAGACTTCAATTTCTTATTAGCCTTGCAAAAAACCCTTGAGTCGGCTTGATGAGGCGTCCGAACCACAAGCGCGCCAAATTTTTTTTTTTCTTTTTCTCTTTTTCCTTTCTCTTCTTTCTCTTCTCCCCTGTTTCGCGTCTTCCCCTGTTTCTGCCCGCTGCTCTTCTCTTTCTCTCCCTCTTTCTCTCTTTTTAAACTTAGCCGAAGCTTCTTCCACTTTCCTTCAGCCTCCCTTTTTGACTTTTCAACCCTTTAGTTTTATTTTATTTTATTTTATTTTCTTGTTTTAAAGCCCATATATTACAAAAACTTGGGCCCTTTAGCTGTTTGCATCAGCCATCGTTCCCGGTCCTTGGGAAAGAACGATGCTCGCGTTCGGGCAAAGGACATGCTTCTGTGGAGCCGCGAGTGGGAAGACGTGGGATTGGCAATGGCTAGAGTGGGCTTGTTTGTTGATAGGGGTCTATTGGGCTCAACAAGATTTGAGTCTTTGGTTTGATTTAGAAAAAACTTGGCTTCTGTTGGGCTCAATGAGAGCTTATCCGGGGTGGTTTAAGAAGGGAGAAAAGATTTGGGCTGGTTAGGGGTCTTCCTTTGCTTTGGGATGGCCTTCTTTTTTATTCCTCCTCGGATGGGCTTCATTTTTGGGAGGAACCGAACTGAGCCTGCGTATCAGGCCCAGTCCGGCCGCGGGATTGGCGATCCGGATCGTTTTCGACCCGGGTCGGTTCCCACCCTTTAATATAATATAATATAATATAATATAATATAATATTGTTTTTATAAATTAAAAAAAGAAAATCCCTAAAAAATTTATATTCTCTAAAAATCATAAGAAAAGCTTAAAAATAGTCTTTGAGTGGTTTTTTCTTAAATGTGAAAAATCCTTAAAAGAAAGAAAAAACCATACTTAAATTCTTGAAAGCAAATGTCGGATTGCTATTTGTGCAGGCAGGAGCGCGGTGGCGAGGGCCCCGGGAGGCGGCGGTGGAACGACGCGAAGGGAGGGAGGGGAATGGATTTTCTGAGCATGGCGGATGGAAATCGAAGGCAGAGAGCTGACGATTCTCTTTCGAAGTTGTGGATTGATGTGATCTTTCTGGGAGTGGAGACGGAGATGGTGACGGAAATGGCCGATTGTCGACCGATTCTTGCGGAAGGGAAATTTGACTCCTGTTGCCTGCATGGGGAAATTTCGACAGGTCGTGCTGCAAGGAGGCGGTCGAGGGACGACACGGTTTCGTTTCCGTGGACCTTATCTAAACGATAATTAGGTTACGGTTTTTGGGTTTACTAAAGAAATCGAGCGTTTGATTCGAACGCGGGAGATTTCGTCTAATATATATGGATAGGGCCATTTTTTTTTCTTTTTTCTTTTTTCTTAGCTAGGTCATGATGACGGCTAATGACCGGTCACAGGTAAGGATAAGGTCGCCAGAGGTCGGTGAGGTCTTGGACTCATTAGATTGGTGACCTTGAGTTTTGCTACATTAGAGAGCGTTGAACATCGGGTCCTAAAAGAAGCTTGCCGAAGCTGTCAAGCTCGTGCATGATTATATACTTGATATAATCCGGATCAGGAAGAAGAAGCTACTCCAAGAGAATGACGATCAGCAGATAAAATACAATGGTGACCTCTTGTCGCGGTTCCTTGCGGCTGGGCACAGTGAAGAGATGGTGCGGGACATGGTGATAAGCTTCGTGATGGCCGGAAGATGTTGTAATTATGGTTATAATTATGGTTAATGGATCAACGGAAGCCAATAAATTAAGATACGTTTTTTCTATTCACGTATCTCATTTTGGATTCATAAATTTCCTATATTTTTATGTTCACGTATCTATTGAATTCATGAATTTCCTAGATTCATGTATTTATTGAGTTCATGAATCTCTTGAATTCACGTATCTTTGGATACCTGAATCTCTTGGATTCACGTATCTCTTTATTCATGAATCTCGTGGATACACGCGTCTATTCAATTCATGTATCTCTTTAGTACATGAACTAAAAAGCTCTATAAATAGATATGAGCATAGAGCTTCATAAGAGTTTTTGGTTTTCCCGATTCGATTCCTAAAAGAGCTTTGATGTCATTTTCTACTCTTCTGTTTTTTCTGAGTGTGCCGGTTCAATTGAATGGTTCGAAATGATCTTGTTTGCGTAGTCTTAATCCAAACGGGTTCGAGGTGTTGTATCTTGGGAGGCATAGTTCGTGAATCTGCGAAACACCATTGTCGAACTAATCGCCTTAAGGAGATTCGGATATAAATCCTCACCTCCAATTTTATGTTATTTTTCAATGATATATTATTTTCTTCTTCTCCAAGATTTGTAAAAGGAAGAATATTATAAAGTTGTTACCATCTTCTTTATATTGATGTTCTGACTACAACAAATAGTGTGTATTCTTTGGATCTAATTTCCAACAGAAGGGACACCACATCGGCGGCGATGACATGGCTCTTCTGGCTGCTTGCTCAGAACTCGATTGCCGAGGAAGAGATCGTGAACGAAGTCAACTCCATTCATGACTGGAGCTACAACAAGTGCTTGGACTTTGAAGCCTCGAAGGAGATGAAGTTGCTGAAGGCATGCCTTTGTGAATCAATGCGGCTGTACCCGCCGGTCGCGTGGGACTCCAAACACGCTGCGGTGGATGACGTGTTGCCGGACGGGACCCCAGTGAGGAAGGGCAATAGAGTGACGTACTTTTCCTACGGGATGGGGAGGATGGAGGAGCTGTGGGGGAAGGCCAGGCTCGAGTTCAAACCGGACCGGTGGCTGGTGGCACCGGAAATGGAAGGTGGCGCCGAGGGGGAGTTGAGAGCGGTGATTCCATACAAATACCCAGTGTTTCAGGCCGGTTCGAGGGTGTGCCTCGGGAAGGAGATGGCCTCATCCAGATGAAGTACGTCATGGCGTCGATCTTGAGGAGGTTCGAGATCAGACTGGTTCTCAAGAACCGGCCGGTTTTCTTTTGTTATTTTCATTGTTGTAATGTTTCCTTATGAAGTGTAATCCTCTATAATTTTTTTTATAAGTGAAAAATCACCTCAACAAACTGTACATTAAGATTAATAATGATTTTGAATTTGACATTCATATGTGGAAGTAAGAAATTAAATTTGATTGGGGTGATCAAGAAATGAAATTCAAGAGTGTCATGACTAGGGGTGATTTGCGAACTCCAACGTCATCTCGTAGCAGAATTGCAACTTCCAGAATTGTCCCCAACATTGGCTAACTCATATTGGCCTCATCTTTCTTTAATAGGCATTTGGCAAACTCACAGCCTTCGCCCAAGGCCAGTGAGGCTGGCCTTGCCCAGTGGCCCATGAGCCTCGCCAGCAACCGGGAAGGAAGGAAATAAATAAGAAAAGGAAAAGGCAACGAAAAATTAAAAAATCATTAAAAAAATGTCCATGTTAGCACCCATTAGATAATTAGCATTGACTAGTCAAAGTTAATTTGATAGACTGAATTGACACAAATATCATTTTCTCGAATTGGACGCTGCATCCCTACCCGCCTTCGTAGCTTCGCTGTTTGTTGAACTTGAAGCTGTACCCCTTGCTCTACCTCTTGTGGCAGGATCCCTTCTTGGGTTTAAAGCACATCTAGTCCCACTCCGTCTTTCTCTTTTTTGCAGGTACTCGGTCAGTCTCCACTGTTCTATCCGTCTTCACCTGGACCACGTCGAAATTCTACATAAGTTTTTAACCACCTTACAATTAAGATAATGCAAAAATCTTCAGTACTTACGGAAGCAATTTCCATCTGATCCTCAACTTCAGTTGTAGCTTTGCAGGGCATCCCATGATGTTCGTCTCCTTCGCACTGTTGGTAAGTCGACTGGACAACATTTTGGACGGCAGGTTCCACAGTCTCATCCCGCTTCTCCTTCCTATTTTCTATACTCGCCGTTTCCCCTTCATCGATAGTACCATGGTGCCCAACCTTTCCGTCCGTCATTTGCTTCCTATTTCCCGTGGCCTCGAAATATTCTGCATTGCCCATCTCGGACTCGAAATCATCAATAGAGGAGGTGCTATCCGTTTGGCTTTCACCCTCACTTGAAGAGTCTAAGTCTTCCTCAGGACCTGAAACGTCCCACTCAGCTCCATCTTCATTGGAATACACATCAGTCTCCATTGTCCATGCCTCTCTTAACGTACTTATCGTATCGTCGTCGTATGATTCCGTCCTGTTAACTGCCCCCAGGACGTCCAATTTAATGAAGCCTCTTTTAGATGCTAGTTGCGCCATCTCCTTCACTTGCTCATCACTCTTGATCTCTATTCCCTTGTTGCTCTCTTCACAAAAAATGTCCTCATGGCCTTCCCAACAAGTCTCGTACCACATTCTCTTCACACGACAGTGAAAATCTTTCATGCAACCAATTAATCCCTCATATGTCACTGAATCAGGGGTGAAATTTTTCATTTCCGTCTCCCCCCACTGAGGCGATCCATCACTTGACTTTGATCCAAAACGGAATTTGATTGTGAAGGGATGTTCCATCTGTTATGTAACAGATTCAACGCAAGAGTCAAACAACATATGTATTGAATGTATATCAAGCCTTTTTGCATATTTTCCCGAAATTCAATACCGCACAAACATCATTCATTAGTTAGGAATAAAAGTGCTCATAGCTCAACTTGCTTTGTTCCACTGCAACCTTTATGGTTTAATTATTAGATTGATTTACTAATTAGATTTATTTAAAATAATAGTTACTCGCACTAATTATTACATTCCATACCAAGTAAAGAAAAACTAAAAACAAAATAAAAGAAGGTAAGAGTCTTGCTATTCTAATTCCATATGTAGTTTCGTTTCTCTTTTTACTTTGTACCTTATTTTTTTAGCCAACGTTAATTTTTTTATCTTATTTTCACTTTAATTACATTAATCTATTAACCTTATTGTAGTTCATGTACTACTATCTTTCATTGGTTTTTATGTATTTCAATTACAATACTAACATAAGTGCAATTGTTTTGCAATATGGAACTCAAAAAAGGTTTTATTATCCACTCTTCAAGTGAAAAATCCATAACCATGGGAGACATAGTTTTAAATCAGTTTATGAAAGTCTATCTGATGTTGTATTCTTTCTTAATCTAAAGTAAAATGCTTAAGAATTATTTAGTGTCTCTTTCAATCATAAGTAGCACTTTTTAGTGAAATATTATGTTCACTCGTGTAAGAGCTACATTGTCACATAATATATGACTATTTGTTCAAGTAATATGTGCTGTAATTCACTTTGAAATGGTCCAGTACTATGCAAAGACGTGAATTCCCCGTGGTCACAGTCTATTTTACTACTAGAAAGGCATAGTCAACTAGTCTAAGCCCATAGGTAGCCGAAAATGGAAAACTAGTCAAGCCCACTTGCATCAGTGAAACAGCAAATATGTGACACAGTTAGTGCTTAACTTGCAAGAAAGAGGCAAAACAAACGTTCTATTTATTTTTACTTTAGAGGCCAACACAAATTCAGAAGAGATGAATCATCACAACTTCAAACATATGCACGAATTAGCTGCCCCCTGTTCATCATTCACTTTTCCATTTGGAGACACGTTACTGAATCTAATGAGGTTTTGTGTTTGCTTTTGTACAACTATGATCAAATTATTCGACATTACTTTTCCCAAAGATCATGAAAGCAATAATCGAATAAAATATTCCACGATAACTATTATAATATGAATAAAATGTTAAATTTGTACATTAATTATGCATATGCAAACAAGAGTTTTGTAGAAAAGGACATCATATGATGTTTCTTTTTAAATCGACAATCTGTAATCTATTGTCTTATATCTCATCTATGAAACCTATTTTCATGAAGTGATACCTGAAGAATGATTAGATGAGTTTTTCTTTTGGTTAGAATATAAAATTAGTTTAGTGGCATTATTAAAGAACCAAATCTGTCCAACATAAAAAAAAGGCGAGTAGAAATAAAGTGACTAAAATAGAAAAGAATATGCAACCAAAGTGCCTACAGTACAACAGAAGATGGGAACCTCAAATTAGGAACCGAAAATATCAGACACCTAAGAAATCGCATGCAAAAAGAAAATGGCAACTTTATTGGGTGGCGAAAGAAAGGAGGACATTTGGCCCAAAAAGGAAGCAAAGCTTCCTCTAACATGCGTGGATTTGATGCCCGGTTAATAGAATTAGCTAAGAAAATTCGCTTAAAAAAATGAATCAGTCCGTTATGGGAAATACTTAGTGGCTATGCAGACTGAAAAACAAATGGATGCAACATAACTTAATGTTTTTAAAAAATAAGAACATAATTTTTTTTTTTTTTTGGGTACGGCGAAGGTGAATGGTATGGCACAGCAGTTCCAAAGTTCCAAGGACATCATGACTTCAAAATAATAAAATATCACAGCACCCTATATATCCAACACTCGATTATATAACAAGAAAAAAAATGGCAATTCACAATACTTTTATTTGCGTATTTATTTAATTTATACAAGATAAAATTTCAAATTAAATAGAGAAATAATGAAGGAACTCTAAAGTATTTGAAATTATCGAAAGATCATTTTTGATCAATTTTCTTTATCTGATTAACAAATACATTTTCATCTATATAAGTTTCTGATAGGGTTGTGTAGTTTTACCAATTGCGTCATAATAAAATTAGAACAAATCAATTTTTAAACATGTGCATACACGCGCGGCTACCGTATATTGATGAAGAAGACATACCTTATCTGACTTGGATTTAATGTCTAATGTATCTAGGAGAAATTCTTCTCTGTAGCACTTCATAGACATTTTATATGGGATGTTCAGCACTGAATCTCCACACTCCTCTATTTTGACAATGCAATCATTGGATGTGTTTGTGCAAGATGCATCAATCAATTTTATCAATGACATGCACAGTGTAATTTCCAAATGCTCTAGCTTCATCAAGTATGATAACCCACTTATTCTTCTCAAAGATTTGCAACTAGAAACCATGATGGATTTCAATGATTCCAAAAGACCCAAATATTTTATCTCAACTAGGTCTGGACAATCTAACACATGCATCAACTCTAGCTTCCTCAATTCCAAAGGAATGGATAATCTCCGAAGCAGTTTTCAACTATGAATATGTAAGTGCCCTAGTTGTGGAAGTCCATCGAGTGGAAGGGTTTGCAAATTTAGATGAGACAAACAAAGCTTTTTTAGATGAGGAAGAGAAGTCAACTCTAGAGGTGTAGGGACGTTTAGCAGATTTAAGTTTATAAATTTCAATCTAGATAACCTCCCAATCCACCTTAAGTTACATCCTGTGATTATTGTTGATTCGCCTGTTATTTTAGAGCAATCACTTAGTTGCAATATAATCAAGTTAGTAAGATTTGACAGATTAGGAACTGAGAGCAATGATCCAGATGCAAGATTTAGACAGGCCAAACTTGTGAGAAGCTCCGGCAACATTTGAATACCATGACAACCAAGTAAATCTAGTGTGTTAAGGTGATGAAGCTTGTTGATTGTCTCTGGAATTTTGGAGATACGAGAACAACTTAAAACTAGGGATCTTAAACGAGACAATTCCCCAATTTCAACAGGAATTTCACCTTCTAGTTTGCGATGCCCACCAAGATTCAAATCTATAAGATTTACCAACATGTTGATGCCACTAGGTAATTGCCAAACATGATGCTTCCCATGAAAAGTTGGTTCTCTTGGGAAATGCAAGACACACAATGATTTTAATTTTCCGATAGTGTTGGGAAGTTTCCTTATCCCTGTGTCTGTTAAAAGAAAAAAATCTCAAGTTTCAGATAACATGTATTTGGATTTTAACTTTCTAATAGAGTTTGGAAGTTTGGCAATGCCCTTACTTGTTAAGTTTAACTCTGTCAATGAGGTTAAATTACCAACCGAGTCTGGAAGTTCCCTCAACCTCAAACATTCACACAATGAGAAGCGCTTAAGCTTCACTAGTGCCCCACTTCTTTAGGCAAATCTACAAGACCCGTGCACCATTCAACAACCAATTCAATTAGCGATTGCAGATCTCCAATGAAACTTTTAATTCTCTTTAGGTTGTAGCAGTGTGCAATAGTCAACCTCTCTAAACCCAAGCATTTAGAGAAGTCTGGGATTGTCGTTATGGCATAACACCTAGTTAGAGATAGAACTTCAAATTCCGAGCCCCCTAATAAAATGGATGACATGTCAAGTGTAAGAACCATTGCATAGTATAAGTTGAGAATATTAGACTAGAATTAAAACATGTGATGTACCTTGATCAAGTCCCATGCTTTCGAATCATCCTTGAAGCCATTCAAGTCAAGTTTAAAAATGACAAGATGATCCAAATACAAATTTTCTGCCTTAAAATTGGGATGAGGAGAATGCCAAGAAATCCATCTCAACTTCGAACGACATTTTACAAAGTCCCCAGCAAAAGTTCCGGTGCCTAACTTGAGGGATCTTAGGTTACGTAACCTTTCAAACTCATCATTTGTGATCACTATGGGGTAATCCAATCCATTTATATTAAGTGCTAGAACCTTGTCCTTCCTCTGCAAGATCAATTTTGCAATGATGTGAAGAAGTTTGTCTACTTCTAGCCATTATGTTTACAACTTGAATAGGTAGTAAAAAAATAAAATGATAAATCGTTAACAAAAAAGAAATTCTACTAGCAATAGGACATTTCTTACTTACCTCTTCAATCTTTCTGATTTCGAGGGCCTCTTTTGCAATCCACAACCTACTTTGCCTTCCAAGGTCACTTGAACTTTCTTCACGCACAATTTGCCTTCCCATGTCTATTAGTTGATCATGCATCCAGATCATATCGTTGTGCCCTATCTTTATCAAGCACTAACTAGTAAGGACATCAATTCCTCTTTGGGGATATAACTGACAATTGGCCAACATGTAAATTGCATCGGTCTTCTTCTCATGAGAAAAGAAGCATGCTATATCAAGAAAATTTTGTTGCTAATATTTGTCTAGGTTGTCATAGCTAATCCTCAACTTCTCTAGAATCTCTTTCTCTGGTACTTCCCTTAACCTGACTAATGTCTCTTTCCAAAATGCTTTGTCTTTCCCTTTAAGTAGTGAACCTACCACTTCAATGGCCAAAGGAAGCCCTCCCATATGTGAGACAATATCAGTTGAAAGCCTATGAAAATCATCCCAAGCAAAGTCTGCACCAAAGGCATGCCGACAGAAAAGCTGAAATGCATGATCAAAATCCATCTTTCGCATCTCATACTCTAGAATTTCACCTTTGAACCCCTCAACTTGCAGAATAGTTGTGTTTCTTGTTGTAATGATTATCCTGGATCCTGAATGTAATGAAAAATTTCCTATTAGTTTCTTAATGTGCTCTTTATTATCAACATCATCTAGAACCAAAAAGACCTTCTTAGTTGGGAGTGTTCTTCCTATACTCCTCATCCCTTTTTCAATATCCTTAAATTTTTCCACAAATCCACAACCAACAATGTCAAATAATAATTTCTTCTGCAAATGGACAATGCCTTTTTCAGTCAATGAGTTTTCTCGAACATTCTCAAGGAAGCTACAACACTTTCCAAAGTGGCAAGATAGTTGATTGAAGACAAGTTTGGCAAGAGTTGTTTTACCAATGCCACCCATTCCGTAAATTCCAACAAGCCGCACATCGTTGTGGTTGACGTATAATAAATTTGTCAATTCTTTTACTCGATCATCAACTCCAACTAAATGTTCAGTCACTAGTTTGTGTTTTATCTCCAGCATCTCCATTACTTTTTCAACAACCGATCTGACAATCTTCGCTTGGCTGCGATGTACATAAGTGCTTTTATTAGTTGACTAGATTAATTTCATATCCATGAATCACGAACGTTTAAATACACTGAATAATCAATATAGGCTAATTTAGTAGAATTCACTTCATATGTTTTTCCATATATGATTAAAGAAATTTTTGAAGACTATTGTATTGGCTTATTTGATGGCCAAAGTATAACATGGCTACTATATCGAGCATACATAAAATTTCGACATTTATAGCTAAATCTAGAAGAAAAATTGAGCGCTCATAATAGTTGATTTATACAAAATTTCTTCTAAGGATCTGAGTATGTAAAGTATAATGGCATTTAAAGAGCTGTCTCACATTTCGATGTGTTTAAAATTGAAAATCGAGAGATTCGATTCCCATGGGATTAGCTTGGTGGATGAGGAATGGAGATATGTACGTGGATCAAGTGCACAAAAAAGAAAAAAAGAAAAAAAAGAAGAAGTTCTGGAGCGGCATGTTGGGCACATTGACTACATAACCCAAAAGCATAAGAGATTGCCAAATCTAGCAAATCGTGCAAAAACAGCTCATTTGCATTGGAGAAGCTAATGGGCGCCCACATGCTATGTAATGCATAATAGGGGTTAATTCACCATATGTTTATCCAAATTTATCAATTGACAGCCGAATTATGTATCGTTATTGACGAATGATGATAAAATATAAAGTTGTTAATATAAATGCCAAATGATTACCCTTAAAACAAGATACAAATGCCTTGCGGCGCCACGAAACTACCTCATGTTCAAGCCATATCTCCCAGAATTCATTTTCACCTTTATCCCATTGGATTAGATAATACAGGTGATTACCATATCAAGACTTGCTAGCTTGCCTAAGATAACGCTGAAGAAAGGAGAAAAGTAAAATAATAAATCTTTTACATTTGTTTCAATTTAGTCATAAATATTTTTTTAGTGACAATTTAGTCCTAAATATTTTTACTTTATACCAATTCAGTCCTTTGTGGTCAATTTTGGCTGAATTTTGCTGATTGGGTATTGGCTGGCTAACATGGCCTAATCGGCGCGACGTTGATAACTTTGAATAATATTTAATATTTTAATAGTTTAATTTTAATTTTCTTATTTCGTTTTTTTTCCTTCTCCTCCTCCTTCCTCCAGTTGATCGATGGTCGGCGATCAACCACCGGCGAGCCTCGCTAGCCACCCCGCTAGTGGTCGCGAGAGTGGCCTCGAGCTGGCCTAGCGCTAGGCGGCAAGGCTCGCCCTTGCCGCCCAAGCTGGCCTTGCCCATGGTCGGTGAGGCTTGACCCTCGCTAGCTGGCTCAAGGCTGCCCTCGCAACCATTGGCGAGGTGGCTAGCGAGGCTCACTAGTGGCTAGTTGTCGAGGTCCAGCGACTGGTTGGAGGAAGGGGGAGGAGAAGAAAAAAAAGAAAAAGAAAATGAACCTACTTTGCTTTCCAAGGTCACTTGAACTTTCTTCACACACAATTTACCTTCCTAGGTCTATTAGTTGATCATGCATCCGAATCACATCACTATGACATATCTTTATCAAGCAACGGCTAGTGAGGACATCAATTCCCCTTCTGGGATAAAATTGACAATCAATCCACATGTAAATTGCATCGGTCTTCTTCTCATGGGAAAAGAAGCATGTTATATCAAGAAAATTTTGTTACTGATATTTGTCTAGGCTGTCATAGCATCCATTTTTGACATCTCATACTCTAGAATTTCACCTATGAACCCTTCGGCTCGCAAAATAGTTATGTTTTTCGTTGTAATGATTACCCTAGATCCCGAATGTAATGGAGAATCTCCTATTAGTTTCTTAATGTGCTCTTTATTATAAACATCATCTAGAACAACAAAGACCTTCTTGATTGGGAGTGTTCTTCCAATACTCCTCATTCCTTTTTTAACATCCTTAAATTTCTCCACAAATCCAGAATCAATAATGTCAAATAATAATTTCTTCTGCAAATAGACTATGCCTTTTTCCAGTCAACGAGTTTTCTCGAACATTCTCAAGGAAGCTACAACACTTTCCAAAGTGGGAAGATAATTGATTGAAGACGAGTTTGGCAATAGTTGTTTTACCGATGCCACCCATTCTGTAAATTCCAACTAGCCGCACATCATCATGGTTGACAAATAATAAATTTGTCAATTCTTTTACCCGACCATCAACTCCAACTAAAAGTTTAGTCATTAATTTGTGTTTTGTCTCCATCATCTCCAATAATTTTTCAACAACAGATTTGATGATCTTCGCTTGGCTGCCATGTATGTAAGCGGTTTCATTAGTTGACTAGATTAATTTCATGTCCATGCATCACCGGTGGGATTATCAAATTCTTAACTTGAAAAGATTGAAATAATCACGAACATTTAAACACATTGAATAATCAATATAGGCTAATTTAGTAGAATTCACTCGATATGTTTTTCATATATGATTAGAGAAAATTCTGAAGACTATAGAATTGGCTTACATGATGGCCAAAGTTACAAAATGCCTACTATTCATAATAGGAGATTTATACAAAATTTCTTCTACGGATCTGATTATGTCAAGTATAATTGTTTTTAAAGAGCTTCTCACTTTACGATATGTTCAAAATTGAAAATCAAGAGATCCGACTCCCGTGGGATTAACTTGGTGGCTAAGGAATGATGATATGTACGTGGATTAAGCGGCACAAAAAAAAAAAAAATTCTCAAGCGGCATGTTGGGCACATTGACTACATAAATTAGATGCATTAGAGATTGCCAAATCCAGCAAATTGTGCAAAAACAGCTCATTTGCATTGGAGAAGCCAATCGGCGCCCACATGCGTAATGGGGGTTAATTCACCACGTGTTTTTCCAAATTTATCAATTGATAGCAAATTATGTTTTTGTTATTGATGATGATAAAATATAAAGTTGTTAATGTAAATGCAAGTGATTAATCTTAAAGCAAGATACAAATTCTTTGCCGGGCCCCGAAACTACCTCATGTTCGAGCCATACGGCCAAGAATTCATTTCCACCTTTATCACATTGGATTAGATAATACGGGTGATTACTATATCAAGGCTTTTTAGTTTGCCTAAGAAAACCCTCAAGAAAGGAGAAAAGGAAAATAAGGACAGTTTGCAAAAACCATTTTCCACACGTATCAACTTGCATCTCCACATTTTATAATTTACAAATTGAATGCCTAATTTTCACTTTTTTTTTTTTTTTTTGTTAAATTGCATCTGTCGCTGGAACTTTTTAATCCACTTTCCGTTTTTTTTTTTTAATCAAAATTGCCCTCGCCACTCTCCTCGACCCGTCAGGTTGTCACCATTGACCTTTGGCCACCGCCTGTCCTCGGCCGCTGCCTGTTGGTATGCTCATGTAGCGCTAAGTTCCAGTATCTCCTACACCAAGTATCCCTTATCTCCTTCCCTCCCTCCCTCCCCACCCTTGTGTGGGCGGCCCTCCCTTACTCTTTACCCCTCTGTGAGTAGGCCACACCACTCGGAGGTCTCCACGCCATTACAAACCTCAGATAAGAGGTCGGCAATGGTCATTCCAGCCCGGTCCAGATTGAGGTTGTCTGGCCTTGATTTGGACTCTCCACGAGCTTTGCAGAGTTAGAGGCCCCGAGATATGGCCCGGTCATTCTTTACATGTTCTCAGGATGCTCTCGATTAAATATTTAGACGTGATTTTTCTTCACCGAATCTTAGTTTACTCGTGTAACTGGTGTTTCTTGAGGATGCAAATTGCATGTTTTGGGTTCAAATTTTTCTGTAGATGCAAACTACAAATTTAAATAAGTGAGGATGCATATCAAATTGAAGCTATCGACATGCAGGGGAAAATTTTAGGATGTTAAAAGCAGAGGATGTAAAGGTCAATGAGAGTAGCAATTGCAGGTAATTTTCAATAGCTCTGTTAAAAAAAAGAATAAAATGAATCATTTGACAGGACAATGTTGTATCCCCTATAACAGAGAAAATAAAATAGGTACAGATCTTAAAAGAGTATTATCTTTGATCATTTTTCACATTCCATCCCTTGATTTCATCTACTTGTGCAAGAGCTTTTTTCCATGCCCGGACTTCGTGAGGAAACCTCTTCTCGTGTTCCAAGAAAGCATCATCATATAGTGGAGTCTTAAGTTTAATATCCTCAAGTTCCAGATCAAAAAATATGGGAAGGATACTTTTTTCAACATTAGACTTTGACAAATTGTCTACTATGTGGACAAGCTCACGGAGACACCATTTACTAGAAGCAAAAGTCCTAGAAAAGATGGGTATATAAATTCTAGAACCATTGATAGCATGCAAAAGGTTCTCACCAATGACTTCACCAACACGGAGTTCATCTTCGTCCCTAAATACACGGACTCCAACATCTACCAAGTCATGATAGAGGAAGTCTGTGAATCCATGACGAGTATTAGGTCCTCTAAAACTCAGGAATATTTGGTACTCATCCCCTAATGCATGTAAATTTCCTGTAGGTATGCATCCCACAGTTCGCGAACAACCCCGTTCAAGGACAGCCTTTTAGCAGAAAATCACTCAGCCCTTTAGTTCAGAGCCTAGAGACACCCAAACATTCCATGATGGAATCGTTTCTAACCTACCCAAGCTGCATTTCTTGGAGGATCCTACCAGGCTAGAGAAGAAGAGAAATTTAGAAAGCCATAGAGAGGTTTTTCACAAAGCACACACTTTACTTCAAGGGACTCTGCCCAATACAATACATCCTCCTCGCCTTTTATAGATGATTAGAGGTCACAAAGCAACAAAAAAGGACCAAGCTCACGGGTCCAGATACAAATAGAGGCACCGGAAACTTCCGGGAGGGAATTATTCGCACACTATGAACAGTACCTTCCCTAGCCTAGTGCTATAGTAAAAGTGAACAGTAACTTGCTACAGTGAAGTTGTACGGATTCAACGGTCTTGTTCGTCATGAGCATTGTAGCTATAGACTGAGTCATCTGAGCTGTCTTCTAGGAGATGTGCCTCGTATTTATGTTCAAGGGCTTCAAGGTCTTCAAGTGAGAGGATTTGGTTCAGTTTTCGTGATGAGGATGCTTCTTCATGAGCCCAATGTGATGCTTCTTCTTCAGCTCAGTTTGTGTTTTCATTTTCTTAAGTGTCGGCAGGAATTCTTGGCTAAGGCCAGTTGGATGGCTGTTCATAAAAAGATGTGTTCATGCTTTGGAATAAAGACAAAGGTCCCTATTCGTAGGGATCCTGGGATAGAGGGCCTCCAAAGCGTGCATAAGGGTCCTGGGTGGATTGGACAATGTCATCTTCGCTTGTCATTTCATGCTCTTGGGATGATGTAGCTTGTCTGTATTGCCCGAGTGCTTCCTCAGCTTCTGGTGTTAGGTCATAATATGACACCCCGAACCACCTAGGGTCGCCATAGGCGCCTGGCGTTACACCTAATTACATTTCTTAGCCGAAGCGTCGTAAATCATAGACATATATATTGAAAACGGTTCCAGCGCGACTCATTAGCGGAAGCAAAATATAACATCATCGTCTCTCCCTCAAACAACCATGATACAATTTAAAATAGCCCATTTATCATGCCCTCTTTTTCTCTCTTTAGGCGGTAGCTCAACCGGCCACCTCTCTCTCTCCTCTTCCCTTTTATTCCCCCATTTCCTAATCATTTGCAATGATTAGTTTGCCTTTCAATTGGCCAATGCATGCCACCCTTCTTGCCACTTGTCACCACCCATGCAAGATGGGCTTGGGCTTTGGGTTTGGGCCTCCTTTGTGGCCGACGGCCATTCCTCCTTGGGCCTCAATGGGTCGGCAATAGCAGCCCCATCCACGGCTCTAATTGGGCCGACTAGCTTGGCCCATTAAAGCTTAGGCCAATGGGCCTAAGGCCCAACCTAATTAAACCCATAATTTCACTCTCAATTATTTATCTTTAATTATTTCTTTTATAGAGCTTAAATTTTAAAATTCACATGGCCAAAGAATAAATCATCCTCATAAATTTATCCTTTAATACTAATTTAAAAACTTACGATCACAAGCACAATAACACATAGCCTTAAGAAAACTAATGGCTAAAACATAAACCATAGGTAATTTCATTACCTAATTGTAGGCTTTAATTCCTCTAGAGGGTGACTTGAATTTTGGGATGCCACAATTCTCCCCTCCTTAGAGAATTTTGTCCTTGAAATTAGACACCACTCGTGCCTTCTTGAAACAAGTAAGGGTACTTTTCCTTCATCTGATTTTCACTTTCCCATGTGGCTTCCTCCATGTCATGATGTCGCCATAATACCTTAACCAGAGGAATCTTCTTAGTCCTAAGAATTTGTTCCTTTCGATCCAATATCTGCACAGGCTCTTCAATGTACCTCACTTTCTCATCCACTTTGATGGCTTCATGATCGAGTATGTGACCAGGATCCGGCTGGTACTTCCTCAACATCGATACATGAAACACATCATGCAAATTTCCCAACTTAGGAGGTAGCGCTAAGCGATAAGCTACATCCCCTATCTTTTCGAGTATTTCAAAAGGTCCAACAAATCTAGGGCTTAACTTACCCTTCATCCCAAATCGAGATATCCTTTTCATTGGAGATACCTTAAGGAATACATGATCTCCTACGCTAAATTCAAAAGGCCTTCTACGCCTATTTGGCGTAGTCCTTCTGCCTACTCTGAGCTGTTTTAAGTCTTTTCCTGATAATTTCAACAGCTTCAGTGGTAACTTGTACTAGTTTAGGTCCTGTCAATTTCCTTTCACCTACTTCATTCCAACAGACAGGAGTCCTACATGTCCTTCCATATAATGCTTCATAGGGAGTCATGCCTATACTTTTCTGGAAACTATTATTATAGGCAAACTCTACCAAATGCAATCCTTCATCCCAATTTCCTTTGAAATCAATTACACAAGCCCTCAACATATCCTCTAATGTCTAGATTACTCTTTCTAATTGACCATCTGTTTGGCGATGAAAAGCAGTACTAAATTGAAGCTTAGTCCCTAATGCAATTTGAAGACTTCGCCAAAAGTTCGAAGTAAACCTCGAATCCCGATCTGAAGTAATAGTCACTAGAACACCATGTAAGCGTACTACTTGGCTTACATACATATCCAGATATTTATCCATTGGGTAGTCTATGCGAACCGCTAGGAAATGAGCCGATTTAGTCAAACGATCCATTATTACCCAGATAGAATCATGGCCACTTGATATCCTTGGCAATCCTTGCACAAAGTCCATCGTTATATGCTCCCATTTCCATTCTGGAATGTCTAATGGTCTCAAGAGTCCCGCGGGTTTACGATGCTCTGCTTTTACTTGCTGGCACGTCAAACAGTGAGAAACATGCTTAGCTGTATCTGTTTTCATACCATTCCACCAAAATTGTTGACGCAAATTCATGTACATCTTTGTACCACCCAGATGAATACTATAATTACTCTTATGTGCCTCCGACAGAATTTCCTTCCTCAATTCTTCATTGTCGGGAACACAAAGTCGTCCTTGACATTTTACTATCCATCATCAGAGACTTGAAATTCCGGTCTTTTTCCTAAAGACACCACATCCTTCACTTTCAAAATCTCTGGGTCAGATTCTTGCAAGATTTTAATTTTCTGAATAATTTCCGGTTCTATTCTTAATGCACTAAGCATACCAGTAAGACAATCCATTTCCAGGTTAAATTCTGAGTCTGCTACAGACTTTAACAACCCCTATTCTGCCATCCTCAAACTAGCCATCTCCATAGCCAACTTACGACTAAGGGCATCCGCTACCCTATTCGCTTTCCCTAGATGATATCTTATCTCACAATCATAGTCCTTTAGTAGTTCCATCCACCTCCTTTGTCTCATGTTCAACTCCTTTTGTGAGAACAGGTATTTCAAACTCTTATGATCCGTATAAATTTCAAACTTTTCCCCATACAAATAGTGTCTCCATATCTTCAAGGCAAACACTATAGCTGCTAGCTCTAAATCATGCGTCGGGTAATTCAGTTCATGGGATTTCAATTGTCTAGATGCATAGGCTACGACCTTGCCATGTTGTATCAAAACACATCCCCGTCCTTTGTGAGATGCATCACTATACACTGTAAAACCATCAGGTCCAGTCGGTATAGTCAGGATTGGAGCTGAAGTCAATTTCCTTTTGAGCTTCTAGAAACTCCTTTCACCTTCCCCATTCCATTCAAATTTCACATTCTTTTGGGTCAACTTAGTTAAAGGTCCTACTAGTCGCGAAAAATCCTTCAATGAACCTCCTATAATAACCAACCAATCCTAAGAAACTTCATATTTCAGTAGGTGTCATCGGTCTCAGCCAATTTATTACCATCTCAACTTTAGCCGAGTCTACTGCAATTCCTTCTCCTGATACCACATGCCCTAAAAATATTATCTGGTCCAGCCAAAACTCACACTTACTAAACTTGGCATACAACTTATGCTCTCTCAGGGTCTGCAAAACTATCCTCAAATGTTGCTCATGCTCTTTAGGCCCTTTTGAATATACTAGAATATCATCAATGAATACAATCACAAACTGGTCTAAATAAGGCTTAAATATCCTGTTCATTAAATCCATAAATGTAGCCGGTGCGTTAGTCAATCCAAATGGCATAACAAGAAACTCGTAGTGTCCATAACGAGTCCTAAAGGCAATCTTAGGAATGTCCTCCTTCTTAATTCTCAACTGATGGTATCCTGACCTTAAGTCAATCTTAGAGAAGACCGAACTTCCTTGGAGTTGGTCAAATAGGTCATCAATTCTAGGCAAATGATACTTATTTTTAATGGTCACCTGGTTCAGTTGCCTATAGTCAATGCACAAGTGCATCGATCCATCTTTCTTTTTCACAAATAAGACCGGTGCACCCCAAGGTGAAGCACTTGGTCTAATGAATCATTTGTCAAGCAACTCCTGCAGTTGCACTTTCAATTCCTTCAATTCGAATAAGGCCATCCTATATGGGGCTTTTAATATTGGTCCCGTTCCAGGCATTAACTCAATTTCAAATTCAACTTCCCGCTCTGGTGGCAATCCAGGCAATTCCTCAGGAAATACATCTTGAAATTCGTTAACTACACGAACTTCCTCAAGTCTAGGCTCCTCCCTTGCATAATCTTTAACTATGGCTAGGTATCCTTGACATCCTTCGTTGAGTAACCTACAGGCTTCTACTGCCGAAATAAGTGCTACAGGGAGATGGGTCTGACCTCCTAGAAATTCACAACTAGACTGATAAGGTAAAACGAATTGGATCACTCTCCTATAACAATCCATTCTAGCCCGATACTTACAAAGCCAATCCATTCCTATAATAACATCAAAATCATACATGGCCATTACAACTAAGTCTATTTCCATATCCTTTCCTTTTATTGATATATTACAATTCCCACACACCAGCGTAGACAATACCATATCCTTAAAGGCGTGGAAACACAAAAAGGCGTCTCAAGAGGCATAACTTCTATCTTATTTAAATGTCTATATCTCTCAGACACAAATGAATGCGTTGCACCCGTATCAAACAATGCATATACCTTTTCACCATTGATAAGGATCGTACCTGAGATAACATTCTTGGAAGCTTCCGCTTCCTCTTGGGTGACCGCATACACCCTTCCTTGTGCTGGTGGTCTCTGAGGATTTCCTTGTAAGTTCGATCTAACAACACTCTGATATCCCTGTCGCACCGAGCCAATACTCACTTGCGACCTTTCTTGTGGGTAACTTCTCCTAAGATGACCCACTTGTCCACAACCAAAACATTTCAGTCGTCCATTACAAGGTCCTGGGCCATGTCGCCCATTACACTTTTGACAAACACCAGGCTGATAGGGTGCTTTCACTATATTCAGACCACTTCTTACTCCCCCAAAATTTCCAAAATTACCCTTCTTCTTCACATTCCAAGTCTGACCTTGACCAGAATATGGTCTCTTACCCCTTCTCACATCATTAAAATTCAACGATTTCTTAAACTCCGACCGCTGTCTTAACAGTTCCTGCTCCACTAATTGTGCACTTTCATAAATCTCATTATAATCTCTTATGTTCAAAGGCACTAGTTGCTCCCTTTCAGAAACCTCTTAGCCTTTTCCTCCTGAACCTCAATCAATCTAGGAGCATATCTAGACAGTTCAGAAAATCTAGCCTCATACTGATCTACTGTCAGCTCCTTTTGTTCTAATTGAACAAATTATGTAATCTTCATATCCTTAGCACAGTCAGAAAAATGCTTTCTATTGAAAGCTCTCACAAACTCCTCCCAATTAACATCAATACCTGGTGGAAAGATTATGTCCTTCGAAGCTCTCCACAAAAACTTTGCATTTCCCTCCAGCTAGTACTCTGCTAAAACTATTTTCTCAGCATTAGTGCAGTCCAACAGTCAGAAAATTCGCTCCATCCCATCAATCCATTGCTCCGCCTCCTCAGGACTTCACATTCCATTGAAGTTAGGTGGCTTCAACTTTAGAAATTGCTCCACTAGTCCTTAAGTACGGCGTTCTGCTCCGGGCTATTGCTGCGCTTGCATTTCCATCAGATTTCCAATATTGGCCAATGCCTGCAGGATGTCTTCCATTCGGGGTTTAGCCCTTGCAGCAGAGGCTTCAGCCCTTGATGGATGAGCACTTCCAGCTCGCATCATGACTTTCCTTTCCTGCAATTTCCAAGCATTGCCTCAAGAATAATCTGAGACTCACTGCCTCCTTTCAAAGCAACCACTACTACTACATAAGTAACACATACATGTTACTGGTACCTAAAGGCAATTCAAAATTAACTACTAGGGATCTACGAGTGAATACTCATCACCCGTTATTCAATTATTTCATTTTAGATCCTATGGTGTGCATTGTCATCATGTTCCTCAATTTCCAAATGAGGCTCCTTATCACTCCACCTATAACCATTCGCTCTAATACCAAAAAGGGGCACTGTGACACCCTGAACCACCTAGGGTCGCCACAGGCACCTGGCGTTACACCTAATTACATTTCTTAGCCGAAGCGTCGTAAATCGTAGACATATTTTTTTTTTTTTTTGAAAACGGTCCCAGCTCAACTCATTAGCGGAAGCAAAATATAACATCGTCGTCTCTCCCCCAACAACCATGATACAATTTAAAATAGCCCATTTATCATGCCCTCTTTTTCTCTCTTTGGGTGGTAACTCAACCGGCCACCTCTCTCTCTCCTCTTCCCTTTTATTCCCCCATTTCCTAATCATTTGCAATGATTAGTTTGCCTTTCAATTGGCCAATGCATGCCACCCTTCTTGCCACTTGTCACCACCCATCCAAGATGGGCTTGGGCTTTGGGTTTGGGCCTCCTTTGTGGCTGACGGCCACTCTTCCTTGGGCCTCAATGGACCGGCGAAAGCAGCCCCATCCACGGCTCTAATTGGGCCGACTAGCTTGGCCCATTAAAGCTTAAGCCAATGGGCCTAAGGCCCAACCTAATTAAACCCACAATTTCACTCTCAATTATTTATCTTTAATCATTTCTTTTATAGAGTTTAAATTTTAAAATTCACATGGCCAAAGAATAAATCATCCTCATAAATTTATCCTTTAATACTAATTTAAAATCTTACGATCACAAGCACAATAACACATAGCCTTTAGAAAACTAATGGCTAAAACATAAACCATAGGTAATTCCATTACCTAATTATAGGCTTTAATTCCTCTAAAGGGTGACTTGAATTTTGGGATGCCACACATAATGATCCCACGTAGTGGGTACATTATTCCAAACATTTTCGGGAATTGTTTTGTTTTCCTGGCACAAGATTCTCTAGAGTTCTCGGTATTCGTGTTCACAAAATCTAACAGATCTTGGATAAGATTTGTGAATTTGAGCTTCTCGGCTATCCAAGTGAGGTTTATCGGATGTTGTTCCTATTTCCTATGGGGGCATCAATGATCCTTCCATTGTTTGTGAAAAAATGCCATGGACGTCTGAAAAACAGGATACTATGGACTTCAGGATTCGGTGTCATGATTCTCAGTTCCTTTTCCAAGAGTTGTTTCCAGTAAGTAGGAGAATAGAACCCGTTAAGAAAGTCTAAGAGATTCTTATCACTTTCTTTTTCAACATTTTTTTCAAGTAAGAATATCCTGGTGAGGTTGGCAATGAACATTCTGATTGGAATTTCAATGGCTATCAAGTACTTATTGGTTAAGTACCATAATAACGTCTTGAGCTGTTCAGGGAAATCATCTTCCTTCCAAATAAGAGGATGAATGAATGGATAATTCATATTTAACCTAAAAGGATAAAGAATCGAACCTCCATTGAATCTGAATAGGTCTGTGTGGCTTTGCCATATGAGATTCTCCAAGTTCTCAGCGAGGCTGTCATTCTGGATTTGCTGAATAATTTCCTGGGGATATTTCCAGCTTTGCAAATCTTTGATCTTCTCAATCTTGTATTTCACTCCATGATTGAGCATATGGAAAGCAGGTCTCTTGATGTACATGTTGATTTCGGCTGGTGCTTTTGGTCTTGATAAGAAGTCAACAAACACATTCTTCTTCCCAGGAATATGTTTGGTTTCAAATGAGTATTTTGAGAACCATTTAGCCCATCGAAGGAGTTGGGAATTTGGAATCTGCTTCTGTTTAAACTTGGTCATCTGAGGGAAAGATGCCATATCTAATTCTACCAGGAAGTGATGGCCGATGAGATGAAACTCAAGCTTTTTTATTCCATTTTTTACTGCTAAAATTTCTTTGAAAGTGGAATGGTAATGCATTTCAGCGGGAGAAAACTTTCCACTTTTATGAGCACAAATGTGTCTCTTACCATCAATTTCTTCGAACAGGATGGTTGCCCAAAGTATTCATCACTAGCGTCAGTTTGAAGATTCTTTTTCCCGTTGATGGTATTTGCAATGGTGGGAAATTCTGCATAATCTCCTTAAGCTCAGTAACTGCTTTAGTCTGGGTTTTTCCCTAAGGTGGGGGATTCTTCTTTAGCATGGATTGCAAAGGAATTAGGAGCTTTGCAATGTTTGGGACAAAATCCCTGAGATAATTAATTATCCCAAGAAATTGCTAAAATTGTTTTGTAGTGAACTTATCTTCAGGAAATTTCAATAATTCTTAAGCAATATGTGGCCTTGGGTAGTATGTACCTTTGTTGAGGTGCATACCAAGAAATTCAATCTCTGTTTGGGCAATATTCATTTTCCTTTGAGAAAGCATAATGCCATGTTTTTTGACGATTTCTGCGAATTGCTCAAGGAGTTGGCAGTGTGATTGCTTGTCAGGATTGTGGAGCAGAATGTCGTCAATGTATACGGCTCCACTTGATAAGATTGGTTGGAAAATACAACACATGGCCTTTTGGAAAAGGGATGGTGCTACCTTTAAGCCAAAAGGAAATACTTTCCACTGGAAGTGCTGGTTTGGGATACATAATCCTGTCTTGGATCTGTCTTCAGGATGTATGCCCAATTGCTAAAATCCAGCTTTGAGGTCGAATTTGGAGTAGATATGGGCCTTGGTTAGACCAGTAAAGAGAGAGTCTCTAGATGGTAAAGGGAATTTATCATCTTGGAGAAAAAGGTTGAGAGGTTGGTAGTTGATTACCAATCTCATTTTTCCCTTGTTTTGCTCGGAACGCTTATTGACGTAAAAGGCTTCGCAGGCCCATTGAGAATCAGAGGTTTCAAAGAGGTCTTGTTGCAATAATTTTGAGCATTCCCTTTGAGCTAACGCCAAATGTTCTGGCTTCATTCCCATGTGACTCACCTTAGTTGGATTTATATCTTCATTCTTCTTGAAGGGAAGTCAAACAAAGAACTCTGGATTTTTCCATAAAGGATGGGAACATTTCTGAGTGAATTCTGAATGGGATTCCGAACAAGATTCTAACAACTTTTGCATGATTGGATCTAATAGACTCATCTGAATGGAAAATAATCTCTGAATATTGACAAACTCAGAGAATTGATCTTTATATCTAAGACCTTTTCCAGGACTGATACGGAGTTGAGAGATTTGAGTCATAATATCCCACCAAATTATCAGGTCTTTATTGGGGAGGCTTGATCCAAAGATTTTTGTGGTTATAGAACATTGAGGAAAGAACTTGACTATTACGGGAGTGGTTCTGACATTTGTGGAGAAAGTATCTCATGAGGCAGAATTGAAATATCGGATGTAAGGAGTCCAGAATTCTTCAGGAAGGACTTTGGTGTCCAATATTGAACAACTTGCTCCTGTGTCAATGAGGGCAATAACAGTGATGGGTTTGGCAAACTTTGAAGTGAGGATTTTTACAGAGAAATGTGGACAGTGAGTTTGACTTGAAAATATGTTAAAGTTAGGTTCTGGAGATGAAGATGTTATATGAAAAATATATTCAGACTCTGAGTCTGACTTAGTCTCACTGGAAGTTTGGTAAGAGGGAATGACACAGAGAGTTTGTTTAGATGATTCTTCGTCAGCAGAGAATAAGGATTAAATATCATCATTTTCAAGAGAAATACCTGTTTCATTCTCAATGTGATGGATTAGACGATTCTGACTTTTTCTTGCTTGAGGATAATTTTTGGCAAAATGTCCTTTCTAGTTGCAGATGTAGCAACGGTTTGATTTCTTGTGGCCTGTGTGATCCTTCTTTTTGTATAGGTATCGCCATTTATTCTTTTTCCGGAAATGCTTGGAATCATGTTTGGATTTGTTTATCCAAAAATTCTTGTAATGTTTCTTTTTCCGAGAGTACTTACCACAAGTATCATCACAGTCTTGCTTGGAGCATTTGATTTTTAATTTCTAGCGAGAGCAAGCTGATTCAAGGCGTTTGTCATATGTGATGTATGTACAGACCATCTGGCGCTTTAAGCATAATACTTCTAGGCATAGATGGACTTCTTGCCGTATTTCTCCCAAGGGAATATTTTGTACTCTCCTTTATTTTCCAAAAAAGGATCTTTCAACCATCTGGAATAGTTCCTTAGGGATGGAAGTAAGGAAAACATGTTTTAAATTTGGATCTGTGCCAATTTGGTAAAAAAGCTGAAGCATCACTCGATAATACTTATCAAGATGCTTCTTCTGGAGGGAGCAGCATTTTCTTTCAAAAAATTCTCTTCTTTTCATCTCTATGAGATGAGTGTGTTTTCCCACAAAGACATGATATAAGAGCTATGAAGCACGGACACGCTCGGGAACCTTCCGTGTCGTGTCGGACACGTGGTCAACACGTGTCGAATTTTCCGACACGTGGTCAACTTTTCTCGACACGCGAGTCGGAGCATGTCGGAGCAAGAGGCTGGGTTTCTAGAGCAGATCTGCAAGCGTGAAGGGAGAGTGAATCGTTGGCGATGGAGGGTGAAGACGAGGCGAGGGAGAGGAAGCAAGGCTGCGGAGGCAAGGCAGCAGCAGTGAGGCCGCAACGATGAGAGAAGGCTGGAGGAAGAGAGAACCAGGCGACCGAGATGGCCGCGACAGAGGACTGGAGACAAGGCTACAATTGCAAAAGAGAGAGGATCAGAGACAAGGCAGCGAGCAACTACAACCAGATGACCAAGAGACAGTAGGGATTGAGAGGAAGAGGATCGTGCAATGGAGGAGGGAACGGTCATTTTCCGAGATTTTTCAAGCCTGCTCTTGAAGGGTTTCTAAAAGATTAAGAATGGGTGCCGTGCAAGGAGGATGAGCACAAAAGGAGGAGGAGGAGGGAGGCTACGATTTAGTTTTCCAAGGAGGGGGGTGCCTTAAAGGAGGAGTCAAAGGAGGATGAGGCAGCTAGGTTTGGTTTCCAAGGAGGGCAGAAAAAAATTTAAAAATGATTTACCGTGTGCAAGGAGGACACGCCTAGGAGAAATAATAGGTAGCAATAAAAATAAAAAACGATGGTGCCATGAAGAGCCAAAAAAAAATTAAAATGGGATGCTTGGGCGGGATTTGTCCTTTTTCTCTTTTCTTTTTTTGGAGGGAGAGAGTAGAGGGTAATTTCAAAAAAGAAAAAAAAATAAATAATGTTGAATTATAATAAATTATGATCACCATGAAAAATTATAAATTATTTAAATAAATTGACTCTACTCTTTATTTTTGAAATAATCATATGTATATATAAAAATATTTATTTAATATTTAACGTGTCGGAACGTGTCGGAAATCCCTATTCTTTTAGAAATGACGTGTCGCGTGTCGTGTCATGTCGTGTCACGTGTCGCGTGTCGCGTGTCGTGTTGTGTCGTGTCACGTGTCGCATGTTGCGTGTCGGTGCTACATAGTATAAGAGAGTGATGGCATGGCCGAAATTTGGTGACATCAAGAAATGAATCTGGTCCTGTTCAGAAATTGATTGCCACCAAAGTTTGAGGCTGCCCGTGAACCTTGTAACAAAGTTGTAAAGAACATCATTCATATCATGGTTGGTAATGGACTAAGTATTCAACCATGTATGAAAGTCTTCAAGTCTTTGTGGCCATTTATGATAAGGAATATCATCGATGGTGAAGAATTGTTTTGATGCTATGGACACATGCTGAGCAGAATTGTTTGTCTGAACATTTTCTAGCTCAGTAGTCATTCTAGCCTCTAAGTTTGCCTTAGCTAGGGAGCTTATTACCTATGAAGTATGGACACAGGCTCCGAGCTTTCCGTGTCGTGTTCAACACGCTCGGACACGCGTTGACTGCATGTTGGACTTTTCAACACTTGGTTAACTTTTTTTGACACGTTCCGACATGCATGTTTGAGAAAAGTTTGTTGAAGAGGACAATGGAGGGTGGAGACGAGAGACGAGGGTGAAGGAGCAAAGACAACGCTGTGATAGTGAGGGAGGACCTACTGCGATGGAGGGCTGGCAATGAGGATAAGGCTGCAGCTACAAAGGAGGAAGGGTTGGAGGAGAGGCGGTGAGGCAGAAAGGATCGTGTGAGAAAGAGGAGGAGGAGGTCATGGTTAGCAGGTGATGGGGGGAGGGGGAAGGAAGGGAAAGAACTGAAGGCGGAGAGGAGGGAGAGGGGGGGGAGGAGAAATAATGGGTGATGGGAGGGGTGGAAGAAAGGGGAAGAAATGAGGTGGAGGGGGGGGGAAAGGGGGCTGGGGGTTGGGGTTGGGGTGGCGTGGGGGAGAGAGAGAAACAATGGGTGAGGTGACTGATGAGGGGGGGGGGGGGGGGCCAAGGGGTGGGGGTGGCGTGAGGGGGAGGGGGAAGAGAGAAATGATGATAGGTGGGTGGGTGGGAATGAGGGAAAAAAATCAAAGGAGTGGCGTGGGGGTGGGAGAGAGAATCTAGGGAAATGATAATATGACAACCTAAAAAGCTCAATGCAATGCAAAAGCAGGGTGTGTTCGCAACGCACCCTCTGTCCCAATGCATTGCAAGAGACGAGAGTGAAAACCTCTCTGTCTTCTTTTTATCGAGAACAGGCATGGAGGTTAGGATTGAGAAGATCCTGATGCACTCTGAGAGAGAATCTCTCTCTCCTTCCTCTCACTAAAGTGAGTCCACCTGCCTCCTTAAATTGTACCTTGAATTCAAGAAATAGCATTAAAGCCTCTCTCTCAACTTGGGGTGGGAGAGAGAATCTAGGGAAATGATAGCACGACAACCTGAAAAGCTCAATGCACTGCAAAAGCGGGGCATGTTCCCAACCCACCCTTCGTCCTAGTCCTAGTGCACTGCAAAAGACGAAAAACCTCTCTGTCTTCTTTTTATCAAGAAGAGGCGTGGAGGCCAGGATTGAGAAGTTCCCAATGCACTCTAAGAGAGAATCTCTCTCTCCTTCTTCTCACTAAAGTGAGTCCACCTGCCTCCTTAAATTCTATCTTGAATCCAAGAAATAGCATTGAAGCCTCTCTCTCAACTTGTCTTTCATCGTCACTCTCTCACCATCCGTCGGAAAACAACGAAATTGCACATGAAAGGAAAGAGGGTTGGCTGCTGTTCCGATGTGCTCCTTCGAGGGTAGAGAGGAATGAGGGAGGGAAATAAATTTTGGGGAATGAGGGTTTGGGAAAAAAAAAGAGAGGAAAATAATATTTGGACAGCGATGTTATATTTGTTAAAAATAATAAATAAATTAGCTAAAAATAATTTTCAACAATGAAAATACTAAAAGTTAAATAATGATAAATTTTAATTATTATAGAAGATCATAGATTTTTTTAAATAAGTTAATTATAATTTTTTGTTAGTCATTAGTTTCATCTATAATTTTTGTTAAAGTTGGAAATATGTTTTCAAATATGGATACACATTAACTATTGATATGTCTTCCAAATTTCCTATGAATACATTTATTAATATTATTAGTGCAAATTCATTGTAAGCTCTTTTTTATTATTTATTTATTTGTAAATTTGAATCAAATTAATTAAAAATAAAATATTCATTTAATATATAACGTATTCCAACATTTTGGAATTCTCTATTTTTGAGAAATGATGTGTCGGCGTGTCATGTCGTGTCGTGTCGTGTCGCGTGTCCGTGCTACTTAGCTTATTACTATCGGATCTATCCCTTTCTCTTCTCTCTCTCTCTAAAGAAAAGGTTGGTCTGTGTGGCTTTAGCTAAGAACTAAGCTGAGGTTTTCGATATGAACCAAGTGAGTGGGTGCCAATACCTTAAATTCTTGGCCAGCTTACTTTAAAATCAATTCTTTTTTTCGTCATTTCCCACCTAGCCCACCGCAAGTAGACACCGATGAAGGTGACCAAGACTTTTTAACAAGTTACGAAATTTTTAAGACTGCTTGGAAGACCACAGAGGCGAATCAAAAGTTCTTCAATTTCTTTTTCTTTTTTTTTTTAATCTTTTCCTTTAAAATAAAGTCATTGGATCTTTATACTATTGCGAAATGTTTAATCAGCTCCCTAAAAAATTTTTACACGATTTGGGTTCCCAAGTAATATACTTGTTTATTCATAACCATTGATAGCATGCAAAAGGTTCTCACCAATGACTTTACCAACACGACGGAATTTATCTTCATCCCTGAAAACGCGGACTTCAGCATCTACCAAATCATGATAGAGGAAGTTTGTGAATCCCTAACGAGTATCAGGTCCTCTAAAACTCAAAAATATTTGGTACTCATCCCCGAATGCCCGTGCAACATCATCAGTAGTCATTCTGGCCTCTGAGTTTGCCCCAGCTAGGGAGCTTATTACTGCCGGATCTATCCCTTCCTCTCTCTCTAAAGAAAAGGTTGGTCTGTGTGGCTTTAGCTAAGAACTGAGCTGAGGTTTTCGATATGAACGAAGTGAGTGGGTGCCAATACCTTAAATCCTTGGCTGGCTCACTTTAAAATAAATTCTTTTCTTCGTCATCTCCCACCTAACCCACCGCAAGTAGACACCGATGAAGGTGATCAAGACTTTTTAACAAGTTACGAAATTTTTTAAGACTCGTTGGGAGACCACAGAGGCGAATAAGAAGTTCTTCAATTTTTTTTTTAATCTTTTCCTTTAAAATAAATTCATTGGATCTTTATACTATTGCAAAATGTTTAATCAGCTCCCTAAAGAAATTTTACAAGATTTGGGTTCCCAAGCAATATACTTCTTTATTCAGATTGGTTATTCGATCGAAATCATAAACGGGACATTAAATTCTAATGTTGCACCTTCTGAGGTGATTATAAGGTGCATTTAGGAGAGCTTTGAGAAAATGTAAAGGATTTTAGATATAATGGTTTTTTCAAAATGCAAATAATACTTAGTAAAGTGCAATTGAAAACTATTGAGGAGTAATTTTGATTTTTATGTTGTTTGGATAAAATTACACTTGTAAAGGACTTTAGCTATGTTTTTCAAATAAACAAAAGAAAATTGAAGTACAGCAACCGGCGGCATGAATCTAGCCGCCATCGCACGTGGGTGAGAGTAAAACTGGAATTTCCCAAATTTAGCAAGGGCAAAGTTGGAATAGAAGAAAATTCATTAACATTCCATAAGTGCTCAAAATCAAAGTTAGGTAGAATTTGCATTGGATTATGAGACTTTGGAAATGCTAGGTTCAGAGTCTTTGAAATTTTTTTTCCGAAAACCTTAGTTTTGACTCAAAAGCCTTTAGAGGGTGAAGGCCAACTTTTAAAGTCCAATCAGATGTAGTCATAATATACAAAAGAGTAGTCATTTCCACTCCTATATGATTAAATCCACCATATTCTCACTAAAGAGATAAAATTGCCTTTAGTCATCCAAAGGGGCGAGAAAATGGGTATGATAGGCATTTGAAAGATATTTGGCAGTTTACACATCGTATACCTAAGTCATTTCGTTTACATATTGTCCGCATTTGAAACACAGTATCGCTAAAATTATAGGAATAAAAAATGGAATGGGGAAAATTTGAGAAAGTTTTCTATGTCTAAATCCGATCTAATTCTAATCTAAACACTACATAAAAAATATGAAGTTCCTCCTTTTGTTTCTGAACATCTTTCCACAAATATACCCTTTGAACCAAAACGTTATAACCCTTAAAAATGAACGATTTACAAAAATATTTTCCTAAAAATAAAAGCTTGTATCACTTAAAAAAACAAATTAACAAAAAATATTTTGAGCGTCCTCAAAAATATTTAGATATAAATTATTTATTTATAATGAAAATATTTTTCATCAACTAATATTTCAAGTGATATAAATGATTAGTTTTAGGAAAATATTTTCTAAATCATTTATTTTACGAGAAACAAACGGAATCTTAGTCATTTCTCCTTTTTAAGAAAGTTGCAACTCCTCAACCTAATTTTCACTCTAATTTTTATTTGCTTTTACACTTCATGGGATGCAACTTTTCATTTGTAGCCCCTACATGCATATCTCGTCATTAGAACAGTTTTATGAAAACTTAAAAGAGCCATTAGGACTTCGCTCACCGAAACTTGTGTCTAAAATTTTGGAAGTATAGGGACAAGACACTGTGGCTGAGCAGGAGAGATTCATAAATACTGTTTAGTAATTGCATGACGACCACAACAACCTTATGGTCTAGAAAACTTATTTTCTCAACCAAATCATATTGTCATAACTATCGGATTGCTAGCACTCTCTCAGGGCCCGTTTGGTTCAGTTTTGAGGAAATGCCTTTGGGAGAATGTAAATACCTTTGAGGTAAATGGGTTTTCGAAATGCTTTGACTGTTTGATAAACTATAAATGAAAAGTGCTTTAGGGAAATGCAAGACTACTTGGTAAACATATATTTGAAAAGCCCTTTAGTGTGTCCAAATTAAGTTTTTTAGTTTTAGTATTTTTAAAATTGCAAAAAAAAAAAAAACAATAACTATATAACCTTTTACATTTTCATATTGAGAGTAATGTAAAAGATATATATATTAGTAAATTTATTTAAAAATTATATTAAAATAATTTGATTATAGATTAGATGCAAAGCTCAAAAAATTAAGTTTTTTAGTTAGTATTTTTAAAATTGCAAAAAAGAAACAATGACTATATAACATTTTTACATTTTCATGTTAAGAGCAATGTAAAAGATATATATTAGTAAATTTATTTAAAAATTATATTAAAAAAATTTGATTATAGATTAGATGCAAAGCTCAACTTTTGGCCTGAGTTCTTTTAGGTTTGTTTTCAACTTTGAATAATTTTTTTAATTATTGTAGTATTAATCATCTTCGTTAATTAATAATCATTCCAGTATATTGATAAAAAGTTGGGTTATTGATTGTCAAAAGATAAAAATGACAACAACAAAAAAGGTGAACCCAACATTTGCAAAGGATTTTTATTATTTTAAAAAATAAATAAAAATAAAATGTGATGAAACTCCGTCGCCGATCAACGGTGGTTGGGGTATGGGGAAGATGATTGGTTAAAAAAAAAAAAAAAAGTCAACGGATGAACAATAGAGGTGGACTTGCATTTCAAATGCCAGCATTTGGCCAAGGATACCTCCAAATGCTAATCCAAACACCTAAATTTTTTTCCAATGGGCTTTTAGGGTTGAAAGCCTCTTGGGAATGCTAAACCAAACAGGGCCTCAGTCACACATTTTATATATGATTTCATCTCTATTTCAAAGCCTTATCTATGGATGTCTTTAAATCGGTGAGCGTGTTGTTAATTGTTACTTTAGAATTGAAGTTCACTGTTTTTTTTTCTCTAGCTAAGGCTCTATATTAGCTAGTAGCAACCGGTGAAGGTCTGCTATTTTGAAACCGTACAGGTCTATTTAACTAAGATGTTTGATCGGTAAAATATAAAGGCAAATCTGCTGCTACTCACATAAGTTTTCAATTATTTTCTTTTTTGACGGGATAATATACATGTAACTCCGCAGGTCTGCGGTTGCATTTCTTGGAAATGAGCCGAGGTCCCACCTACTTAGAATTATCATGTAGGGTTTTATAGATGTCTCTGTCGATAAAACAAACTCATTGGCCGCAACCGTTGGCTCTAGCGTTTGGCATGTTTTCGCAGAGGACGTCAATGTGATAGAGGGAAGGAAAATAAAAAAAATTAGACAACTATTATATTGTATTATTACGTAAAGTCACACGAAATTAACCTTTTCTCGTGATTATCTATTTCCCATCTGACGCTCTGCATTAGCAAGTGGACATCGGTGGAGGTGACCAAGACTTTCTAACAAGATAAGATTGCGAATTTCTCAAGAATTCTTGCGAGACCATAAAGGCCAATAAGAAGTTTCCGTTCTTTTTCTTTGTTTTTCTCCTTGGAAGGAAAGGCGCCTGGTCCGTAAATTATTGCAAAATGTTCAATCAAGACTTTTTTTATACTACGCTGTGAATTGCAGAATAAAAAACGAAACGGGGGAAAAGTAAAGAAAGCTTTCTGCATACATACATACATACATACATACATACATACATACATACATGCATGCATATCTAATCATAGAGATTAGAATATTCATCAATTGGTAATCTAAACACTATGAAATTTATGAAATTCCTCTGTTTTGTTTTTGAACGGTTTTTGCTCCAAAAATTCCCTTCAGACCGAAAGGTTGTGTAACCCCTTAGTCTTTTACCCTTTTTTGAATAGTTGCAACTATTCAACCTGATTTTCACTCTGATTCCCATTTGTTTTGCATTTCACTGGGCGCAACATTTCATCTGTAACCCCCCAGTTAATTAAAACTTCAAACAACCATTAGGACTTCACTGATCCGGATACACGTTGTGCCTGCCAACTATGGGAGCATCATTTTCCATTTTCTCTTCACATCATAGTGAAGTTGATGCTCCAAAAAATACACATGCCAAGAGAAAGTTCAACGCGCTCATTTGAAAAGGTTCCCCCCCTCCCTCCCCTCCCCCTCTCTCTCTAAATCCATCTAAAATAATCTTCTCTCTCTCTAAATCCATCTAAAATTGCACATATTTGTTATCCTACGGATTATGATATGGAGAAGTTCTTCTTAGAGCATGGGCAATTTGGCAATCCTGCATTTGATGGATTCCATCCCCTTCTTATTCAAAATTTTTTAACTTAGTATGCCTCAAATAATTACTCATCTGTTTAGGCTCTCAACATAGTTTCTTTTAGGTATAAAATATAAGTTTACTCTATTTAGAATTCTTATTTGCTAATACCCTTATTTGCAATCTTAAGCAAAGGCTTGCTCAAATGCTAAATAATAGCATATCTTTGTTGTGGGAAAATATATCCGCTAATCACACGTAAAAGCATGAAAGAACCATGTTTTAATTTTTCTTTGTTCTTATAAGTAGATGTTACATAAGTTTTTGATGTGACGTGGCCTAGGTAAGAAAAGAGCTGAGGTTTTGGACATGAACTAGGCAAGAAAGTGCTAATACCCAAAAAGCTTGCCGACTCACGTTAAAGTCGAATTTGATTGTCCTTTTCCCACCTAACACACTACTTTAGCAAGTAGACGCCGGTGAAGGCGAACGAAACTTTTTAAAAGGTTTGCAAATTTTTAATGACTCTTGGGAAGAATATAAAAGCCAATCGGATTTTTTTTTTGGGAGGAGGACACTAGAAATATTATAAGTTGTATACACCACTCACTTACATAACAAAATTTTTTTCGAATTACTTAACTGTCACTTTTTTTAAAAACGATTACTTAAGTGCCAATTTCGATTGGAGCTACCAAAAATCAGACGTGTCAATATGTTATTAATTTCTCGATCTTATGTGGTTTACTTGCATGCTTAGTCAGCATATAACCTCTAAATAACATTGTGTAGTAGGTTAACAAAATGATCATTTCAATGATAGTCATTGTTAAAATGTGATTACTTCAATACTAATCTTAATGAAAAATTAATCACTTCACTGCTAAAAAAATGCCATCACAAATAAAAATTTTAAATATAAATGTCACATAATTTCTCTCGACTGGAATTTTTTGTTGGAGGCACTAAAGTGATCGATTTTCTCTAGGAGCCGACGAAAAATTTTGATATTAAAATGAGTACCATACACAAATCATAACATTTCTAGTGTCTTTTTTTCAATATTTTTTCCCTTTGGGATAACTTAAGGTGTGCAAAGGAACTAGGAATTGTCCAAAACTGAACCAAAACTGGCGGTTTCCAAGGGGAGCGGTCCTGCTTCTAGTTCTAGGTGTGGAATCCCTCCGGTCCACCTGCACCAAATCAGTAATACATAAGAAAAAAATTTCACCAAAAAAGAAATTTAAAAAAAAAAGTGAAAACCCTAAAATTCATAATCTGAAACTCAACACCCATTAAATTGAGTGCTCATCTCATTTTACTCTCATATTGTATGAGTTGTCTCTCTATCTCTCACTCATAACCTCAACTCTCAAGTTCAACACCCATCGACTCTTAACTTTCAATATAAGCCTAATCTTTTAACTGATCTTCCAATTAAGAAAAGAGAAGTTTTTCTGTTTTTTTGCTTTACTTTGGATTGCTGGAAAATGTTGGCCTGAGTGTGTCAATCTGGTTCCCAGGTGGGTTCATGGGATCAACGGGCGATCCCAGTTCTAAAGTGGAAACCGCCCATCCGCATCATACTCACCCCCGAGATAATGGCACCATGTTCTTAAACTATAGCAAAATATTTAATTACATTACTGAACTTTTAATTGTGTAATTGGGTTAGATTTGTTTGTTCGAATTGGACCTTTCATTTAATTTATAAATTGAGACGTTTATATAGCCATTATATACTGCGTTGCACTTAATTGGATAATTATAATATAAAAGTTGTTTTTAAAAAAATCAAAAAGAGAAATCTTAGAAAAAGAAAAATCAAGAGGTGAAGGGGAAGGATAGTGCATTCAAGCGGCAAGGGCCGCTGGCTCTCCTCGCACTGGCAAAGATGGCTATGCTCCTCGTGCACATCTTCAGTGGGAGGGTGACCCTTGCCCAGATTTAAGATGAGAGACCCTTATTATTACCGTTTTTCTGAAATATAATTTTTCGAAAAATAATTTTTATTTATTATGAAGTTTTCTGCCAAATAAAAACATTCTTAATTTTTTTTCTCTCTCCCCTCCCCAAAAGAAGAACGTGGATGTGATGTGGCTTAAACTAAGAACTGAGCTGAAGTTATCGGTGTGAACTAGCCAATGCATTCCCATGAACACGTTCGGCTCACTTTAAAATCAAAGTTTTACAGATAATGATGTGTATTGGCAAGCAGCAACCCGTGAGGATTGTTATCTGGGCTATTTAACTAACTTTGATGACGATTTTGAATGAAGTGCCTCGGACTTTTCAACAATTTAAATTTTTTTCGGACTCCTTAGAAGAGCGTGAAGGCAAATACGCCGCAATTCAAATAAATTTTTCATTTGTTTTGTTTCCTATTTGGCTTGATAAGATATGTACAGCCGGAGAGTCCGGGTTGCATTTCTTGGAAATGAACCTGGGGTCCCACTTTCTTACATTTATATGTAGCGTTCTATAGACATCTTTATAGATAAATAACCTCACTAAGCAACAATAACAGGAAAATTATCCATAAAGTCCAAAATATATTGTACTTTTGTTAATATAGTTCTAAATCTTTTCACTTTTTGCCAATTGAGTCAATCCAATCAATTTTTATCAATTTTTGCTAACATGGATGCTGGCTGTTTTACATGGCACGATTGATCGACATGGATAAAATTTATTAATTTTTAAACGTTTTCTCTAGTTTTTATTTTTTTTTTCTTTCTTTCATTTTTCCCCTCTTCTTCCTCTAATCGGTCCCCCAACCTCTAGCAACCGGCCAAAGGCTACAACCGATGAGGGTCGGCCTCGTACGGGCTGCGTAGGATCTAGGGAGGGGCATCCTTAGGCCTTAGGCAAGGATCATCTCGCCAAAGGCCAACGAGGGTCAGCCTTGCCTCGCTGGCCTTGCTAGCCTCGAGTGAGGCTCACCCTTGCCAAATTTGGTGAGGGTGAGCCTCACTTGTGGTCGGTGAGGTTATCTTCACTAGCCTTCAACATGGGTGAACCTCGCGATTTGGCAAGGGTGAGATTCGCCCAAGGCCGGTGAGGCTGACCCTCGCCGCATAGTAGCCTCCCGGCTGGTAGTTGGATGTTGGGCGTTCGGCAGGAAGAAAAGGAAAAAAAAAAATCGAAAAGAATATTAAAAAATTAATAAATTCTGTTCACTCGACGCCAACCGTGTTATGTCGGCGATTTTCGGCCAAAATTAGCTGAATGGACTCAATTAATAAAAAGTAAAAAGATTTATAACTGAATTAGTAAAAGTGTAATATGTTTAGGACTTTTTGAATCATTTTCCCCAACAACCATTGATTCTAGCATTTGGCATATGTTTGCAGAGGACATCAAGGTGATGGATGAAAGGAAAAATAAGAAATTAGATATCTATTATATGGTATTATCCTAGTAAACTAGAATACATAAAGTCACACGGAGAGATTTTTCTAGTGTGGTTTCAGAAAAGAAACAATGTTGGCTGGCTCCTTTTAAGATCAAATTTAATTGTTTATTTGCCCGCTTTCGCCCGGTGAAGGTGTCCTCAAGACTTCTGAACAAGTTTTGGAAATTTTTAAAGAATCCTTAGGAGACCATAAAGGCCAATTGGAATTTTTCCTTTTTCCTTTTGGGGTGAAGGCGTTGAGTCCTTAAATTATTATTAAAAAATGTTCAATCATGTCCCTCAATTTTTTGGGGTTCCTAAATTGTACACCTTTTTTTTGTCCTCGTTCAGATCTTAGATGAGGGTCAGTTGCCCTCGTAGCTTCTCCAGGAGCTTCATCAGCGAGTGGAGAGGACTGAGCAAAGAGTGCAATCGTTTAATTAGGCAAAACTAAAAGGAAACAAATGCATCTCATGACTTTTGAAAAACTATTTTGGTTTTATTGCAGAATGAATTCAGTCTTTAGGCAAAACGAATGCAATCCAAAAAACCAGTACAAAATTTCCCTTAGATGGAGGCGCGTGCATTTGTCCAAAGTGAATTTCTTTTTTATTTTTCAGATTTTCCTGCTGTTCCAGATTTTTATGTTCTAAATTACGTGTCTCGGATAAGTTTGAAGCTTACTCTTAGCTGACGCCCTCCGCATGTTCACCGAAATGTCTGACCGAAGTGAACGCGTTTATTCTTAGTCCTCCGTCCGTTTTTATTGTTCGTGGTCTGTCAAATGTGTTCTGGTAAATTTCCACCGCTAGCATTTGCATTGAATACCCCTGTGTTGTTGTTTCTTTCGGCGTGCGACATGTTTTTGCAGTGGCCGGTTCTCGGTTGGCGAAGACTAGGGGGGTGGCTGTGGCCACATATGACAGCCGCGCAGTACCTCGACGTGGCTTGTATTGTGCCCGAGCTACTCTGATTAAAACTTGGGGCGCGTTGCCCGGCCCGTAGCTTGGGGGGCGGCCACAGCAGCTGGAACTCTAGCAGGGTCCTCTTGGGCGTGATTTCCGGGCCAGGCGATGGGTCTTGGGCCAGCTTTACCTCATACATGCGGACGGAAGGGAAGCGCAAGCAAGAGTATGGTGGCGAGGGTCCCGGGAGGCGGTGGTGGAATGATGCGAAGGGAGGGAGAGGGATGGATTTTCTGAGCATGGCGGATGGAAATCGAAGATGGACCTGAGGATTCGTTTTCGAAGTTATGGATTGTGAGATCTTGTTGGGAGTTAAGATGGAGATGGTGACATAAATGGTTGATCTTGCTGGGAATAAAGATAGGTCCCAGGGCTTTGGGCCTGGCCTCAATAATTCCGGGCGTCAGTGTTGGCAACTTGGGCTCAGCCTTGATGGACCCGACTGCGGGCGTCAGAGATCTAGTCCTGAACGTCACCTAGGAACCAACGTTGGGTTCCCATATGCAAGTGTCACGGGCCGATCGATTGGGATTGTGATGGCATGGCGACTCGGGAAACTTTGGATCACCCAAGCCAAGCCTTGCTCGATCAAACGCTTACCCGCTCGCTTACCCGAATCGTTGAGAGAGAAAGTTAGAGAAAGGAGCTCTGAAAGGAAGGGACAGCTTTGATATTACTGAAATGGATTGGATTGGATTGGATTGGATTGGTTGATTTCAAATGAAGGAGGACACCCCTTTTATAGTTGAGGGCTTCGGATTACATCCGTTGATCTACTTTTCATCCGGTGGGCGAGATCGCACTGCCTCAACTACCAACATAAATATTCAACTACCGTCTACCGACATTAATGAAAGGAAAACTTCTAGAATCAGGCGAAATGACGGTGTCGCCCTCCCTTGGGAACTTCGGGGAGTAGGCTTGGTGGGAATTCGAGTGAGAGCAGGAGGTCCACAGGTGAGTCGTGATCGCCCCTTGGGAACCTCTCGGGTTGACTCTCTTTAGGCCCGTGACATTCTCCCCCACTCATTCGAGCAACGCCCTCGTCGCTCACAGCTTGACGGTTAGCCTTCTTGGCACGAGCACGGGCTTTAGCACAGGCTCTCTTGTTCTTCTTTTGCTTTGCTCGGATGCTCACAAACGAAGGACCACATCCTTCTATGGTCAGCTCAGGCTTGGCACGAAGCTCCACCTTTGGCCTAGGCATGGCGTGCAGTGAGCACTCAATTTCGGGAAAGAGCGCTTGGATAGGCATGGCGTGTGTTGGAGTAGGATCCAACTTAACCTTCAGCTTTACCTCGGACAGCTTGTTGATGCGCATCACGGCCTTCAAGCTCTTGTCGAGGTGTCGGATCGACGCGATGGTCTTGGTGTCGACCACCCCTTTGATCATGGGGACCATCGTTGGGTACTCCGGATCGAGGATTACGAGGCACTTGGTCCTCATGTCGATCAAGGATCTCACACTATTGAAGAATTGCATACCAAGGATGAGATCATAATCATCAAGAGGGATTACCTCGAAATCCATCTTGCCCCTCCAATCACCAATTTTGACGTCCACATCCAAAGTCGATCCTACGCCATGGACGCCCTCTGAATTGACCGGCTTGAAGGTATTCCCGGTTGGCTCCACGCGAAGGTTCAAGGCCTTTGCCACTTCCTTTGACATGAACATGTTCGACGCACCCGTGTCGACCAAGGCATATAGCGGTTGGCCGCACACGTCGACTTGCGGGGAAGAACATTTCTAAGTCCGGCACAGCTTCTTTTTCTTTGGTTGGGGATCGAGCTTGGACGGAGTTGATCATCTTCATGGCTCCAAGTCAAATTTGTCTCTTTTCTTCTTTGGGCTCCTCCTTTTCTTCCTTGATGGCAAGGAGGGCATTGATTCGACCCTTCTTCGGGCACTTTTGGGTCCAATGCGGACGTTGACAAATGAAGTAAGGAGAAGGCAGGGGTTGATCGAACTTACTCATGTAGTCCGTCGGTGGTCGACCCCTTTGGAAGGATGGCTTGGAAGTTCCTTCTCCCCATGCTTTGGCTCGGCTGCTTTGCTCATGTGCGCCCCGGGGAGTGCTTCGTGCTTCATCCTCGCAAGGTCGATCCAACCTCCAATCCCTTGTTCGACTCCTTGGTTCGGTCTTGGTGAGGTCGACGAGCGACTCGGCCACGCTTAGCGCTCGCGCAAAACTACTCACGTCCCGTCTCTTGAGCTCGAGAAGTGCCCATGGCTTCAACCCATCCATGAACGCTCCAAAAGCCTCCTCTTCGCTTAGGTTGCGAATTTGGAGTTTGAGCTCCGTGAACTCCTTCGCGTACTCTCGGATCGCGCCTTTTTGCTCGAGGCGATGGAGCTTGCTACAGGCTTCTTGTTGAGCGAACTCGGGGAAAAAGTAGTCTCGGAACTCTCTCACAAAGTCGTCCCATGTGCGCACGGGATCGGCGCCGCGTCTAACCTCATCAGACCTATTACGCCACCAAAGCATTGCCGTATCAGACAAGAACATGGAAGCGGTTCGTACCTTGATCGACTCGTCGTGTATGTTGACGGTGCCAAAGTATTGCTCCATGCTCCAGACGAAGTTGTCCACTTCCTTTGCGGATCGTTCGCCTTTGAATTCTTTTGGCTTCGGCACCTCAATTTTGGGCACCGCTTGGGTAGGCACAGCACTGTTGGTGATGCTCAGCTTGCACAGGGCGAGCTCGGCCTTCATGGCTTCGACCTCATCCCTATGCGGAGCTTCTTCCTCGACCACTTGGACGCGCTCCTTCAAAACATCGATCGATGCTTCAAGGGCTTCATCCTTGTCATGTAATGGTGTGGTAGCTTCGTTGAGGCCTGTTGTGAAGTCTTCACGGAGCGAAGTCTCAACCTCCATGATCCGGTCTCGCACATCGTCAAGACCTTCTATGAGTTCGAGCACTGCGCTCCGGACCTTCCCGATCTTCTCATCGAACGCAGCCGCAGCATCTACCGAGGCTTCCCTTTTCTTTGGTCGGCCGCGGGTCTCTTTAACTTGCACGGCCTCTCCATCCATGACAGCTTCTTGGCTCGACATTCCTTCGAATAGTTGGCGCTCCTTGGTCTCTCGAACAAATCTCTCTTTTGCTCTGATACCACTTGTCACGGGCCGATCGATTGGGATCGTGACCGCGTGGCGACTCGGGCAACTTTGGATCACCCAAGTCAAGCCTTGCTCGATCGAACGCTTACCCGCTCGCTTACCCGGATCGTTGAGAGAGAAAGTTAGAGAGAGGAGCTCTGAAAGGAAGGGACAGCTTTGATATTACTAAAATGGATTGGATTTGATTGGATGATTACAAATGAAGGAGGACACCCCTTTCATAGTTGAGAGCCTCGGATTACATCCGTTGATCTACTTTTCATCCGGCGGGCGAGATCGCACTGCCTCAACTACCGACATAAATATTCAATTACTGTCTACCGACATTAATGAAAGGAAAACTTCTAAAATCAGGCGAAATGACGATGTCGCCCGCTCTTGGGAACTTCGGTGAGCAGGCTTGGTGGGAATCCGAGTGAGAGCAGGAGGTCCATGGGTGAGTCGTGATCTCCCCTTGGGAACCTCTCGGGTTGACTCTCTTTAGGCCCGTGACACAAGCATAGTGTTTCGGGTGATAGGTTTAGGATTCGCTTGGTAATATTCTCTCACGTATCTTGCGGATCTGGTTTGATCATACAGTGACAACGGCAATGCAACTTTTTCAGGCCAATGGTCTTCCAAATCGCTCTAGTCATCTGTGCGATTTGCTGGCTGAAATAGGATGACACATGGCAACAACAGCCAAAATGGACTTGTGAAATCGAGTCCTAGACGGAGCGGGATTAGCAGACTTCTGAAGAAAAATGACAGGCTCGTTCCACCATACCAGTGATATCATGTTTTTCATGAATCATTTAAGCAATGACTGTGCATAGATTCTGGAGAAAAGTTTTGATTCAAAGTCTTGGTTGACTTCCTCAGATAGCAAGTCTGCCTCCGTTCTGAATGTACAATGCGAATTATTTCACATTCTAGTGCAGAAGTTAAAAGAAAATCACTTAACTCATGCAGCTCCAAGAATTACGGACCAACAAACAGCAACTCGGTAATCAAGTCTTGTAATGAAGCTCAGGTATCCCTTGAGTTCGAAAATGGATAGGGGACTTTACAAATAGGAGAGTTAAAGGAGATAAAGCTTTCATGTTGGTCTTGCTCCGAGACGATCCACTAATTCTCGATTGATTAATCTTATCATGGCGAGACTCATCAACAGATAGCAGCAATGCTCAGACAGTTCTTGATCGAAACCCCGAACTTGCTAAATAGCAGTTACAGGGATACTCACAAACTGCGAAGAAGCTGTTGAGTGTTAGGCGGATATGTGTTGCAGTTTTCACCGGTAAGGTAGAAATCCTCTTCATCTTGCGGCCGTGAAAGGGTTCGTCCGACGTCTTGAGGAATTGGTTTTGAGAGAGGCTGAGCGCGGCATGTGATGGGGCTGTTGAACGGCGATTTCATGGCCGTCGAGAACAATAACTTGGAGGCTTTCAAGCTTCTGGTGGAGAGGCTCTGGGAGATCATGACATGGGCTTGGGGAGTTAAGAGTTGTGTTAGGACGAAAAAAGGTCATAAAAGTCTTGACAGATTATACATAATAAACGACAAGACTAATATTAGCAAATTTGTTTAATGGCAGTTCTTTTACATGGATAGGTTCTAGTTCTAGGAAAGATATGCAAAATAAGTTTAACAATTATGATAAAATGGTAATAATAGATATTAGAAAAGCTAAGAAAATTAGAATATACCACAAACTAAAGTGCATCATGAATATATGAAAAGAGGAATCTTTGAATATAGGATAGATTATGCAATTAAAATTGTTGGAAAAACAATTTCATTAATTGGAAATGATGAAACTTTTCAACTATTTCCAGAAGGGATCTCGAAATAAACAAAAAAGAAAGTAAATCAAATATTCTTCAATTGGTTTCTACATCGAGAAAAACAAGTAAGCATAAATAAAACAGGAAAAATTATACAAATTAAATTAAGTCATATGGAAAACCCCAAAGAAAATTCATTTTCCTGTGGTTGGATAAATATAGGGGAGAACACTGAAGTATCATCATCAAAGGCGAGTGGCAATAAAGAAGAATGGAGTGAACCTTCTAGTTTAGAAGAAGTGAATGCAGCAACAGAGCAAGGTAATTTATAGGATTTATTCTTGCAGTCATAAGTAAACAACTTAACAAAACGGAAATAAGCCTATGGAAGAGGCCAGAAAAGAAGAACCGGAAACTACTATGACAGAAATGAGACAGCAGATTGGTTCTTGGAAGGAGATATATGATGCATTGTCTATGGCTTGGGTGGGCGCCGAATAATTTGCGCATCTACTAAACATGTTAAATTACCTTGTTGTTCTTATCACGACCTTGATGACGTCTTAGGCTCCGCTGCGGCCGAGCCTGAACCTTTGTCCATCCCTAATTTTAAATTTGAGCCCGTTTTAGTTGTGTCCTTTCTTGAACTCGAACCTCTCCCTCTTCCTGAACTCAAAGTTGCGCCCTCTCCTGAAGTCGAACCTCTGCCCCTTCCCCTTCCTGTACTCGAAACTGCGCTGCTTCGTGAACTCGAAGCTCTGCCCCTTCCTGAATTCGATGCCTTACTCTTTCCTGAACTGGAAGCAGCATCCCTATCCGACGTTGTAGCTTTGCTGTTTCTTGGACTTGAAGCTGTACCGCTTGCTCTGCCCCTTATCGTAGGATTCCTTCCTGGGTTTGCAGCACATTTGGTTCCACTTCCTCTGCCTCTCCTTGAAGGTACTTGGTCGGTCTCTACAGTTCTATCCGTCTTCACCTGGACCGCGTCGAAATTCCACATCAGTTTTAACGACTGCACAATTAAGATAATGCAAAAATCTTCAAGACTTACAGAAGCAATGTCTATCTGATCCTCAACTTCTGTCGTAGCTTTGCAGGGCATCTCATGATGTTCGACTCCTTCGCACTGTTGGTAAATCGACTGGACAACATTTTGGACGGCAAGTTCCACAGTCTCATCCCGCTCCTCCTTCCTATTTTCCGCACTCGCGGTTTTCCCTCCATCGACAGTACCATGGCGCCCCACCTTTCCGTCCCCCATTTGTCTCCTATTTCCTGAGGCCTCGAAATATTCTGCATTGCCCAGGTGGGACTGGATTTCGTCAATAGAGGTGGTGCCATCCGTTTGGCTTTCACCCTCAGTTGCAGAGTCTGAGTCTCCGTTAGGGATTGAAACGTCCCACTCAGCCCCATCTTCATTGGAGTACACATCAGTCTTCATTGTCCATACCTCTCTTAACCTACTTATCGTATCGTCGTCGTATGCTTTCTCCCAATCACTTTCCTCTGCCACCAGGACGGCCAATTCAATGAATCCTCTTTTAGATGCTAGTCGCACCATTTCCTTCCCTTGGTCATCACTCTTGATCTCTATGGCCTCGTTGCTCTTTTCACAAAAAATTTCCTCCAGTGTCTCGTGGACTTCACCACGAGTCTTGTACCACATTCTCTTCACGTGATATCCGAAATCTTTCACGAAAGCAATCAATCCCTTATATGTCACTGAATCAGGGGTGACACCTTGCATTTCCTCCACCCATGAACTAAGCGTATCCTCGTTGGGCATTATTCCAAAATGGAATTTGATTGTGAAGGCATGTTCCATCTGTTATGGAACAGGTTCACCACGAGGGTAATACAATATATGTATTGAATATATATTAAACATTTTTGCATATTTACTCGAAATTCAATACCGCACAAACATCATTAATTAGTTAGGAATAAAGGTGCTCGTAGCTCAACATGCTTTGTTCCACTGCAACCTTTATGGTTTAATTATTAGATCGATTTACTAATTTGATTTCTTTAAAATTTTAGTTACTAGCACTAATTATTACATAACATACCAAGTAAAAAAATTTAAAAATTAAAAATTAAAGTAGGTAAGAGTCCTGCTATTTTAATTCCATAGGTACTTTTGTTTCTCTTTTTACTTTTTATGCTCTGTTTTTAGCGAATGTTAATTCCTTATCTTATTTTCACTTTAATTACATTAATCTATTAACCTTATCGTACTTCATTTACTACTATCTTTTAATGTTAATTATGTGTTTCGAATTACAATACTAACCTAAGTGCAATTCTTTTGCAATATGAAACTCAAAAACGGGTTTCTTTTTTTCTTTTTCTTTTCTGCTTTTCAAGTGAAAAATCCATAACCATGGGAGAGATCGTTTCAAATCAGTTTATGAAAGTCTATATGATGTTCTATTCTTTCTTAATAAATAGTAGTATGCTTAAAAATTATTTAGTGTCTCTTTTCATCATAGGTAGCACTTTTTAGTGAAATAATATGTTCACCTCGAGGAAAATCTACATTGCCACATAATATATGGCTATTTGTTCAAGTAATATGTGCTATAATTTACGTTGAATGGTCATGTACTACGCCAAGACGTGAATCCCCCATGGTCGTAATCTACTTTATTACTCAAAACGCATAGTCAACTAGTTAAGCCCGTTGGTAGCCAAAAATGGAAAACTAGTCAAGCCCTCTATCTATGCATGCATTAGTGTATAGATTAGCCTTGATTAAATTGCATGGACATTCTAACAGAAATGTACAAGAAAGAGGCAAAACAAACGTTCTATTTACTTTTACTTTAGAGGCCAACAACAATTTCAAAGGAGACGAATCATCACAACATCAAACATATACAAGAATTAGCTGCCCCTTGTTCATCACTCAATTTTCCATGAAGCAACACGTGGCTAAGTCTAATGAGATTTTGTGTTTGCTTTTGTACAACTATGATCAAATCATTCGACATTACTTTTATCAAAGTTCATGAAAGCAATAATCCAATAAAATAATCAATGATAACCGTTATTATACTTGTATAATGTTAATTCGTGCATTAATTATGCATATTGCAAACAAAAGTTTAGTAGACAAGGACATCATATTATGTTATTCAAATCTACAATTTGTAATCTATGATCTGATATCTTATCTATGAAATCCATTTCTTTGAAGTGACTAAGATAGAAAAGAATATGCAACCAAAGTACCTACAGTACAACAGAAAATGGGAACCTCAAGAGGAAGGAAATATTACTTTTAGGAACCGAAAAAGGAAAACGGCAACTTTATTGGGTGGCTAAAGAAAGGAGGACATTTGGCCAAACAAAGAACTTCCTCTAACATGAGTGGATATGATGGCCGGTTAATAGAATTAGCTAGGAAAATTCGGTTAAGAAAATGAATTAGTCCATTATAGGTAATACTTAATGGCTATGCAGACTGAAAGACTATTGGATTCAACGTAACTTAAAGTTAAAAAAAAAAAAATTAAAGTAAAAAAAGATAACTTAAAGTTTTTTTTTTTTTTTTTTTTTGTGTGCGGCGAAGGTGTATGGCACAACAGTTCCAAAGTTCCAAGAACATTATCACTTCAAAATAAGCACGTACCACATCACTTTATATCCAACACTCATTTATATAACCAGAGAAATAAATATATTACAGTTTACAATACATTTATTTGCGTATTTATAATTTATACAAAACAAAATTTCAAATTAAAAGAATATGATGAAGGAACACTAATGTATTTTAAATTATCTAAAGATCATTTCTGATAGTTTTTCTTCATTCGATTAACAAATACATTTCCATCCACGTCAATTTCAGATAGAAATGTGTAGTTTTACCGAATAGCATCAAAATGAAATTTGTACAAATCAATTTTCAAACTTGTGCCTACACTCACATCTACAGTATATTGATGAAGAAGACTTCATACCTTATTTGACAGGGCTTCAAAGCTTGATGTATCCAAAAGAAATTCCTCTCTGTAATGCTTCATAGATATTCTGTATGGGACGCTTGGCACAGATTCTCCACACTCCTCTATTTTGACGATGCAACTATCTGGTATATTTGTGCAAGATGCATCAATCAACTTTAACAATGATGTGCACCGTGTGATTTCCAGATGCTCTAGTTCCGTCAAGTATGATAACCCATATATTCTTCTCAAAGATTTGCAACCACAAACCGATAAGTATCCCAATGATTCCGAAAGACGCAAATATTTTATCTCAACTAGGTCTGGACAATTTAACACATACACAGACCATAGCTTCCTTAATTCCAAAGGAATAGATAATCTCCGAAGTAGTTTACAACCGTAAACATTTAAGCGCCCTAGTTGTGGAAGTCCATCGAGTGGAATGTCTTCCACTTCACAATAAGAGAAACTTAAAGAATTCAAATATCTGAATCTCAAGTAGGAGGATGGAAGCTGCAACAGGGTTTGCAGGTTTAGGCGAGATAACCGAAGCACTTTCAGATGAGAAAGAGAAGCCAACTCTGGAGGTGCAAGGACGTTTAGCAGATTTAAATCTAACCGTTCCAATCTAGATAACCTCCCTATCCAACTTAAGTTGCATCCTGCAATTAGGTTTGATTTGCCTGTTGTTCTAGAGCCATCACTTAGATTCAGTTTAAACAAATTAGTAAGGTTTGACAGATCGGGAACTAAGAGCAATGATTTAGATTCAAAAACTAGATAGGTTAAACTTGTGGGAAGCTCTGGCAAAGCTTGAATACCATGACAATTGCTTAAATTTAGAGTTTCGAGGTGATGAAGCTTATTGATTGTCTTTGGAATTCTGCAAATACGAGTGTTATTTAAATTTAGGAATCTTAAACATGACAATTCTCCAATTTCTACAGGAATTTCACCTTCCATTTTATAACACCTACTGAGATCTAGCTCTGCAAGATTTACCAACATGCTGATGTCACGAGGTAATTGCCAAACATGATGCTCCCAAGGATAAAATGCTCTTTTCAGAAAACGCAAGATGCGTAATGATTTTAATTTTCCGATGATGTTGGGAAGTTCCCATATCCTTGTATCTGTCCAAAAAAAAAAAAAAATCTCAAGTTTCAAATGACATATATTTGGATTTTAACTTTCCAATAGAGTTTGGAAGTTTGGCAATGCTCGTACCTAATAAGTCTAATTCTGTCAATGAGGTTAAATTCCCAAGTGAGTCTGGAAGTTTTCTCAACCTCAAACAATTAAGCAATGAGAAGCGCTTAAGCTTCACTAGTGCTCCCACTTCATCAGGCAAATCCACAAGACCCTTACACCATTCAACCTCTAACTCAATCAACGATTGTAGATCTCCAATGAAGCTTTCAATTCTTTTTAGGTTGTAGCAGTGTGCAAGAGTCAACCTCTCTAAACCCAAGCATTTAGAGAAGTCTGGAATTGTCGTAATGGCATAACACCTAGTTAGAGAAAGAACTTTCAAATTTTGTGCCCCCTGTTAAAATAGATGACATGTCAAGTGTAATAACCATTGCATAATACAAACTGGGACTATTAGACTAGAATTAAAGCATGTAATGTACCTTAATCAAGTCCCATGCTTTCGAATCATCTTTGAAGCCATTCAAGTCAAGTTTAAAAACAACAAGATGATCCAAATACAAATTGTCCGCCCTAAAATTCGGATGAGGAGAATGCCAAGAAAGCCATCTCAATTTTGAATGACATTTTGAAAAGTCCCCAACAAAAGTTCCGGTGCCTAACTTGAGGAATCTTAGGTTATGTAACCTTTCAAACTCACCATTTGTGATCACTAGGGGGAAATCCAGTCCATTTATATTGAGTGCTTGAACCTTGTCCTTCCTCTGTAAGATCAATTTAGCAATGATGTGAAGAAGTTTGTCTACTTCAAACCACTATGTTTACAACTTGAATATGTAGTAAAATATAAAAAATATAAAAAACCTTAACAAAAAAGAAATTCTACTAGTAATGGGACATTTCTTACTTACCTCTTCAGTTTTTATGATTTCGAGGGCCTCTTTTGCAATCCACATCCTACTTTGCTTTCCAAATTCACTTGAACTTTCTTCACGCACAATTTGCCTTCCCATGTCTATTAGTTGATCATGCATCCAAATCATGTCATCGTGCGATATCTTTATCAAGCACCGACTAGTAAGGACATCAATTCCTCTTTTGGGATATAACTGACAATCGGCCCACATGTAAATTGCATCGGTCTTCTTCTTATGGGAAAAGAAACATGCTATATCAAGAAAAATTTGTTGCTGATATTTGTCTAGGTTGTCATAGCTAATCCTTAACTTCTTTAAAATCTCTTTCTCTGGTGCTTCCCTTAATCTGACTAATGTCTCTTTCCAAAATGCCTTGTCTTTCCCTTTAAGTAACGAGCCTACCACTTCGATGGCCAAAGGAAGCCCTCCCATACGTGAGATGATTTCACTTGAAAGCCTGCGAAAATCATCCCAAGGAAAGTCTGTACCAAAGGCATGCCGACAAAATAGCTGAAGTGCATGATCATCATCCATCTTTCGCATCTCATACTCTAGAATTTCACCTTTGAACTCCTCAACTTGCAAAATAGTTGTGTTTCTCGTCGTAATGATTATCCTAGATCCTGAATGTAAGGAAAACTGACCCATTAGGTTCTTAATGTGCTCTTTATTATCAACATCATCTAGAACCACAAAGACCTTCTTAGTTGGGAGTGTTCTTCCAATACTCCTCCTTCCTTTTTCAATATCCATTAATTTTTCCACAAATCCAGAACCTACAATATCAAATAATAATTTCTTCTGCAAATGGACTGTGCCTTTTTCAGTCAACGAGTTTTCGCGAACATTCTCAAGGAAGCTACAACACTTTCCAAAGTGGGAATATAATTGATTGAAGACGAGTTTGGCAAGAGTTGTTTTACCGATGCCACCCATTCCGTAAATTCCAACAAGCCGCACATCGTCATGGTCGACAAATAATAAATTTGTCAATTCTTTTACCTGATCATCAACTCCAACTAAAAGTCCAGTCACTGATTTGTGTTTTATCTCCAGCATCTTCAACACTTTTTCAACAACCGATTTGACAATCTTCGCTTGGCTGCCATGTACGCAAGCTCTTTCATTAGTAACTAGATTAATTTCATATCCATGCATCACCGTTGGGACTGTCAAAATCTTAACTTGAAAAGATTGAAACCTATCACCAACGTTTAAATACACTGAATAATCAACATAGGCTAATTTAGTAGAATTCACTTGATATTTTTTCTATACATGATTCGTGAAATTTCTGAAGACTAGTATTGGCTTATATGATGGCCAGAGTTACAAAATAGCTACTATATCAAGCATTCGTAAAATTTTGGTATTTATAGCTAAACCTAGGAAAAAATTTAAGCGCTCATAATAGGATATTTATACAAAATTTCTTCTACGGATCTGATTATGTGAAGTATAATTGCATGTAAAGAGCTGTCTCACATTACGATGTCTTCAAAATTGAAAATCAAGAGATCCAACTCCCATGGGATTAACTTGGTGGATGAGGAATGAAGACATGTATGTGGATTAAGCGCACAACAAAAGAAATTCTCAAGCGGCATGTTGGGCACAGTGACTACATAACCCAGAAGCAAAAGAGATTGCCAAGTCCAGCAAATTGTGCAAAAACAGCTCATTTGCAATGGAGAAGCCAATGAGCGCTCACATGCTATATAATGTATAATAGGGGTCAATTCACCATATATTTATCCAAATTTATCAATTGACAGCCAATTTATATGTTGTTATTGATGAATGATGATAAAATATGAAGTTGTTAATATAAATGCCAAGTGATTACCCTCAAAACAAGATACAAATGCCTTGCTGGTCCACGAAACTACCTCATGTTCGAGCCATGTGGCCCAAAATTCATTTCAACCTTTATCACACTGGATTAGATAATTTGGGTGATTACTACATCAGAACTTTTTTGTTTGCCCAACCCTCAAGAAAGGAGAAAAGGAAAATAATAAGGATGGTCTGCAAAAACCATTTTCCATACATATCAACTTGCATCTCCACATTTTCTAATTTACAAATTGAATCCCTAGTTTTCTTTTTTTTCTTTTTGGTCAAATTGCATCTGTCACCGGAACTTATTAATCCAATTTCCAATTTCCAATTTCTTATCAAAATTAACGTCACCACTCTCCTTGACCTGTCACCATCGACCTTTAGCCGCCGCCTGTCCTCGGCCGCTGTCTACTGGTATGCTCGTACACTGCTAAGTTCCAGTATCTCCTAAACAGGGTATCCGTTCCTTCCCCCTTCCCTTCCCCACCCCTTTGTAAGTGCGGCCACACCACTCGGAGGCCTCCATGCCACTACCGACCTCGGATCAGAAGTCGGCAATGGTCATTCTGGCCCGGTCCAGATCAAGGTTGTCTGGCCTTGATTTGGACTCTCCACGAGCTTTGCAGAGTTAGAGGCGCAGAGATGATGGCCCAGTCATTCTTTACATGTTCTCGGGAATTTCTCTATTAAATATACGTGATTTTTCTTCGCCGAATCTTAGTTTACTTGTGTAAATGGTGTTTCTTGAAAATGCAAATTGCATGTTTTGGGTTGAAATTTTTCTGTGGATGCAAACTACAAATTTAGATAAGTGAGGATGCATATCAAATTGAAGCTATCGACATGCAGTAGAAAATTTTAGGATGTTAAAAGCAGAGGATATAAAGGTGAATGAGAGCAGCAATTGCGGGTAATTTTCAATAGCTCTATTAGAAAGGGAATCAAATGAATTGTTTCACTGGACAACGTTGTGTCCCCTATAACAGAGATAAGGAAAAATAGGTAGATATCTTAAAAGAGTATTACCTTTGATCCTTTTTCATATTCCATCCCTTGATTTCATCTACCTGTGCAAGAGCTTTTTTCCATGTCTGGACTTCGTCAGGAAACCTCTTCTCGTGCTCAAAGCATCGTTATATAATGGAGTCTTAAGTTTAATATCCTCAGGTTCCACATCAAAAAATATAGGAAGGATACTTTTTTCAACATCGGACTTAGACACATTGTCTACTATGTGGGCAAGCTCACGGAGACACCATTTACTGGAAGCATAAGTCCTCGAGAAGATTGGTACATAAAATCTGGAACTATTGATAGCATGTAAAAGGTTCTCACCAATGACTTCACCAACATGGAGTTCATCTTCGTCCTTGAATACGCGGACTCCAGCATCTACCAAGTCATGATAGAGGAAGTCTGTGAATCCATGACGAGTATCATGTCCTCTAAAACTCAGGAATACTTGGTACTCATCCCCTAATGCTCGTGCAGCATCATCAGTAGTCATTCTGGCCTTTGAGTTTGCCATAGCTAGGGAGTTTATAACTACCGGATCTCTCTCTCTCTCTCTCTCCAAAGAAAAGGTTGGTTTGTATGGCTTTAGCTAAGAACTAAGCTGAGGTTTTCGATATGAACGAAGTGAGCAGGCGCCAATACCTTAAATCCTTGGCCGGCTCACTTTAAAATCAATTCTTTTTTTCGCCATTTCCCACCCTAACCCACCGCAAGAAGACACCGATGAAGGTGACCGAGAATTTTTAACAAGTTACAAAAAATTTTAAGACTCCTTGGGAGACCATAAAAGCGAATCAGAAGTTCTTCGATTTCTTTTTTTCATTGTTTCCTTTAAAATAAAGTCATTGGATCTTTATAATATTGCGAAATGTTTAAGCAGCTCCCGAATTTTTTATTTTTTTTATGCGATTTGGGTTTCCAAGCAATATACTTCTGTTAGAAGATACGCAGAAATTAGGAAAGAATTGATTGGATCAAATCGAATCAAATCATAGGGATTGTATTGTAGGAATTAAAATCAGATCTAATCTGTATATTGTATCTTTTCCTTTTTCTTCTTCACATACATTGTAATATAATGTAACTCAGTACATTGAATGAAGTAGAGAAAATACAGAAAATTCCTACACTTTTTCCTTCGTTTTTCCCTTTCCCTTCGCGTTTTGTCATGGTATCGAGCTCCGGAGACTCGACATTGCTTCCGCTATACCTTAGTTGATTGCCTAGAAGGAACCCTATCCTGCAAAAAGGGTTGCCGAGAGGAATCAAATTCTTTTTGAAGGGAAATTTTATCAAAATGAGCCAATCAGAAATTCCTACCTCCAATCCAAATGAGCCAGTATCGACGACCCCTCAAGCTTCCAGTGCCATCTCCGTGACCGAACAACAACTTGGTCAAATTCAACATCCACATGCGCATTGGGAGAATGCTCCGGCTCAGTTTAATCTGGGTCAGCCATTTCCGGTGTATCCCTACCAATGGATGCCATATCCATGGATCCCAGGGTTGAATCCAGTCACATCATCGCCGGTTTTCAGGGTAGTGTGCCGAGCGATGGAGGTCCACCAACCAGTATTGGGGCAAACGCGCCCATCGACCCGGAGCAGACGGGCGGATCAAATTATTCAGGATCTCAGGGACAATTTGGTGTGGGGCTTCAGGGACAACCCCAAGGAATGCCACCTGGTTTCCTGCCTTTTCCTTTCGCGGCCGCCATGGGTCGACCAGAGTCCGGCGACGCGCTTTATGTTTCCACCTCCGACGGACCGGAGTTGCGGCTTATTAGCCACCCTCTCACGGGTTCAGAAAATTACTCAACCTGGGCGCGGGAATTTCGGCGAGCCCTAATCACCAAAGACAAAGAAGGTTTCATCGACGGGACCGTTCCAATCCCGACCGACGAGAAGATGGGAAAACAGTGGAGAAAATGTAATAAATTGGTCAGAACATGGATCAACAACTGCATCAACCCGAAATCGCAGCGGGGTTACCACCACGAAGATTCAAAAATGATTTGGGAAGTATTCGTGAAATGTACGGCAAGTTAGATCGGGCCAAAATCTTTTCGCTTCATCAAGCGCTCGTCGAATCGGAAGCAAGGAAACACGTCGATAATGACGTGCTTCAACAGCTTTCGGCCCTGCGGAACGAATTAGAAGCTGCTGAAGAAAACTGGAAGGGTCCGAATCAACTCTCCAAAGCGGACAAGGCTATGAAAGACGGGAGAAAGCGACTCGGTTCTTACTCATTTTGAACGATTCGTATCTCACCTTCCGATCACGAGATCCCGGCGATGGAACCGGCGCCAAGCCTCGGCCGCATCTTCCGGCTTGCGGTGCAAGAGGAGAATCAAAGGCTTGCTTCGTCGGACAGCAAGATCTCGAAACCCTAGCGCGGCGGCAAGAGTGGAGAAGGAGAAAACCTAGAACGAAAAGGGCAAGAGAAGAGAGAGCGGCTAGGGTTCGCGGAGAACCGAGGACAGCTAGGGTTCGCGGAACAAAGGCCGTATAAATGGGGGCGCGGACGGCTCGAGATCGCATGCCACGATCCGACGGCTCCGAGGCGTGCGAGGTTCCGTTGATCGGACGGTGGAGATGCATCCGCTTTAAGAGGATCCAACGGTCCTCAAAATATGAAGGGATATGGGCCGAATTTGCGAAATAAAGGCAAATTATACTGTGAATTTTGCAAGCGGCCCCACCATACAATTGATACCTGCTGGAAATTACATGGCAGGCCTGGAGAAAAAGAAAAAAAGGGGGAAAGAAATATCTGCAGCAGCCTATCAAATTTCCGGATCGATGAATTCTGTTAATCAGCCTATCACACACGGGGAATATCAGCAACTTATGCAGGCTTTGCAAAAATTGGATGTCCAGAAAAAGGGAAGCAGCTTTACAGGTATTTCATATTGCCTAGCAAATGCTATTCCTAGAAATACCTGGATTATAGACTCAGGAGCTAGTGATCATATAGCATGTGATAGAAGATTATTCTCTGTTGTGAATGAAGAATTAGAAAATCCTGTCACTGTGGAATTACTGAATGGAAATGTTACCTATGTCACTACAACAGGAACAGTGAAACTCAATTCCCACTTTGTCCTTACCAGTGTCCTTTATATTCCAGATTTCCAATTTAATCTCGTTTCAGTGTCTAGAGCCTGTAAGGAAAACTCTTGTCGAGTTATTTTCAACACCGATACCTGTCTATTTCAGGCCCTTTCGACCGGGACACCGATGGGTCAGTAGTAGTCTCTCGAAGGATTGTTTTTTGGAAAAGCTTGCCTGCAAATTTTAACCCTTCTTGTAATAAGATATCATTGTGTAATTCGATCTCCAATGATAGAAAATTTCTTTTGCACTCGAGAATGGGTCATAGTTCTCAATTCTCTTATCCTCACTTTGTCAAATTTGCCCGCTTGCCAAGCAATCGCGTAATTATTTTCCTTTAAGCCAAAGTCGTGCAAGAAATATTCTTTCCTTGCTGCATATTGATGTCGGGGACCTTACCACACAGTAAATCATGATGGATCTAGGTTTTTCCTTACTATTGTGGATGATCACTCCAGAGCCACCTGGATCTTTCTCATGCAATCTAAAAGTCGGGTTGTGTCTCACTTGAAAAATTTTCTTTCCCTTTCTAAAACCCAGTTTGGGAAACCTGTACAAAAAATAAGGACAGACAATGGGAAGGAATTTTTTAATCATGAATGTGCGGATCTTCTTTCATCACAAGGGATTCTACATGAAAGCTCCTGCATTTACACACCACAACAAAATGGAGTGGTGGAAAGGAAGCATCGGCATCTCTTGGAAGTTGCCAGAGCTTTAAAGTTTCAAGCTTCTATTCCAGATAATTTTTGAGGGGATTGCATATTGACTGCTGCTTATCTAATAAATCGAATGCCAACCAAAGTTTTGGATGGACAATCTCCTTTCCATATACTTTTTGGAAAGAAGGCTGACTTAAGCCACTTGAGGATTTTTGGCTGTCTATGCTTTGCGGCTATTGTTGGACCCAAAGATAAAATGGGTCCCCGTGCTCGCCATTGCATATTCATGGGGTATTCTACTTTACAAAAGGGATATCGAATTTTTGATCCAAGTACTGGAGAATTTTCTCACGCAGAGATGTTATATTCCAAGAAACCTGTCTTCCCTTTTGCCCATCAAAACAAAAGTGGCACGAACCAGGGCATTCTCTAACCTATTCTGCGACGATGGATCCGTTGATTCCGGATATGTATTTGTTCATCCATTTCCACAAGGTGTTTCCAACTCCACTATGAGCACAACACCTTTAGAGGAAGTCCAGGATGGAATATTGAATGATGATGAGGTTTCTTCAGACCTACCTACTTCCGACTCACTTCCAGTGGAAATTCCAGATAATCCTACATCTTCGGGAGATGAACCACCTAGACGTTCTGGACGTGCCACTCGACCCCCTACCTGGACCAAAGACTATATATGTGGCGCCAGGAATTCACAAGGTATTCCTTTTCCGATCTCATCTTATGTTTCCTTTGATCGCTTGTCCCCAATGCATCGATGTTGCATTACTCGTATTTCCGAAGAACAAGAGCCATCCACCTTCCATGAAGCACAGACTGATCCACAATGGCAAGCAGCAATGGAGGCAGAATTGAAAGCTCTCATGGATAATCATACATGGGATCTTGTTTCCTTACCTCCACATCGTAAAGCAATTGGATGTAAATGGGTATACAAGATCAAATATCGAGCAGATGGATCGATCGAACGGTACAAGGCGCGACTGGTAGCTAAAGGCTTCACACAGAAGGAAGGTTTCGACTATCACGAGACTTTTTCTCCGGTGGCCAAGGATGTCACAGTTCGCTCTTTTCTTTCCGTAGTGACTTTTCACGATTGGACATTACATCAAATGGATGTCCACAACGCTTTTCTCCATGGTGATTTGGATGAGGAGATATATATGGAAATACCTCCAGGATTACGGAGACAGGGGGAGATTAGAGTATGTCGTCTCCGCAAATCCTTGTACGGACTCAAGCAAGCATCCAGACAGTGGTATGCGAAATTTGCGGAATCACTAATAGCTTCCCGGTTTCCAACAATCCGATTCGATTATGCTGTCTTCACATGGACTCAAGGTACGTCATCTATCTACTTGATGATATATGTAGATGACATACTCATTATGGGGAAGACGAAAACAGCTATCAAGAGTCTAAAAGGGTACTCGCATTCTACTTTCCATATTAAAGACTTGGGATCGCCAAAGTATTTTCTTGGGATTGAAATTGCTCGATCGGCCAAGGAATCTCTCTCGTCGAGAAAATTTGCATTAGAGATCATTTCGAGGCGGGATTATCGGATGTAAACCAGCTGCAGTGCCAATTGAGCAGAATGTCAAACTGACAACCGCTGAGTATGATGTTGAAGTACCTCAGGAAGCAGATCCTATTCTCAAGGATCCATTCGGATATCAAAAGCTTGTTGGGAAGCTCATATATTTAACTATGACCAGACCAGACATAAGTTATCTTTGTGCGAGACACTTAGTCGGTTCATGCATAAGCCAAAACAGTCCCATATGAATGCGCGCTGAAAGTCGTGAGGTACTTGAAGAAAAGTCCTAGTCTTGGGATTCTTCTCTCTAGGAAGTGTGACATGAGAATGACGCATATTGCGACGAGATTATGCAACATGTCCTATGAGCAGAAGATCGATAACCGGATTTTGTATCAAATTGGGGGATTCTTTACTTTCCTGGAGAACGAAGAAGCAACCAACTGTCTCGTTGTCTTCAGCAGAGGCAGAATATCGAGCCATGGCTAAAACCACATGTGAAATAGTGTGGTTGAGAGGGTTACTTCAAGATCTTGGTGTACAAGTCAAGGGGCCAACAAGGCTGTTCTGTGACAATGATGCAGCCCTAAAACTTGCATCCAATCCTATCGTGCATGAGAGAACAAAGCACATTGAAGTAGATTGTCACTTCACCAGGAAAAAATCCAGGAAGGAATGATCGAGACACAAGGAATTGGAACACAAGAACAACCGGCGGATGTCTTCACCAAACCTCGTGTCAAAGACAGCATGCGTATCTCTTGAGCAAGCTAGGCGTCTTGGACATCTACAAGCCACCAGCTTGAGGGGGTGTTAGAAGATATGCAGAAATTAGGAAAGAATTGATTGGATCAAATCGAATCAAATCATAGGGATTGTATTGTAGGAATTAAAATCAGATCTAATCTGTATATTGTATCTTTTCCTTTTTCTTCTTCACATACATTGTAATATAATGTAACTCAGTACATTGAATGAAGTAGAGAAAATACAGAAAATTCCTACACTTTTTCCTTCGTTTTTCCCTTTCCCTTCGCGTTTTGTCAACTTCTTTATTCAGATTGGTTATTCGATCGCAATCATAAGCAGGACATCAAATTCTAATGTTGCACCTTATGAGATGATTATAAGGTGTGTTTAGGAGAGTTTTTGAGAAAATGTAGAGGATTTTAGATTTAACGGTTTTTTCAAAGTGCAAATAATACTTAGTAAAGTGCAATTGAAAAGTGTATTGAGGAACAATTTTGATTTATATGTTGTTTGGTAAAATTACACTTGTAGAGAAGTTTAGTTACTGACCAAAAAAAAAAAAAAAAGGAGTTTAGTTATATTTTTCAAGTCAATAAAAGAAAATTGAAGCACAGCAACCGGCAGCACGCATTGAGCCGCCATTGCACGTGGTTGAGGGTAAACTGGAATTTCTCAAATTTAGCGAGGGCAAAGTTGGAATAGAGGAAAATTCATTAACATTCCAGAAATGCTCAAAATCTAAACTGGGTAGAACTTGCATTGGGTCATGAGGCTTTGGAAATGCTAGTTTTGCCTCAAAACCTTAATTTTTTTTTTTTTTTTTTTTGCTGAAAACCTTAGTTTTGACTCAAAAGCCTCTTTAAAAGTCCAACCGGATGTAGTCATAATATACAGTTTTGACTCAAAAGCCTCTTTAAAAGTCCAACCGGATGTAGTCATAATATACAAAAGAGTACGGTCATTTCCACCGCTATATGATTAAATCCACCGTATTCTCACTAAAGAGATAAATTGCCTTTAGTCATCCAAATGAGCAAGAAAGTGGATATGATAGGCATTTGAAACATTTTTGACAGTTTACATATTGTATGCCTCATTCACTTCGTTTACATATTGTCCGCATTTGAAAGATGGTATAGCTAATATCATAGGAATAAAAAATGGAATGGGGAAAATTTGAGAAAGTTTTCTATATCTAAATCCGATCTAATTCTAATCTAAACACTACATAAAAAATACGAAGTTCCTCCTTTTGTTTTTGAAAGTCTTTTCCCAAAAATACCCGTCAAGCCAAAACATTATAACCCTTAGGCTCCGTTTGTGTTGCAAAAAATAAATAGTTTTGAAAACATTTTCCTAACAATAAAAACCTGTATCACTTAAAAAAACAAATGAACAAAAAATATTTTCACTGTCCATAAAAATATTTAAATATAAATTATTTATTTATAATGAAAACATTCTTCATCGACTAATTATTTCAGCAATATAAATAATTATATTCATAGAAATATTTTCTAAATCATTCATTTTACGTGAAACAAACGGAACTCTAGTCCTTTCCCCTTTTCCAAGAAATTGCAACTCCTCAACCTAATTTTCATTCTAATTTTTCTTTTTTCTTTTTTTATGATCGAGGGATTGCCGGAGATCATTCTTCAAGGATCACACGACCCTTTGGTACTCGATAGCATCGATGGGGCCTCGCCGCAAACCGCTATTTAGACGTAAATCCTCGAGGGGGCTAGCCCAGTAAACCATCCCTGGGACCTCCATTTAAGTCGCAAGCATTCGAAAATTCAAACTCATTCTCTCTGCGATGAGATAGTAAAGCCCAACCATCATGATTACCTATGAGTGGGTCTAATTTCCATTTGTTTTACACTTCATGGGATGCATATCTCGTCATTGGAACAACACCATTAAAACTTAAAAGAGCCATTAGGACTTCGCTCACCGGAAACTTGTGTCTACAAATTTTGGGAGTAGAGGGGCAAAACACTATTTGGCCAAGGAGGAGAGATTCATAAATAGTGTTTAGTGATTGCGCGACGACCACAACGACCTTATGGTCCAGAGAACTTATTATCTCAACCAAATCATGTAGTCGTAACTATCAGATTGTTAGCACTCTCAGTCGCATGCTTTATATATGACTTCATCTCTATTTCTCCTTATCTATGGATGTCTTTAAATAGGTGAACGCGTTGCCAATTGTTACTTTAGAATAGAAGTTCACTGTTTTTTTCTTTCTTTTTCCAGCTAATGCTCTACATTAGCTAGTAGAAACCGGTGAAGGTCTGCTATCTTCAAACCATACAGGTCTATTTAACTAAGATCGATGATCGGTAGACTATAAAGGCAAATCCGTTGCTAATCACATAAGTTTTCATTTTTGACGTGATAATATACATGCAACTCCGCAGGTCTGGTGTTGCATTTTTTCGGAAATGAACCGAGGTCCCACCTACTTAGAATTATCATGTAAGGCTTTATAGATGTCTCTATAGATAAAACAAACTCATTGGCAGCAACCGTTGGCTCTAGAGTTTGGAAGATTTTCGCAGAGGACGTCAAGGTGATAGAGGGAAGGAAAATAAAAAATTTGGACACCTATTATATTGTATTATTCTATCTAACTAGAATACGTAAAGTCACACGACATCAACCTTTTCTCGTGATTATCTATTTCCAATCCGACGCTCTGCATTAGCAAGTAGACATCGGTGGAGGTGACCAAGACTTTCTAACAAGATAAGATTGGGAATTTCTAAAGAATTCTTGGGAGACCATAAAGGCCAATAAGAAGTTTCCGTTCTTGTTCTTTGTGTTTTCTCCTTGGAAGGAAAGGCACCTGGTTCGTAAATTATTGCAAAATGTTCAATCAAGACTTTTTTTATACTACACTGTGAATTGCAGAATAAAAAATGAAACGGGGGAAAAGTAAAGAAAGCTTTCTGCATACATACATACATACATACATACATACATACTATTGAATATTCATCAATTGGTAATCTAAACAATATGAAATATATGAAGATCCTCTGTTTTGTTTTTGAACGGTTTTTGCTCCAAAAATTCCCTTCAGACCGAAAGGTTGTGTAACCCCTTAGTCTTTTACCCTTTTTTGAATAGTTGCAACTCTTCAACCTGATTTTCACTCTGATTCCCATTTGTTTTGCACTTCACCGGGCGCAACATTTCATCTGTAACCCCTAGTTAATTAAAACTTCAAACAACCATTAGGACTTCACTGACCGGATACACGTTGTGTCTGCCAACTATGGGAGCATCGTTTTCCATTTTCTCTTCACATCATAGTGAAGTTTGATGCTCCAAAAAATACACATGCCAAGAGAAAGTTCAACGCGCTCATTTGAAAAAGGTTCCCCTCCCCCCCCCTCTCTCTAAATCCATCTAAAATAATCTTCTCTCTCTAAATCCATCTAAAATTGCACATATTTGTTATCCTACGAACTATGATATGGAGAAGTTCTTCTTAGAGCATGGGCAATTTGGCAATCCTGCATTTGGTGGATTCCATCCCCTTCTTATTCAAAATTTTTTAACTTAGTATGCTTCAAATAATCACTCGTCTGTTTAGGCTTTCAACATAATTTTTTTAGGTATAAAATATAAGTTTGCTCTACGTAGAATTCTTATTTGCTAATACCCTTATTTGAAATCTTAAGCAAAGGCTTGCTTAAATGCTAAAAAATCGCATATCTTTGTTGTGGAAAAATACTTCCACTAATCACACGTAAAAGCATGAAAGAACCATGTTTTAATTTTTTTTTTTTTTTTTTTTTTGGTCCTTATAAGTAGATGTTACATAAGTTTTTGATGTGACGTGGCCTAGCTAAGAAAAGAGCTGAGGTTTTGGAAACGAACTAGGCAAGAAAGTGCTAATACCTAAAAAGCTTGCCGACTGCCTTTAAAGTCGAATTTGATTGTTCGTTTCCCACCTAACACACTACTTTAGCAAAGTAGACGCCGACGAAGGTGACCGAAACTTTTTAAAAGGTTTACAAATTTTTAATGACTCTTGGGAAGACCATAAAAGCCAATCGGATTTCTTCTTGGGAAAAGAACACTAGAAATATTATAAGTGGTATACAACGTTCATTTTAATAATATAAGTTTTTTTGAATCACTTAATTGTCACTTTTTTTAAAAACGATTATTTAAGTGCCAATTTCGATTGAATTGCTGAAAATTAAAAATTGTAATATTTTATTAATTTCGATCTTATGTGGTTCAGCGTGCCGGTCAGCATATAACCCCTAAATAACATTATGTAGCAGGTTAAAAAAATAATCATTTCAATGACAATCATTGTTAAAAAGTCATCATTTCAGTATCAATCTTAATGAAAAATTAATCACTTCACTACCAAAAAAATACCATCACAAATAAAATTATTAAATATAAATGTCACATAATTTCTCTGGCCAAAATTTCTCATTGGAGGCACTTATGTGATATTTTTCTCCTATTTTGATATTTAAGTAAGCGAAGCGAAAAATTTTGACACTAAAATTAGCGCGTACACAAATTATGGCGTTTCTAGTCTCCTTTTTCCATTTTTTTTTTTTTTTCTCTTTGGGATAACTAAAAGCGTGCAAAGGAACTAGGAATCATCCAAAACTGGACCAGAATCAGCGGTTTCCAAGTGGGGTGGTCCAGCTCCTGGTTCTAGGTGTGGAATTGCTCCCGTCCACTCGAACTAGATCAATAATATATATATAATTTTTAAGAAAAAAATTGACCAGAAAAGAAATTTAAAAAAAAAAGTGAAAACCTGAAAATTTCCTTTTGATGGAGGCGCATGCATTTGTCCAAAGTGAATTTCTTTTTGATTTTTCAGATTTTCCTTCTCGTCCAGATTTTTATATTCCAAAATTACGTGTCTCGGATAAGTTTGAAGCTTCCTCTTAGCTGACGCCCTCCGCATGTTCGACAAAATGTCTGACTGAAATGAACGCGTTCATTCTTAGTCCTCCGTCCATTTTTAGTTTTCCTGGCTTGTCACATACGTTCCAGTAAACTTCCACCGCTAGCCTTTGCTTTGAAATCCCTTGTGTCGTGGTTTCTTTCGGCGAGCGACATGTTTCGGCGGCAGCCAGTTCTCGGTTGGCGAAGACAAGGGGTAGTGGTGGTTGAGGTGTGGCCACATATGACAGCCCGCGCAGTACGCGCAGTACCTCGACGTGGCCTATGTTGTGCCCGAACTACTCTGATTAAAACTTGGGGGCCCTTTAGCTGTTTGCATCAGCCATTGCTCCTGGTCCTTGGGAAAGAACGATGCGCCCGTTCGGGCAAAGGAAATGCTTCTGTGGAGCCGCGAGTGGGAAGACGTGGGATGGGCAATGGCTAGAGTGGGCTTGTGTGTTGATAGGGGTCTATTGGGCTCAACAAGATTTGAGTTTTTGGTTTGATTTAGAAAAAACTTGGCTTCTGTTGGGCTCAAAGAGAGCTTAGCCGCGGTGGTTTAAGAAGGGAGAAAAGATTTGGGCTTTAGGGGTCTTCCTTTGCTTTGGGATGGCCTTCTTTTTTATTCCTCCTCGGATAGGCTTCATTTTTGGGAGGGACCGAACTGAGCCTGCGTATCAGGCCCAGTCCGGCCGCGGGATTGGCGATATGGATCGTTTCCGACCCAGGTCGGTTCCCACCCTTTAATATAATATGATATAATACAATATAATATAATATTATATTATTTTTATAAATTAAAAAGAAAATCCCTAAAAGTTTTATATTCTCTAAAAATCATTAAAAAAGTTTAAAAATAGTCTTTGAGGGGTTCTTCTTAAAATATGTGCAAAATCCTTAAAAAAAAAAAAAAAACCATGCTTAAATTCTTGAAAGTAAATGTCGGATTGCTATTTGTGCAGGCGGGAGCGCGGCGAGGGCCCCGGGAGGCGCCGGTGGAACGACGCGAAGGGAGGGAGGGGAATGGATTTTCTGAGCATGGCGGATGGAAATCGAAGGCAGAGAGCTGACGGATTCTCTTTCAAAGTTGTGGATTGATGTTCTTTCTGGGAGTGGAGACGGAGGTGGTGACGGAAATGGCCGATCGTCGGGCGATTCTTGCAGAAGGGAAATTTGACTCCCTTTGCTTGCATGGGGAAATTTCGACAGGTCGTGCTGCAAGGAGGCGGTCGCGGGACGACACGTGCGCCTCATTCGTGGGCTCGCACCCGGGGGGGGGGATGCGAGGTTCGGACACGTGGTGCTCCGGGAGGAAGTATCGCGCGACCGGTTTCATTTTCGGTGGACCTTACCTAAACGATAATTAGGTTACGGTTTTTGGGTTTACTAAAGAAATCGAGTGTTTGATTGGAACGCGGGAGATTTCGTCTAATATATATATATGGATAGGGCGATTTTCTTTTTTCTTTTTTATTTTCCCCAGTTAGGTCATGCGACAGTTGACGACTGATCATAAATGATGATAAGGTAACTAGAGATCAATGAGGTCCTAACCTCATTAGATTGATGACCTTGAGTTTTGCTAGATTAGTGAGCTCATCCCTTGGCTGTGATCGGTTATTGGGCATCACTATGGTCGGCCATTTGATTGATGAAGAAGAAAAAGAAAAATAAAGAAATAAAAGAAATATTTGTTTTTTTAAATTATTTTTATAATAATGGACATTTCATTTACTAACAACCCAAACGGAGTGCCGATATCCCACACATGGCCTTTGTGGACATGAACGTATATGCTGGGACTAGAGTTTGAGCTTTGAGGACCCGATTTCGGGTGCTAGGGCATTGGGCGTGAGTACCAGGGTTCAAGCCTGGCTTTGATCATTTCCGGCATCGGTGTCGGCAACTTGTGCTCGGCCTCAAGAGAGCGTTGAACATCAGGTCAGAAAAGAAGCTTGCTGAAGCTGTCAAGCTCGTGCATGATGATATACTTGATATAATCCGGAACAGGAAGAAGAAGCTGCTCCAAGAGAATGACGATCGGCAGATAAAATACGACGGCGACCTCTTGTCGTGGTTCCTTGCGGCCGGGCACAGTGAACAGATGGTGCGGGACATGGTGGTAAGCTTCGTGATAGCCGGAAGGGACACCACATCGGCCGCGATGACGTGGCTCTTCTGGCTGCTTGCTCAGAACTCGAATGCCGAGGAAGAGATCGTGAGCGAAGTTAACTCGATTCTTGACCGGAGCTACAACAAGTGCTTGGACTTCGAAGCCTTGAAGGAGATGAAGTTGCTGAAGGCATGCCTTTGTGAATCGATGCGGCTGTACCCGCCGGTCGCGTGGGACTCCAAACACGCTGCGGTGGACGACGTGTTGCCGGACGGGACCCCAGTGAGGAAGGGCGATAGAGTGACGTACTTTCCCTACGGGATGGGGAGGAATGGAGGAGCTGTGGGGGAAGGCCAGGCTCGAGTTCAAACGGGACCGGTGGCTGGTGGCACCGGGAATGGAAGGTGGCGCCAAGGGGGAGTTGAGAGCGGTGATTCCATACAAATACCCGGTGTTTCAGGCCGGTCCGAGGGTGTGCCTCGGGAAGGAGATGGCCTTCATCCAGATGAAGTACGCCATGGCGTCGATCTTGAGGAGGTTCGAGATCAGATCGGTTCTCAAGAACCGGCCGGTTTTCTTTTGTTATTTCCGTGTTGTAATGTTTCCTTATGAAGTGTAATCCTCTATAATATTTTTATATGTGAAAAATCACCTGAACAAACTGTACATTGACATTAAATAATGATTTTGAATTTGACATTCATATGCGGAAGTAAGAAATTAAATTTGATTGGGCGCGATCAAGAAATGAAATTCAAGAGTGTCATGACTAGGGGGTGATTTGCGAACTTCAACGTCGTCCCGCAGCAGAATTGCAACTTCCAGAATCGTCCGCAACACTGGCTAACTCATGTTGGCCTCATCTTTCTTTAATAGGCATTCGGCAAACTCACAGCCTTCGCCTAGGGCCGGCGAGGCTGGCCTTGCCTAGTGGCCCATGAGCCCGTCGGCAACCAGCAAGGAAGGGGGGCTGGACGAGGTTTAGGCTGCAGACTTTTGAAGAAAAATGACAGGCTTGGTTCGGTCATACAGTGATATGTTTCTCATGGATCATTTAAACAATGAATGTGCATAGATTCTAGAGATGAGTTTTGATGCAAAGTCTTGGTTGACTTCCTCAGATAGCAAAGTCTTGGTTGACTTCATCAGATAGCAAAGTCTGCCTCCATTCTGAATGTACAATGCGAATTATTTCACATTCTAGTGCAGAATTTATAAGAAAATCACTTAAATCATGCAGCCCCAAGAATTACAGACCAACAAACGGCAGCTCGGTAACCAATGATTTAGTCTTGTAATGAAGCTCAGCTCTGTCTCAGAGTTCGAAAATGGAGAGGAGACTTTACAAATCAAAGGTTAAAGGAGATAAAGCTTTCTTCCTGGCCTTGCTACGAGATGATCTGCTGATTCTTGATCGATTCACGGTGGGAGTCTTAATTTTATCATGGTGAGACTCTCTCAAAAGAGAGCAGCAATGCTCAGACACGGTTCTTGATCGAAACCCCAAACATGCTAAACAGCAGTTAAAGGGTACTCACAAACTGCGAAGAAGCTGTTGAGTGTTGAGGTAGGTGTATGTTGGAGTTTTCACCAGTAAAGTAGAAATCCTCTTCATCTCGTGGCCGTGAAAGGGTCGGTCTGACGTTTTGAGAAATTGGTTCGAGAGAGGCTGAGAGCAGCTTGCGATGGGGTCGTTGAGACGGTGGTTTCATGGCCGTCGAGAACAATAACTTGGAGGCTTTGAAGCTTCTGGTGGGCAGCCTCTGGGAGATCATGGCACGGGCTTAGGAAGTTTAACAGTTGGGTAAGGACAAAAAACAAGGTCATAAAAGTCTTGATAGATGATAGACAATATACGACAAGACTAATATTAGCAAATTTGTTTAATGTCAGATTTTTTTTACATGGATGCGTACTAGTTCTAGGAAAGATACGCAAAAATCAATTAAAAAATTATGAGAAAATGATAATAATAGATGTTGAGAAAAGTTAAGAAAATTAGAATGTACTACAGACTTATGTGCACCATGTATATAAGAAAAGAGTATCGTTGAATATATGATAGATTATGGAATTAAAATCGTTGGAATAACAATTTCAGTAATTGGAATTGATGGAACTTTTCAATTATTTCCAGAAGGGATGTCAAAATAAACAAAAAAGAAAGTTAGAAATTCTTCAATTGGTTTCTACGTAGAGTAAAACAAGGAAGTATAAATAAAATAAGAAAAATTAATATGGAAAACCCCAGATAAGATTAATTTTCCTTTGGTTGGATGAATTTAGGAGAGAACACTGAAGTATCATCATAAAGGGCGACTGGCAATAAAGAAGAATGGAGTAAACCTGCTAGTTTAGAAGAAGTGAATGCAGCAACATAACAAGGTAATTATAGTAATTATTCTTGCAGTCATTAGGCAAACAACTTGACAGAATGGAAGTAAAGGAGAGGCCAGAAAAGAAGAACCGGAAGCTACTGTAACAGAAATGAGACAGAACAAAGTTTACTCGGGTGCCGAATGATTTGCACATCTACTAAATATGACAAATTACCTTGTTGTTCTTATCACGACCTCGATGTCTTAGGCTCAGCCTCGGCCGGGCTTGAACCGTTGTCCGTCCCTAATCTTAAATTCAACCCCATTTCAGTTGTGCCCTTTCTTGAACTTGAACCTCTTACCCTTCCTGACCTCGAAGTTGTGCCCTCTCCTGAAGTTGAACCTCTGCCCCTTCCCCTTCCTGTACTTGAAACTGTGCTTCTTCATGAACTCGAAGCTCTGCCCCTTCCTGAATCTGATGCCTCACTCTTTCCCGAACTGGAAGCTGCCACCCTACCCGCCTTCGTAGCTTTGCTGTTTGTTTCTTGAACTTGAAGCTGTACCCCTTGCTCTACCTCTTATGGCAGGATCCCCTCCTGGGTTTAAAGCACATCTAGTCCCACTCCCTCTTTCTCTTTTTTGCAGGTACTCGGTCAGTCTCTGCTGTTCTATCCGTCTTCACCTGGACCACGTCGAAATTCCACGTAAGTTTTTAACCACCGCACAATTAAGATAATGCAAAAATCTTCAGTACTTACAGAAGCAGTTTCCATCTGATCCTCAACTTCAGTTGTAGCTTTGCAGGGCATCTCATGATGTTCGTCTCCTTTGCACTGTTGGTAAGTCGACTGGACAACATTTTGGACGGCAGGTTCCACAGTCTCATCCCGCTTCTCCTTCCTATTTTCTATACTCGCCGTTTCCCCTTCATCGATAGTACCATGGCGCCCAACCTTTCCGTCCGTCATTTGCTTCCTATTTCCCGTGGCCTCGAAATATTCTGCATTGCCCAGCTCGGACTCGAAATCATCAATAGAGGAGGTGCTATCCGTTTGGCTTTCACCCTCACTTGAAGAGTCTAAGTCTTCCTCAGGACCTGAAACGTCCCACTCAGCTCCATCTTCATTTGAATACACATCAGTCTCCTTTGTCCATGCCTCTCTTAACGTACTTATCGTATCGTCGTCGTATCCTTCCGTCCTGTTAACTGCCCCCAGGACGTCCAATATAATTAAGCCTCTTTTAGATGCTAGTTGCGCCATCTCCTTCACTTGCTCATCACTCTTGATCTCTACGCCCTTGTTGCTCTCTTCACAAAAAATGTCCTCATCGCCTTCCCAACGAGTCTCGTACCACATTCTCTTCACACGACAGCGGAAATCTTTCATGAAAGCAATTAATCCCTCATATGTCACTGAATCAGGGGTGAAATTTTTCCTTTCCGTCCTCGCCAACCAAGCCGATCCATCACTTGACCTTGATCCATAACGGAATTTGATTGTGAAGGGATTTTCCGTCTGTTATGTAACAGATTCAACGCAAGAGTCAAACAACATATGTATTGAATGTATATCAAGCCTTTTTGCATATTTTCCCGAAATTCAATACCGCACAAACATCATTCATTAGTTAGGAATAAAAGTGCTCATAGCTCAACTTCCTTTGTTCCACTGCAACCTTTATGGTTTAATAATTAGATTGATTTACTAATTTGAATTATTTAAAATAATAGTTACTCGCACTAATTATTACATTCCATACCAAGTAAAGAAAAACTAAAAACATAAAAAATAAAAGAAGGTAAGAGTCTTGCTATTCGAATTCCATATGTAGTTTCGTTTCTCTTTTTACTTTTTATGTTCTTTTTTCAGCCAACGTTAATTCTTTATCTTCTTTTCACTTTAATTACATTAATCTATTAACCTTATTGTAGTTCATGTACGACTATTATGTATTTCAATTACAATACTAACGTAAGTGCAATAGTTTTGCAATATGGAACTCAAAAAAAGGTTTTATTTTCCACTTTTCAAGTGAAAAATCCATAACCATGGGAGACAGTTTTAAATCAGTTTATGAAAATCTATATGATGTTGTATTCTTTCTTAATCTAAAGTAAAATGCTTAAGAATTATTTAGTGTCTCTTTCAATCTTAAGTAGCACTTTTTAGTGAAATAATATGTTCACTCGTGTAAGAGTTACATTGTCACATAATATATGACTATTTGTTCAAGTAATATGTGCTCCAATTCACTTTGAAATGGTCCAGTACTATGCAAAGACGTGAATTCCCCGTGGTCACAGTCTATTTTACTACTAAAAAGGCATAGTCAACTAGTCTAAGCCCATAGGTAGCCAAAAATGGAAACTAGTCAAGCCCACTTGCATCGGAACAGCAAATATGTAACACAGTTAGTGCTTAATTTGCAAGTTTATAGATTATCCTTGATTAAATTGTATGGACATTCTAACAGAATTATTAAAGAAAGAGGCAAAACAAACGTTCTACAATTTGAATAAAAAGTAATAATCGAATAAAATAATCCATGATTACTACTATAATATGAATAAAAAGTTAAATTCATGCATTCATTATGCATAATGCAAACAAGAGTTTAGTAGAAAAGGACATCGTATAATTTTTTTCAAATGTACAATTTGTAATCTATTATCTTATATCTCATCTTTGAAATCGATTTTTGTGAAGTAATGCCTAAATAATGATTAGATGAGTTTTTCTTTTAGTCAGAATATAAAATTAGTTTAGTGGCATTATTAAAGAACCAAATCTGTCCAAACATCAAAAAGGCGTGTAGAGATAAAGTGACTAAAATAGAAAAGAATATGCAACCAAAGTACCTACAGCACAAAAAAAAAAAAAAAAAAAAAGGGAACCTCAAAAGAGGAAGGACATATTACTTTAGGAACCGAAAATATCAGACACCTAAGAAATCGCATGCAAAAAGAAAATGGCAACTTTATTGGGTGGCTAAAGAAAGGAGGACATTGGCCAAAAAAAAGGAAGCATAGCTTCCTCTAACATGCGTGGATACGATGCCTGGTTAATAGAATTAGCTAAGAAAATTCGGTTAAGAAAAATGAATCAATCCGTTATAGGAAATACTTGAAGGCTATGCAGACTGAAAAACTAATGGATGCGACATAACCTAATGTTTTAAAAAATAAGAACTTAAATATTTTTTTTTTTGGGTGCAGCGAAGGTGGATGGTATGACACAGCAGTTCCAAAGTTCCAAGGACATCATGACTTCAAAATAAGCAAATGTCATATCACTCTATATCCAGCGCTCGATTATATAACAAGAAAAAAAAAATGGCAATTTACAATACTTTTATTTGCGTATTTATCTAATTTATACAAGATAAAATTTCAAATTAAAAAGAGACATGATGAAGGAACACTAAAGTATTTGAAATTATCTAAAGATCATTTCTGATAAATTTTCTTTGTTTGATTAACAAATACTTTTTCATCCTTGTAAGTTTATGATAGAGTTGTGTAGTTTCACTGAATTGCATCAAAATGAAATTAGAACAAATCAATTTTTAAACATGTGGATACACACATGGCTACCATATATCGATGAAGAAGACATCGTACCTTATCTGGCTTGGATTCAATGTTTGATGTATCCAAAAGAAATTCTTCTCTGTAACGCTTCATATACATTTCATATGGGATGCTCGGCACTGAATCTCCACACTCCTCTATTTTGACAATGCAATCATCAGGTGTGTTTGTGCAGGATGCATCAATCAATTTTATCAATGACATGCACCGTGTGATTTCCAAATGCTCTAGCTTTGTCAAGTATGATAACCCACTTATTCTTCTCAGAGATTTGCAGCCATAAACTGAGATTAATTTCAATGATTCCGAAAGACCCAAATATTTTATCTCGACTAGGTCTGGACAATCTAACACATACATATTATTTAGCTTCCTTAATTCCAAAGGAATGGACAATCTTTGTAGCAGTTTACAATCCATAAGAAGTAATATCTGTAGTTGTGGAAGTCCATCGAGTGGAATGTCTTCCACTTCACAATAAGACAAATTTAAAGAATTCAAATTTCTGAAACTCAAGCAGGAGGACGGAAGCTGCAGCAGGGTTTGCAGATTTAGGTGAGACATAGTAAGTCTTTCTAAATGATGAAGAGAAGCCAACTCTAGAGGTGCAGAGATGTTTAGCAGATCCAACTCTAAATCTTTCAATTTAGATAACCTCCCAATCCACCTTAAGTTGCATCTGGTGATTAGGTTTGATTTGCTCGTCATGCCATAGCCATCGCTTAGATATAAATCAACCAAGTTAGTAAGATTTGACAGATTTGGAACTGATAACAATGGTCCAGATATAAGAAATAAACGGGTCAAACTTGACAGATTTGACAGATTTGGAACTGATAACAATGATCCACATATAAGAACTAGATCAGTCAAACTTGTGGGAAGCTCCGGCAACATTTGAATATGATGACAATCCTCTAAATATAGTGTGTTGAGGTGATGAAGCTTGTTGATTGTCTCCGGAATTCTGGAGATACGAGTGCGACCTAAATCTAGTAATCTTAAACATGACAATTCCCCAATTTCAACAGGGATTTCACCTTCCAGCTCGTAATGCCCATAAAGATTCAATTCTATAAGATTTACCAACATGCCAATGCCACTAGGTAATTGCCAAACATGATGCTTCTGATTGATAAATGCTCCTATTACGAAATACAAGACACGCAATGATTTTAACTTTCCAATAATGTCGGGAAGTTTCATCCTTGTGCCTGTCAAAAGAAAAAATCTCAAGTTTCAGATGACATATATTTGGATTTTAACTTTCCAATTGAGTTTGGAAGTTTGGTAATGCCCTTACTTGATAAGTTTAACTTTGTCAATGAGGTTAAATTGCCAAGTGAGTCTGGAAGTTCTCTCAACCTCGAACAATTATATAATGATAAGTGCTTAAGCTTCACCAATGCCCCCACTTCTTTAGGCAAATCTACAAGACCCGTGCACCATTCAACCTTTAACTTAATTAGTGATTGTAGATCTCCGATGAAACTTTTAATTCTCTTTAGGTTGTAGCAGTGTGCAACTGTCAACCTCTCTAAACCCAAGCATTTAGAGAAGTCTGGGATTGTCGTTATGGCATAACACCTAGTTAGAGATAGAACTTTCAAATTCCGAGCCCCCTAATAAAATGGATGACATGTCAAGTGTAAGAACCATTGCATAGTATAAATTGAGAATATTAGACTAGAATTAAAACATGTGATGTACCTTGATCAAGTCCCATGCTTTCGAATCATCCTTGAAGCCATTCAAGTCAAGTTTAAAAACGACAAGATGATCCAAATACAAATTGTTAGCCCTAAAATTCGGATGAGGAGAATGCCAAGAAATCCATCTCAACTTTGAACGACATTTTACAAAGTCTCCAGCAAAAGTTCCAGTGCCTAACTTGAGGAATCTTAGGTTACGTAACCTTTCAAACTCATCATTTGTGATCACTATGGGGTAATTCAATCTATTTATACTAAGCGCTTGAATCTTGTCCTTCCTCTGCAAGATCAATTTTGCAATGATGTGAAGAAGTTTGTCTACTTCTAACCATTACGTTTACAACTTGAATAGGTAGTAAAAAAAAAAACAAAAACAAAAGATAAAATCCTTAACAAAAAGGAAATTATACTAGCAATGGGAGATTTCTTACTTACCTCTTCAGTTTTTATGATTTCGAGGGCTTCTTTTGCAATCCACAACCTACTTTGCTTTTCAAGGTCACCTAAACTTTCTTCACGCACAATTTGCCTTCCCATGTCTATTAGTTGATCATGGATACAAATCATATTGTTGTGCCCTATCTTTATCAAGCATTGACTAGTAAGGACATCAATTCCTCTTTTAGGATATAATTGACAATCGGCCCACATGTAAATTGCATCGGTCATCTTCTCATGGGAAAAGAAGCATGCTATATCAAGAAAAATTTGTTGCTGATATTTGTCTAGGTTGTCATAGCTAATCCTCAACTTCTCTAGAATCTCTTTCTCTGGTACTTCCTTTAACCTGACTGATGTCTCTTTCCAAAATGCTTTGTCTTTCCCTTTAAGTAGTGAACCTACCACTTCAATGGCCAAAGGAAGCCCTCCCATATGTGAGACAATATCACTTGAAAGCCTATGAAAATCATCGCAAGCAAAGTCCGCACCAAAGGCATGCTGGAAAAAAAGCTGAAATGCATGACCATAATCCATCTTTTGCATCTCATACTCTAGAATTTCACCTTTGAACCCCTCAACTTGTAGAATAGTTGTGTTTCTTGTTGTAATGATTATCCTGGATCCTGAATGTAATGAAAAATTTCCTATGAGTTTCCTAATGTGCTCTTTATTATCAACATCATCCAAAACCAAAAAGACCTTCTTAGTTGGGAGTGTTCTTCCTATGCTCCTCATCCCTTTTTCAATATCCTTAAATTTTTCCACAAATCCACAACCAACAATGTCATATAATAATTTCTTCTGCAAATGGACAAAGCCTTTTTCAGTCAACGAGTTTTCTCGAACATTCTCAAGGAAACTACAGCACTTTCCAAAGTGGGAAGATAGTTGATTGAAGACGAGTTTGGCAAGAGTTGTTTTACCAATGCCACCCATTCCGTAAATTCCAACAAGCCGCACATCATCGTGGTTGACATATAATAAATTTGTCAATTCTTTTACCCGATCATCAACTCCAACTAAAAGTTTAGTCACTGATTTGTATTTTATCTCCAGCATCTCCAATACTTTTTCAACAACCGATCTGACAATCTTCGCTTGGCTGCGATGTACATAAGTGCTTTCTTTAGATGACTAGATTAAATTCATATCCATGCATCACGAACGTTTAAATACATTGAATAATCAATATAGGCTAATTTAGTAGAATTCACTCCATATGTTTTTCCATATATGATTAAAGAAATTTTTGAAGACTATAGTATTGGCTTATTTGATGGCCAAAGTACAAAATGGCTACTATATCGAGCATACATAAAATTTCGACATTTATAGCTAAACCTAGAATAAAAATTGAGCGCTCATAATAGGAGATTTATACAAAATTTCTTCTAAGGATCTGAGTATGTCAAGTATAATGGCATTTAAAGAGCTGTCTCACATTTCGATGTGTTCAAAATTGAAAATCGAGAGATTCGATTCCCATGGGATTAGTTTGGTGGATGAGGAATGGAGATATGTACGTGGATCAAGCGCACAACAACAAAAAAATTTTGGAGCGGCATGTTGGGCACATTGACTACATAACCCAAAAGCATGAGAGATTTTCAAATCCAGCAAATCGTGCAAAAACAGCTCATTTGCATTGGAGAAGCTAATGGGCGCCCACATGCTATGTAATGCATAATAGGGGTTAATTCACCACATGTTTATCCAAATTTATCAATTGACAGCCAAATTATGTATCGTTATTGACGAATGATGATAAAATACAAAGTTGTTGATATAAATGCCAAATGATTACCCTTAAAACAATATACAAATGCCTTGCGGGGCCACGTAACTACCTTATGTTCGAGCCATATCTCCTAGAATTCATTTTCACCTTTATCGCATTGGATTAGATAATACAGGTGATTACAATATCAAGACTTTCTAGTTTGCCTAAGATAAGGCTGAAGAAAGGAGAAAATGAAAATAATAAGGACAATTTGCAAAAACCATTTTCCACGGGGAGAAGTCTTAAAAAAGTTTTAAACCTTTTACATTTGTGTCAATTTAGTCATAAACCTTCTTTTAGTGACAATTTAGTCCTAAACATTTTTACTTTATGCGAATTTAGTCCTTTGCGATCAACTTTGGCTGAATTTTACTGGCTGGGCGTCGGCCAGTTAATGTGATTTGATCGATGTTAACGTGGACAACTTTTAATAATATTTAATTTTTTTTGAATTTTTTTCTTTTTTCTTTTTTTTTCCCCTTCTCCTCCTCCTTCTTCGGACCAGTTATCGGTTAGTGACCAGCCATTAGCAAGCCTCATTGGCCACCTTGCCAATGCCCACAAAGGCGGCCTTGAGCTAGCCTGGCATTAGGCAGCCAGGTTTGCCCTTGCCACCCAAGCCAGCCTCACCCATGGTCGGTGAGGCTCGACCCTGCCAGTCGGCTCAAGGCCACCCTCGCGGCCACTAGTGAGGTGGTCAGCGAGGCTCGCTAGTGGCCAGTCATCAAGTCCGGCGATCGGCTTGAGGAAGGGGGAGGAGAAGAAAAAGAAAAAGAAAGTAAAAACTTCAAAAATATTACAATATTATTAAAAATTATTCATGTCAACACCGATTGAGCCACATTAACCGGCCGGCACCCAATAAACAAAATTAGACTAAAATTGGTTGGAAATGACTAAATCGGCACAAAGTATAAATGTTTAGGACTAAATTGACACTAAAAAAAGATTGGGAACTAAATTAGCACTAGAAAAAGATTTAGGACTAAATCAATACAAATATAAAATGTTTAGGACTTTTTTTAACACTTCTCCCATTTTCCACGCATATCCACTTGCATCTCCACAATTTATAATTTACAAATTGAATCCCCAATTTTCACCTTATTTTTTTCAAATTGCATTTGTTACCCGAACTTATTAATTTAATTTCCATTTTCTTATCAAAATTACCCTCACCTTTCTGCTTGACTTGCCACCATCGACATGTAGACGTCGCCGGTCCTCAGCCGCCCGTACAGCACTAAGTTTTGGCATCCCCTACGCCGAGAGTCTATATATGTATATATATCTCCACAGCACTAGGAGGCCTCCATGCTCAGAGTTCGGCAACAGTCATTTCGGCACGGTCCAGATCGAGGTTGTTTGGCCTCGATTTGAACCTATCCACGATTTTTGCAGAGTTAAGCGTCCCCAAGATGATGGCCCAGTCAGTCTTTACATGTTCTCAGGATGTTCTCGATTAAATATTTAGACGTGATTTTTCTTCACCGAATCTTAGTTTACTCGTGTAACTGGTGTTTCTTGAGGATGCAAATTGCATGTTTTGGGTTGAAATTTTTCTGTAGATGCAAACTACTAATTTAGAGAAGTGAGGATGCATATCAAATTGAAGCTATCGACATGCAGGGGAAGCAGAGGATGTAAAGGTCAATGAGAGCAGCAATTGCATGTAATTTTCAATAGCTATGTTAAAAAAAGGAATAAAATGAATCATTTGACAGGACAACGTTGTATCCCCTATAAAGAGAAAAGAAAAAATAGGTAGAGATCTTAAAAGAGTATTACCTTTGATCATTTTTTACATTCCATCCCTTGATTTCATCTACTTGTGCAAGAGCTTTTTTCCACGCTTGGACTTCATGAGGAAACCTCTTCTCGTGTTCCAAGAAAGCATCGTCATATAGTGGAGTCTTAAGTTTAATATCCTCAGGTTCCACATCAAAAAATATGGGAAGGATACTTTTTTCAACATCAGACTTGGACAAATTGTCTACTATGTGGACAAGCTCACGGAGACACCATTTACTAAAAGCATAAGTCCTAGAAAAGATGGGTATATAAATTCTAGAACCATTGATAGCACGTAAAAGGTTCTCACCAATGACTTCACCGACACTGAGTTCATCTTCGTCCCTGAATACACGGACTCCAGCATCTACCAAGCCATGATAGAGGAAGTCTGTGAATCCATGACGAGTGTCAAGTCCTCTAAAATTCAAGAATATTTGGTACTCATCCCCTAATGCCCGTGCAGCATCATTAGTAGTCATTCTGGCCTCTGAGTTTGCCCTAGCTAGGGAGCTTATTACTACTGGATCTATCCCTTTCTCTCTCTTTAAAGAAAAGGTTGGTCTGTGTGGCTTTAGCTAAGAACTAAGCTAAGGTTTCAATATGAACAAAGTGAGTGGGTGCCAACTATGAAGCACGGACACGTTGCTCGTGCTTCCGTGTTGTGTCCGACACGTATCAGAGCGTGTTGGACACGCGATCAACTTTTCTCAACATGCGTGTTCGGAAGATGATGGAGGGTGGAGGCGAGTGAGGGCAAGGGAGCAGAGGCTTGCGACGGTGAGAAACGGCCACAGAAAGAGCTGAACAGAGAGAAAGAAGAGAGAGAACACAAATTCCCACTGACGAGATGAAGCCACGCAATGGACCACTGCGACGGTGAGAGACGGCCAGAGAGAGGAGAAACTGAGGCGAGGGCGGCCACTGTTGCAATGGATCGACGAGGTGGAGGAGGAGGAGAAGGATCAAGAGGAAGAGGAGAGCAAGGGGGTCGTGCGAAGAGGAAGGTGGTCGTGTGGCGAGGAGGAGGAGAAGGATCGAGAGGAAGAGAGAGGAAGGGGTCGTGCGGCGAGCAGCGAGAAGGAGAAAGAAAAGGAGGGTGGCTAGGGTTTTTGATAATAAACAGGGGAACTAAAAAGTAATAAAAAAAAGGGGGACGATGGTGTGACTTTTGAGTGTGGGGGGAGGGGAAGTGACAAGTTGACAGCCTGTCTCTCACGTGGTAGGGGAGGAAGAAAAAAAAAGAAATAAATTTGGGATGGAGGGAAATGGACGAAGGAAAGAAGGGGTGGATCTTTGGGGATTTTTTTTTTAATCGGAAAATTAAATAAATGAGATTAAAAAATAATTTCAAAAAATAAAAGTATTAAATTTTGAATAATGATAAATTTTGGTCATAGTAAAAAATCATGAAATTTAAATAAATTGATTTTAATTTCTTATTAATTATTAGTTTCATCAATAACTTTTATTAAAGTTAAAAGCATGTTTCACATTAACTATGAATATATCTTTTGAATTTCTAATGAATTGATTTATTAATATTATATTTCTTTTTTAATTAATTAATTATTTATGAATTTGAATCAAATTAATTAAAAATAAAAATATTCATTTCATATACAACGTGTCGCAACGTGTTGGAATTCTCTATTTTTTATAAATAAGATGTCAACATATCGTGTCGCATGTCGGTGCTACTTAAGGTGCCAATACCTTAAATCCTTGGCCGGCTCACTTTAAAATCAATTCTTTTTTTCATCATTTCCCACCTAACCACCGCAAGTAGACACCGAAGAAGGTGACCAAGACTTTTTAACAAGTTACGAAATTTTTTAAGACTCCTTGGGAGACCACAGAGGCGAATCAGAAGTTCTTCAATTTTTTTTTTTTAATCTTTTCCTTTAAAATAAAGTCATTGGATCTTTATACTATTGCGGAATGTTTAATCAGCTCCCTAAAATTTTTTTACACGATTTGGTTCCCAAGCAATATACTTCTTTATTCATATTGGTTATTCGATCGAAATCATAAACGGGACATTAAATTCTAATGTTGCACCTTATGAGGTGATTGTAAGGTGCGTTTAGGAAAGCTTTTGAGAAAATGTAAAGGATTTTAGATTTGATAGTTTTTTCAAAATGCAAATAATACTTAGTAAAGTGCAATTGAAAAGTGTATCAAGGAACAATTTTGATTTTTATGTCGTTGGGATAAAATTACACTTGTAAAGGACTTTAGCTATGTTTTTCAAATGAACAAAAGAAAATTGAAGCACAGCAACCGGCCGCATGAATCCAGCCACCGTTGCACGTGGGTGAGGGTAAAACTGGAATTTCTCAAATTTAGCGAAGGCAAAGTTGGAATAGAAGAAAATTCATTAACATTCCATAAATGCTCAAAAGCAAAGTTAGGTAGAACTTACATTGGGTTATGAGACTTTGGAAACGCTAGGTTCAAAGTCTTCGAAATTTTTTTGCCGAAAACCTTAGTTTTGACTCAAAAGCCGTTAGAGGGTGAAGGCCAACTTTTAAGGTCCAATCAGATGTAGTCATAATATACAAAAGAGTAGAGTCATTTCCATCCCTATATGATTAAATCCACCATATTCTCACTAAAGAGATAAAATTACCTTTAGTCATCCAAACGGGCAAGAAAATGGGTATGATAGGCATTTGAAAGATATTTGACAGTTTACACATTGTATACCTAAGTAATTTCGTTTACATATTATCCGCATTTGAAACATAGTTTCGCTAATATTATAGGAATAAAAAATGGAATGAGGAAAATTTGAGAAAGATTTCTATATCTAAATCCAATCTAATTCTAATCTAAACACTACATAAAAAATATGAAATTCCTCCTTTTGTTTATGAACGTCTTTTCACAAATATACCCTTGAACCAAAACTTTGTAACCCTTAGGCTTCATTATTTCGTGGAAAATGAATAATTTTGAAAATATTTTCTTAGAAATAAAAGCTTGTATTACTTAAAAAATAAATAAACAAAAAATATCTTCAGCGTTCTCGAAAACATTTAGATATAAATTATTTATCTATAATGAAATATTTTTCATCAATTAATTATATCAAGCGATATAAACGATTAGTTTTAGGAAAATATTTTTTAAATCATTTATTTTACGAGAAACAAACAGAACCTTAGTCGTTTCTCCTTTTTAAGAAGGTTGCAGCTCCTCAACATAATTGTCACTCTAATTTCCATTTGTCTTACACTTCATGGGATGCAACTTTTCATTTGTAGCCCCTACATGCATATCTAATCATTAGAACAGTTTTATCAAAACTTAAAAGAGCCATTAGGACTTCGCTCACCGGAAACTTGTGTCTAAAAGTTTTGGGAGTATAGGGACAAGACACTATGTGGCTGAGGAGGAGAGATTCACAATAGTGTTTAGTAATTACGCGACAACCACGACGACGACCTTATATGGTCTAGAGAACTTATTATCTCAACCAAATCATATAATCATAACTATCGGATTGCTAGCACTCTCTCAGTCACACGCTTTATATATGACTTCATCTCTATTTCGCGTTATCTATGAATTCTTTAAATCAGTGAACGTGTTGCTAATTGTTACTTTAGAATCGAAGTTCACTGTTTTTTTTCTCCATCTAATGCTCTATATTAGCTAGTAGCAATCGGTGAAGGTCTGCTATTTTCAAACCGTGCAGGTCTATTTAACTAAGATCGATGATCGGTAGACTATAAAGGCAAATCTGCTGCTAATCACATAAGTTTTCATTGTTTTTTCTTTTTTGACGTGACAATATACATGCCACTCCGCAGGTCTGCGGTTGCATTTCTTGGAAATGAGCCGAGGTCCCATCATGTAGGTTTTATAGATGTCTCTATCAATAAAACAAACTCATTGGCCGCGACCTTTGGCTCTAGCGTTTGGCATATCCGTAAAGTCACACGAAATCAACCTTTTCTCGTGATTATCTATTTCCCATCCGACGCTCTGCATTAGCAAGTTGACATCGGTGGAGGTGACCAAGACTTTCTAACAAGATAAGATTTGGAATTTCTAAAGAATTCTTGGGAGACCATAAAGGCCAATAAGAAGTTTCCGTTCTTTTTCTTTGTTTTTCTCCTTGGAAGGAAAGGCGCCCGGTCCGTAAATTATTGCAAAATATTCAATCAAGACTTTTTTATACTACCGCTGTGAATTGCAGAATAAAAAATGAAACGGGGGAAAAGTAAAGAAAGCTTTCTGCATACATACATACATACATACATACATACATACATGCATGCATTCATATCTAATTATAGAGATTAGAATATTCATCAATTGGTAATCTAAACACTATGAAATATATGAAGTTCCTCTGTTTTGTTTATGAACCTTTTTTTGCTCCAAAAATTCCCTTCAGCCCGAAAGGTTGTGTAACCCCTTAGTCTTTGACCCTTTTTTGAATAATTGCAACTCTTCAACCTGATTTTCACTCTGATTCCCATTTGTTTTGCACTTCACCGGGCGCAACATTTCATCTGTAACCCCCAGTTAATTAAAACTTCAAACAACCATTAGGAATTCACTAACCGGATACACGTTGTGTCTGCCAACTATGGGAGCATCATTTTCCATTTTCTCTTCACATCATAGTGAAGTTGATGCTCCAAAAAATACACAAGTCAAGAGAAAGTTCAATGCGCTCATTTGAAAAAGGTCGCCCCCCTCCCCCTCTCTCTAAATTCATCTAAAATAATCTTCTCTCTCTAAATCCATCTAAAATTGCACATATTTGTTATCCAACGAATTATGATATGGAGAAGTTCTTCTTAGATCATGGGCAATTTGACAATCCTGCATTTGGTGGATTCCATCCCCTTCTTATTCAAAATTTTTTAACTTAGTATGCTTCAAATAATTACTCGTCTATTTAGACTTTCAACATAGTTTCTTTCAGGTATAAATTATAAATTTACTCTACGTAGAATTCTTATTTGCTAATACCCTTATTTGAAATCTTAAGTAAAGGCTTGCTCAAATGCTAAATAATCGCATATCTTTGTTGTGGAAAAATATATCCACTAATCACACATAAAAGCATGAAAGAACCATGTTTTAATTTTTTTCTTTTTTTCTTTTTTTTGTCCTTATAAGTAGTTGTTACATAAGTTTTTGATGGAACGTGGCCTAGCTAAGAAAAAGGGATGAGGTTTTGGACATGAACTAAGCAAGAAAGTGCTAATACCTAAGTCGAATTTGACTGTTCATTTCCCACCTAACACGCTACTTTATCAAGTAGACACCGGCGAAGGTGACTGAAACTTTTTAAAAGCTTTGCAAATTTTTAATGACTCTTGGGAAGACCATAAAAGCCAATCGGATTTTTTCTTGGGAGAAAAACACTAGAAATATTATAAGTGGTATACAACGCTCACTTTAATAGTAATTTTTTTTTCCAATCACTTAACTGTCACTTTTTTGAAAAATGATTATTTAAGTGCCAATTTTGATTGGAGTTGCGTCTGATAATATTTTATTAATTTCTTGATCTTATGTGATTCACTTGCTTGCCTAGTTAGCATCACTTAAGAACATTGTGCAGCAAGTTAAAAAAATGATCATTTCAATGACAATCATTGTTAAAAATTTATCACTTCAGTATCAATTTTAATGAAAAAATAATCACTTCACTGTCAAGAAAATGCTATCACAAATATATAAATGTCACATAATTTTTCTGGCTAGAATTTCTCGTTGGAGACACTTAAATGATTGTTTTTCTTGTATTTTGATACTTAAGTGAGTTAACGAAAAATTTTAACACTAAAATTAGCACCGTATACAAATGATGACACTTCTAATGTCCTTTTTCCATTTTTTTTTTTCTTTTGGTATAACTAAAGACGTGCAAAGGAACAATGAATTGTCCGGAACCGAACCAGAACTAGCGATTTCCAAGGGGAGTGGTCCAGCTCCTAGTTCTAGGCAAGAAAGTGCCAAAACTTAAAAAGCTTGCCGACACACTTTAAAGTCGAATTTGATTGTTCGTTTCCCACCTAACACACTACTTTATCAAGTAGACACGGCGAAGGTGACCGAAACTTTTTAAAAGCTTTGCAAATTTTTAATGACTCTTGGGAAGACCATAAAAGCCAATCGGATTTTTTCTTGGAAGGGCACTAAAATATTATAAGTCGTATACAATGGTCGCTTTAGTAACAAAAGTTTTTTCCAAGCACTTAACTGTCACTTTTTTGAGAAACGATTATTTAAGTGCCAATTTCGATTAGAGTTGCTGGAAATCAGACGTGACAATATTTTATTAATTTCTTGATCTTATGTGATTCACTTGCGTGCCAGTTAGCATCCCTTACCAACATTGTGCATCAGGTTAAAAAAATGATCATTTCAATGACAATCGTTGTTAAAAAGTTATCACTTAAGTATCAATCTTAATGAAAAAGTAATCACTTCACTGTCAAAAAAATGCCATCACAATTAAAAATTTTAAATATAAATGTCACATAATTTCTTTGGCCAGAATTTCTCATTGGTGGCATTTAAGTGATTGTTTTTCTCCTATTTTGATACTTAAGTGAGTTGATGAAAAATTTTGACACTAAAATTAGCGCCGTACACAAATGATGGCATTTCTAGTGTCCTTTTTCCAATTTTTTTCCCCTTTGGGATAACTAAAGGCATGCAAAGGAACTAGGAATCGTCCGAAACCGGACCAGAACCGGTGGTTTCCAAGGGGAGTGGTCCAGCTCCTAGTTCTAGGTGTGGAATTGCTCCCATCTACCCAAACCATATCAGTAATAAATATATATAATTTTTAAGAAAAATTTTAACCAAAAAAGAAATTTCAAAAGAAAAAAAGTGAAAACCCTAATATTCATATTCTGAAACTCATCACCAATTAATTGAGTGCTCATCTTGTCTTACTCTCATCTCGTATGAGTCGTCTCTCTATCTCTCACTCATAACCTTGACTCTCAAGTTCAACACCCATTGACTCTCAACTTTCAATATAAGCCTAATCTTTTTACTAATATTTCAATTAAGAAAAGAGAAGTTTTTTTGCTTTTTTGCTTAATTGTTGGAAAACGTTGGACTAAGTGCATCGATCTAGTTAAAAGGTGGGTTCATGAAATTAACAGATGATCCCAGTTCTAAAGTGGAAACCGCCCATCCGCATCATGCTCACCCCGAGATAATGGCACCATGCTCTTAAACTATAGCAAAATATTTAATTAGATTACTGAACTTTTAATTGTGCAATTGGGCTAGATTTGTTTGTTCGAATTGGACCTTTCATTTAATTTATAAACAGATGTTTATATAGCCATTATATACTGATGTCGCGCTTGATTGGATAATTATAATATAAAAGTTGCTTTTAAAAAAATCAAAAAGACAAATCTTAGAAAAAGAAAAATCAAGAGATGGAGGGGAAGGATCGTGCATTCAAGCGGCAAGGGCCGCCTGCTCTCCTTGCGCTGGCAAAGATGGCTATGCTCCTCGTGCACATCTTCAGTGAGAGGGTGGCCCTCGCCCAGATTTAATATGAGAAACCCTTATTATTACTGCTTTTCTGAAAAATGATTTTTTGAAAAGCATTTTCTTTTACTAGCATTTTCTTTTACTATAAAGTTTTCTGCCAAATAAAGACATTCTTAATTTTTCTCTCTCTCCCCTCCCCCAAAAGAAGAACGTGGATGTGATGTGGCTTAAACTAAGAACTGAGCTGAAGTTATCGGTGTGAACTAGCCAATGTATTCCTATGAACACGTTCGGCTCACTTTAAAATCAAAGTTTTCCAGATAATGCTGTGCATTGGCAAGCAGCAACCCGTGAAGATTGTTATCTGGTCCATTTAACTAGCGTTGATGATGATTTTCAATGAAGTGCCTTGGACATTTCAACAATTTTAATTTTTTTAGACTCCTTAGAAGAGCATGAAGGCAAATACGCCGCAATTCAAATAATTTTTTCATTTGTTTTTGTTTCCTATTTGGCTTGATAAAATATGTACAGCCCTAGAGTCCGGGGTTGCATTTCTTGGAAATGAACCTGGGGTCCCACTTTCTTACATTTATATGTGGCGTTCTATAGACATCTTTCTAGATAAATAACCTCACTAAGCAACAACCACGGGAAAATTATCTATAAAGTCCAAAACCTATTGTACTTTTGTCAATTCAGTTCTAAATATTTTCATTTTTTGCCAATTAAGTTAATCCTACCAATTTTTGCCGAAAGTTGATGTAGATGCCGGCTATCTTTACGTGGCATGGTCGACACTAACGTAGACAAAATTTATTTAAACGCTTTCTCCAATTTTATTATTATTATTATTATTATTTTGCCATCTTCATTGCCTAACCTCCGGTGACCGACTAAAGGCTACAACCAATGAGGGTCGGCCTTGCCGGCCTCAGGGATCTGGCGAGGGGCAACCTTGCCAACCTTAGGCGAGGCTTGTCCTCGCCAAAGGCCAATGAGGGTCATCCTCGCCTCATTGGCCTTACTGGCCTCGAACGAGGCTCACCCTTGCCGAATTTGATGAGGGCAAGCCTTGCTTGTGGCCCGCAAGGACGCCCTCATTGGCCTTCAACGTGGGTGAACCTCACCGGATTTGACAAGGGTGAGACTTGCCCGAGGTTGGTGAGGCCAACCCTCTCCAGTTGTAGCCTCTGGCCGGTAGTTAGATGTTAGGCGACTGGCCAGAGGAAGAAAGGAAAAAATTCAAAAATTCAAAAGTTCAAAAAGAATATTAATAAATTAATAAATTTTGTTCACGTCAACACCAACCATGTTATGTCGGTAATTTTCGGCTAAAATTTAGCCAAATGGATTTAATTGGCAAGAAGTGAAAATGTTTAAGACTTAATTGATAAAAATGTAATATGTTTAGGATTTTTTGAGCAATTTTCCCCAACAACCATTGATTCTAGCATTTGGCATATGTTCATAGAGGACATCAAAGTGATGGATGAAAGGAAAAATAAGAAGTTAGATATCTATAATATGGTACTATCCTAGTAAACTAGAATACATAAAGTCACAGAGAGAGATTTTTCTAGTGTGGTTTCAGAAAAGAAACAATGTTGGCTGGCTCCTTTTAAGATCAAATTTAATTGTCTATTTCCCCCCTTTCGCCCGGTGAAGGTGTCCTCAAGACTTCTGAACAAGTTTTGGAAATTTTTAATTGGCTCCTAGTGAGGGTCAGTTGCCCTCGTAGCTTCTCCAGGAGCTTCATCAGCGAGTGGAGAGGACTGAGCAAAGAGTGCAATCGTTTAATTAGGCAAAACTATAAGGAAACAAATGCATCTCATGAATTTCGAAAACCTATTTTGGTTTTATTGCAAAATTAATTCAGTCTTTAGGCAAAACGAATGCAATCCAAGAAGCAGTACAAAATTTCCTTTTGATGGAGGCGCATGCATTTGTCCAAAGTGAATTTCTTTTTGATTTTTCAGATTTTCCTTCTCCTCCAGATTTTTATATTCCAAAATTACGTGTCTCGGATAAGTTTGAAGCTTCCTCTTAGCTGACGCCCTCCGCATGTTCGACAAAATGTCTGACTGAAATGAACGCGTTCATTCTTGGTCCTCCGTCCGTTTTTATCGTTCCTAGCTTGTCAAATGCGTTCCGGTAAACTTCCACCGCTAGCCTTTGCTTTGAAATCCCTTGTGTCGTGGTTTCTTTCGGCGTGCGACATGTTTCCGCGGTGCCCAGTTCTCGGTTGGCAAAGACAAGGGGTAGTGGTGGTTGTGGTGTGGCCACATATGACAGCCGCGCAGTACCTCGACGTGGCCTATGTTGTGCCCGAACTGCTCTGATTAAAACTGGGGCCCTTTAGCTGTTTGCATCAGCCATTGTTCCTGGTCCTTGGGAAAGAACGATGCGCGCGTTCCGGCAAAGGAAATGCTTCTGTGGAGCCGCGAGGGGGAAGAAGTGGGATTGGCAATGGCTAGAGTGGGCTTGTGTGTTGATAGGGGTCTGTTGGGCTCAACAAGATTTGAGCCTTTGGTTTGATTTAGAAAAAACTTGGCTTCTGATGGGCTCAGTGAGAGCTTAGCCGCGGTGGTTTAAGAAGGGAGAAAAGATTTGGGCTGGTTTAGGGGTCTTCCTTTGCTTTGGGATGGCCTTCTTTTTTATTCCTCCTCGGATGGGCTTCATTTTTGGGAGGGACCGAACTGAGCCTGCGTATCAGGCCCAGTCCGGCTGCGGGATTGGCGATCCGGATCGTTTCCGACCCGGGTCGGTTTCCACCCTTTTTTATGATATAATATAATATAATATAATATAATTTTTTTATAAATTAAACAATAGAAAATCTCTAAAATTTTTATTTTCTCTAAAAATCATTAAAAAAAAAAGCTTTAAAATAGTCTTTGAGTGGTTTTTTCTTAAAATATTTGAAAAATCCATAAAAGAAAAAAAAAACCATGTTTAAGTTCTTGAAAGAAAATGTCAGATTGCTGTCTGTGCATTTCATTTATCCCAATTACGCCCTTTTCTTAGTCTAGCTAAGAATTGAATCCTAGGACTCGTGATTGGTATGAAAATGTTTCATGAATGCTTTATTTGATGTTTGAACAAAATTAGGTACTTGAAGGGCATTAATTGATTAACTTGTGTAATCAAAGTCTCCAATCCTAATTTTTTTGGTTGTGCAGAAGTAAACTATTTTTCCTAATATTTTATTGGGGTTTCTACTCAACCCATCACAAAACGATTACTAACAACTCCTAAATGAAAATGACTTGTATGTTAAAAACTCAAATCATAAATCATGAATTGATGAGCATGGGAGAGCCTGGACTAAGCCTAAACTTAGCAAAGCCATTAGCCTCAGCGTATCCGTGAGAGGGTCCAAGGAGGTCATGACAAAGTATAAAGTTGAGTTGTTATTTAAGGTGGTTAAGCAATATTTTTTAATGTTTATGTGCAAGTTTAAGAAAACAAAAGAGGTGATCATTCATGGATGATTTGTTCTAGCTATTCCACACTAACTATCAAAAATGAAAAGGAAAAGAAATCAAATAATTGAAATTGCAGTACAGGAAAGTAAACACTCAAGGTAACCATATAAAAGCTATACTAAGTGTGATATGAAGAAAACCCGCAACTAGGGGGATGTTTATACAATACGAATTGAAAACCTGAGATTTATATGGGGAATGAATGAGTACAAATGGACAAAGGTCAGATTGAACATCGACCATATCGCCATTTTCAAATCTGTTTGGCCACCTCCTCCAAGGATTGCCGTTTTGGATTATTTTAATCCTAAGCTAATGCCAAACTAGCATTCAAAATCATATCATGCACACGATGCAACCAAACACAACCAAACACAATCATATGAACCCAAACAAGTTCAAGCAACTCATGATACAAAACACAGGCCTCGAGGTTGACCTTTGAGGTTCATGCATATCGTGCCGACCTATGACCACTAATTGATTGATTTTAGTCATCGATACTTGGTCATCTCTTATGAATAGTGACCCTCCTTGATGCGGTGTCCCTTTGGTTTTCCCACAAACATGCACTGACCCTAAACCATACATCTAGAAATCACATGCATAACAGGAAAGGTGGGCATTTAGGAAGGAAGTGAATCAAGGAGGGTCACTATTCATTCAAGACAACTTTTTGTTCAAATGTGTAAGCAACACGTTCAATCAAATATAACACAAACAAAGCAATTTAAAGGTCAAACTTTGAGAATTTGCAACTAAGGACACAAGTTTTGTATAATTGCAAACAAGTCCTTAAAAGAAAATTTTCATGTTTTGAATTATGACTAACAAGGATAGACTTTGTTGAAATTTTGAAACAAGTTTAACGTTCTTGGGCAATAAATTCCAGAATCCAGTCGGCACACTGATCGGGTCTTTTGAACGATCAAATGTTCATCATTTTCAACAATGTGTCAAAAGAAAGAGGAAACCATCACTTTCAACTTTCGTATTTTGAAAAATTTATAATAAAGATGTCAACTTCATCGATCTTACGAAAGCGTCCTTAGGTAGTCGAGAAAGGCGTATGTGCGGAATAAACGGCACTCTGATAAGGTCTTTTGGATCCATAAAGAGCCTCGTATCCGATGAAATTAACATCAAAATGAAGCTTAAAATATTCTTAAAACTTTCATAAAATTCGCATCACAAGAATCTATAAAAATTCAAAAAGTGACCGATGATCAGTTCTGGAAAATAGAGTTTTCAGAATCCATGCAACTTTGTAGCACTCATGAAAAATAGCAAATTTATTTTTTATTTTCTGAAGCTTTCCGACAACAAAGTTCAACATATCGCAAGAATTTCTCACGGAGACCTTATTGTCAGATTCAGAACACACAATTTTATAAAAATCGATGAACACACGAAGGTCATTCTGGAACAGCAAACTTTCAGACAAAAACAAATTCAGTTCAAGGCAGTTCTCATCAAACTAATGAGTTTCATTCGACTTAACAATTTTACAAAACACAGACCATGATATGAGGAGCAGAATCATGAAGACGTCGACTTCTATTTACCATAACATGATTTTACAAAAATCGCAGAATCTACAGAGGTCATTTTGAAACAGCACTTTTACAAATAGTAAATTGTGCAATGCAAGGCTAATCATGTCTACTAATGACGTCTGTTTTTCATGAAATTTTACAGCATATAGATCTTAAAGATTGAATACAACTTTCCTGGATACATTCCAGATTCTAAATGCATGATTTTATAAAAATCAGAGAACCGATGCATCTCAATCAGAAAAACCTATTTCATAGAAGGTAACATGGACGATTTATTGCCAATTGAGCCCATTAAATCACTTTCAAGTTTCATGAAAATTTTATATGTTGTAGTTTTAGATGTCTTGAACAAGTTTCATGAAGGCACCACTTTCAGATTCTCATCAAGTGATTTTATAAAAAAAAATGAAGAACGGATACAAGTTAGTTAGAAAAACGATTTTCCAGAATTCAGCACGGACAATTTATGGACGATCGGCCCTACCGAATGAGCTTCAATTTTCATGAAAATTTTATATATTCTATGTCTACGTATTCTGATCAACTTTCGTGAAGACACCGACTAGAAGATATTAACACAAAAATCATGAAAAATCAACAAGCAGTGAACGTCACGACTTCGATTTGGCAACAGACGTATGACAGGGCAAACGATTGCCAAATCAAGCATATTATGTCTATGAAAAGCTCAAGAAGTCTACTTCAAATTAATAGAAGACCTTGAAGTCAAATAAGGCGATCTACCAGCTTAGATCAAGATGTGAAGTAAAGCAATCAAATAAGCCTACGAATTTCTAGAATCGGTAATTATGCAACATCAAACAATCAATCAATCATTAATCATCACAACTCATCCAAATCATCATTCTAGACATATAGGGGCGTTTGTTTTCGCCTTTTTTTTTTTTTAAACAACTTTTCTGTTTTTTTGTTCCTGGGAACAAAAAGGAACAAAAACGCGTTTGGATGCGTTTTTGTTCCAAAATTGTTTTTTATTTAAAACACATACGTTGGGCAAAAGCAAAAACAAAAAAAGTTGTTTCTTGTTTAAAACAAATTTTAGAAACACTTTTCTTCTTTTTTTTTTTTTTTCTCTCTTTTTTCTTTCTTTTTTCTTTGGCCGGTAGCCTTGCCTTGGCTGCGCGAGCTCGAGCTCACCTAGATCCGGCGAGGCCGAGCTCGCTCAGCCAGGGCGAGGCCGACCCTCGCCCAGCTACGGCAAGGCTCGGCCTCGCTGGGGGCCAGTGAGCCTCGTTGTGGCCGGGCAAGGCCGCCGGCCCTCGTTGGCTGGTTGCCGGCCATGGCTAAGGCCGGCGATCGGCCAAAAGAAAAAAAAAAAAAAAGGAAAAAGGAAAAAGAAAAAAGAAAAAGAAAAAAGAAGATATAATAGCCACCTAGGGGTTGAATCCTAGCCCCGATTGCTTAAAGCGGTCTTGCTTCATCAAATTCAAGCTTAGGAGGACTTTACCTTGTTATCTTCGAACTCAAGCTCAATGCAGCTAGGCAACCACCTTTACGAACTTGAGGACACGTCAAGGAACGCCATCGCTAGACTCGAACTGCTGAGAACCACCATTAGATGGCCACATTGGTGATCGGAACTAGTTGGATAGATTACCGACGCTAGGCACGGTGATTGGCTCGTGAAGAACTTGGAGCTCAATCAGCGAGCTCTGTAATAGCATTCCTCGATGACTATTGCAACCGGCAAGGAAGGGCTCTGAAGATTGTCGGCAGTTGAGTGGTTCGATGGTGTGGAGCGGCGATTGGCTAGTGAGGCGTTGGAGATAGGGTTGGCTGAGAGAGAGAGAAACAGAGAGAATCTAAAAATGTGGGAACCTCCCTTTGAAATTTGGAGGAAAGCCTTATATAGTCATACCAAGATCGATATATATCAATGGCTACGATTTGATCTCTTAAGATAAGATCAAGCAAGCTCAAGGGTTAAGCAATTTTGTGATTGGCTAGAACTTGGCACATGGGTTAATGAGGTGGCACATCCAATGGTCTAGATGACACCTTAGATGAATGGCTATGATCGCATATCTTTTTAAATTTAAAATTAAACAAAGGGCATTTTGGTATTTTGGCTCAAAATGGGAATTTTTGTAATTTCGCATTGGGGAGAAGGGCTAGGCGTCGGCTAGACCTTGGCTGGTCAGAAAAGACTGCTGGTCGCCAGAAAATGGCCAGAAATGGCCTTGAGAGGTTGGTTGGTCAACGCCAGTCAAAACCGGGTTGACCTGATTTGACTAGGTTGAATCTGTTTGGTTTTTGGCCTGATTTTTGTTCTATTTTCGTGAATTTGTCCAATTAAAATTATTTTGTATAAATTGGATCAAATTTAATGCAATTGGATTCTCCCTAGCGATCAATTGTGCATGAAATGCCCTAATCAAGTTATTTCCAAAATGAGACCGGAAACTAAACTAATATTTGTAATTAAAATTTATTTAGCCAAATTGAAGCTTGATTACTTCAATTGGATGCTAGTCTACAATGGGCCAAGTCGAATTAGCTCAATTGGAATTCACTAACTCGATTTCGTAACCTTTGGATGGATTCAATCTATCAAATTGAGAAGTTCCCATGTGAATTCGTCAAAATTAATATTGGCCATGGATAGCCACTAAGAAATTATGATAATTGAATGTGTTATTTCACTAATAATGAAGAATGACTTAGGACCCCTAATTAGGGCTAAAAATGGAAATTTGTATCCTGACATATCAAATCACAAAATTAGTTGAACGAGCAGACTTAAAATAACCTCTAAATCAAATGTTGTAAAAGAAACTTGCTAAAATACAACTAAAATGAAATAATTTTATTTTTAGTTGATTTTGAAGCTAAATTTGAAAAATTCGGAAAAAAAAATAGATTCTTAATCAATTTTTGAGAAATTTTTGTGGCCAAAGTCAAATTGAAGTAAAAATAAAGTGATTTGTGGGTTTTTACAATTTTTAATTTTTTTTGTCAAAGTCAATCCTTTAGCGGCTAATCATTAAAATGTTGATTTAATGATCAAAACTTTGATTATTGTTTTTTAAAATTTTATGGCCAAAATGAAATTGGGATTATTTGGGAACTTGTTGTACAAAAAGCCAAATTTTTACTCAAGGTTGACTTTTAGATTAAAAGGTTAACTATAAAGGTCAACTCAAAAGTTAACTTTTGACTTTTTTGGTTTTTTATGAAAATGATTGGGAAATTACCTACAAATGAAAGGCCAATGAAAAAGAAATGAAAAATGATACTTTTTACCCAATAAAAAAAGTCTTGTAGCGATCGAAAACTTTAAACTTGAAATTTTATATTTATCAACGCGTCGACTAAAAATCGAATGTCACCGTCTTACGCATCTCTTGAATGCATCAGAGAGCTCCCCTCATCACTATTAGAGCTTAAAGTTCCACTGTGCGATCAGTTGGAATTCTCGTCAACAAATGAAGGTTTGGAAGTACCAAAGCCCAAAGAAGCTCCATTGAATGGGGACTTCATTGAGCTTATGGTGTGATGCTAGGAATTCGATTATACAAAAACATTGGACCTTTCACAATTAATGTGTCTGAGAAAGTTGTTTGTTTTGTTTTGTTTTGTTTTTTGTTTTTTTTTTTGGTCAGAAAGGAAGTTGGTCGTTTGGAGCTGTCATAATTTACATGAAATTTGAGGTCTTGATAGATTGAATTACATGGAAAGGGTGAAAATCACGAACAGCCAGCCTATTGAGAGGCTAGACCTTCAAAAATTTAATACCTAAAGAGATTAAATGCTGAATATCGCTATAAATTAATTAGAGTTGAAGGCCTTGATAGGCTGGAATTTTTGGAAGAGTTGAATGTTTGTGATTGCATATCCACTGGGAAATTCTTAGACCTATCATGCTTCTTCACTTTGAAATAGGTGGACATTAATGGACGTGAAACTTCATGATATTCAGAGCCTAGCTCATCCTGCACCACCATGTGGATTGATAAATGTGAGTCTCAAGGAAAACTACCAAACCTGTCAAATTTTCAAAAGTTAAGGTGATTGCACTTGTTGGACTGTCATGAACTTATGGGGAGTCCAAGGCTTGAAGAATCATGATATCTAGAAATAGCTATCTTAATCTGTCTAAATCGACACTTTTACCTAATTTGTCAGCATATAAAAAAATTGAAAATTCTGGTCGTACAAAATTCAAAGAAACTGACTAAGCTGCGAGGGCTCATGGGATTGGAGCTAATTGGATATTTCAAGTTAGTCAAAACAATACTGAAATTATTAGGATTGCAGTTTGTCAGAATTAGGAGAAAAAACCATTTGCTCTCATTTCTGAAAAGATAAAATTTGGTGAACATCGCTGAGATGAGTCATATATGTTTAGTTTTTGAGATGAGTCATTATATGTTGACTGTTGAGATGATTCGAGGGCCTTTGCCATGTTGACTATCTTAAAAAAAAAAATTGATTTAAATAAAAGGAAATCATTTTTTTATTTTAAGCTTAAAATTTTCATTTACTAGGAAAAGATTTTCTGTTAACTCATTTTTTTAAGGAATTTAAATGCCGAGAAATTAGGAAAATGTTTTTCTAGAAAAGATCTTTCTCGGAACAAGCCGAATCAAGTGAAGGAAAAAAGAGTCTGAAAACATTATGACATCTTAAATTCAGTACCTTCAACTGAGTTAGCCAGGAGGGGTTATAGATTTTACCATCTCTTGTTGGTCCACCTGGCAACTCCACATCGAGAAATTCTTTTTGTTCAAACAGACTAAGCCCGAACAGAAATTTGGAATCGGAAATCGAACTTGAACCCTTTTGGAATTGGGCTAGAAAAGAGTTTTGAGTTTTTTTTTTTTCCATTTCAAGATGCATTAAATTTACTTTTGGCATAAATGTTACATAAACTTGAGAAAACGGTGGAGCACTTTAGGGCTTTCTGAGTCACCCAAGGTCAAGTCTCCTTTCTTGCAACTTCCATAACTCGAGAACTGAACCGGTGAAGTTTACCCACAAACTACCTGATTTGCCTAAGAACCAGCCTTGAATTGGGAAGTCTGGCCAGTTTTGAGGTCAAATCGAGACCGATGCTTGCCTTTATAGGACATGCCGGATTCAATTGCAACTAAGTAATGGATACGAAATAGAATGGCCACATTCGAAAGCTAGTCAAAGGTTTTGCTATGTTGTCATGCATTTTTTTTTCTCCTTTTTCAGAAGCAATAGGTTTATTGAGACTCCTTTAAATTAGTTTACTAGGCGATGTGATTGATGTATTAGACTACACTTGAGCCATTGAACAGTCATGGTCAATAATCAATGATAGTCTCACGCATCACTTACTAAACTAATTTTTATGAAAAGTGAGGCTATTTCCGAACTACCTTTATGCTTAGAACACTCGTTTTATTGTTAACCGTCCAAAATGTCCTTAAATTTATAATTTCAGTGAATCGTCAACTCACTAACCTTTTTCTTTTCTCCATCGTCTTCTCTATAATGTCCCTATAATTGCACTTTCCTATCCGATTATTTTTCATGAAATTATTGAATTATCGTATCGACTTCCTTACCGCAGCAACTGTCAGTTAGAAAATTTCCTCTTGGCTCTTGCATTCGAGTGAAGATTTCGAGAATGGATTTCATTCAATTCCACTTTGAGTTTATCGACATTTCCTAGTCTTCAAATGGCGGGCAATGTTGTTGCCTTGCTTTGGATTACTCCCACGTCCAAGATTGTCTTGGGATGGACTCCAATGATCAAATTGAGAGAAAATTTAAACGGCTGGTGAGTTCAAGCTCTTATTTGAGACCGACTGGACTACTAGATATCTTTATTTGAAATAATGTTCATTTTAGACTCTTTTTTTAAGAAAATAACTCCATTTAGGGTGTGTTTGTTTCGCGGAATACATTTTTGGGGAAAACATTTTCCTCATTTTTCCGGCGTTTGGGTCGCTCGGAAAATGAGTTAACAGAAAATGTTTTCCTAGTCAATAAAAAATGTTTTCCTAACAAAGCTTAAATTCAAGAAAATGATTTCCCATTTGAAAGGATTGGAAAATGTTTTCCGAATCTACCAAATTTTAGATTTGATGCTTGGTTTACAAACAATTATTCTTATAAAAATATATTTTAAAAAATTGAATTTGAATTTTTTATTTTTTTAAAAAAATTAAAATTTGGAGAACATTTAAAAAAAAAAATCAAATTTGCTTCTTTTCTTTTTCTTTTCTTCCTTTTTCTTTTTTGCTTCTTCTTCACCCGTCATTGGCCACAAGGATGGCCAGTGAGCTTTGGTCTCACCAGATCGAGAAATCTCATGGCCTTCGACAACAAGGCTTGAGCTTGCCCGAGGCCGATAAGCCTCAAGCCTCGCTAAATCGGGTGAGCTCGTGGCCTCCAAAGTGATGAGGCTCAAGCCTCGCTAGATTGGGCTAGAAAATAAAAGTATATAAAAAACAACAATATTAAAAATTTGAAGTTTTGTAAATTAAAAATTCATTTTTTTCCTACAATGAAGTGTGAAATTATTTTTTAATGGAATCCAAATGGCAGAAAACATTTTCAATTATACATTACCAAACAAAAGAAAAAAACCGTATTCTTGGAAAATGCTTTCCCGGAAAGCATTTTCCTTTATCATTGAGTATTCCGTGAAACAAAACGCGCCCTTAGACTCTTATTTGAAATTTTCCTTAAAGATTATGTATTAGTCCACTCAAAAGTATTGAATAGGAAAACCAATGAGAGAAACAAAAAGAACTATTTTTTTTATCAAATGAGAAATAATAGTTTTATTCACCAGGAAAGCTTTAAAAATTTATACTTTTATGCACTCAATTTGATATAAGCTCGGTTATTTTCTAATTTTTTTTTTATAATTTATACTTAACCTAAAAACATAAGTTTTTAGTACTCGGAGATATTGCATTCAAGAAAATAGTGAACTAACATTCTTCTCTTTCCCCCCCCCCCCCCCCCCAAAAAAAACTAACAAATTTAATTCTGCTACAAATTATTTGACATCCTTTCCTTTTCTTCTTTCATTTTCTATATAGTACTTCATATTACATATCTGTAGAAAAGAAACTATTTTTTTTTTAATTATCATCGATTGATTACAAAGTATATATATAGGAATAGAGGACCTAAATTAGGTGAGAAAATGGATGTTGTACAATATTATAAATTGGATATAGTCACATGGAATATATTACACCTTTTCATGACATGGTTCTTGTAGATTAATTTGTGGCCATGGAACTCCTTGTAATGCCATGCTTCTATGGGATAGTCACGCAATAATTTTTTGGATGGGGAAATCTTGAATTAAGTATGAAATACTTTGACCAGCTTCACTAGTGCTCATGACTTATAATGGTTTTGCTTGGTTGCAAGGATTGAGAACCATTATTTTATGAATAAGGGATTCTTTCCTACCGATTCATTCCTGCTAGATAATGTTGATAAGATAAGGCATATCAACACAGTAATTGTGTAGGTAATTAGATCACTTCATTATCGTGCTAGTTACTTCTTGAACTATGAGTAATACATGGACAAAAATACTAATTGATTGTGAACATTAATTCTCTAGCATTACCCTTTGTGTCCTTCAACACTTAAGCACAATACTTGCCATTCACACAGAATTGTTAGTGTCTTACCCCAATAATACTTGCAGGGAAGATATGATGTTTGCTGCCCTATGATGTCTACTTGGGATCTTCATAAAGCATGGCCAGAGGCAGGTTTTAGGGTAAGCAGGAATTTTTAAGCTAATTAGGTGGACAAAATTAACCTTCATTGCCATTTTCAAATGGATATGTTATGGTTTGCATCAATAGGAGTGCTCACCGCCTTGCTATTGAGACATCATGTTTCCTTGAGAAGATCAAGTACATAATTTCCTTTGGGATATAAAAATACATTCCTTAGAGTAGACCTCCTCAATACCAAGGAAGTATCTCAACTTTCCAAGATCTTTGATCTTGAACTGTTGAGCAAAATTGCTTTTAAGAGACTTTTGTTTAGCTTCATCATTACCGGTCACAACTATATCATCTACATACACAAGTAGAGCTGTGACCATACATTCATTTGAATTTTTGATGAATAGGGTGTGATCCCCTTTACTTTGGTTGTAACCATCTCAGGCATTGCCTTTGTGAACCTTCCAAACCAAGCTTTTGGGAACTGTTTGGGACCATATAGAGCCTTTTTAAGTTGACACACTTAATTGTTTCCAAAGTCCTTGTCAAAACCTGGTTGAGGCTCCATAAAGACTTCCTCCTCCAAATCTCCATATAGAAACGCGTTCTCTACATCAAATTGCTGCAAAGACCACCAAAATTAGCTACAAGAGAAGGTAGTATCCGTACTGTGTTCATCTTTGCTATTGGTGTGAAGGTCTCATAATAATCTATCCATAAGTTTGGGTGTACCCCTTTGCAACCAACCTTGCTTTATACCTCTCCAAGGTGCCATCAACTTTATACTTAAAGGGTATAAACCCATTTACATCCCACTAGTTGCTTTCCTTTGGGTAAAGTCATAACTTCCCATGTATCATTCTTCTTCAATGCATTCACTTCTTCCGTCATAGCTTGTATCCAATTCCTATCCTCAAAAGCTTCATGTACCGAGTTAGGAAAAGTAATTGAATCAAGAGTAGTGATAAAAGGCTTTGTGTTGAGTAGATAGTCTATAGTATGACACAAATTGGGAGAAAGGGTGTTGGGTACATTTCTTGGTAGCTTTTTTCAAGGCAATAGGTAAATCCAAATCAGTTAACTTAGGTTCATTAGAAGAAGAGTGAGTGATTTCATTACCTGATAACAATTCGGATAACGAGACTTGATTCAATTCCGGATTGAGCTTCGTCCTTCTTGAGTAAACTTGCAGTTTGGTTGGTTTATTCTTAGGATGACTAAATGAAGATGATGATGAACTAGGCAGAGGACTTGACGGGGAGCTAGGACTAGTCAGAGGACTCAATGGACTTGATGAAGGACTAGGTGGACTAAGAGGGCTAGGACTTGACAGAAATGATGAGGGAGACGAAGTTGGATTGGACGAAGTAGGATTGGGTGACACGCTACATAGTGAAGGCAGTAATTCAAACCCATTATCTTCATTAGGAGTCTCCCCTTGAAGATAGTGGTGAGAAGTAAAAAACGATTGGTTTTCATTAAAAGTGACGTCTATAGAGATAAAAACTCGACATGTTAAAGGGTCATAACATTTATAATCTTTTTGAATATTAGAGTACCCAATGCATGAGGGTCAAGTTTGTTTCGGTTGTGATTATGAATATGCACAAATGTAGCACAGCCAAAGACCCGAGGGGAAATGCGATATTTATGGGAGACATCAAAATAAAAGGTAGATAGGAGTTGTAAGGGACTTTTATTTCCTAAGGTTTTGGAAGGAACCTGATTAATAAGATATGCTGAAGTTAAAACAACCTCTCCCCAAAAATGCTTTGGAATAGACATTTGAAAGAGAAGAGTCCAAGTAACATTCATGAGGTGTCTATTTTTCCTTTTGGCTATTCCATTTTGTTGAGGGGTATCAACACAGGAAGACTCATGAATAATACCCTGAGTTTGGAAAAAATGATCAAGATATTGATTGAAATATTCCTTCCCATTATCAAACCTAAGTCTCTTAATTGACAACCAAATTGATTAACTATCATTTTATGAAAATTTTGAAAAATAGATTGAACATTAGATTTGTCTTTCATAGGATATAGCCATGGAGTTCGAATATAATCATCAATGAAAGAGACAAACCATTTAGCTCCTATAAAATTAGCAATTCTAGATGAACTCCACACATCGGTATGGATAAGAGAGAATGATGTTGAAACTCTAGCATTATTATTCAAAGGAAATGAAACACGATGATGTTTTGCAATTTTACAAATTTCACAAAGAAGATTTTCAACAGTAATGTCTTTAAAAATGGAAGGAAACATAGTCCTAAGAAGACTAAATGGCGGATGTCCTAATCGAAAATGGTGAAGCCAAATCTAAGATAAGTGGATAGGATTACAAGAGTTATAAGAGGTATTATATCCCACAAGAGACCAATCACTTCTGCTTGAATCCTCAAGGTAGTAGAGCTCGTTCCGTTCCTTAGCAAATCCAATTGTCCTCCCCCCTTTTCAAGTCCCACAAAATGTAATGATCAGTAGAGAAAATCACATTACAATTCAGATTTTTGGTAAGTTGATGAATGGAAAGGAGATTGGTGGACAGATTAGGAACATGAAGGACACTGCTAAGTTTAAGTGAGGGATTTAGAATTATGGTTCCTTGGCCAGCTACAGTAATAGGAGATCCATCTGCTATGGTAATTCTTCCTATTTTTTGGTGATGGTTTACAAGTTTTGAATTTAGTGAGATCATGTGTCATATGGTTAGTCGCTCTTGAATCAAGAACCCATGAATTAGGGTACTGAGAAGCTGCTGAGTTCTCAAAAAATAGACACACACCTGACTAGACTAATGAACACATATCAAAAGACATAGATAGGGAGTCAAGGAAAGCCCTGATTTCACCAACTTCTTCTCTGTTAAATATCTCCTCATTAACAGGTTTTTATTGGTCCATAGGGGGATTTTTGGCTTCACTGATCATGTGCGCTTGTGGTTGTCTTTTAGCTTTGCTAAGCACCTATGTTCTTCCATAAAGCTTGAAGCAATTTTCTCTTGTATGGCATGGTTTCTTGCAAAAACTGCACCATAAACCTTTGATGCCCGTTGTTTTAATTAAATCTGGTCTCTTGTTTTTGTAAGGATTTGTTTCCTCCTTAATTGCTTTCATGGCGGATCCTTCGGTGTGTTCGTCTTCAAGCATTACAGTCTATCGGCTTTCTTCTCCTCTTACAGTAGAAAAAACTTCATTCAAGGATTGTGACATCCCAAATTTTAAATCATATTTTCTACTGAACAAATCGGGCATTTCATTGACACGCCTATAGGGCTGTTCTCAGAACTGATTATTCTCGAGATAACTAGACTATCTGGATAGGCCATTAAGGAATTTTAAGGTAAAAGATTTGAGAATTCGATCAGGAATCGGCTACTCGACCGTGTCCATCTTTAGAGGCCATTACGGCACAGTTAAAAATCGATTTGAAATCAGGGATATGTTGGTTCGACTAAGATGTGTGGCTAATCATAGGTGACATCACTAGATTGGAAAATTCTCATCGGCCGGCACTAGACTGATTTTCTTGTTGTTTTGGTATCATGTGTCCGTATTTGAATCATCGAGATTTTCACGACAACTGAGAGTCGCCAATGAGTCGAGTGGGTTCATTGTGGCTCGAAGAAAATCGACCACGGGTCATTTGCATTTAAAAATTTCTGAAAGTTACCTAGTAATCTAGGTCATGCTAAAAACGCATCAAGTGGAAATTAACCGCGAATTCAAGTTCGATTTCAGAAATTGAAATTTTTGTCATGTCACAATAAATTCTAGGAGTGTCGACTCAGTCTCAGAAGATTTTTCTGCGACCCAACACTTTTTGGGAAAAAGTCGTAGCAAAGTCGTTTTTGTGCAGAAAAAGCCGGTGATTATTTTTGGTCGCACATTTGAGATGCAAGATGGATTCTTGGATGGGCAAAAATGCCAATTGAAGCATTGAAGTGTTAATTGATTTTATGGAGGCCAAATGAGGTGGAATTGAAGTAGACCAAGCATCCAATTGAAGTCAATTGGTGCCAAATTCGTAGCTCTCCCTTCCCCCTAGCCAAATGGTCCATTTCATGGATTGTATGGGATGCTTTGGTGGCTCATTTGCAGCCATGGAGTCTTGGTGTGGTGGACAAGTAAATGAGGGAACAAATTGGTGGAAATTAAGGCCATATGAGACCCTTGGTCCCCCTCATCTCTATCCTCCCTCTCTCTCTCTCCCTTTGGCCGGCCAAACCATCCTCTCCACCCTCCATTTTCGCCCACGGCAACCGAAGGAGAAGCTACAGTCGCCTGGACGCCGTCGCACGCCAAGCCGCTGCCGGAATCGCGTCACTCGTCGCCATCCGTCTCACCCGCGCGCGCGCCACCAGCCGCACGCCGTCCACCCCTGCCTGCCTCCCTCTCACCTCCCAGCTACTATTTTGGGTCTGTTGCAACTCATCCAGAGCCGTCCCAAGCCCGTTCAACCCCCGTGAGTCCACATATAGGCCCGATTTGGCCTATTTCCTCATTCTCGAGCAATTCCTGCCTAAACCGAGCTAATTTCCTCTCATTTCTGGCCAAGAATAGCAAGAAAAATTGTGGGTTTACAGTCGCCTTTGGAGGCCGTTTTGAGGTGTTTCCGGGCCCCGGACCTTAGGCTCGCTTTGGAGAAAAACGTCCCCCGTGACGTTCTCGATGTTTCAATCCGAGCGGATTGTTAAACAAGTGAGTTTTACTCATCAATCAATACTTAGTAGACTAATGATGCTTATGAGTTGATTAGATTTAATTAAGTGCAATTAAGTGGATATATTAGATTAGAATAATTAAATTAGGGATTTACCTATGCAAGTTAGGAGAATGGTTAGTGTAATTAGGGGGTGCATGACAAACCAAATTTCTGTTCCAGACCTGTTTATGGAATAGAAATCCGTTTGATAAACCTATTCCGTTTTTCTATTTCTGGAATAGATTTCTGTTCCAGAAATAGATTTTGATCAGAAATCAGAAATAGATATTTTATACTTCTCTATTTTAAACGAATGTAAATCGAAATAATTTCTCCATGAAATTTTTTACTAAGATGAATATACTTAGAAAAAGTATTGTCAATAAGATGGCAAGAGATCATAATATGCCGGAGATTCCATGAGATCGTCTTTTCAATTTTTGTAATGTATTTCTATTATTTTGTATTTGGGGATTCTCAATCTTTGCTTTTGTAATGTGATGCTGTATTTGATGATTCCTATCTCAATTCTTGTAATGTGATATTCTACTTGATGATTTCCCTTATTTGTAATGGTTCTTTATGACAAGCTCTATTACACTTCGTAAAATTCGCCGATTTTGTAAAATTTGCCACAAATTGCCCAATACACTTCTTTGTGTTTCTTTCTAAAACGATTGCTCGATATCATAAACCGTGGCGGTGATCGACATGACATACTAGCATGAAGGGGATTAGAATTTGGTTGCCCACCTTCATTCTACTAGAGTTTTGGGAACCTTTTATCATGCTCAAAAGTAATGCATATTGATTTCTTTTTCTATTGTATGGAGACTATTGATAAGTATATTGTTTGGTTGTAATTGCCTATCTAGGTGGATTCTAAAGAATTTTGTGTGAAAATTTAGAAAATTTGATATAACAACTCATACTTTGTATCTTTTTTTTTCAAAAAAGGGAGACTTTACTAAAAAAAAAAAAAACTCTTACTTTGTATTTAGGTCAATGAGTTCATAAGCATATGAAATTTGTAAGAATGGACATCTCATTTGCTCCAAAAAAAGAAAATTTTGTTTTAAGAAATAGAAATTTTATACTGTTATCAAACGAATTTCTATTTCTAAAACAAAAATTTTGTATCGTTATCAAACAGATTTTTTTGCTCAAAAACTCGTCTAGAAATAGAAATAGAAAAATCTATTTACGTTAAAACTATTTAAGAACAGGAAATGGTTATCATCATGCGCCCTTAGTAAGTAGACATGTCCTATTATTTATTGAACGTCACTTGGAATTTTTTCGGGTTCGTATTGACTTCCAATTAGGCATTACGGGCCTAAATTGGATTTATTGTTATTTAATAATTAATTTTCGGAATTAATTAATTAATTAATTATTTTCCAGAAATTAGGCTAGGATAGCCAATGACTGGGATTTTATGCTGATTGTCGTGGTGCAGTCCGTTTATTTAATTGAGCTTTATTTTGTGCTGAAATGAATTATTTGTGAATTTATGATTTATTCCTAAATTAAATAATTTTTGGGAAATTAACTGAAAAATAACTGGGCATTAGTTGATAGTGCCAAAAATGTTTTGGTGGACTACAGAAAATGGTGGGATTTATAGGAAGGAAATTATCATATTTTGGCTAAGGCCGACCGTGTGCCCACGCACGATATTTTATCATGTATGATAAAAGTGAGAAAGAATGATGTATGACGTGGCTCGGTGACCAGATAGGTCGCCTTGGCGTATAGGTCGCCTTAGAGAATGCACGTGAATCGTTGATTATATATATCACCTGGAAATGGCATGTCGCTCGGTGATTAGTACGTCGCATTAGCGTATATGATGTCTTAGAGAATACACGTGGCTCGGTGATTTGGTATATCGCCTTAGAGAATGCACGTGGCTTGGTGATTAGTACTTCGCCTTGGCGTTTATAACGCCTTAAAGAATGTACGGGGCTCGGTGATTTGTACGTCACCTTGGCGAATATGTCGCCTTAGAGAATGCACGTGGCTCGGTGACTAGGTATACTATCTTGAAAAAATGTATAGTATGGATTGAGATGACTAGGGAAAGGTCATATTGACATGTAATCGACTAGGTCGATTGATTAAAGTATCGATCCGTGATATTATGATTGGGTGCCTATTAGAACTATGCTAATCTGCAGGTGGAATCTGAGGCTAAGGTAAGTCCTCTGACCTGTGTGTGCATAGGCAGCCCACAGTGTATTGATTTACTAATTATGTCTTTGAAGGGTAGAACTCGCTGAAACGTTATCTCACTGGTTATTATATAACCATTTCAGGCCCCTAGATGGCAGCACCTCCATCTCCTCGTCCTCCGAAGCATTTTGGTATCCCAGAGGAGATCTCAGAGATAGCTACCCACTTCCACATACACCCTCACCCGGAAGGACTGGAATACGTTTTGGTTAAGTCGACCGTCTGGGTTGACGTGGGACAGGACGCCTTGAGGCCTCATGAGTATCGGTCGTGGTACTATCATTACTATGATGGGCGAAGAGAGGGTCTCATACCTGAGGGTGACGTGCCTATGTATGTTTTGAAAGAGGCGTTCGGAGAAGGAACGGCCGATCATAAGGATGGGTCGGTAGTGGATGTTAAGGATCCGAAGCTTGAGGACGAAGCTCGTACTCCCGTGTACTCAGTCGGGGGTGCAAATTGGAGTGAAGAAGAAGGGGAGATAGTCGAGCAAGAGGAGCGACCGGAGGAGGATCAAGAATGGGAAGAACCTGAGGGCGAGTCAGTACATGAGCCTGAGGAGGAACCCGAGGTGGAACTTGAAGAGGAGGAGTCTGAAGAAGAAGACCCTGAGGAAGAGGAGTCGGAAGAGGATCCCAAAGACGATCCAGAGTATGATCCCGACGAAGACTGAGACCTCTACCTTGTTTTGCAAACTCTGATTTTTGATTGGATGGATAGTAGATCAGACTTGTGAATAGTATTGTATTATATACTATGGGGTTTGCTTTGTATAAAAGTGTGGTTGTGTTATTTTTCAGTTGTGAAAAATATAGCCCATACTTTTCTATCACATGGTTTTATTATCAAGGGATTTTATTATATGCTTCCGCTTGCGTATTAAAATGAAAAGGGTCGGCGATACGTCCTGAGACGTCGCTATTATATCGACCAGGTGAGGGATGGGCACGCGTTCGAGGATCGGGGCGTGACAAGGATGGCAGCCACTTCTTTCCGAGAATCTGAACTCAAATCCAGTGAAAGTTTGCATTCAGACCTGCCAAAAACTCAAAAATCCTATCTCTCTCCATATGGTTTTAGAAAGTATTAGTGTCTTTAGGACACCTCATCTATACATTCAAATTGTGATCTATTTCAAGCTAGAGACCTCTCGTGAGATTGTAGTATTCCGTAACATAACAATTACCTTGTTTTGTTGTTGAAGCCTTCGTCTTGAGTTCATATATTACTACTATATCTTGGACTTTTGAATAAGATTGACAAATAGCCTCCCATATGTCCTTGGCAATAGGAAGAGACATGTAGTTTTTGCTGATTTTAGGTTGCATTGAGCTCTACAACCATGACATAATTGAGGAATCTTCTTTGTCCCATGTCTAAAACTTGGGATCACCTTGTCCTGAACCAGTGCCTTTTAGATGAGTGAGCTTCCCTTTTCCTTTAAGAAATGTCCTTACAATCTGTGCCCACTGAAGATAAATTTTTCCATCCAACCGGTACTCCTTTCATGTTGGGAAAATCTCCATCGATGAGTTGGATTGATTCTAAACAGATGACCCAGTTTGGTCGGAGATAGCCTTCCATGAATCTTCCATTCCAGCAACTTTAAGGACATATTATACGGTGAGACTAAGAAGGGATCGAGAAACAAGGGTGGTTATCATATAATTGAAGGCCAGCAATAAGACTGGTTAAGTCAACAATAAGGTTGAAACAGAACAACAGTAATAATGCTGAAAAAAAAGGTTGCAATGAAGTAGTAGTAGTGGAAAAGAAACAGAGGTAGGAAATACAGGTTAGAAAACTAGGCTATGATACTATGTAGAAAAAAATCTATTTTTTCTTATTATCATCGAGTGATTATAAGGTGTGTGTGTGTGTGTGTGTGTGTACTGAAATAGAGGACCTAAATTAGGTGAGAAAATCAATAATAGAGGACCTAATCTCTGTCATTAGCTAATTTACAGTTAACAAAATCGGATCACATAATAAAATAAAATAAAATCAAATAATATCACATAATATCTCAAATGATTTGGAGAGATTATAGGAGATTTTTCAACAATATCCTTTGTCCTTTACCAATCATAACTTTTCAGTTTTATACTATACTAGTAATTACACTTAGAAATTCTCTCCCCTTTCAAAATTTGAACTTGACTCATTATACTTGTGCATTACTTTTGAAAGTCTCTGGTTTTGAAGGGCCAAAGTTCACAAAAGACTTAAATTGTCGCATTTGCTTTTCCTAACATGTACATCAATAAACCCCTACCCTAAGAATATTGGGCTGTTATAACCTACACGCTTGGCCCCTCATGGTGAGCGGTTGTGCTAGTCCGGGCCTACTAATGATAAGGAGCCATGACAATGTCTCGAGCACTAGCTTAGAGCTAATTATATTTTAAGGGAGGATGAATTGTAGTAAGAAGAAAAGTGAAGATAGTAACAGTAGTAAAGGATTCACTTGACGTTTTTTTCATAAATCAAAGAAACAAAACCATCAAGAACTTCAAATTAATATATGAGTGATACATTTCCACTTTGTTAGGGCTTTGTTAAAAATCACCGTTAAAATTTGACGTGGTGCTGATGTGACGCCATGTAAGAGCCCCCATTAGAAAATCTAAATAAAAAAGAAAGAAAATTGAAGCACTATCATCAGGATTACTGTTCATTGTCTTCGAGTGCTCATTCGTGGGTAATGACCTTGTTTAAGGTTGTCCATACTTCCCTGACCTGGGATCAAGGACGTGGGGGGTTTGGCCACCTCGAATCTAACCGATGACTGCAAGCCTTACTCGATGTTCAAGAGCGAGATCTTTGGTTGTGGTCACTCCCATCTAAAGGATCCTTTTTTCTTTCATTTTTCCCTCAATCGTGCTCACCAAGCTTACCTTTTACTAGGCTCAAATTTTAGCGCTACTAGTTATGAGAATAAGATTTAAACCCAATTTCGAGTTTTGTTTACGATCGAGCTCACCGAGATTTGCAGTAGCCCAAGCTGTCCATGTCACTCCATTCATCCTCTTTCTTACAAGCTTCTGCACTACTTAGGCTACTCTACATATCTTTAATCCATTTCATCAGTAGCTGGTGAACCTTTTTTCCTCTTCTTTTCAAAGCCGTAGAATTTTGCCATATTATGGAATAGGCCTTGGAGAGTCACGTTTGCGCGAGGATAAGCTATTATTTGCTAATCTTCTAGTGGATAGATTTCCAAGGTTTGGCGAAGCTGTGATCAAAGTGACGAAGTCTATCGATTGATTTTTTGCCAGTACTTGACTGAAGAAAGTAGAGGAAAAATGTTTGACAGAAAAAGGGTAGAAGAGAAAAGAAGCAGTTTACCTAGAAAGATGAACACTAAAGGAACAAGGAAGAAGATTACAATAATCCTTTAGGTTTATTTATTTTTTTTATTTATTTTTTTGATGTGGTACTCGAGTGGTGCCATATCAGTGCCACGTCAGATCTAGGTAAGGTTTCAACAATGATTTCTAATAGAAGAAAAACCCCAAGATGGTATACCTACTACAAATTTACTCTCCGTAAATTTTCATTAAATTAAATTTATATTAAGAAAAATTACAAACTGATACACTGTAATGAAGGGAAAGCAAAACCCCAAACTAGTTGATCCATTAACCGCGACATATCATTTAACTCGGCAATTAGACAATAAAATATAATGAAAATTAACGAAAAGTAAATTTATCATAGATGTATCAATTTATGATAAATTTATAATGAGTGTGTTAGTTTTTAATTTTTCTTAGTAGTAATTCTTAGCGTAACTGTGATGTTGGGTTAAGAAGTACGTGTCACTCGTGTATAAATTTAAGTTTGGTGAACACTAGGGGTGAGCATGATCCGGGTTGGTCCGGGCCACCCCCTAACCCTAGGACCAACCCGTACAGTGTCGGTCCTCAATTTTTAGGACCGAGGACCGACCCTATTGAGCACAGGACCAAGGACCGGACCGACCCAATGGGTTGATGCGAACCAGGACCGATCAATAATTTTTTCGTCTTATTTTTATACTCCCTAAAAAAGCAAGCCTACAAATTCAAATTACACATCCATTGATAATGCGGCATTGTGCAACTAAATTATAAATACCAATACATATTTAGCAAATTTAAGATGACATAATAGAAATTTCGACTTGCTAACCGCTCATCGAGATATGAGATAAGATGAAAAGTTCTTGTAATCGTCTATCTTTAATATTCATAACATCATATGCAAAAGTGTTTTCCTGTATTTGATCATGTAGAGTCCACTCAACCAAAAAATGAGTTTCACACCACTTGACTAGCAAATCACCGTATGCAATCGCAATACTACTCTACTCTTCAAAAACTTCTACCATTTGACACAAATTGAAAAGTAAAGTGCAGTTGAAATTTATTAGTAAAATACAATTGAACTATAAAAAGTTCAAAATACTTAATATAAATCATGAATATATAACTCCACATCTTGTTAATTCACTTGAACATCTAAACACCTGAAAACAAAACAAATGACACATAATTAATACTCAACAAAAGTTTTAAATTGAAATTACTATTAGTGTTATTGATAGAAAATTTCAATATAATATAATATAACAGAAATTTTACTTAGATTTGAATATATAAAAGAATTATACATAATATAATATAATATATAGGGTTGGTCAGGGGTTGGACCAACCCAAAACTTCTGACCGGAATGACTAACCAGCCCATGATGTTAGTCCCTAATTCAGAACAATGAGCCAAGCCCGTCATAGGAAACCAGACCAAGAACCATGAGTTAGGCAGTCAAGTTAATCAAGGGGTCAATCAACCTAGACCACTGCTCACCCCTAGTGAACACGATTTGGAATTTCTAGCGCTTTTTACCCTTAAATTAAATATAAAAAAAACACCTCGCAGTACGAGAAGATAATGACTTCTCACCGACAGCTTAAGGCACGCTAAAGCATCTCCATCGTGGGGGTCTTCTTTTCCACGCTAGGATGGGGCCCCCGTCTTCTTTTCCTTTTGCTTTTCTACTAAAGTTATTATCGGAAATTAAAGCGGTGCCAGACCTCGTACGTCAGAGAGAGAGAGAGAGAGAATTAAGCAACAAATTGCTCCAAGTCAAGTTCATCGTCAACTTCAGTACCTTCGACTGGGTCACAGCCGGGAGGGGTTATAGATTTTACCATCTCTTGTTGGTCCACCTGGCAACTCCACATCAAGCAATTCTTTTTGTTCAAACAGACTAAGCTCGAACATATTTTTTGAATCCGAAATTACCCTTTTGGAATTGGGCTAGAAAAGAGTTTTGAGCTTCTTTTTTTTTTTTCCCATTTAAAGATGCATTAAATTTACTTTTGGCATAAATGTTACATAAACTTGAGAAAATGGTGGGAGCACTCTAGGGCTTTATGAGTCACCCAAGGTCGAGTCTCCTTTCTTGCAACTTCCATAACTTGAGAACTAAACCGGTTAAGTTTACCCACAAACTACCTGATGTGCCTAAGAACCAGCCTTGAACTGGGAAGTTTGGCCAGTTCTGAGGTCAAATCGAGACCGATGCTTGCCTTTATAGGACATGCCAGATTCAATTGCAACTAAGTAATGGATACGAAACAGAATGGCCACATTCGAAAGCTATTCAAAGGTTTTGCTATGTTGTCATGCATTTTTTTCTCCTTTTTAAGAAGCAATTGGTTTATTGAGACTCCTTTATATTAGTTTACTAGGCAATGTGATTGATGTATTAGACTACACTTGAGCCATTGAACAGTCATGGTCAATAATCAATAAAAGTCTGACGCATCACTAACTAAACTAATTTTTATAAAAAGTGAGGCTATCTCCGTATTACCTTTACGCTTCAAACACTCGTTTTATTGTTAACCGTCCAAAATGTCCTTAAATTTATAATTTCGGTCAATCGTCAACTCACTTACCCTTTTCTTTTCTCCATCGTCTTCTCTCTAACGTCCCCGTAACTGCACTTTCCTATCCGATTATTTTTCATGAAATTATTGAATCATCGTATCGACTTCCTTACCGCAGCAATAGTCAGTTAGAAAATTTCCTCTTGGCTCTTGCATTCGAGTGAAGATTTCGAGAATGGATTTTATTCAATTCCACTTTGAGTTTATCGACATTTCCTGGTCTTCAAATGTCGGGCAATGTTGTTGCCTTGCGTCGGATTACTCCCACGTCCAAGATTGTCTTGGGATGGCTCTAATGATCAAATTGAGAGAAAATTTAAATGGTCAGTGAGTTCGAGCTCTTATTTGAAACCGACTTGGCTACTAGATATCTTTATTTGAATAATATTCATTTTAGACTCTTTTTTAAAGAAAATAACTCCATTTAGATTCTTATTTGAAATTTTCCTTAAAGATTATGTATTAGTACACTCAAAAGTATTGAATAGGAAAACCAATGAGAGAAACAAAAAGAACTAATTTTTTTTATCAAATGAGAAATAATAGTTTTATTCACTAGGAAAGCTTTGAGGATTTATACTTTTATGCACTCAATTTGATATCAGCTCGGTTATTTTCGCTATTTTTTTTTTTAATAATTTATACTTAACCTAAAAACATAAGTTTTTAGTACTTGGAGCTATTGCATTCAAGAAAATAGTGAGCTAACATTCTTCTCTTGTCCAAAAAAAAAAAAAAACTAACAAATTTAATTCCACTACAAATTATTTGACATCCTTTCCTTTTCTTCTTTTATATACTTCATGTTACATATCTGTAGAAAAGAATCTGTCTTTTCTTAAATCATTGATGATTACAAAGTATATATATACAAGAATAGAGGACCTAAATTAGGTGAGAAAATGGATGATGTACAATGTTATAAATTGGATATAGTCACATGGAATATATTACACCTTTTCATGACACGGTTCTTGTGGATTAATTTATGGCCATGGAACTCCTTGTAATGCCATGCTTCTATGGGATAGTCACATAGTAATTTTTTGGATGGGGAAATCTTGAAATAAGTATGAAATACTTTGACTAGCTTCACTGGTGCTCATGACTTTGACCAGCTTCACTGGTGCTCATGACTTATAATGGTTTTACTCCAGGCATTTGTAAGGATTGAGAACCATTATTTTATGAATAAGGGATTATTTCCTACCGATTCATTCCTGCTAGATAATGTCAATAAGATAAGGCATATCGACATAGTAATTGTGCAGGTAATTAGATTACTTCATTCTCATGATGGTTACTTCTTGAACTATGAGTAATACACAGACAAAAATACTAATTGATTGTGAACATTAAATCTCTAGCATTACCCTTTGTGTCCTTCAACACTTAAAGCACAATACTTGCCATTTACACAGAACTGTTAGTGTCTTACCCCAACAATACTCACAGGGAAGATATGATGTTTGCTGCCCTATGATGTTTGCTTGGGATGATTTTAGGGTAAGCAGGAATTTTTAAGCTAATTAGGTGGACAAAATTAACTTTCATTGCCATTTTCAAATGGATATTTTATGATTTGCATCAATAGGAATGCTCATCGCCTTGCTATTGAGACATCCTGTTTCCTTGAGAAGATCAAGTACATACTTTCTTTAGGATATAAAAATACATTTCTCAGAGTAGACCTCCTCAATACCAAAGAAGTATCTCAACTTTCCAAGATCTTTGATCTTGAACTATTGAGCAAAATTGCTCTTAAGAAACTCCTGTTTAGCTTCATTATTACTAGTCACAACTATATCATCTACATACACAAGTAGAGTTGTGACCATACCTTCATTTGAATGTTTGATGAATAGGGTGTGATCCCCTCTACTCTGCTTGTAACCCATTTCAAGCATTGCCTTCATGAACCTTCCAAACCAAGCTCTTGGGAATTGTTTGAGATCATATATAGCCTTTTTAAGTCAACACACCCGATTGTTTCCAAAGTCCTTGTCAAAACCTAGTGGAGGCTTCATAAAGACTTCCTCTTTCAAATCTCCATATAGAAATGCGTTCTTCACATCAAATTGCTGCAAAGACCAAGTAAAATTAGCTGCAAGAGAAAGTAGTATTTGTACTGTGTTCATCTTTGCTATTGGTATGAAGGTCCCCTGATAATCCACCCCATAGGTTTGGGTGTACCCCTTTGCAACCAACCTTACTTTATACCTCTCCAAGGTACCATCAACTTTGTACTTAAGGATATAAACCCATTTACATCCCACTAGTGGCTTTCCTTTGGGTAAAGTCATAACTTCCCATGTATCATTCTTCTTCAATATTCATTCCTTCCGCCATAGCTTGTATCCAATTCCTATCCTCAAAACCTTCATGTACCAAGTTCGGAAAAGTAATTGAATCAAGAGCAGTAATAAAGGCTTTGTGTTGAGTAGATAGTCTATGGTATGACACAAATTGGGAGATAGGGTGTGGGTACATTTCTCGATAGCTTTTCTCAAGGCAATAGATAAATCTGAATCACTTAACTCGGGTTCATTAGAAGAAGGGTGAGAGATTTCATTACCTGATAACGGTTCGGATAATAGGACTTGATTCAGTTTCGGATTGAACTTCGTCCTTCTTGAGTAAACTTGCAGTTTGGTTGGTTTATTCTTAGGAGGACTAGACGAAGATGATGATGAACTAGGCAGAGGACTTAATGGGGAGCTAGGATTGGTTAGAGGACTCGATGGACTTAATGAAGGACTAGGTGGACTAAGAGGGCTAGGACTTGACAAAAATGATGAGGGAGACAAAGTTGGATTGGACAAAGTAGGATTGAGCGACGCACTAGGTAGTGAAGGCAGTGGTTCAAGCCCACTATCTTCATCAAACCCACTATCTTCATTAGGAGTCTCCCCCTAAAGATAGTGGTGGGAAGTAAAAAACAATTGGTTTTCATTAAAAGTGACATCCATAGAGATAAAAACTTGACGTGTTAAAGGGTCATAATATTTATAACCTTTTTGAATATTAGAATACCAAATAAAGACGCACTTTAGGGCATGATGGTCAAGTTTGTTTTGATTGTGATTATGAATATGTACAAATGTAGCACAGCCAAAGACCCGAAGGGAAATGTGATATTTATGGGAGATATCAAGATAACAGATAGACAGGAGCTGTAAGGGACTTTTATTTCCTAAGGTTTTGTAAGGAACCCGATTAAAAAGATATGCTGAAGTTAAAACAGCTTCCCCCCAAAAATGCTTTGAAATAGACATTTGAAAGAGAAGAGCCTGAGTAACATTTAGGAGGTGTCTATTTTTCTTTTCGGCTACTCCATATTGTTGAGGGGTATCAACACAGGAAGACTCATGAAAAATACCCTAAATTTGGAAAAAAATGATCAAGATACTAATTGAATTATTCCTTCCCATTATCATACCTAAGTCTCCTAATTGACATCCAAATTGATTGACTATCATTTTATGAAAATTTTGAAAAATAGATTGAACATTATATTTGTCTTTCATAAGATATAGCCATGTAGTTTGAGTATAATCATCAATAAAAGAAACAAACCATTTAGCTCCTGTAAAATTAGCAATTCTAGACGGACTTCACACATTGGTATAAATAAGAGAGAATGTTGTTGAAACTCTAGGATTATTATTCAAAGGAAATGAAACATGATGATGTTTTACAAGTTCACAAATTTTACAATGAAGATTTTCAATAGCAACGTCTTTAAAAATGGAAGGAAACATAGGCCTAAAAAGACTAAATGGTGGATGTCCTAATCGAAAATGGTGAAGCCAAATCTGAGATAAGTGGATAGGATTACAAGAGTTGAGGTATTATATCCCACAAGATACCAACCATTTATGCTCAAATCCTCAAGGTAGTAGAGCCCATTATGTTCCTTAGCAAATCCAATCATCCTCCCCATATACAAGTATTGCAAAATGCAATGATCAGTAGAGAAAATCACTTTACAATTCATATTTTTAGTAAGTTGATGAATGGAAAGGAGATTGGTGGACAGCTTATGAACATGAATGACATTGTTAAGTTTAAGTGAGGGATTTAGAATGATGGTTCATTCTCCAGCTACAGTAATAGGAGATCTATTTGCTATGGTAATACTCCTATTTCTTGGTGATGGTTTATAAGTTTTGAATTTACTGGGATCATGTGTCATATGGTTAGTTGCTCTTGAATCAAGAACCCATGAATTAGGGTACTGAGAAGCTGTTGAGTTCTCAAAAATTAGACACGCACCTGACTAGACTAATGAACACATATCAGAAGACTTAGATAGGGAGTCAAGGAGAGCCCTGATTTTACTAACTTCTTCTTTGTTAAATATCTCATCATCGACAGGTTTGTATTGGTCCATAGGGGCAGCTTCAGCTTCACTAATCATGTGCGCTTGTGACTATCTTTTAGCTCTACTGAGCACATACATTCTTCCATGAAGCTTGAAGCAATTTTCTCTTGTATGGCGTGGTTTCTTGCAAAAACTGCACCATAAACCTTCACTGCTCGTTGTCTTAATTGGATCTAGTCTATTGTTTTTGTAAGGATTTGTTTCCTCCTTAATTGCTTTCATGGCGGATCCTTCGGTGTGTTGGTCTTCAAGCATTACAGTCTATTGGCTTTCTTCTCCTCTTACAGTAGAAAAAACCTCCTTAAAGGATGACAGCCACTTCTTTTCGAGAATTTGAACTCAAATCTAGTAAAAGTTTGCATTCAGACCTGCCAAAAACTCAAAAATCCTATCTCTCTCCATATGGTTTTAAAGAGTATTAGTGTCTTCAGGACACCTCATTTGTATATTTAGATTGTGATCTATTTCAAGCTAGAGACCTCTCATGAGATTATAGTATTCCGTAACATAATGATTACCTTATTTTGTTGTTGAAGCTTTTGTCTTGAGTTCATATATTACTGCTGCATCTTGGACTTTTAAATAAGACTGTTGAACAACCTCCCATATGTCCTTGGCAGTAGAGAGAAACATATAGTTTTTGCTGATTTTAGGTTGCATTGAGCTCCACAACCATGACATAATTGAGGAATCTTCTTCATCCTATGTCAGAAACTTGGCATCACCTTGTCCTGGACCAATGCCTTCTAGATGACTGAGCTTCCCTTTTCCTTTAAGAAATGTTCTCACAATCTGTGACCACTGAAGATAATTTTTTCCATCCAATCGGTACTCCTTCATGTTGGGAAAATCTCCATCGATGAGTTGGATTGATTCTAAACAGAGGACCTAGTTTGGTCGAAGATAGCCTTCCTTGAATCTTCCATTCCAACAACTTTAAGGACATATTATACGAGGAGACTAAGAAGGGATCAAGAAAAAAGGGTGATTATCACACAATTGAAGGCCAACAATGAGGCTGGTTAAGTCAACGATAAGGTTGAAACAGAACAGTAGTAATAATGCTGAAAAAAAGGCTACAATGAAGCAGTAGTAGTGGAAAAGAAACAGAGGTAGGAAATACAGATAAGAAAACTAGGCTATGATACTATATAGAAAAGAATCTATTTTTTCTTATTATCATCAAGTGATTATAAGGTGTATATGTGTGTATGTGTGTATATATATGCATATTGGAATAGAGGACCTAAATTAGGTGAGAAAATCAAGAATAGAGGACATAATCTCTGTCATTAGCTAATTTACAGCTAACAAAATCAGATCACATAATAAAATCAAATCAAATCAAATAATATCACATAATATCCCAAATGATTTGGGAGAGATTATAGGAGATTTTTCAACAATATCCTTTGTCCTTTACCAATCATAACTTATGAGTTTTATACTATACCAGTAATTACACTTAGAAATTCTCTCCCCCTTTAATATTTGAACTTGACTCATTATACTTGTGCATTACTTTTGAAAGTCTTTGGTTTTGAAGGGCTAAAGTTTGCAAAAGACTTAAACTATAGCATTTGCTTTTCCTAACATGTACATCAATAAACCCCTACCCTAAGAATTTTGGGTTGTTCCGACCTACAAGCAACACGGCCCAGCCATCTTGCCTGAGCCTAGCATGGCCCCTCATAGTGAGTGGTTGTGCTAGTCCGGGCCTACTAATGATAAGGAGCAATGACAATGTCTCGAGCACTAGCTTAAAGCTAATTATATTTTAAGGGAGGATGAATTGTAGTAAGAAGAAAAGTGAAGATAGTAACAGTAGTAAAGGATTTACTTGACTTTTTTCATAAATAAAAGAAACAAAACCATCAAGAGCTTCAAATTAATATCTGAGTGATACATTTCCACTCTTTTAGGGCTTCGTTAAAAATCACCGTTAAAATTTGACGAGGTGCTGATGTGATGCCATGTAAGAGCCCCCAATAGAAAAATCTAAATAAAAAAGAAAGAAAATCGAAGCACTATCATCGGGGTCACTGTTCATTGTCTTCAAGCACTCATTCGTGGATAATTACCTCATTCAAGGTCGTCCATGCTTCCCTGACTTGGGATCAAGGACGTGGGGGGGTTGGCCACCTCGAATCTAACCGATGACTACAAGCCTTACTCGATGTTCAAGAGCGAAATCTTTGGTTGTGGTCACTCCCATCTAAAGGTCCTTTTTTTCTTTCATTTTTCCCTCAATCGTGCTCACCAAGCTTACCTTTTACTAGGCTCAAATTTTAGTGCTACTAGTTCTGAGAATAAGATTTAAACCCAATTTGGAGTTTTGTTTACGACTGAGCTCACGGAGATTTGCAGTAGCCCAAGCTGTCCATGTCACTCCATTCATCCTCTTTCTTACGAGCTTCTACACTACTTAGGCTACTCTCCATGTCTTTAATCCATTTCATCAATAGCTGGTGAACCTTTTTTCCTCTTCTTCTCAAAGTTATAGAATTTTACCATATTATGGAATATGCCTTGGAGAGTCACGTTAGTGCAAGGATCAGCTATTATTTGCTAATCTTCTGGTGATAGATTTCCAAGGTTTGGCAAAGCCGTGATCAAAGTGACGAAGTCTATTGATTGTTATTTTGCCAGTATTTGACTGAAGAAAGTAGAGGAAAAATATTTGCCAAAAAAAGGGTAGAAGAGAAAAGGAGCAGTTTACCTAGAAAGATGAACACTAAAGGAACAAAGAAGAAGACTACAATAATCCTTTGGGTTTATTTATTTATTTATTTTATTTTTTTGATGTGGTACTCGAGTGGTGTCATATCAACGCCACATCAAATCTAGGTAAGGTTTCAACAATGATTTCTAATAGAAGAAAAATCTCAATGTGATATGCTTGTCACAAATTTACTTTCCGTAAGTTTTCCTTAAATCGGATTTATATTAAGAAAAATCACAAACTAATACACCTGTGAGGAACAGAAAGCAAAACCACTAGTTTATCCATCAACTGCGACGTATCATTTAACTTAACAATTTGATAGTAAAATATAATAGAAATTAACGGAGAGTAAATTTATCTTAGGTGTTATAGGTATATCAATTTATGGTAAATTTGTAATGAGGGTATTAGTTTTTTTTTTCTTAATATTAGTTCTTAGCTTAACTATGATGTTGGGTAAATAAGTATATGTCGCTCGAGTATAAATTTAAGTTTGGTGAACACGATTTGGAATTTCTAGCGCTTTTTCCCCTTAAATTAAATAACGAAAAAAAAAAAAAAAACACCTTGCAGTACGAGAGGATAATGACTTCTTACCGACAGCTTAAGGCACGCTAAAGCATCGTGGGGGTCTTCTTTTCCACGCTAGGATGGGGCCCCCGTCTTCTTTTCCTTTTGCTTTTCTACTAAAGTTATTATCGGAAATTAAAGCAGTGCCAAACCTCGTACGTCTGAGAGAGAGAGAGAGAGAGAGAGAGAGAGAATTAAGCAACAAATTGCTCCGAGTCAAGTTCATCGTCAGCTTCTTCCAGGACCCAGCATTAAGTAATGAAATTACCTCCAAGTCCAAGCTCCCAAAGCCGCCAAAGCCGCTATAAATCAACCCCGAGAGAGACTCATCTCACTTCACCTTCCACCGAAAGCAACAAGTCATAGAGAGAACCTACACTTCGAGACGACCACCCTCGTAGCTTTTTACAATATCAAAAGCCATATCCACATGGGCGGGACCGAGAGCAGAAGCAAAGAGGAAAATGGCGAGGCCACGGAGTCGAGTGACACCGCCCTGGCCAACCAGTCGAGCAGCACCAGTGCCCTTGCCACGGCAGCGGTTGCCGGCGCAGCGATCTTGGCCTTGGGCGCTGGCGTGGTGAGTATGATGGGCGAATCTTCCAAGCCTAGCGAAGAAGAGAAGACCATGAAAGCCCCCGGGAGGGACATTCGCATACCCCGGTCTCACTTCGAGAACGACCCCAAAACCTACTTCCAGAAACTACATAGCGACGAACGGAAGTAGTCGCTGGGTAGCTACCAAGTAAAAGGAGAAATTTGTGGTGTTGCTTGTGTATTTTAATGTCTGTCGTTTGGTTTTGCACGGTGTCCTCAGGTATAACCTCTTGCGGTACGTGTGTTTACGTGGTGTGTTTGGAACTCTAATTCTCGTGGTTAATCTAGTATGTGGTTTCAGTTCAATTTAAAGTTTGTGCCTAAAGTTAATATTGCCATCCGAAGCAATTTGCCGATCAATTTGCTCGCAAGGCTTTTTTTTTCTTTTTTTTTTTTAGTTCTGTTAAAAAAATGTGTGGACTTTTTACTCAGCAAGCACGCGCTACAGCCATCATTTGAAGTTCGAGAAATAAGTCTAGGTTATTTACGAGTAATGGTTTTAAGTACACTGAAATTGGCACATCAAGTTATACGGCCGAAATTATAATTTTAACATTTAGCAAAGGGAATAAATATATTTATGAAAATGGACATTATACAACTGTGAAAATCTGAACAATCCTTATTTTCTTTTAAAAGAAATCATTTTTGAAAAAGAGTGGATTTTCCCGATCTCTTTAACTTAATATTATAGAGAATCTTGAACTTTCCGCTTGCGATTAAAACTATCTTGACCGTTCAACTTTATCATGGAAAGCATAAACTTTCGGTCATGTACTAAAATGTCATGAATCTCAGTTTTTCTCCGAAAATTTCTTGACCTTTAAAATTTAATCAAGTTAATATAGATATGGTGGGAGAATGTCCATAACGTAGATTTGAGGAATAAGTTCAACGGATCAATTAAGAGTTTCTGTCCAAAGACTTCATATGCAGATTTTCGTATCTAGCTCGACAAGTTTACCAAATTAGATGTTGCAGGAGGATGTCCATATTGCGTTGGGTTCTCTTGAACATTGGATTCTTCCGCAAGAAGGCAACACTATAAGCGCACGATTACTGTTACCGGTGCAATTCTGATTGCCAATTGGTTCGATTAGACAAATCAAACTAATAAAGAATTGCCATTATGAGACAATGACCTCTTCTGATCGACACTCGCCAGATTTTCTATGATGGCTCCTAAGAAAAAAGATCCACTTTACTTCATAGTTAAGACTAGGTAATCAACTATTTCCGCAGCTAAAATTGCTCTGAGCACAGCTTTTTCACTGAAGAGACGAGACTTCCCCCGTACGAAACCTCTAATTTTATCTACTCTTATAGAATGTTGAAACAGAGTAATAGAAGCCCAATACCTTTATCTTGGGGAGATCGCCAGGAAATAGCCTAAGTTCAGGCCTATTAAAATATTCAATTAGAATTGCTTTCACTCAAAAGTTTAAATAAATGAGTTATGGGCCAACTAAAATAATTAACTATTCTACACCACTCTACACCATACTAGTTTTCTGATATGAGATTTTTTTAACACAACTCACACGTGTTATATCTCAACAATCTCTCAAGTGTGAGATTTGTTACCCTTAATCAAGTATCCTTCTATATTGAGACATCTCAACTTAAATAGTAGATTGGGAGTCCATCAATCTATCATTGGCTTTTATACCATATAATTAACTGCCGTATATCACTCTACACTACATAAATTTTTCAATATGAAGTTTTTCTACCACAAGTCACACGTGATGTATTCCAACAAACACATGTCATATCACAACAATCTCCTCAGTATGAGATCTGCTCCCATTAATCCAAGTATCCTTCTGCATCAAGATATTTCAACTTGAATAGATTGGGAGTCCAACAAACACATGTCATATCCCAACAATCTCCTTAGTGTCACGCCCCGAACCCGGGCACGCAACAACCCCTTCCTTGGTCGATAGAAAGCGATGTCCCAAGACTTATCGTCGACCCTTCATTTTTAATCTTTCATTATGCACAAGCAGAAAACGAACCATCTTCCCATCAAACAGGGATTGTGAGATGAACAGCAGAAACACAACATCTACTCATATATAAATTTTCATATTGGATTAAAATACGAAGGATTGTTTCCGATTTATAAGCCCAACAGAGGGGCCGATCCATCCACTAAGCCAGACCAAAAAGAACTAGGCTAGGCTAATCCAACTATACACAAACAGAATCCTCGGGCTCGACACTACAGTCACTCGGATCCAGCGGACTCAGACCCCGTCGAGTCAAAGTTGGAGGCGTATGGGTCTGTCGCTGGTGAAGTGGGGCCAGGATTCTCCATTGCACCGTCAGGAGGGTCTAGCTCCATGGGATCCCAGTCAGCGTTCTCGGGGTCCCTACCAGGCGGCTCGTCAAAACCTCTCATGGGACTGATCAGCAAATCGCCATCCCGAATGAATCACACTAGAAACCTATGGGGTATCCATTGCCCTGGTCCCTCATCCACCTAGATGGTAGAGAGATACCTCTCGTACAAATGCGCTCGACCCGAGAAGCGGTGGTGCGTCACGACAGCACCCCGGTCCTTAGGGATACCGAACCTCATTGGCGGAAGTGCCATCCTAAGGACCTGAAAGTGGTTATACAATAACCAGTGAGATAAAATCTCAACAAGTCCTCCCCTAAGCCTCCGATTAGAACACTAACTTAACTCGAGGTATCTCTCCAGAACCACCCCACAAACTTACCACGACTAACAACCAACAATCAACAAATCACAACAGCCAAGGTCAACCACTAACCACATAGTCGGTTCACATGCAACCTTACCCGGTATGCCATACCCTACACGTTGAATCTCAGCACAATACACGCAATGCACATGGCCATTAGATGATGCAGATTATCAATCACATACAAGTCGCATCACAAGCGATCTCACATGGCCATTGCCACACCCTGCACGTTTTCGATTCATGCGTGTGTGCTATAAATAATGTGCTCAACTCATGCACAGTCAAAACCAATGATGTCATTATTCTTATACGCTCTTGCGCTTTAGTGCACCACCTATCACGCATCGATCGATCAACACACGGGTCCTGATTATAAGGTAAAATCGTTATAACACGTCCTATACCATGCTACACAATTTTACCCTACAATAAGGCCCAATCATCTCAACACTCACGTGTGTTTCACTTATTTATGACCTCTTGGCCATAGCTAACTTTCCAGTGAACGATCATCCGACTCCCGTCGAGCTACTGATAAAAATCAAGCTTCATCCCACCCCGTTAGGCATGGCTACGTCTAGAACTTCCACCTAGACGGTATCCCAAAAAAGTGACATCGGTCTAGAATCTACTGCGAACGGCTTCCGACTCCCGTTGGATATAGCCCCCAAACTCCTATTGGATGACGGTTCAACTTTTGATCACGTAAATATACCACCACAACTCACTACGCATCGCCCCCAAACTCCAGTTGGGTGACGGATTCCACTTATTGATCACGCAAGCCCACCACTAAGACTCCATTTTTATATGTGAGCATTTAGCCAATGCACACACACACTTGCATATACACTTTCAAATCATTTTCTCCTAAAGGCGGTCCATTTCCAACATCCCTCGGACAAAACATATTTTCCCTTTTTAGAACTCCATGTGATTCATGTGGATGTCCATGCAATTACACACTCAATTCACCTCATAAAATCAAAACACATGAAACAAGGCAATTTTTCACTCTTGGATGAACAGTGCACGTGAATAATACCTTATGAACAATAACTCGTGAACAGTAGTACATCATGAACAGTGAAATTTCAGAATTCAATAATTAATAAATTAAATCCAAAAATCATTAAAACAATAATTAAATTAAGGAAATCAATCAATTAAGGCTAATATATGCTTAATAACACATAAACCACAATTAAGTAACATTAAGCAAGATTAACCTAAACTAATCTTAACCATATATCTAACCACCTATCTTAGGGCTAATATAACTTAATTAAACCTCCTAAACTAGAATTAACACTAATTAAACTAACCCTAATCAAGTTTAGGCACTAATCAATGGATTAGGAATTAAACTCACCTGTTAAATGGGTCGTAGACATGGACGCGACGGCGATGACGGAGGCTACGCACGGGAACCTCAACCACGATGACCCAAGGCGGTCCCGGGGCTGAAATAGCAGCCACAAACACTACCTCCCACTGCAACTCTGAAAAGCTGCATTGCCAGAGGAGGAGAGAGGTTGAACAGCTTGGCCGGAGCTCCGACGAAGGGTTGGCCGGCGACTGGCGGCACCTGAGGGTTAAGGGGGACTTGCTAGTGGTTGGGCTGGATGGAGGAAGGGTCGGAATGGGAGGAAAATCACAGAAATTGCAAAATAGTGCAGGCGGGTAGGCGAACCAACGAACCAGCGAGTGGTTTCTTTTGGCCGGCCGGCGGGTCAGCCAAAGGCTTCGTTCAGCAAACGGCCCAATGTTCTTGCACGGACTGGATGTCCTAAGCACAGTGATGGGTGGCACGGGAGCTGATTCGCACGAGAAGGTAACTATTAACTCATGTTTTTGGAGAAAGGTCATCTGGAGCATAAACATGAAGAAGGGAAAACAGAGGAGAGAGGGGGCTACGAATTTGCTTCAGCTGAAGGAGGGAGAGAGAGAGAGAGAGAGAGGATAGAGTTGAAGTCAAGGCCTCATCAAGGCTCTTCAATGCATGCTTCAACTCCCCATGCAAGTGACCTCATCTTCTCTCTCTTCTTTTGCCCTTATCCACATGCTTTTAGGGGCTAAATGGTCATTTCCACCTTGCACAAATTCTCAATCTACCCTTGGGCTAAAAATGATGAGTAGGCCTAGGAAATGGGCTATGAAATGAATAGAGATGAGCTTGGTAATTGATTGGGCTTGAAATGGCTAAAGATTGGACAATGGGCTTGGAAGGAGAAATGATTGGTTGGGCCCAATGGGCTCACATGCTTGTCTTGAGCCTATCATGGTGGCTGTCCCACCTTGGGCCTAAGGCCCACACTGGTTTGCTCGACCCACGTCCTCACAGGCTTGATTCCTCAGTTTGCAAATCCTTTTTCCAAAGTCTGTCCCGAATACTCCCGAACATTCGAAATCCAATCTTGGATTCTCATGCCATGTCAATTTCGCCTGTATGCCATTTTGGTACAACTCAGACTGACGCCCAGTTTTGAGGATTTACGTGTAACCGACTTGTGCCAAACCATGTTCAAGACATCTCGACACATGGACGTCCTTGACTACATGAAATTGCGGATGATAGATTCTTATTTCAAAGTACACGATTACCGAAGATTGACCTAGGGTCGTTCGCAGGCTTGATAACAGTAAATGAAATCACCCGTCATTCCATTATGTTCTGTCGGCGAATCGACTTCTAGTTGTCATTGAAATCAGTCTGCCTATCTACAGGATAGTCTTCATGCAAGTCTCACGGTCAAGTCGTTTTCCCAGGTCAAGTTCTTTAGTCGTACGAGTTCTGTCCTCATTAGCCTTTCCCCTCAAGGTCAGTATCTCAGGAGTGATCAATTTTGAGTGAGATCAACCAACAATGCATTGATGAAATTCACATTCATTGATCCCTCAAAGGGCTCAAATTTCAGGATGTCACACTTAGTGTGAGATCTATTCCTCTTAATCCAAGTATTCTTCTGCATCAAGATATCTTAGCTTGAATAGATTGGGAGTCCAACAAACACGTGTCATATCCCTACAATCTCCCCAGTTCCCCTTGATTCAAATATCCTTCTATATCAGGATATCTCAACTTGAACAGATTGGGAGCCCATCAATCTTCCATTGACTTTGATATCATATGTTACAAGCGCAAAATAAAAGCCCAATACCTTTCACCTAGGGAGATTACCTAGAGAGAGCTTAAGTTTGAACCTATTAACATATTTAGTTAAACTCACATTCACTTTGAAGTTTTAGCCAATGTGTTATAAGCTAATTAAAATATATTAACAACTATACACCACATTAGTTCTTTGTTGTGGGGTTTCTTTAACCTAACTCACGCATGTTATATCCTAACATAGAATAGATTACTATATCAAAGAATATCTTTTTTTTTGTTATCATTAGTGAGATGTTTTTACACGAAATATGTAGAACTTTGTAGGAATATTTGAGAATGCACTTTTCTTTGATATGCTAAAGAACAAAACAAGTAAAATATACTTAATTATGGTAACTTTCATAAATAGAAAAAGAAAAATAGAAAAAAAGGAGTAGGCCCATCAATTTAAATTGCAATTGAAAAGTTAAGGGTAGTTCTATCTTTCTAGTGTAAATGGGGGTGGATGTGGTCACTCAGGAGGTGAAATAGCCTCCTAGTAGTACTAGAAAGGAAACTTGTTATTGATTATAAATTTCAAAGAAAATTCTAAATAAAGGCATGAAATGGATTATTTTCTCAAAAAATGGGTCAAAGTGTAGCTTGCTTCAAATAAGGGTCTTAAGTAAAGAAATCAGTCTCAATAAGGGCATTAAGCTCGCCAGATAGTCAAATTTTTGTGGGTTGATGAACTTTTAATTTTTCCAACAATCGGAAGAGGGCATTTTTGTTATAAAAAAAAATTGAATAAATATTAAATAAAAGAAAATTAGAAAAGCCAAAAAAGAAGAAAAAAGAAGAAGAATCGCTTGGACCACCTACATGAACATGGCACCCCCAACAATGTTAAAGATCGAACAGCTTCTCAATCATGCCCCATCAAAGCAGAGGAGAAAGATTACAAATCATCGGATATGTGTGGGCCGCCACCATTCCAACTTTGCTTATGAGTGCCGTTGACCCTCGCCCAAGGTCGGCCGACGCTCGATGTTGTGATGGAGTTCGATTGCAAATATGATATGGCGGAGCTTAATGCCGAGCCTCTCCATGCCATCGTCCTCCTCATTGCTGTCCTTCCCATCATTACCGTACACCAAATCAATGGCGCGGCTCTAATTCCTGACATCACCCCCTAGATCGCCGCCACCTCCCTGCATCACAAAAAACCACCGATCAACAGCAATCAAGACAAGAACAAAACATATGAAGATTGCAAAGAATGGTGTAGACGGACCTAAGGGAAATCTGAACACACGCCGCGAAGCGTAGAGGTAGGAGTGAGGGCTAAAGTGAAGAGAGAGATTTGCTGGTAATGGTTGATGGGGCGTGATTGAGAAGAAAAAGATTGACGAAAGGAAAAAAATTTAATGACAGTGAGTGATTGGAGTGACTTGAAGGTGTTGGGCCTTCAACATGGTTGGAGTGTGGTGTTCACGGCGGCGGTGCTTCAAGGGATTTTTTTTTTTTTTTTTTGCTTTTCCAATTCTTCTACAATAATAAGTATACTAAAAATGTTAAAATTTATTATGAAATTGAATCGAGTCTTCAAACTTTCAAAAAAATACAATAAAAAATTGTTATGAAAGTTCAATTGAGTTCTAAAACTTTCAAAAACATACAGTTAAGTCTTACAAATTATTACAAAAGTGCAATTGAGTTTTAAAATATTTTTAAAAAAAAAGTACCATTAGCGGAAGGATTTGATTGGACCATTTGACATATTTTAGTAATTAATTGCACTTTTTGAAAGTTATAAAATTCAATTACACTTTCGTGACAAGTTTTAGGACTTTCAATATATTTATCCCTTTGTCTTTTTTTTATTTATAAATAAACCTTTAGGTTTCGTTTTGGACAAAAATACAATAAAAAATTGTCATGAAAGTTCAATCGAGTTCTAAAACTTTCAAAAACATACAGTCAAGTCTTACAAATTGTTACAAAAGTGCAATTGAGTTTTAAATTTTTTTTTAAAAAAAAAGTACCATTAGTGGAAGGATTTGATTGGACCATTTGACATTTTTAGTAATTAATTGCACTTTTTGAAAGTTATAGAATTCAATTACACTTTCGTGACAAGTTTTGGGATTTTCAATACATTTATCCCTTCATCTTTTTTTTAAAAAAATAAATCTTTAGGTTTTGTTTTGGACAAAAATACCCTCTTCTAGCCACCGAAAAAATCAAATGCTTGCCGAATGGTTGATTGGTTGGTGAGCTTATACCCTTTTTTGAGACTGACTTAGTTACTTTATGATTTTATTTGAAATAAAGTTCACTTTGACCATCTTTTGAGAAAATAACCCAATTTTAGGCTATTATTTGAAAATTTCCTAAAGATTATGTGTTAGCATACTTAAAAGTATTGAATAGAAAAAAAAAAGTGAGAGAAACAAAAAGAACATTGACCAAGAAAGCTTTGAAGAATAATACTTTTATTCACTGAATTTGATATAAGATCCATTATTTTATCTATTTTTGATCATTTATATTTAAACTTAACCTTTTTTCTGTCGATGTTAAACTTAACCTAAAAAGATAAGTTTTTGGTACATGGAGTATTGCATTCAAGACAATAGTGAACTAACAATCTTCTCTCACCAAATAAATAAATAAACAACACACTAAATTCTACTCCAAATTATTTGACATCCTTTTCTTTTCTTCTTTGCATTACATATTCTTTGTCCTTTATCGAGATGATAACTTATCGGTTTTATATTGCAAAAACAATTACACTTCAAATCCTTACCAAAAAAAAAAAAAAAAAAAAACAATTACACTTCGAAATTCTCTCTCCTCCTCAAAATCTGAATTTGACTCATTATACTCACGCATTACCTTTAAAAGTCTGGTTCTGAAAGGCCAAAGTTTGCAAAAGACATAAACTTTAGCATTTGCTTTTCTTAACGTGTACATTAACAAACCCCAACCCTAAGAATATTGAGCTGTGCCGGCCTAGACACAACACGGACTGACGCCTCTTGGGCCTTAGCCTAGCCCGGCCCCTCGTAGGGAGAGATTGTGTTAATCCGAGCCTACTCACACTAAGGAGCTGTGACAATAACTCTGAGCACTAGCTTGGAGAATTTTTTTTTTTGGGATAAGTGCAATAAAAGTTCTAAAACTTATAACAAAAATGCAATTGAGTCCTAAAACTTGTAAAAAATACAATCAAGTCCTAAAACTTGTTAAATTGTTTCAATTGAGTCCTAAAGTTAATACCGTCAATCTTTTTAACGGAAAATGCTAACGTAGCGCGGACGTGACATTTAAAATGAATTTTTATTTCCACGTGGCTTTTTAAAATTTTTTTATTTAAATTAAATTTTAAAAATAGAAAAAAAGCTAAAATTTATTTACAAAAAAAAAAATTGTTTAAAAAAATGGCTATTGCCCATCGCCGGCCCCCGGCGATGGGCGGCAGCTATTTTTTTCTCTTTTAAAATTTTTTTTTTTGTTTTTAAATAAATTTTAGCTTTTTTTTTTAGTTTTTAAATCTATTTAAAAAAAATTGAATAAAAAATAATTAAAAAAGCCATGTGGAAAATGAAAAATTATTTAAAATGCCACGTTTGCGCCACATCAGCATTTTCCGTTAGTAAATTTGATGGTGTTAACTTTAAGACTTGATTGAAACAATTTGACAAGTTTTAGGACTTGATTACACTTTTTGTAAGTTTTAGGACTCAATTGCATTTTCATGACAAGTTTTAGGATTTCTATTGCACTTATCCCCTTTTTTTTTAAGGGACGGTGAATTGTAGTAAAAACAAAAGTGAAGATAGTTACAATAGTATAGGATTTACTTGACATTTTTCATAAATAAAAGAAAAAAATCACGAGAAACCTCAAATTAATATACGAGAGACACATTTACCCTTCGTTAATGCTATTTTAAAAATCACTATTAAAATTTGACGTGGTGTTGATGTGGCACCAGGCGAGCACCCCATTAAAAAAATTAAAACTAGAAAGGCAAAAAAATCAAAGCACTGTTATCGTGAGTACTATTCTTTGTCTTTAATGCACTATTCATTGTCTTCAAGCGTTCATCCATGGACAACGACTTTGGTTGAGGTTGTTCGTGCTTCCCCGATCTAAGATCGAGGATGTGGGGGCTTGGCCACCTTGAGTCTAACTGGTGACGACGAGCCTTATTCTATGTTCAAGACTGAGATCTCACTTTGGTAACGCCCATCTAAAGGTTCCTTTTTCGCTCAATTGTGCTCACCAGGCTAACTTTTTACTAGGCTCAAACTTTAGTGTGACAAGTTGTGAGAATAAGATTTAAACTCACTTTGTGTTTTGATTGCAGTCAAGCTCGCCGAGATCCAGCGTAGCAGAGTTATCAATGTCACTCTATTCCTCCTCTTTCTCATGAGCTTCTATACTACTGGGGTAACTCTCCATGTCTTTTATCCATTTTATCAGTAGTTGCTGAACCTTTTCCCTCTTTTTCACAAAGCTGCAGAATTTCACAATATTAATGGAATATGCCTGGATAGCCATGGCGGTGCAAGCATCAGCTATTGTTTACTAATCTTCTAGCGGATAGATTTCCAAGGTTTGGAGAAGCCGGTGATCAAAGTGGCGAAGTTTGTGGATTGATTTTGCCAATATTTGACTGAAGAAAGTAGAGGAAAGATGTTTGACAAAAAAAAGTACAAGAGAAATGGAAAAGTTTACCTAGAAAGATGAACACTAACGGAACAAGGAAGAAGATTACAACGAAAGAAAAAAAAAATGATATGTAGCCGGATGTCCAGGCAGCTTTGGGCAGTGATGGATGAGCACTTAGTTATAATTTTTACTTGGGTTAATATCACAAAAAGCCCCAAATTAGTACACTTGTAAAAAATTTGTAAATTAGACCACAAAAACACTCTAAATTGGTAAACTCGTGATAAATTTATATTCAATTAGTTTCTGTTAAATTGAAATAATACCACGAAAGATCACAAACTGGTATATATGTGATAAATAGAGGGTAAAACCACAAACTAGAACAAACTAGTACAATTGTCAACTATTATGTGTCATCCCACTTAGTAATTTGACTATAAAAATTAACGGAAATTAATGAAGGGTAAATTTGTCACAAGTGTAATAGTTTAGGTTTTTGGTGGTCAAAAAAATTAATTTGAGGTAAATTTGACTAGTGTACCAATTTGTAATTTTTTGTGGTACTAACCCTCTTTATTTTAACTTTTCCGAATGTGGTGTTTGAGTTATTAGGTTTTAATAGTGGTATTTAACATAACCCTAATGTTGGGTAAATATGTCTATTGAGGTTTTTAGTGTCACAAAAAAATTATAATAAATGTGTCATGGTGGGTATAATTTAGGGTTTTTAGTGTTTTTTCTCCAAAGGAAAAATGGCATAAATGGTCTTTGAACTTTGGCTCAAGGTTCACTATGGTTCCTGAACTTTAGCCTAAAGTGAAATATAGTCTCTGAATTTTTAATTTGTTCAATGTGATCTCTAGGCTTTTGAAAAAAGTTTGACTAGGGATCAACAAAAGTTTAATAGTTTTTTTCAAAAGTTTAAGGACCAATAAATTAAAAGTTTAGGAATTGCATTACATATTAGGCCAAAGTTCGGAGACTATTTATGTCATTATCCCTTCTTCAAATTAAATTATAAAAAGAAACGTCTAGCAGTATAAGAGAAGAAAGGGCAAAACGGGTAGGAGCAATAATGAATGATTTCTTGTCAATAGCTCAAAGGCACGCTAAAGCATTGGCGGGTCTTCTTTTCCACATCAGGATGTGCCCTCAATCTCCTTTTCCACGCTAAAGAAAAAAACCACCAAAAATACCAAATTATGCCCATGGTGACACGTTTCCTCAATTTTTTTGTGATTTCCAAAAATCCCAAACTAATACCCAAATGATACATTTACCCTTCATTAGGATTCTGTTAAAAATCACCGTTGAAATTTGACATGGCTTTGACTTAGCACTGATATGGTGCCATGCAAGTGCCCTATTTTAAAAAAAATTAAACAAAAAAGAAAAAATTTCAAAGTACTATTTATTGCAACTACTGTTCATTGTTTCAAATGCACTGTTTCAAGTGCTCATCCGTGGCTAACGGCCTTCGATCGAGGTTGTCCATGCTTCCCCAAGCTAGGATCAAGGACTAAGGGCCTCAGCCACCTTCAACCTAACCGGCGATGACGAGCCTTACTCGACGTTCAAGAGTGAGATCTAGCTCTAATCACTCCTACCTAGCAGTTCTTTTATTTTTTTTCTCCTTTCATTATCCCCCCAATCATGCTCACCAAGCTGTGCTTTCACTAGGCTCAAACTTTAGTACGATGAGTTCTGAGAATAAGATTTAAACACAATTTTGTGTTTTGTTTGTGGCCAAGCTCACCTAGATCTGGAGTAGCCCGAGCTGTCCATGTCACTTTGCTCCTCCTCTTTCCCATGATCTTTTGCACTATTGCGGCTATTCTCCATGTCTTTAATTCATTTCGCGGTTGAACCTTTTTCCCTTCCTTTCCTTGAATTCATGGAGTTTCGTCATATTATGGAATATGCCTTTGGGAAGTCATGGTAGTGCAAGCACCGGTTGTTATTTGCTAATCTTCGGGTGGATAGATTTCCAAGGTTTGAGGAAGCGATGATTAAAGTGGCAAAGTGTCTATGGATTGATTTTGCCAGTAATTAAGTGGAGAAAGTAGAGGGAAAGTGTTTGACCAAAAAAAAAATTAGAAGAGAAATGGAGGAGTTCACCAAGAAAGATGGAGGCTAAAGGAACAAGGAAGAAAATTATTTACAAACAAAAGAAAAAAAAAAAAAAAAGAGATTAACTGTACATAGATGGATGTCCAATCAGCTCTGGGTAGCAATGTACGAGCGCTTAAAGACGATGAATAGTAACCACGATGAACAGTGGTTATTATCTTTATTTGAGTTAATACAACAACAAAAAAAATCCCGGAAGTACACTTATGATAAATTTTCACCTAAAACTTCAAATTGGTGCACTTATGACAAATTTACGTTCCATTAATTTTAATTAAATTGAATTATTATCATGAAAAACTACAAACTAGTACACATGTGACAAATGGATGGTGAAATCACAAACTAGTACACTTGTTAATTGTCATATGTCATACAAATAGTAAAAATTAATAGAAATTAGTCACAGGTGTATCAGTTTGGGGTTTTTTTTTTTTTTTTTTTTTTTTTTTTTTTTGTATTTGGAGTATATTTGACAAGTGTACCAATTTGTAATTTTTTGTGGTACTAACCGTTTTTATTTTATTTTTGAGTCGTTGGGTGTTAACATTGATATTTAACATAACCATAATGCTAGGTAAATATGTGTGTTAAGTTTTTTAGTGTCACAAAAAAAAATTTTGAGGTAAATGTATCACAGTGGGCATAGTTTAGAGTTTTTAGTGGTTTTTTTCTCTAAAGGAAAAATGATACAAATGATTCATAAAATTTAGCTTAATGTTCAATGTGATCCATAAATTTTAGCTCAAAGTGTAATGTAGTCTTATTCAATGTGGTCTCTAAACTTTTAAAAAATATTCAACTAGGGACCAACAAAAGTTTAACAGTTCAAGTTGAACATTTTTCAAAAGTTTAGGAACAAAATAATATAATTAACCAAAGTTCAAAGACCAGTTATCTCACTATCCATTCTCCAAATTAAATTATAAAAAGAAATATCTTGCAATAAGAGAAAAGAATGGACAAAACAAGTAGGACCAATAATGATGATTTCTTGCCGACAACTCAAAGGCACGCTAAAGCATTAATGGGTCTCCTTTTCCACGTTATTATATGTGTATACATATGTCTTATTTTCCACACTAAAGAAAAAACCACCAAAAACACCAAATTATGCCCACGGTGACACATTCTCATTACATATGTATATATACATATGTATATACATATAATAACCAAAGTATACACATATGTATACACATATGTAGGTATGTGTATATATATATATAGGGCTAATTCCATAAAAAAGCATCAACTTTAGGCCGATGGACAAATCTGGCCAAAACTTTTTTTTGTCCCATAAAAAAGCACAAACTTTAGGTCGAGGGACAAATCTGGCCCGAACTTTTTTTTGTCTCGTAAAAAAGCACAAACTTTAGGTTAAGTGACAATTCTGGCCCCATTTTTGTTTTGTCTCATAAAAAATAACAAACTTTCACTCCTATCCAAAATATAACCTTTACCATTAACTTTCTATTTGAAGTTAACCTTATTTCAAGAGAAAAAGTTCTAGCTGTGAGGTTGGTGGATCTCATCCATGGTTTCTCTTGACAGGCGGTGATCTATAGTTTCATATTATGACAAAACAATAAAGTCTAGCGAGAGAAATTCAATCGGGAGATTTTTTTACTTGCTAGTGAAGTATAGGAGATGGCATAGTTTCACTGTTATTTTTCAAGCTATGGCTTAAACAAGAAGAAAATGGATGGTGTTCGCCAACAAGTGCACATGGATTAAGGACAATCAATGAATATAAGTAAAGGGTGGCCAGATTTAGAATTTAAGTGAAAGTTGATGATTTTTTTTGCAAACAAAAAAAATTTGGGCCAAAATTGTCACTCAACCTAAAGTTTGTGCTTTTTTATGAGACAAAAAAAAGTTTGGGCCAAATTTGTCCATTGACCTAAAGTTGGTGTTTTTTTATGAGAAAAAAAAAAGTTTGGGCCAGATTTGTCCATCGACCTAAAGTTGGTGCTTTTTTTTGGAATTAACCCTATATATATAATCCCAAATCAATACCCAAGTAACACATTTACCATTTGTTAGGATTCTGTTTAAAAAAATCATCATTGAAATCTAACGTGGCTCCGACTTGGCGCTGATGTGGTTCCACGTGGGCACCCCATTAAATTTTTTTTTAAAAAAAACATAAAGATTTAAAGCATTATTATTGCAATTATTGTTTATTGTTTAGGATGCATTGTTCATCGTCTTCAAGTGCTTATCCGTGGACAATGACCTCGATCAAGGTCGTTCATGCTTTCCTAACCTAGGATCGAGGACTAGGGGGCTCAGCCACCTCGAATCTAACTAGTGACAACAAGACTTACTCAATGTTCAAGAGTGAGATATCGCTTTGGTCACTCCCATCTAACGGTTTTTTCTTTCATTTGTCCCTGAATTGTGTTCACCAAGCTTACTTTCACTAGACTCAAACTTTAGTATGACGAGTTTTGAGAATAAGATTTAAACTCAATTTTGTGTTTTGTTTGCGACCAAGCTTGTTGAGATATGGAGTAGTCTGAGCTGTCCATATTACTCTACTCCTCCTCTTTCCCCCAAGCTTTTGCAATACTGAGGTCACGCAAGACCTAGGCGGCCCTCGCCTGTGGTCGCCTTGGTCATGCAACCCTCATGAGCCCTTCATCGGCCCCTTGCCTAGGTCATGCAACTTTGCCAGCCCTTTGCCGGCATAATTTAGTCTTGCCGACCACCCTCCCGGTTGCCCTTGCTCAAAAGAGATGAACAATAATGAGGGACAAAATTGGAAATTTGAAAAATTAGTGAGGACAGTTTTGGGGAAAAAAAAACTAATTTCAACATTTGGCCAAATGCTAAAAGCCCATTGGAAAAACTTGCCAAACATCGCAGCATTTCCCTAGGGAGCTTTGGAGGCCGAAAGCCCTAGGGAAAGTTATACCAAACACACCTTATGTTCCCTTGTCTTCGAACAAAGGAGCGTCTAAATAAGTAGAGCTGAAATGGATGATGTTCAGGCGGGCAGCGTTGGTGGATAAAGAGATATCACGAGAGTGCTTGTTTTATCCAGTCTCCACGGAAGGGCAGGAAAGGTCTTTAGCTGGTTTAAGGCCATATGGTATGGCCTCAGCTATATCAACAAGGATGTTTAATCTTCTCAAATCTGAAGCCGCCGTAGGTAAACCTTTGTTAATGTTAACGATTTTCATAGGAGGAAGGAATCCCTTGATCCTCCTTGGTGTGCACAATCTTTGTAAGCATTGTCAAAAGCGACAAAAAATTTACTCGTGGGTAGGTGAACTAGGTTTGTATGGTGCATTTGCTTCGTGAAAAATGAAAGATTTGGAAAACTTTTTCTTAAAAATAATTGCTCACATAGCCTACAAAAATGAACAAAAAGAGTATCGTCCTTAAAAATACTTAGATATAAATTAATGTCGATAATGAAACATCTTTCGTTGATTAATTATTTTAAGCGATATAAATGATTATTTTTATGAAGATATTTTTCAAATCATTCATTTTCCACGAAACAAATGGAGTTTTGGTAAGCCAAACAAATTGGAAACACAATATACTAGTCTAACAAATTATAGATTTCTAAGGGAAAATTACCAAAAAAGTCATAAACATATTACAATTATGCCAATTAAGTCCTAAACTTTTTTGATCAATTGAGTCATAAATATATTGCATTTGTGCCAATTCAGTTTATCCGACCAAACTTGGCCGATTGGTGTTGATGTGGCACAACTGGCGCTAACAAGGCACAATATTTTATTGTATTTTAGAATTTTTTATATTTTCTTTTTTCTTTTCTCTTTATTTTTTTCCTCTTCCTTTTTCCTCTAGCCCATCATTGGACTCAAGCAATCGGCTAGAGGTGAAGGCTGGTGAGGTTGACCTTGCCAACCACTAGCAAGGGCCAACCTCGCTCCCCCTTAGTAAGTCTCAACCTCCCTTGCTAGATCTGGTGAGGCTCGACCTTGCCCTCGCCCAGCAACAACGAGGTCGTCTTAATCCAGCAACCGACCAGAGAAAGAGAGAAGAGGAAAAAAATAAAGTGAAAAAAAAGAAAATTTTAAAAAAATTGAAACTATTAAAATATTATTAAAAATTGTCATTGTTAGCATGGTCAAATTAGGTGGATGAATTGAATTGCCATAAATACAAAAGGTTAAGATTCAATTGGCAAAAAAAAAAGTTTATAACTGAATTGACATACAATTGTAATATGTTTAGGACTTTTTTGGTATTTTCCCCAATTCCTAAGGAGTTACTTGTGCTAAGATTTGATTGAATTATGGAGCTTGTGTTGGTAATACTGGAAGGAAATGGTCCCCTTGCATGGGGTTGTCTACTAGTTTACATGGGGACAAGCGTAACCCTTTATTTTTTCTCTTTATATATGAGGGTATGATTCTCATGAAAATGTTATAATTACGAAAAACTTCTTGATTACAATGTAATGTCGTAAATTTTAGCGAAACCTTTTATGGCATCATTTTGTTATAAAAAAATTAGGACTAATTTAGACTCGATGTATCTATTGAATGAATCAAATAACTTTACTCATGTGATATGATTAAATCAGGAGTGGCAGTTTCTAGCATGATGCAACAATCCAACTTGAACAACCGCACGAAGTAGTTCTGACTTTAGGGTTCAGGATTTGGCTTTATATTGAGAGTGTTCATGTTATATTCATGTCAAAATAAATGGGTCGGGGTACGTTCCGAATGGATCAACCCATTTTAGTTGGTTGTGTATGGATTGAGTTTTCAATACTATAATCAAACAAGTCGTGTTTGGTTCAACCATTTAAACCTACGTAAAAAGTCGTACGAAAAAAATTCCAAATTTTACAAAAAATATTTTGGTAGAAGTACAGCGTAAGTGCCAAAACTTAGCATGGAGGGACACTTAGGTGTCAAAAGTTATGAAAGGTAAACATAAGTGTCACTTTCTTTGAACAATGAGACATTTAAGTACCAATTTTAGCGAAATGTACCAAAAATTCTACATGACATTTTTTCGTTAATATAACTCACCTACGTGACTCGCCAAAGAACTGAGCTAGTAAAGAAGAGCTAAAACGACGTCATTTTAACTCTTATTTGAATTTTAATATAAATATTAATTAAATTAATTTAAAAGTAAATTTTAAAAAAATTAAAAAGAATGGGGGCTGGATTGCAAAATGGTGAGGACTATGCAAGCTCTTGATGCCACCTCCTCACCGTCATTGGGAAGGCCGGCAACGTTGGGGGGAGGTCAGCTAGGGCATGATGACCTTGGCTAACCAACAACAAGGGCTTGCAAACCCTAGCATAGATCTGGGCGAGGGTTGCAACCCTCCCCTAATTCGGCCAGGGTCACTAGCCCTCGCCTAGGAGGGCCAAGGGTTGTCGTTGGCTAGGGTGCTACCGAGGTCACCAGCCCTTCCTAGCAATAGTGAGGAGGTGGTGTCAAGTGCTTCCACAGCACTTGTAGTTTTGCATTCTCGCCCTTTTTCTAAAAAAATTTAAATTTAGTTTTGAATTTAATTTAATTATTATTTATATTAAAATTCAAATATGAGGCAAAATGATGTCGTTTTTTACTCATCTAGCCATGTCAACGTGCCAAATGATATCTTTTTGCACTTGTCTTACTAGAAAAACACCACGTTAATATGTTGATCGAATTTTCTTGCCATTAGTATTTAACTAGCTTATTTTTCTTTGATTTTGGCACTTAAGTATATCTTTCCGAACTTTTGGCACTTAAATATATATTTCCAAACTTTTGGCACTTAAGTGTCCCCTTATGCTAAGTTTTGACACTTCGGATGTGCGCACCTTATTAAATTTCTCTCATTATGATGGACTATCAAAAACCTGTACAAATTTTGATTAAAAAGATAAATTTACAAGATTTTGTTAACGGTCCGTAATAGACTGTTGTTTTTTTTTTTTTTTTTTTTTGTGACAAGAGGAACCAGCTTGCACCGACAGTGCGCCGTAAACTCCCTGGTGACGCTAGCAGGGAACCATCACCCCGACGCCACGCTTAAATCGCCTAATGATCCGCTAGCCTCTCTGCAATTTGCGTTGCAAGAGCTTCGAACTCCCGACCTCCCGTATGGAGGTCTGGAGCCTACCCAACGGAACCACCACAGCCGGTGGTTGTTAATCCTTATAAGAAAGAAAAATTCAATTTTATCATTTTATGGTGTTATTTATGTTGGACCATCATAAACCTTCATAATCATTCTAAGGAAAAAGATTTCAAATTCACTCTCCGTTAGTTTTCGTTAAATTAAATTAATACCTCAAAAAACCACAAATTGATACATTTGTAACAAATAAAGAGTAAAACCATAAATTGATATGTGTTGTCCATCTCCGCAATTTGAAGGTAAACTAAAAGAATCTAACATAGGGTAAATTTGTCACAGATGTACTAGTTTGTGGGTTTTTTGCGGTAAAAAAATTTGTTTGGATAAATTTGTCATAGATATACTAGTTTTGAATTTTCCGTGGTATTAATCTTTTTTATTTTAATTTTTTCGAATATGGTGCATGAGTGGCGCCATATGAATGCCATGTCGAGTATAACCCTAACGCTGGGTAAATATGTGCATGTTCACTTGTGTACAAGTTTGAGGTTTTAAGTGTCACAAAAAAAAAAAGTTTAGGGTAAACGTATCGCAGTGGACATAGTTTGGTTTTTAGTAGTTTCTCCAAAGGGAATTTGACATAAATGGTCTCTGACCTTTGACCGAATGTTTAATGCGGTTCCTAAATTTTACTTTGTTTGATGTGATCCCCTAAATTTTAGCCCAAAGTGCAACACAATCCCTTAAGTTTTTAATTTATTCAATATAGTCCCTAAACTTTTGATAAATGTTCTGGAACACATTAAATAAATTAAAAGTTCATAGACCATATTACATTGAGTCAAAATTGAAAGATCATTTATATAATCCAAATTAAATTATGAAAACAAACGTCTTGCAGTACGATAAAAGAAGGGGCAAAACAAGTAGGAGCAATAGCAAACGATTTCTTACAGACGACTTAAAGGCACGGTAAAGCATTGGCGGGTCTTCTTTTCCTCACTCGGATGGGCCCCCGTCTTCTTTTCCTTCTGTTTTTTCTACTAAAGACGCTTTCGGAAATCTAAAGAAGCGCCAACCTCATCCGTCTTCCACACACACACACACACGCAGAGGGAAAGGAGGGAGAGGAGGGAGAGGGGCGGGGGTGTGAGAGCATTAAGCAACGAATTGCCCCAAGTGAAGGTCAACATCAACGTCAATGAAATTACTCCCAAGTCCAAGCTCCAAAGCCACCAAAGCGGCTATAAATTAACCCCCAAAGACTCACCTCTTACCCTAAGCAACAAGGCATTGAGCACTCACACCTCGACACTAGAGAGACCTCAAAGCTTTTACCATATCCGAAGGCATATTCATATGGATGCGATCTGGGCCTTGGCCGTGCGCATGGGCGTGATGAGTCTGACGGACGACTCGTCCGAGCCCAGCGGAGAAGAAAAGACCATGAAAGCTCCCGGGAGGGACATGCGCATACCCCGGCGTCCCTTCGAGGAGGACCCCGCTACCTACTTCCGCAACCTGCGGAGCAACTCGCCCAAGCCCAGCGGAGAAGAAAAGACCATGAAAGCTCCCGGGAGAGACATGCGCATACCCCGGCGTCCCTTCGAGGAGGATCCCGCTACCTACTTCCGCGACCTGCGGAGCAACTCGTCCAAGCCCAGCGGAGAAGAAAAGGCCATGAAAGCCCCCGGGAGGGACATGCGCATACCCCAGCGTACCTTCGAGGGGTCCTGCAACCTGTGGAGCAACTCGTCCAAGCCCACCGGAGAAGAAAAGACCATGAAAGCTCCCGGGAGGGAGATGCGCATACCCCGGCGTCCCTTCGAGGAGGACCCAGCTACCTACTTCCGCAGCCTGCGGAGCAACTCTTCCAAGCCCAGTGGAGAAGAAAAGACTATGAAAGCTCCCGGGAGGGACACTCGCATACCCCGGCGTACCTTGAAGGAGGACCCCACTACCTGCTTCCGCGACCTGCGGAGCCACTCGTCCAAGCCCAGAGGAGAAGAAAAGACCATGAAAGCTCCCGGGAGGGACATGCGCATACCCAGCGTGCCTTCAAGGAGGACCCCGCTGCCAACTTCCACGACTTGCAGAGCGACTCGTCCAAGCCTGGCGAAGAAGAAAAGACCATGAAAGCCCCCGGCAGGGACATGCGCATACCCCAAAACCTACTTCCGCGACCTGTGGAGCGACCTCCGGAAGAAGTAGTTGCTAGCTAGCTACCAAGTGAAAGGAGAAATTTGTGGTCTTGCTTGTGTATTCTAATGTCTGTCGTTTGGTTTTGCATGGTATCCTCAGGTATGACCTTTTTACGGTACGTGTGTTTATGTGGTGTGTTTGGTACTCTAATTCTCGTTGTTAATGCTAGTATGTAGTTTCGATTTAAGTTCAATTTAAGGTTTGTGCCTGAAGTCATTTCGTCATCTGAAGCAATTGCCGATCATTTTTTTTTTTTTTTTTTCAGTTCTGTTAAAAACATATGTGGATTTTTTTACTCAGCAAGCACGCGCTGTATGCATCATTTGAAGTTTGACAATAAGTACGTGTTATTTATAAGTAATGGTTATAAGTATACTGAAATTAAAATATTAAGTTACATGGCCAAAATTGTAATTTTAACATTTAGCAAGGGAATATATATTTATGAAAATGGACATTATACAACCGTGAAAATCCGAACAGTCCTCATTTTCTTTTAAAAGAAATCATTTTTGAAAAAAAAAAAAAGTGGATTTTCTGGATCTCTTTAGCTTAATATTCTAGAGAATCTTGAACTTTCCACTTGCAATTGAAAATGTCTTGAACTTTCAACTTTATCATGAAAAGCATAAATTTTCGATCATGTACTAATATGTCATGAAATCTCAGTTTTCTCAAAAATGTCTTGACCGTTAATATTTATCAAGTTAATCTTGATATGGAGGGAGGATGTCCGCATCCTAGATTTGAGGAATAAGTTCAATAGGTCAATTTAGGGTTTCTGTTCAAAGACTTTATACGCAGATTTTTTAAATCTAGCTCGACAAGTTTACTAAATTAGATGTTGCAAGAGGATGTCCATATCGCGTTGGGTTATCTTGAGCATTGGAATTTCTTCTGCACGAAGGCAACGACTATAAGCGCATGGTTGCCCTCAATGAATTACCAAGTTATACTTTAGCTTGACAAGTTTAAATTATTGGTGCGGTTATGGTTGCCAACTAGTTCGATTAGACTAATCAAACCGATAAAGAAAAAATTGTACTGATACAATGATCTCTTCTAATCAACACTCGCTAGATTTTCTATGGAGGCTAAATAAAAAGACCCATTTTACTTAATAGTTAAGACTAGGTAAACAACTATTTTTGCAGCTAAAATTACAAAAATCCATTTGATAATTCAATTTCATTTATCTATTTATGGAACAAAATTTTAGTCCAAAAATAGATTTGAAACAGAAATGAAAAGTAAAATATTTCTATTTATTTATTTCTGGAATAGAAATAAAAAATATTCTTCTCATCGTTCGCCATCATGATTAGTCAGCCACCCATCCGCCATTGCCCCCCAATCCATCGCCATTCGCTAGCTACCATCGATAACCGCACCTGCCACTCACCAGCCCCCGTTGTTGCTCATCCCTTGCCGCTCGCTGTCTGCCACTGCTTAGGAGAGAAAAATTTTATATTGTTATCAAACGAATTTCTATTTCAAAAATAGAATTTTTGTGTCCTTATTAAATGTATATTTTTGCTTAGAAACTCATTTAGAAATAGAAATATAAAAATCTATTTTGTTTCATAAATTAATTTTTAGCCAAAATAGTTATCATTCGTGCTCTTAATGCTCTCGCTGTCTTTTTGGAAGACGTGTGGGGCTTGGACTGCTTATTTGTGATATTCACTCCAAAGCAAAAGAACAAAGAAAAAATAAGATGGGTCTAACTAATATGGAAGAGACGACCCACCAATGGCTTAGTGTGCATGTCATTGGCGATATATTTAATCAAAAGATTACGTCATGGACAAAAACATAACGGCTAAGACCCTGTTTGGTAATCATTTTATTTCTCTATTTTTTTTGTTCTTTTGTTTCCAAAAACAAAACAAGAACAATCATTGGCAAGGGAAAATATTTAAAACAGAAACAAGAGGTAGAAAAAACTTACTTCTTTATGCGTGAGAACAAAAAGAGAAAAATGTCATTTTAGAAAAACAAGCTCAATGTAACCTAATGCTCATCTTTATACAATCAACACAAGGTCCAATCTTCTTATCCAATCCGAGTCCCCATTTTTTGAAATAAAATGAAAAATTCAGAAATTTGGAAAAAAAATTAGAAATTAGATTTTGAATAGTTTTACTAGATTATTAACACTCTAGTTTTGAATTGGTTTAGCATAAAAAATGTGAAAATCTTTTGATGAAAACTGGATTCAAAATTGAATAAGCCTTTAAAAATTTACTATATGGATTTTTAAATGCCGTTTTCTTTTAGAGACAATGCTTAGGTCCCAAAAGCTTGCCGACTCCGGTTTTCTTCCCTTAAGATTCTATTGGAGATATCTTAAGATCATCCGCAATTCTATTTTAATAGAAAGTAGATAGCTCTGAATAAGTCTTTTGCATTATCATTTGTCTTGCGTTTATAGCAGTCAAATAAGGTTGTGCTCCATGGATTTCCAATATCATTTATTTGAAGGTTTAATGATTTGTGCAAATAAGCACACCAAAGATTGCCTCCATCCTCAATTGTTCTGTCATTGTCCATTCCACCAAATAACATTACTCTTCTTCTTGTAGCTAAAAAAGCTAAAAAAAGTCTGCACTTGTTTATTGTAATGTCCAAAGATTTACTATCAACCTCCTCACATTGTGAGTTATAAATTAGTGGGACTTTTTGTTGTCATTTCCAACCATCCATTTTTTACTCAACTATTATGTTGAATTTTCTGAGACCATCTTAGAATATCTTGATCAATTAAATCCTTAGGAAAGTTCAATTTTATTCAGACATGAGTTGTTAAGTCTCCACTAACATTTTTATAATTAAATGAAAAAAATTGGGAATAGAAATTTTTAGGGTTGTACCCAACGCATTTCTATTCTTCTTCTCTTTCGGAAATAGAATTTTTATATAATTACTAATAGCACGCATGATAAAATATTTTTTTCTCTATTTCTTTTTTTTTTTTTTTGTTTCTCAAAATAGGTTTGGAATAGAAATCTATGGTAATATAATTTCATTTTTCTATTTCTGGAATACATTTCTATTCTAGAAATAAAGTTAAAGCAGAAATTAGAAACTAAAATTTTTAGCTTTTCTATTTCTAAACAAAAAGTGAGAAATGAAAACTCTTCTTGTCGTTTACTCTCGTCTTTGCTTGCCACCCGTGGGACGCCGAACACCCGCCGCCGACCGAACACCACTAGCTCGCGCGGATGCCGACCGCTTGTCGCTCGCCACCAAACGCCGCTTGCTCAACACCAGTCACCAGACACCTACCACTGGAGGTCAACCGCTACCCCTCCTAGAAATGAAAATTTTATTCTGTCATCAAACAAATTTCTATTTCAAAAAAAAAAAAAAAAAATTGAGTCGTTATCAAACACATTTATTTACTCAAAAACTTTTCTAGGGAATAAAAAATTAAGAAATTAGAAATTGAATTATGTTTTAGAAATTTTATCATGCATGTCCAAAAAGCATTCTTCTACTCAAAAACTTGTCCAACGAATAGAAATTGAAAAAAAAAATATTTCTAAATATAAATTATTCTTGAGAAAAAAAAAGTTACCAAATGCACAATAAACACACTCGTCGAGGATGCATTTTGGTGGCCAGAAATTATACATTATTGCTCTCCCTATTTTCCTCCTACTTCTCCCGTACTATGAGCAATTTCTTTTCATAGTTTAATTGATTAAAAGTCAGTCATGTACGTCACTCGCACTGCCGTTACTGTCTCCACTTTTGTTCCAACGACAATTCATCACAAAAGATTAAAAAATAAAAAATAAAAAGGGTTGGGCTCGGGCAAGTCCAGGCATCGGCACAACTACTTATTACTAATAGGTTATGAAGTACCGACACTCTCCAAGAGCCTTTGTGTCGTGTCGGACACTTCGACACATATCCGACACTCTCGGACACTCTTGGACACTCTCTGACACTCAATCAATATGTGTCAGAAAATCCGAAATTTAGTCAACTTTCTCGACACTCTTTGACACTTGAGTTGGAATTCTGACATACGAGTTTCTGATGTGTGATTCCGATATTAAGGTCAATTTTAAAAATTCAATAAATGAGAGATCAAAATATAAATATGTGAAAAAACAAAACACAATAATAAAAATAATAAATGAAGAAAGAAGAAAAACATAATCTCCTCTTCTCTTCTGACTCTCACTTCCCGTGATACACAATTCACTCATAAAGTTTTTTTCTCCTCTACCAACATATCTAACATGCGAGTCCAAAATATAGATTGCTTGTTTTTTCTCCGAGTGTTATGAATTATTGAAATAAAGTTGAATTTGTCAAATTGAAATAATTAATGATATTAATAAATGGCGGATTAATGTTTTTAGTGTATATTCATTCTAGGCTTATTTATTTATTTATGAATTTGATTCAAACTAATTTGATTGAAATAATCGTAAATATGATAATTTATTATGTATATATAAATATATATATTTAATATACAATGTGTCCCAATATGTCAGAATTCTCTGTTTTTTGAGAAACGACATGTCGGCGTGTCGTGTCATATCGTGTCACGTTTCGCATGTCAATGTCGGTGCTACTTAGCTAATAGGTTCCACCTAGCAGGGCCTAGCTACCATTGTTCAAGAAGAGGTTTGTTGATATACATAATGCTGAATTTCAGGTCATTTTGCAAACTTAGGCCATTCAAAACCAATGACTTTTTCGACCAAAAAAAAAAACCAATGACTTTTAAAGATAACGCATGAGTACGATGAATCAAATTCAGATTTTGAAAGGAAATGAGAATTTTGATGTGCAATTGCCGGTGTAGTAAAAAAATTGATAGATTACGGTTTTCGTAATGAACAAAGAATTTGTGATATGAAGTATTGTAGTAGAAAATAAATGAAGAAAAGAAAACGATGTCCTAGAATACGGAACAAAATTAAGAAAGGTAGTTCCTTTTGTGTTTTTTTTTTTTTTTTGGCAAGAGAAGAATGTTAATTGATTGTTGTCTTGAATGCAATATCTCCTAGTACCAAAAACCTTATGTTCATAGTTTAAGCTCGAGTATATATTATTAAGAGAGAGAGAGAGAGAGAGAGAGAGAGCTTATACCATCAAATTGAGTGATATAAGTATTATTCCTTAAAGGTTTCTTGGTAAATAAAACTATTATTTCTCCTTTCATTAGGGAAAAAAATTGTTATTTGTGTTCCTCTCCTTTTTTTTCTTTTTTTCTTTTTAATTTCTGGTCAATACTTTTGAGTGGAGTCATACATAATCCAATAATAAGTTTCCTTTATAAAACTATTAGCAAAACTGCATCCGCTTTGTGTGTATGCAAGAATATCATGTTTAATAAACTTTGCACCATTCCCTTGTTACAAAATATTTAAATCGTTAATGGATGAAAAGAGATTATTGGTACAATATGAAGTAATCGTAGCCTCACAATTTTGACGTTTTACCTCGAGCATCACGGCATGGCTGCCCCGACCACAAATACCCTTACTTGAGAACCCCCACAATGCTCTCCCTCTGTCAAATCCAAACAAAGAAACTTGTTCAAAAAGTCATAAATCTATTGTATGTTTGTCAATTCAATTATAAACCCTTTAATTATGCCGATTGTGTCCTAAACCTTTTTTCATATTTTGCCAATTGAGTTCATTCAATCAATTTTGGCCTGAAATCATTGATATGGATGCCGGCCATCTTATGTGGCACAACCAACGTTGATGTTAATGATTTTTAATAATATTTTTAAATTATTTTCTTTTTCTTTTTCTTTTTCTTTTCTTTCTCCTTTTTCTTTTCTTCCATTCTTCCTCTTCTATCTAGTCGGCAAGCCTCGGAGACCAGCCAAAGATAAGGGTTGGCAAGGTCGACTCATTGACCTCTAGTGAAGCTCACCACTGCTGGCCATTGGCGAGGGCAAGCCTCTCCTGGCCCTAGTGAGGCTCAAGTCTCCCCAATGGCTAGGTGAGGCCAACTTACAAGGGGAAGGTTAGCCTGTATGGTACGCTACCACTTGGCACAAAATTTGTCCTGCTATTGTGTTTCACGCAATTTATCTCACAAACTATCCGCATTAGTTGATTAAGGTAATCGGTATCGGTCAACACCAAAAGCTAGAACCGACTCTTCTCCCAGTGGTGTGGTCGTGAATAAATTAGGAAACAATGCAAAATCAAAACCATTGAGAATTTTTGGATCATTCAACAAAATTGCAACTTGAATTCTACTGACCATGAATCTATGTTTATATGTTATGAATCGATGATATATTTGTTGCCACCAAAAATGCCCTAGTCTTTGACCATCGACTCGGACAGAGGGAGATCGAGCAGAATACAGCAGAAGTAGAGTTTGCTAAGGATTGAGGGCGATTAATTGGCAAACACATTTAATCGACAAGATAACTAGTTTTAGCCGACAGGAGGTCAAATGGAAATAACCGAGTCCTAGAGCATGAGTATCGGTAACTGATGCTTGACCTAGTCGACAGAGGGTCACGACTAACGCAATTTAAAATGAGCTAGACACAGAGTAGTTATCTAAGTAATGAAGCCGACAAAATGGGACCTAGCTATGAAGAAGTGAAACCAACATAACCGTCAGATGATGGAATCATGAATCTCGGAAGCCACCAATGGTAAGGGTCGAGAAACGTGGGTTATTGCGACCGTCGATTGGTGGAAGGAAGAGCTTTGGAAGTAACTGATTATGTTGGGCATGGAACGTGGAGAAAAAGGAATTGTCAAGTAGTGAAGTCATATGACCCTTATGTAAACACAAGATGCTGATTTTTAGGAGTTGCATATGATGTATTTAAGTTCTTTGTAACCGTTGTTATCTAGCAGTAGCAAGTATAAATACTTGGATTGTAGTTTGTGCAAGTTATGGCCAATCAATCAATAAACACCGATTGTTCAATTTCATTTTCAATTTATTTTTACATTGCATTTTCTTTTTACATGGCTAGGATTCTCTCTACTTTCGGTACTTCTAATTTTTTTGTCAATTGTGTTTTTGGTCCGAGAATCAGCTAAAGATTCTTCACATCCTTTGTTGATTCTTCGGTGAACAATACCAAAATTTCCAAGGGAAATAATAGACGAGCCCAAAGAATACTCCTTAATGTTTGTGGAATGAGTAATGCCATCTGTCATTTACCCGAACTTTTGAGCCAAGCAAATAATCAAAAAGCTCTCAACCTTAGCCAACGTTTAAAAGGTAGTTTCTTCTATTGGCTTTTAAAAGTAGTCTGATCCTTCAGGAGCGGAGGCCCTCATTTGCTTGCACTTGATGTGATGTGGGAGTCTCGGAGAACTACCGGCGGAAGTGACTAAACTACGAAATTTGAAGAAACTTCTTCCAGATGGAATTCGAATACCAGAATTTCCTTTGTCTATCAGCTCTCGGAGAAGCTAAAGACACTTAATGCCAATGATTATACATCGTTGGTTCGACTTACGGAATTGATTGCTTGTTTGATGAATTTGTCGACCCTTGATTTGACATATTACTCTAAGCTTATGTGACTTCCAATCAGCATTGGGTCCATTGTGAAGTTGCGGCTCATGCCATCAGAAAACAGTCGTTTGAGGGAGACCCCCGAATTAAGTGGGACTCGGAATTGTTGACTAAACTGAACTTATCCAGCACCTCAGTTAAGGAATTGCCTGAATGCATAGGGAATTTGCGGAATTTGAAATGCTTGATATTAGTGATAGCAAGATAAAAAGAGCTACCGAATGCTGTTGGGAGTGTGGGAAAGTTACCGGGGATATTGGGAACTTGTCTTCGCTCAAGACGAATGGATTTTCTTCGTACAGAAATTTCTAGCTTACCAGAGAGCATACGCATTCTTTTGTCTCTCCAACACCCTGATTTGTGCGGTTGCTTCAGTTGCTGTCGGAGCTTCCTTCCAACTTGACCTTCCTCGACTTTCTCACCTAATCCGTCAAAAGAAAGTCTTCCTTGATTGCTGCGTTTCTCTCCAATGCATCTCAGCGCTTCCCTCAACACTGGCATACCTTACTATTTCGCACTGTGCCATGTTGAAACATGTATCTGAGAATGCTTTGAACAGATGCACATTCATGGTTCGCAGGTCTCAGAAACCCTGAAGCCTCCATGGAAATCGAAAGACAGACGCAAGACAGATATTAAGGACTTGAAAGGCTAGAGATATTGGAACAGTTGGAAATGTCATTGCACTTCCGGTGAAAGGCTAGACTGTCCAAGTTGGGGGCATTTGAAGAAATTGCGAGCTACAAGTTGCAAAAAATTCATCGAAATTTAAGATCTTGATAGGTTGGAAATTTGGAAGAGTTGAATGCTACGGGTGCAAGTCCATGGAAAGATTGGACCTCTTAAAATTGGAGCATCTAAAGGAACTGTAGGAACTTAATTGAAATTCAAGACTTTGATAGCTTGGACTTCTTGAAAAGGTTGGACATATATGCGTGTACTTCCTTTGAGATATTGGACCTTCCACCATCGGAGCTTCTCAAGAAATTAGATGCCAAAGACTGCAAAAACCTAAATGAAATCCGAGGCTTTGGTCGATCAGAGTTCTTGGATGATTTAGTCTTCACAGGGTCTACTTTCATTAGAGGGCTGGACCTTTCAAAATCATTGCGTTTGGGAGAAACTAGATTGAACAAATTATAAAAACTTAGTCTAAATGTAAGGCCTTGATAACAGTTCTTGCAAATGCGAATTTTCACTAGGTGCAATTCTATGGAAAGGCTAGAGCTCTCATAATCATCCAATCTAAAGAAATTAAATGCGATGATTTGTAAAAGCTTAGTTGAAACTCGAAATGCAAAGGCTTGACAGGGTGGGAGTCCTTAGAAATGTTTGATACTCCTGGGTGTAGTTCTATTGAAAAGGCTTGGCCTTTTAAAGCCATTGAGTCTGGAGAAATTAATTACATAAACGTAGTTGGAATTCAAGACTAATAAAATAAGAACAATATAGTGATAATTAATAATGGCTAATGTGACACCTGGACATATCGTCTATTGACAAATCTCCAAGTTTGAACACATTTTTTTCGTCAATGCAACGTTTTTGATCAAGGGTATTTTCCCTTTTCAATATGATAATCACCATCAATCGAAGGAAACCTTTTTTTTATGTGGGAAAAGAACTTTTTTTTTTTTTTATTTCAATCAACTCGAGAGGTGGAATCCGTAAAGACTGTAAAGCAGAAGAAGATAATCAGGTCCTTCCTCCACCCGCACAGTTTCTTGTCGAATGTCTGTCCTTTTGAGCTAGAATACGATCCACTATATTCCCTTGTCTTCGAACAGAGGAGCGTCTGAACAAGCAGAACTGAAATGGATGATGTCTTGGCGGACAGCGCTGGTGGATAAAGAGACATCACGTGAGTGCTGTCTGATTCAGTCTCCACGGAAGGGAAGGGAAGGTCTTTAGCTAGTTTTAAGGCCATTATGGCCTCAGCCATGTGATATAGCTAGTATGAGTACCTAGAGGGGGGGTGAATAGGTATATAAAAAATTTCTCGAAGCTTGTACGATATTTAAACAATTAATGATTCAATCGCAAGAGTTAAATATCAATCGAGAGACTGAGTAAGGGAAAGAGAGAATTGAACACTCAGTTTATAGTGGTTCGGCTTGATTCAAGCCTACGTCCACTCTTCTACACTGACAGCCGATTGGCTGGATTCCACTATGATCAAAGAGATGTTACAGTGTTGATCTTCCTTGATTTCTAGGTGTAGATGATCTACCACACTCACTCAAGGCGTCACCAAGTATATACTCTCTTTGTTTACAATTTCGCTCGAACAGTCTCAAACAACAATCAAGGATCTTCGACTACTGGAATTTTTCTATCAATCACCCTCTTAAAATAACTAGAACGACTTCTTTTTATACTCCTTCATGCCATCATAGCCGTTGGCACTTACCAAAGGAATTCCTCCAATCTACCCGTTGGACGGAATCAATCAAGAAGATCATCCGAGCTATTTAAGGAATCGATGATAGCCCATCAATCCTGTTCGCCCATACAATCAGGATCTCGGTTTCCATGAATAGAACATTCCAAGATTATTTCGTCGACCAACGGATCTTCAATCGATCTTAGATAAGAATTAAAGAATCCGAAATGATTATCCAACCAAAGAATCTATTCCAGAGAATAGGATCGAATCCTCAACCATAAACCTCGGCTTTGGATTTCCTTCGTCACACTGGATTAGAAAGCGTCGGTGAGAACAGACTTAAGTCTTAAGTCCCGAGTCTTAAGTCTTGGGTCTTGAGTCTTGAGTCTTGAGTCTCGAGAGAACAAAGTCTTCAGACTTTAAACCGACGGTCTCCGAACTTCCGGACTTTAGACTGAAAGAAACGTTTTGTCGGCTTCAAAATATTCGGAAAGATTTCTCCAACAATCTCCCCTTTTTGATGGTGACAAAACTTTCTTGAAGATTTGAACAACTTTGACCTGCAAAACATTTCTCAAGTAATATGGCTAACTCATAAAGATTAATAAAATAACCAGACTCGCATCCACCACAGAAAATTGGTTAGACTTTCATGAGAAACACCATATAACAAAACTTGAATAAATGCGACCAGTCAAGCATCACAATCGACAGTCAATTCAGTCATCCAAGTTCAAGTTCTCAAGTCATACTCAAAAATAAACATAACCAAAAAGGTCAAAGATTAAAATATGAAAGTTCAAATTGATTCTCCCCTTTTTGTCATCATTGAAAAGGGTGAGAAAGGAGTCATGTCTGCTTGGGAATGCGCACGATCTGAAAATCCCCAATAGACTGGACTACTCCTTCGAGCTTCTTCAGGTCTTCTCTCAGATGAGCTACCTCTTCTCCCTTGGCATTGGCTTGAAGTTGCAGAGCGAGGTCTTTGAGTCTATCCTCCATAGAGACTGAAGATGCTTGTCCAAGTGCTCTTCAAAGCTTGGATTTCACGGTCGGAGAACATATATCTGGTTCCGCATTTCCGAAGAATATTCATGATGCTACGAAAGTCTACGAATCATCCGTCTCGTGTACTTGCATTGACTCTCTCGAGATGATGGCGTTTTTGAATGGTCCGGCAGATTTGGAATCGATGCATCACCTTCTTCGGGCAATTGAGAGACACGAACTTCTTCCGGGTCTTCGGAGATTGTCTTAGATCTTCCTTTGCGGCGGGAGGTGTAGACCTCTCTTGCTCGCTAACTCCCCCTGTCTCTAGGACATCGAAAGGGGAAGAGTGATGATCATGCTCTTCATTTCCTTTTCTCCAGAATTGTCGCAGACTTTTCTTTTTCTCCTTCTTCTTCTTCTTCAACTTCTTTGTTCTGCTGAAGATCTGTTTGATGAGACACTGAGAACGTCTTGTTCTTGTCGGCGCTTGGATAGTGGGATCTTCATCATCTTCATCTTCATCTTCATCATCAAGGATGAGAGTTCTTCTCTTCTTCTTCGATGGGGCACCCATGGCCTCCTTTCCTTTCCTTTTTGAAGCAGATTGATTTGGAGATTTCACTTTGAATTTCTCCATTGCCTTGGAGAGTTCTTGCGGAGACGCATCTTCATTAACATTTTCAACCCTACCACCATCTTTTCACACGGTCGATCACAAAATGTATGCGGTAGTTCAATGTTCAGATGTCTGAAGATCTTGGTCACCAGACCAGGATAAGGCAATTGTCCTTTGTCTTTTGACAATGCTCTGTACATATGGAAGAGAATAGTGTGCGGGAGAGAAAACTTCCGTCCTGAGTTGATCGCATACATCAACTTTGCTTCAGGAAGAGACACGAAGTCTTTGACGTAGACTTCGGTCCGAGACGGTTAATCACAATCTTATGAAGCACGATGTTGATGGCCTTCATCCTCGAGTAGGTAATTTTCTTCTCTGCGTCCATATCTTTAACAAGATCCGAGTAGTACGAGCAGGTGAGACTTTGATAGGGAGATAGCGTCCCCGTTCAACTCCAACAATGTCCGCCAACATATTCACATCTACCACGTAGACTTGATCTCGAACACTTGAATGAAATTCTATTCGCATCCAAAAAGCTAAGATTTGAATAGAAATAGGCGGTCGATTGAGCATACCCGTCTGTAGAGTCGGAGCGAGAAAGTCTCAAGTTGAAGCAATTTCAACTTTTCTCTTAAGTTCACGTTGATGGAGTCCGGGAAGTCAAAATCGACACTTCTAGGGTTTATCACCCCTCTTTTCAACAACTGAAATACACTTTCTCCGATCCTTGGATTTAAACAAATCCATCCGATTTCCTTTCACATTCATTTTGCCACACCCATTCTAGGTTTAAATTCAAGGAACATTTTGTCATCATCGTTCCGTCAATCGATTTTGTCCGGCATACGAGGATCCTTTGGGAATGTTCTCAAGAGCCTCCATTGCCCTTCCTTTAGGAGCAATTCCCAATTCCTCCATTTTCCATGAGAAAAGATACTCATTCCCATAATTTTTGTCCTTAAGGAAGTCATCTATATACTTTAATGAAGTGCCGGTGACTTTCAACGCACGATAAAGCTTATAGATAACAGAGGGTTTTTGGACTCTTCGGGTCAAGCATCCTCGATTATCTCTTCTTCCAGATTTGCACCTTGTGGGGCAGGAGATGCTGAATGACGTGGAGGAGAGCGAATCGGACTTTGTCGCGACTTGGTAAGTCTTCATCCTCGATAAGATCGAAGTGTGTCGGTCCCTTCTCCATTCTCGTGGTCCCCGTTTGCGATTCTTGATGATTTCCTCGAAGACGACATCTTCCTTTGTCTATAGGAGGATTCCTTCACTTGCTTTTCCCAAGAAAGATGACCACTTTCTCGACAATGAACAAAGAGTAGAAACGAGTATCGAGAGGAGAGTGCTTTTTAGGGTTTTGAAAATTTGGGGGTAGAATAACTGTGAATTTATATGTGCCTCGGATTTGAAAAGAGAAGTTTAACCGGCACAAGGAAAGTGTACGAACACTTCTTTTTCAAAATCAATAAGCGCCAAAAATAACTTCCTCTAAAAAGACAAGTTTTCAAATTTCACACGAATTATATCTGAATAAAAGAACGTACCTTTTCGAGATAAGATAAACAAGAATTAGTACCTTTTAGATAGAATAGCAACTTACGGTCTTTTAGCCATGAATGATTGAGTCTCGGGATTTAGAGTCTTAGAGCTGGTGAGTCTCTAGACTTTAACTTCTTCACGCTTCAAAATGTTGAGTCTTGAGCGGATAAAATCGAATTGATTTTTCTCCAAAGGCTTTGTAAATATATCTGCTAGTTGGCTCTTTGAATCAACAAATTGAATAGAGATTTCTCCATTTTGAATATGATCTCTAATAAAGTGATGACGAATCTCAATATGCTTTGCTCTTGAATGAAGGATTGGATTTTTGGTGAGATTGATCGCGCTGGTGTTGTCACATCTCGATTTACGTGCATGAGTCTTCAATGCCAAAGTCTTGTAGCTGTTGTTTTATCCATAGAATCTGCGAACAGAGCTTCCAAGAGCTACATACTCGCCTTCACGTCGTTGAGAGAGCTACGGTGCTTTGCTTCCTTGAGAACCAAGACACGTCCTGTTTCCAAGCAATTGACAAGTTCGAAGTGCTCTTTCTATCGACTCGCAACCGGCCAGATCGCATCCGAGTATCCTAGAAGATTAAAGTCTCCCCTCTTTGGATACCAAAGACCGATGCTTGCGGATGAAGCAACGTATTTGATAATACGTTTCACGGCAATGAGATGTGATTCTCTAGGATCTGATTGAAACCTAGCGCAGATGCAAACACTCAACAAAATATCGGTCTAGAAGCGAGTAAGATAAAGAAGTGAGCCGATCATGCTCTGTACAGCTTTTGATCTACTTTCTTCCCTTCTTCATCCTTGTCTATCTTCGAGAGCATGACATTGGTATGTCAGTCTTCTTGCAATTTTCCAATCCAAATCTTTTGACAAGATCATTAGCATATTTTTCTTGGAAGATAAAAGTTCCTTCCTTCAATTGCTTTATTTGAAGACCGAGAAAGAAAGTTAATTCTCCCATCATACTCATTTCAAATTCGTCCTGCATAGACTTAGAAAATTTCTTGCAAAGACTTTCATTAGAAGATCCAAAAATAATGTCATCAACATATATTTGAACGAGTAAGAAACTTTTGTTTTCCCTTTTTATGAACGAGTAGTATCTACTTTACCTTTGACAAATCCGTTCGTAATAAGAACTTACTTAGTCTGTCGTACCAAGCTCGAGGTGCTTGCTTGAGACCATACTGAGCCTTTTTCAGTCGAAGACCGAGTCGGCTTCTTTGGGTCTTCAAATCCAGGCGGTTGTTCCACATAAACTTCCTCTTGGATAAATCCATTCGGAAAGCACTTTTGACGTCCATTTGGAATAACCTGAAATTTTTGTAACAAGCAAACGCAAGTAATAGACGAATAGCTTCTAACCTTGCAACTGGTGCGTAAGTCTCGTCATAGTCTATTCCTTCTTCTTGCGTGTATCCCTTGGCCACGAGTCTTGCTTTATTGCGTACGACTTTTCCTTCTTCGTTCATCTTGTTCCGAATACCCATTTGGCTCCAATAACAGTTTTACCTTTCGGTTTAGATGTCAATTCCCAGACATCATTAATATTGAACTGTCTGAGCTCCTCTTGCATAGCTTCGATCCAGCTTTCATCAGATAAAGCTTCTTCTATGCTTTTTGGTTCAATTTCAGAGATGAGAGCAACGACACTAGACTCTTCACGCCTTTTTGATCCGGTGCGGATTCCTTCATTGATTTCGCCAATAATGAGATCTTTGGGATGACTGGATTTGTGTTTCCGATTCTTGGTTGATTTGCTTGGTTGATGATCTCTTTCTTTATTTGAATCTTCATGAGTATCTTGATGATGGACTTCCGAGTCCGAGATGCTTCTTGAGTTGAAGACTTTGGAAGGTCTAGCGTGAGTTGATTCTTCATATTGAGTCGGTTGGATTCATCTTATTTCGAGTCTTGGAATTTGACATTCATTGATTCTTCCCTGGACTGGCTTTTCTTGTTATAGACTCGTAGGCTTTGCTTGATGCAGAATATCCAAGGAAGATGCCTTCATCGATCTTTCTTCAAACTTACCAACTCGATCATTTGCATTTTTCAAAATAAAACATTTGCAACCGAATACATGAAAGTATGAAACAATAGGCTTCTTACCTTTGAACAATTCATAGGGAGTTTTCTCAAGAATAGGTCTTAGAAAGACTCTATTTATAATATAGCATGCGGTTGAAACCGCTTCAGCCCAAAATCGTGAAGAAATTTTACTTTCAATTAAAAGTGTTCTAGCCATTTCTTGAAGAGATCTATTCTTTCTTTCCACAACTCCATTTTGCTCGGAGTATACGGAGAGGAAAACATGTGATTAAAACCAGATTTATCACAGAATTTTGTAAAATCTTGATTTTCAAATTCACTTCCATGATCTGTTCTTATACTTGAAATAGCAAATCCTTTTTCATTTTGAACCTTTTTAGCAAACTTCTCAAAGTACGAAAAAGTTTCGACTTACTTGCAAGAAAATATACCCAGGTAAAGCGAGAGTAATCATCTACAATTACTAGACAATACTTCTTACCTCCAATGCTCGGGTTCTTGTTGGTCGAAGAGATCCATATGAAGCAAGCTGTAATACATGATTAGTAGATACATGATTTACTTGCTTAAATGAATTTCTTACCTGCTTTCCCAGAATGCATGGAGTGCATAGGTCAGACTTTAGATATGGCAATTTAGGTAGACCTCGAACAAGCTGCTTAGAAGAGATTTTGGCTAATTGCTTCTTGTTGATATGGCCAAGTTTTCTGTGCCATAGAACTGCTTCATCTTGAATTGAGATTAAGCATTGTTCTTCATTTGGCTGTACATCAAGGAGGTAGATGTTTCCATGCCTTCGACCCATAAAAAGGCGAGTCGAATCTTTGCTAGTTCAGAACATATGCCTTCTTGAAAGGAGATCTTGTAACCGGTATCACACGGTGGCTAATCTTTGAGTAGATTGTAGTTGAGTCCTTCCACTAGTGAGACATTGCTTATTGTGAGATTTCCAATTTTTACAGTCCGAATCCCACAATACTTCCTTTGCTATTTCCTCCGAAAGAAACTTTTCCACCATTTACTTGAATAAGCTTAATGAAACAATTTGAGTCTCTGTCATGTGTCTTGAGCATCCGCTGTCAAGATACCACTTTATCTTCTTTTTTGACAGAGACTGCATTCAAAAGAGAGTCTCAAGCTTTCTTTGGTACCCAAACTTTCTTGGGTCCTTTGGTGTTAGTAGGATGAGCATTATTAGGCCATACTCTCTTAATGAGGCTTCCAAACCATAGGACATTCTTTTTCAAAATGATCTGATTGTTACACTTAGAACACCTTAAAGCATTTCGACCTACTGACTTTACAAACACTCTTTTGAAATGATTTTTATAAGCCTCTTTTGATGGTCTTTTCTTAATTCTTTCTTTTACTTTTGGAAAATCAATCAAGGGGATTGTTTCCCTTTGTCATACCTAGACCGAGACTTATTAAAGTAAGGTCTTTGGACTGAAAGCACTTTTTCAAGCTTTTCGGATCCTATCGAAAACTTCTTTGAAATATTTGATAAGTCTGTTTTTAAGAAAACATTTTCTTTCAAGAGATCATCTTCTTTTTCTTTAAGAGCAGAAACATTTAGATCTAGACTTTTAATTCTTTCTTCTAAAATAATTTCCTTTTGTTTCAGAAATGAGTTTTCCTTTTTAAGTTCGGAAATTCTTTTGAGAGAAGTCTTGAGACTGAAACACGGTTCATCAATATATTTAGAGACTTTGACAGGAATTTTAAAATTACTTACCTCAAATTCTGTAAAGTCGATCCAGAATACGAGTGCGAGTCGAATGTGCCATCAAACATATGTTGGCGTATTCATTATCACTCTCTTCACATTCTGTATCACTCCGGGTTTCGCTTTGAGAGCCTTTCGAAACTTCTCAGCTTTTCCTCTTTTCTTTTTCAGAAGAGGACAGTTGGGTCTGATGTGTCCCTTCTTTTTGCATTCGAAGCAAACTACATCTTTGTTTGGTTCCTCATCATCAACAGACTTGGTCTGCTGTCTCTGAAAACTTTGTTTCCTTGGGATGAACCTTCTGCCTTTTCTATTCAGTTTTCTGAATCTTCTTATCATAAGAGCGAGCTCCTCATCATCCATATCATCTTCAGAATCTGCATCATCAGAATCGTCATTTGATTTTAATGCAATAGATTTCTTACCTCTTGGATCTTCGTCTTCATTAATTCGTTCCACTTCGTAAGGCGAAGAGTTCCAATCGGCTCGTCTACGAGATAATGGCATGATTCTTTGCGTTTCTCTTATTGAAGTCTTTATATGATTCCAATCCTTAGAGAGTCCACGCAGAAGTTTGTTCACCTTCATGGGATCAGAAATTTTTGTCCTTGGTTCTCAAGACCATTGACAATATCGTAAAACGACTAAACATGTCGGTTATAGATTCTCCTGGTTTCATTTTGAAGGCTTCATATTGACCAAGAAGAATGTTAATTCTGGTCTCCTTCACTCGATCTTGTCCCTTCATAGGTGATGTGTAATCTATCCCATACTTCTTTTGCTGTAACACAAGAAGATATTCTATTATATTCGAGTTGGAGATAAAGCACAATATAAAGAATAAATTGCTTTAGCATCGAGTGCTTGTCTCTTGTTTATCTCTTCTTGAGACATTCGCTGGCTTCAACAGTTTCTTTCCCTCTTTCGAGAGATTGAAGCGGAGCGGGAGTGATTCCTCTTTCCACAACGTCCCATTCCGAGAGGATCCTTTGATCGAAGGAAAGCTTTCATCTTGTTCTTCCGGATGTTGTAATCCTTTCCATCGAAGTAGGGAGGTCTGGTATTGCTTTGCCCTTCCATCAGCCCCGGTGCTAGCATACTAGCCATGGATCTTTTACTCTGAAGTAAAACACTTCAAACAAAGTGAGAACACGGGCTCTGATACCAATTGATATAGCTAGTATGAGTACCTAGAGGGGGTGAATAGGTATATAAAAAATTTCTCGAAGCTTGTACGATATTTAAACAATTAATGATTCAATCGCAAGAGTTAAATATCAATCGAGAGACTGAGTAAGGAAAGAGAGAATTGAACACTCGGTTTATAGTGGTTCGGCTTGATTCAAGCCTACGTCCACTCTTCTACAACGACAGCCGATTGGCTGGATTCCACTATGATCAAAGAGATGTTACGGTGTTGATCTTCCTTGATTTCTAGGTGTAGATGATCTACCACACTCACTCAAGGCGTCACCAAGTATATACTCTCTCTGTTTACAATTTCGCTCGAACAGTCTCAAACAACAATCAAGGATCTTCGAGACTCTGGAATTTTTCTATCAATCACCCTCTTAAAATAACTAGAACGACTTCTTTTTATACTCCTTCATGCCATCATAGCCGTTGGCACTTACCAAAGGAATTCCTCCAATCTACCCGTTGGACGGAATCAATCAAGAAGATCATCCGAGCTATTTAAGGAATCTGATGATAGCCCATCAATCTGTTCGCCCATACAATCAGGATCTCGGTTTCCATGAATAGAACATTCCAAGATTATTTCGTCGACCAACGGATCTTCAATCGATCTTAGATAAGAATTAAAGAATCCGAAATGATTATCCAACCAAAGAATCTATTCCAGAGAATAGGATCGAATCCTCAACCATAAACCTCGGCTTTGGATTTCCTTCGTCCTTTGGATTAGAAAGACTGTCAGTGAGAACAGACTTAAGTCTTGAGTCGAGTCTTAAGTCTTGGGTCTTGAGTCTTGAGTCTTGAGTCTCGAGAGAACAAAGTCTTCAGACTTTAAACTGACGGTCTCCGAACTTCCAGACTTTAGGCGAAAGAAACGTTTTGTCAGCTTCAAAATATTCTGGAAAGATTTCTCCAACACCATGTCAACTGGGACGTCTGACCTTCTGAAATCCGAAGCTGCCGTCGGCGGTAAACATTTATTAATGTTAACGATGTTCCTAGAAGGACGGAGATCCTTGATCCTCCTTTGTGTACATAATCTTTGCAAGCATTGTCAAAGGATAGGAAAATTATCCAAAAAATCTTAAATTTATTAAATTTTTGCTAATTTAGTTATAAATATTTTCTTTTTACTAATTGAGTCAATCCGGTCAATTTTGATTAGAAATAACCGACAAGAACATTTATCATCTCACGTGACATAACCGACACTAACGTGGATAATGTTTAATAATATTTTATTTTTTCTGAATTTTTTTATTTCTTTTCTTTACTTTTTCTTCTTTTTTTCTTTTTCTCTTTTTTCTTCCATTGGCTACCTGCTGGACCTCGTCAAGGGCCACTTTCGCCTAAGCTATCAGGGCATTTTAGTTCAAAAAAATTGAAAAATATTAAATAATAGAAAACTAGAAAAGCCAAAAAAAAATCACTTGAATCACCAACATGAACACGGCACCCCCAACCATGTCAAAGATTCAACAGCTTCTCAATCACACCCCATCAAACCAAAGGAGAAAAAGAGATTGCAGATGATCATATATGTGTGTGCCACCGCGATTCCAACTTTTCCAACGAGTACCGTCAACCCTTGCCTGGGGTCGCCTGATGCTCAATGTCATGATGGAGTTCAATTGCAAATCTCAGGTGGTGGAGCTTGATGCCAAGCCTCTCTGCACCATCGTCCTCGTCATCGTTGTCCTTTGCATCATCGTTGTACACCAAATTGATAGCGCAGCTTTAGTTCCTGACCTCACCCACTAGATTGTCGCCACCTTGCTGCATCATAAAAAACCACCGAACAACAGCAATCAGGACATGAACAAAACATATGAATATTGCCACGAATCGTGTAGACAAAGGACCTATGGAAATCCGGAGACATGCTGCGAAGCATATAGGTAGGAGTGAGGGCTCAAGTGAAGAGAGAATCACTGGTAATGGTTGATGGGACGTGATTGAGAAGAAAAAATATTGACGAAAGGAAAAAAAATTAATGGCAGTGAGTGATTGGAGGGACTTGAAGCTGTCGGATCTTCAACGTGGTTGGGGTGCTGTGTTCATGGAGGTGGTGTTTCGGGAGATTCTTTTTCGTCTTTTTTTTTTTTCCTTTTTTTGCTTTTGCAATTCTACTACAAAAATAAATGCACTAAAAATCTTAAAACTTATCATAAAAGTACAATTGAGTCTTCAAACTTTCAAAAAATATAATCAAGTCATAATATTTTCATGAAAATGCAATCAAGTTTTAAAACTTTCAAAAAGTACAATCAACTCCTAAAAATTATTACAAAAGTGCAATTAAATTTTAAAACTTTCAAAAAAATGCCATAAATGGAAGGATTTAATTGGACTACTCAATAAGTTTTATGAATTAATCGCACTTTTTGAAATTTTTAGAACTTAATTACACTTTTATGATAAGTTTTAGAATTTCCAATACACTTGTCCCTTCCTCTCTCTCTTTTTAATCTTTAGGTTTTGCTTTGGACAAAAATACCCTCTGCTAGCCACTAGAAAAATCAAATGCTTATCAAGTGATTGACTAGTTGGCGAGCTCATATCCTTGTTTGAGACTAACTTAGTTACTTGAGGCATTTATTTGAAATAAGGTTCACTTTATATCTCTTTTGAGAAATTAATCTTATTTTAGGCTATTATTGGAAAATTTCCCTGAAGATTACATACTAGTACACTTTAAAGTATTGAATTAAAAAAATGAGAAAAAACATTGACCAAGAAATCTTTAAGGAATAATACTTTTATTCACTCAATTTGATAGAAGTCCATTATTTTCTCTATTTTTTAAAATTTAAACTTAACCCTTTTCTTTTTGTCAATATTAAACTTAACCTAAACAAATAAGTTTCCGGTACTCTGAGATATTGCATTTAAGACAATAGTGAACTAACATTCTTCTCTCGCCAAAAAAAAAAAAAAAAAAAGGAAAAACTAACGTACTTAATTCTACTCGAAATTATTTGGCATCCTTTTCTTTTCTTCTTTAATTTTTCATGCAGTACTTTGCATTTTATATCCTGTGTCCTTCATCAAGATCATAACTTATCGGTTTTATACCACACCGACAATTACACTTTGAAATTCTCTTTCCGCCTCAAGACATGAATTCGACTCATTACACTCACACATTACCTTTAAAATCTATGGTTTTTGAAAGGCCACAGTTTGCAAAAGACATGAACTTTAGCATTTGATAATCTTAACATGTACATTAACGAACCCCTACCCTAAGAATATTAAGCTGTGCCGGCCTAGACACAACACGGACTGACCCTCTTGGGCCTTAGCCTAGCACGGTCCTTCATGGTGAGCAGTTGTACTAATCCGAGTCTGCTAACAATAAGGAGCCGTGATGATGCCCCGAGCCAGCATTGGCCATCTTTCGGGAGATTTGAGCTAAGGAGGTGAGCTAACAAAGAACCAACTAAAGAGATGTTCTGTTCTTTGTTCTTTTTCCTAACCATACCCAAAAGCCAGTCACCAACTTATTATTACAACCCAAAATTCTATTTGAACTACCTCTAGCTATATAAACTCCCATCTCTGTCCTCCATTTACTCACGCAAGTAGCAATCCATTCCTCTCAGCTCATTCATTTCAAGTCCTTGAGTCTGTCACAACATAACATCCACGCTGCAGGCTTTGTTCTCTTCATCGCCATAATTCTCTCAACTGCCAATATAAGTTTCAGAGCTTGTCATTTGTGGCAAACAACTAGACCATCCAATTCGCCCCTTCCTACAACACCAACACTACCGATACCAACAACTATGCCATCCATACCATCCCTTCTCACATTACCAACAGTATCAATACCCACTTCGCTGCCACCATTGCTGTCCATGCGCACATTTCCTGCCATCCCTACGACCCTACCTCAGCCCACATTGCCGACACTAGCCACCACCCAGCCAACATTGCCCACCACTGCTCTGCCGCCACTTCCAAGCATGCCGACCATGCCAACCACCTTGCCCCCAATGCTGAGCATCCCTACATTCCTTTCCTCACTCCTCCTCCAGCCACCAGCCCCTGCAGATTTTAGTACCATATGAGGTTACCTAAGTGTAGCTTTCAACTGTTGGGGTCTGCCCTTTCTTTGTTAAGATTGTCCGTATATGTATAATATATAATATGTATATTTATATGAGATGTCTTTCGGAATTATATTTATCATTCACGTTACTTTCTAATGAGCCATTTTGATGCGAATAAATGTTTCTCCAGTATCTTGTATGTACCTTCCATCATATGTATGATCAGTAACATGTTTTCTGTACATCCATGTCTTTTCCACCATCAGTATAAAAAAGTGTTCTTCACGTACGGCCTTATCCACTTTTTTCCATTGTTAGCGGTGAATGGATGCTACAAGAAAATCGACCTTTCACCGCGGCAGAATTTCGGGGCTAGAAGCCTGGAAATTCGCGGCCACGGAAATCTTGGTGGCGGAAATGTCAGGGCTAAAGGCCTGTGGCAATACACCTTTAGAAACAAAATCGAGTAATTTTGTGCGGAAATGTATACTTTTCACCACGGGATATTTCATGGCAAAAGACGTAAAATAGACACTCAATAACGACAGATTTTATTTCGTGGCTAAAGGGCCGACCATATCCAACGAAAGTTATGTGGGTTGTAGTAGCTTCGGCGACACAAAATTTCGTGTCTAATGACATGTGGCGAAGAAAGATTTTCTGGCTAAAGCGTCAAATTTCATAGCGGTCGAATCATCTTTGCCCACAATTGTTCTAGTCAAAAGTTTAACTTAATTGGTAAGATGAGACATAAAAGTGCAAAACTCGCAAAACATGTGAATTGAAGTATTTCCAACACCAACGAAAGGAGGAAGAAATGTAAAATGGGATGAGCTAATTATAAATAAATATTGAAGTATTTTCAACGCTATATATATAGATAAAGCATATAAGATTCATTGTCAAGCCACGTGATACTTCAACAAACTAATTTAGATACCTTTTGTAATTTAAATTGTATTACTAATCTTATTATCTTAGGCTTAAGTAAATTAAATTGATTAGGATAATTTTTCCATCATTAATTTTATTCAAGATGACATATTTTTTTAATTGTATTTCAAGATATTTCCTAAATCTCTCAATCTGAAGTACAAAGAGAGAAAAGGTAGATAATAACCAAGAAACAACAATACAAATACTATATTAACAAACCTTGTGTCGCGTCCTTCATAGTCAGCACCACATCTTGGAGTTCTGAATATCTTTTTGCATCAATCCCATGTTTCTATGTGCTCTTACCATTTTAAGACACAGAAAACACACATCTCTATTTTATTCTTAATTTAAATCAATCATTTTTTATAAGTTTAAATTAATTATTTCGACAAATCTTACTCTAGATTGTTTTAGCATTCAAAGATGTTTAAATACTGACTTTATCTATTAATAACATTTGAAAAATAACATATAATAGTTCAGGATGACATGGAAATAATCGAACAGTAACACTGAGCTACGTGACAAACATGGAGTTAATGAGAAGTGTTAAGTGAGAAGTACCAGAATGACCACTCTCAACTCCGGCTTTATCAACATATGCTAGGAACGATCCCATGAACATTACTTGTTTGCTAACACTTGACACCCATCTCAAAGGAGATAAGACTTGAACTATTTTTTCATGAAATGTTTGTGTCCGGTTTTCATTCTTTCCAAAATAATAACACCAAAATTCACAAACCGGTACACTCCTATCCTATTTAGCCCAAATTAATGTCTATGCCATAAAAAATCTCAAACTAGTACCGGTACAACATTTATCCCAAACTAATTTTTCATGTTACAAAAAAATCAAATTGGTACGTTAGTGCCAAATTTACTTCAAACTTATTTTTGTATCACTGAAAATCTCAATATCGGCCTTATTAACTCGTTTCTTGTCATTTCAATATCCATAAAAGTAATCTATTCCAAAATAAACCTTAGCAACATGTATTTAAGCCAATTATTCTGAAATGGAATCCGCTAATAACTTCAATTTTAGAAAACTCTCAGCAAGCTCATAAATACCGTGTTTTCTTGCCTATCTGCTAACACAATGACACTAGGAGTGCCAAAATTTGGCACAAATGGACACTTAAGTGCCAAAACTTACGAAAGTGACACTTAAGTGCCAAAATCGGAGCAAAATGGATTAGTTAAGTGCCAACGGCAAGAAAATCCGGCCAAAACACTGATGTGGTAATTTTTCGGCGAGCTTAGTGCAAAACAACATCATTTTGGTGTTAACATGGTAAATAATTAATATAATAATTAATTAAATTAATATTTAAAAAAAAATTAGGAGGAGGAGGGAGGCAACCAATGGCGAGGGCTCGGCCCTCGCCGTCGCCGAAAAGGTGGGGGATGGTCGGCCGGGCCAAAGGCTGCCGGCGGCTGGGGGTTGCCCCGGAAGGCGGCGACCCTTGGCTCGGTCGAGTGAGGGCTAGCGACCCTCGCCGAATCTAGGGGAGGGCCGCGACCCTCACCCCAAATCTGGGCGAGGGCACACAAGCCCTCGTCACCGGTCGGCTAGGGTCACCAGCCCCCAATCAGGGCTTAGCGGCCCCGGCCGACCCTTTCCCACCTTCTCGGCGGTGGCAGCAAGGGCTAAGCCCTCGGCCACCGGTTGCCTCCCTCCTCCTCCTCCTTTTTTTTTTTTTTTTAATTAATATTTATTTGTTTTAAATTTAAATTTAATTAAATTTTGTATTAAAATTCGAATTATATCAAAACGACGTCGTTTTTGTGTGTATTTTGCTGAGTTAGCCTTCCGACGAGCCACATAAGCAAAAAAATATTAATAAAAAATTACCACATAGAATTTCTGGAGGGGTTCGCGGATGTGACACTCAAGTGTCCCATTTTTCATAAAAAGTGGCACATAAGTGGCACTTTCATAAGTTTTGGCACTTAAGTGTCCTTTTGTGCCAAGTTTTGGCACTTTGAGTGTTCTTTTCTCCCTATCTACTTCACTTCTCAAATATCAAGCTCAAATCATTAGCTTTTAACATAGTTAAGAGTTCCCATTCTGAATTTTTTGTAACACAAAAAGTTGGATAAAATGCGGCATGATTGTACCGGTCTGGATTTTTTTTATAACGTAAAAATTAATTTGGGGTAAAATTGGCACAGTTATAACAATTAAGGATTTTTTTACATGAAAATTAATTTGGAATAAATGTTGTGCGGATATATCAATTTAGGATTTTCTGTGGTAATAATCCTTTTTTTATCATTTGTGTGATGAAAAAAAAAAGTACTCAAGGGACGATGAATTGTAGTAAAAATAAAAGTGAAATTAGTAACAATAGTATAGGATTTACTTGACGTTGAAAAAAAAATACAAAAAACCTCAAGTTAATATCCGAGTGACACATTTACCCTAAGTTAAGGCTTTGTTAAAAATCATTATTAAAATCTAACGTAGTGTTGATGTGGCGCCACACGAGTGCCTCGTTAAAAAAATTAAAACTAGAAAGCAAAAAAAATCGAAACATTGTTATTGTGATTACTATTCTGTCTTTAATGCATTGTTCATCGTCTTTAAGTGCTCATCCATGGACAATGACCTTGGTCGAGGTTGTCCGTGCTTCCCCAACCTAGGATCGAGGATGTGGGGGCTTGGCCACCTTGAGTCTAACGGTGACGACAAGCCTTACTCTATGTTCAAGAGTGAGATCTTGCTCTAGTCACATCCATCTAAAGGTTCCTTTTTCCCTCAATCAGCTCACCAAGCTAACCTTTTACTAATCTCAAACTTTAGCGTGACGAGTTGTGAGAATAAGATTTAAAGTCAATTTTGTGTTTTGCTTGCGGTTGAACTTGCTAAGATTTGGCGTTGCCAAGCTATCCATGTCACTCCATTACTCCTCTTTTTCATGAGCTTTTGCATTACTAGGGCTACTCTCCATGTCTTTAATCCAGTTTATCAGTAGTTGTCGAACATTTTCCCTCTTTTTCTCAAAGCCACAGAATTTCACAATATCAATGGAATATGCCATGGAGAGCCACAGTGTTGCAACCATCGGCTATTGTTGCTAATCTTCCAGTGGATAGATTTCCGAGGTTTGGAGAAGCCAGTGATCAAGGTGGTGAAGTCCGTGGATTGATTTTGCCAATATTTGACTGAAGAAAGTAGAGGAAAGATGTTTGACAAAAAAATAAAAAGTATAAGAGAAATGGAGGAGTTTACCTAGAAAGATGTACCGAACAAGAAAGAAGATTACAACAAAAGACTGAACCCGCGTGTGGGGTCAGTGGTGGGGAAAAAAAAAAAAAAAAAAAGATGATACGTGGCCGGATGTCTAGGCAGGTTTGGGCAGCGATGGACAAGCACTTAAGATAATTATTATTTTTATTTGGGTTAATACCACAGAAAAATCACAAATTAGTACATTTGTGAAAAATTTATTTCAAACTAATTTTTTTATCACAAAAAATCCAAAATTAGTAAATTTGCGACAAATTTACCTTCTATTAATTTCTGTTAAATTGAAATAATAATATAAAGAATCACAAACTGGTATATATGTGACAAAAGAAGGGTAAAACAACAAATTATTACAATTATCAACTTGTCAAGTGTCCTCCAACTTAGTAATTTAACGGTAAAAATTAACAGAAACTAACATATGGTAAATTTATCACAAGTGTACTAGTTTGGAGTTTTTTATGATTAAAATATTAGTTTGAGGTAAATTTGATAGATATACCAATTTTGATTTTGCATGATACTAACCCTTTTTATTTTAATTTTTCCGAATGTGGTGCTCAAGTTGTCAAGTTTTAATAGTGATATTTAACATAACCCTAATGCTGAGTAAATATGTGTATTGAGATTTTTAGTGTCACCAAAAACATTGGGGTAAAATGCATATCACGACTTGGCCTCGATTTTTTGGGTTTTTTAGTGAGAGGACAGGTTTAGAGATGCTCAACTATAAGAATTCCCTCACATTACTCCAAAGATATCGTCACCTCATCTTTTGGGATCAATCACATGAGTTCGCTTAATCACAGCCATAAGCTCTCCCAAACTCATATCTCACGTGACAGTAGGATTAGTCATGACTCAATCTCAAAAGGATGAGTGATATAGCTAGTATGAGTACCTAGAGGGGGTGAATAGGTATATAAAAAATTTCTCGAAGCTTGTACGATATTTAAACAATTAATGATTCAATCGCAAGAGTTAAATATCAATCGAGAGACCGAGTAAGGGAAAGAGAGAATTGAACACTCGGTTTATAGTGGTTCGGCTTGATTCAAGCCTACGTCCACTCTTCTACACCGACAGCCCGATTGGCTGGATTCCACTATGATCAAAGAGATGTTACGGTGTTGATCTTCCTTGATTTCTAGGTGTAGATGATCTACCACACTCACTCAAGGCGTCACCAAGTATATACTCTCTCGTTTACAATTTCGCTCGAACAGTCTCAAACAACAATCAAGGATCTTCGGACTCGGAATTTTTCTATCAATCACCCTCTTAAAATAACTAGAACGACTTCTTTTTATACTCCTTCATGCCATCATAGCCGTTGGCACTTACCAAAGGAATTCCTCCAATCTACCCGTTGGACGGAATCAATCAAGAAGATCATCCGAGCTATTTAAGGAATCGATGATAGCCCATCAATCTGTTCGCCCATACAATCGGGATCTCGGTTTCCATGAATAGAACATTCCAAGATTATTTCGTCGACCAACGGATCTTCAATCGATCTTAGATAAGAATTAAAGAATCCGAAATGATTATCCAACCAAAGAATCTATTCCGAGAGAATAGGATCGAATCCTCAACCATAAACCTCGGCTTTGGATTTCCTTCGTCCTTTGGATTAGAAAGGCGTCGGTGAGAAGAGACTTAAGTCTTGAGTCACGAGTCTTAAGTCTTGGGTCTTGAGTCTTGAGTCTTGAGTCTCGAGAGAACAAAGTCTTCAGACTTTAAAGCGACGGTCTCCGAACTTCCAGACTTTAGATTGAAAGAAACGTTTTGTCGGCTTCAAAATATTCTCGGAAAGATTTCTCCAACAATCTCCCCCTTTTTGATGGTGACAAAACTTTCTTGAAGATTTGAACAACTTTGACCCGCAAAACATTTCTCAAGTAATATGGCTAACTCATAAAGATTAATAAAATAACCAGACTCTGCATCCACCACAGAAAATTGGTTAGACTTTCATGAGAAACACCATATAACAAAACTTGAATAAATGCGACCGATCAAGCATCACAATCGACAGTCAATTCAGTCATCCAAGTTCAAGTTCTCAAGTCATACTCAAAAATAAACATAACCAAAAAGGTCAAAGATTAAAATATGAAAGTTCAAATTGATTCTCCCCCTTTTTGTCATCATTGAAAAGGGTGAGAAAGGAGTCATGTCTGCAGGAATGCGCACGATCGGAAATCCCCAATAGACGGACTACTCCTTCGAGCTTCTTCGGGTCTTCTCTCGATGAGCTACCTCTTCTCCCTTGGCATTGGCTTGAAGTTGCGAGAGCGAGGTCTTTGAGTCTATCCTCCATAGAGGCGAAGATGCTTGTCCAGTGCTCTTCAAAGCTTGGATTTCACGATCCGAACATATATCTGGTTCCGCATTTCCAGAAGAATATTCATGATGCTACGAAAGTCTACGAATCATCCGTCGTGTACTTGCATTGACTCTCTCGAGATGATGGCGTTTTTGAATGGTCCGGCAGATTTGGAATCGATGCATCACCTTCTTCGGAGGCAATTGAGAGACTCCGAACTTCTTCCGGGTCTTACGGAGATTGTCTTAGATCTTCACCGACAGCGGCGGGAGGTGTAGACCTCTCTTGCTCGCTAACTCCCCTGTCTCTAGGACATCGAAAGGGGAAGAGTGATGATCATGCTCTTCATTTCCTTTTCTCCGAATTGTCGCAGACTTTTCTTTTTCTCCTTCTTCTTCTTCTTCAACTTCTTTGTTCCGCTGAAGATCTGTTTGATGAGACACGAACGTCTTGTTCTTGTCGGCGCTTGGATAGTGGGATCTTCATCATCTTCATCTTCATCTTCATCATCAAGGATGAGAGTTCTTCTCTTCTTCTTCGATGGGGCACCCATGGCCTCCTTTCCTTTCCTTTTTGAAGCAGATTGGATTTGGAGATTTCACTTTGAATTTCTCCATTGCCTTGGAGAGTTCTTGCAGACGCATCTTCATTAACATTTTCAACCCTACCACCATCTTTTCACACGGTCGATCACAAAATGTATGCGGTAGTTCAATGTTCGGATGTCGAAGATCTTGGTCACCGAGACCAGGATAAGGCAATTGTCCTTTGTCTTTTGACAATGCTGTACATATGGAAGAGAATAGTGTGCGGAGAGAAAACTTCCGTCCCGAGTTGATCGCATACATCAACTTTGCTTCGGGGAAGAGACACGAAGTCTTTGACGTAGACTTCGGTCGAGACAGTTAATCACAATCTTATGAAGCACGATGTTGATGGCCTTCATCCTCGAGTAGGTAATTTTCTTCTCTGCGTCCATATCTTTAACAAGATCCGAGTAGTACGAGCAGTGAGACTTTGATAGGGAGATAGCGTCCCCGTTCAACTCCAACAATGTCCGCCAACATATTCACATCTACCACGTAGACTTGATCTCGAACACTTCGAATGAAATTCTATTCGCATCCAAAAAGCTAAGATTTGAATAGAAATAGGCGGTCGATTGAGCATACCCGTCGTAGAGTCGAGCGAGAAAGTCTCAAGTTGAAGCAATTTCAACTTTTCTCTTAAGTTCACGTTGATGGAGTCCGGGAAGTCAAAATCGACACTTCTAGGGTTTATCACCCCTCTTTTCAACAAACTTTGAAATACACTTTCTCCGATCCTTGGATTTAAACAAATCCATCCGATTTCCTTTCACATTCGCTGCCACACCCATTCTAGGTTTAAATTCAAGGAACATTTTGTCATCATCGTTCCCGTCAATCGATTTTGTCCGGCATACGAGGATCATCGGGAATGTTCTCAAGAGCCTCCATTGCCCTTCCTTTAGGAGCAATTCCCAATTCCTCCATTTTCCGCAGAAAAAGATACTCATTCCCATAATTTTTGTCCTTAAGGAAGTCATCTATATACTTTAATGAAGTGCCGGTGACTTTCAACGCACGATAAAGCTTATAGATAACGAGGGTTTTTGGACTCTTCTTTGGGTCAGCATCCTCGATTATCTCTTCTTCCAGATTTGCACCTTGTGGGGCGGGAGATGCTGAATGACGTGGAGGAGAGCGAATCGGACTTTGTCGCCGACTTGGTAAGTCTTCATCCTCGTAAGATCGAAGTGTGTCGGTCCCTTCTCCATTCTCTGTGGTCCCCTGTTTGCGATTCTTGATGATTTCCTCGAAGACGACATCTTCCTTTGTCTATAGGAGGATTCCTTCACTTGCTTTTCCCAAGAAAGATGACCACTTTCTCGACAATGAACAGAGAGTATAAACAGTATCGGGAGGAGAGTGTCTTTTTAGGGTTTTGAAAATTGGGGGTAGAATGACTGTGAATTTATATGTGCCTCGGATTTGAAAAGAGAAGTTTAACCGGCACAAGGAAAGTGTACGAACACTTCTTTTTCAAAATCAATAAGCGCCAAAAATAACTTCCTCTAAAAAGACAAGTTTTCAAATTTCACACGAATTATATCTGAATAAAAGAACGTACCTTTTCGAGATAAGATAAACAAGAATTAGTACCTTTTAGATAGAATAGCAACTTACGGTCTTTTAGCCATGAATGATTGAGTCTCGGGATTTAGAGTCTTAGAGCTGGTGAGTCTCTAGACTTTAACTTCTTCACGCTTCAAAATGTTGAGTCTTGAGCGGATAAAATCGAATTGATTTTTCTCCAAAGGCTTTGTAAATATATCTGCTAGTTGGCTCTTTGAATCAACAAATTGAATAGAGATTTCTCCATTTTGAATATGATCTCTAATAAAGTGATGACGAATCTCAATATGCTTTGCTCTTGAATGAAGGATTGGATTTTTGGTGAGATTGATCGCTTTGGTGTTGTCACATCTGATTTACGTGCATGAGTCTTCAATGCCAAAGTCTTGTAGCTGTTGTTTTATCCATAGAATCTGCGAAAGCAGCTTCCAAGAGCTACATACTCGCTTCGTCGTTGAGAGAGCTACGGTGCTTTGCTTCCTTGAGAACCAAGACAGCGTCCTTTGTTTCCAAGCAATTGACAAGTTCCGAAGTGCTCTTTCTATCGACTCAGAACCGGCCAGATCTGCATCCGAGTATCCTAGAAGATTAAAGTCTCCCCTCTTTGGATACCAAAGACCGATGCTAACGGATGAAGCAACGTATTTGATAATACGTTTCACGGCAATGAGATGTGATTCTCTAGGATCGATTGAAACCTAGCGCGAGATGCAAACACTCAACAAAATATCAGGTCTAGAAGCGAGTAAGATAAAGAAGTGAGCCGATCATGCTCCCGCATGCCTTTTGATCTACTTTCTTCCCTTCTTCATCCTTGTCTATCTTCGAGAGCATGACATTGGTATGTCGGTCTTCTTGCAATTTTCCAATCCAAATCTTTTGACAAGATCATTAGCATATTTTTCTTGGAAGATAAAAGTTCCTTCCTTCAATTGCTTTATTTGAAGACCGAGAAAGAAAGTTAATTCTCCCATCATACTCATTTCAAATTCGTCCGCATAGACTTAGAAAATTTCTTGCAAAGACTTTCATTAGAAGATCCAAAAATAATGTCATCAACATATATTTGAACGAGTAAGAAACTTTTGTTTTCCTTTTTTATGAACGAGTAGTATCTACTTTACCTTTGACAAATCCGTTACGTAATAAGAACTTACTTAGTACGTCGTACCAAGCTCGAGGTGCTTGCTTGAGACCATACTGAGAGCCTTTTTCAGTCGAAGACCGAGTCGCTTCTTTGGGTCTTCAAATCCAGCGGTTGTTCCACATAAACTTCCTCTTGGATAAATCCATTCGGAAAGCACTTTTGACGTCCATTTGGAATAACCTGAAATTTTTGTAACAAGCAAACGCAAGTAATAGACGAATAGCTTCTAACCTTGCAACGGGTGCGTAAGTCTCGTCATAGTCTATTCCTTCTTCTTGCGTGTATCCCTTGGCCACGAGTCTTGCTTTATTGCGTACGACTTTTCCTTCTTCGTTCATCTTGTTCCTGAATACCCATTTGGCTCCAATAACAGTTTTACCTTTCGGTTTAGATGTCAATTCCCAGACATCATTAATATTGAACTGTTCGAGCTCCTCTTGCATAGCTTCGATCCAGCTTTCATCGATAAAGCTTCTTCTATGCTTTTTGGTTCAATTTCGAGATGAGAGCAACAAAGCACTAGACTCTTCACGCCTTTTTGATCGGTGCGGATTCCTTCATTGATTTCGCCAATAATGAGATCTTTGGGATGACTGGATTTGTGTTTCCGATTCTTGGTTGATTTGCTTGGTTGATGATCTCTTTCTTTATTTGAATCTTCATGAGTATCTTGATGATGGACTTCCTGAGTCGAGATGCTTCTTGAGTTGAAGACTTTGGAAGGTCTAGCGTGAGTTGATTCTTCATATTGAGTCGGCTGGATTCATCTTGCGCTCGAGTCTTGGAATTTGACATTCATTGATTCTTCCACTGACCGGCTTTTCTTGTTATAGACTCTGTAGGCTTTGCTTGATGCAGAATATCCAAGGAAGATGCCTTCATCTGATCTTTCTTCAAACTTACCAACTCGATCATTTGCATTTTTCAAAATAAAACATTTGCAACCGAATACATGAAAGTATGAAACAATAGGCTTCTTACCTTTGAACAATTCATAGGGAGTTTTCTCAAGAATAGGTCTTAGAAAGACTCTATTTATAATATAGCATGCGATTGAAACCGCTTCAGCCCAAAATCGTGAAGAAATTTTACTTTCAATTAAAAGTGTTCTAGCCATTTCTTGAAGAGATCTATTCTTTCTTTCCACAACTCCATTTTGCTCGGAGTATACGGAGAGGAAAACATGTGATTAAAACCAGATTTATCACAGAATTTTGTAAAATCTTGATTTTCAAATTCACTTCCATGATCTGTTCTTATACTTGAAATAGCAAATCCTTTTTCATTTTGAACCTTTTTAGCAAACTTCTCAAAGTACGAAAAAGTTTTGACTTACTTGCAAGAAAATATACCCGAGTAAAGCGAGAGTAATCATCTACAATTACTAGACAATACTTCTTACCTCCAATGCTCGGGTTCTTGTTGGTCCGAAGAGATCCATATGAAGCAAGCGTAATACATGATTAGTAGATACATGATTTACTTGCTTAAATGAATTTCTTACCTTTCCCAGAATGCATGGAGTGCATAGGTCAGACTTTAGATATGGCAATTTAGGTAGACCTCGAACAAGCTGCTTAGAAGAGATTTTGGCTAATTGCTTCTTGTTGATATGGCCAAGTTTTCGTGCCATAGAACGCTTCATCTTGAATTGAGATTAAGCATTGTTCTTCATTTGGCTGTACATCAAGGAGGTAGATGTTTCCATGCCTTCGACCCATAAAAGACTGAGTCGAATCTTTGCTAGTTCAGAACATATGCCTTCTTGAAAGGAGATCTTGTAACCGTATCACACACGGTGGCTAATCTTTGAGTAGATTGTAGTTGAGTCCTTCCACTAGTGAGACATTGCTTATTGTGAGATTTCCAATTTTTACAGTCCCGAATCCCACAATACTTCCTTTGCTATTTCCTCCGAAAGAAACTTTTCCACCATTTACTTGAATAAGCTTAATGAAACAATTTGAGTCTCCTGTCATGTGTCTTGAGCATCGCTGTCAAGATACCACTTTATCTTCTTTTTGACAGAGACCTCAAATTCTTTGTCTGATCGATCCAGACCGAGTCCGAGTCCGAATGTGCCATCAAACATATGTTGGCGTATTCATTATCACTCTCTTCACATTCCGTATCACTCCGGGGTTTCGCTTTGAGAGCCTTTCGAAACTTCTCGCCTTTTCCTCTTTTCTTTTTCGAAGAGGACGGTTAGGTCGATGTGTCCCTTCTTTTTGCATTCGAAGCAAACTACATCTTTGTTTGGTTCCTCATCATCACAGAGACTTGGTCGCTGTCTCGAAAACTTTGTTTCCTTGGGATGAACCTTCTGCCTTTTCTATTCAGTTTTCTGAATCTTCTTATCATAAGAGCGAGCTCCTCATCATCCATATCATCTTGAGAATCTGCATCATCGAATCGTCATTTGATTTTAATGCAATAGATTTCTTACCTCTTGGATCTTCGTCTTCATTAATTCGTTCCACTTCGTAAGACCGAAGAGTTCCAATCGGCTCGTCTGAGATAATGGCATGATTCTTTGCGTTTCTCTTATTGAAGTCTTTATATGATTCCAATCCTTAGAGAGTCCACGCGAGAAGTTTGTTCACCTTCATGGGATCAGAAATTTTTTGTCCTTGGTTCTCAAGACCATTGACAATATCTGTAAAAACGACTAAACATGTCGTTATAGATTCTCCTGGTTTCATTTTGAAGGCTTCATATTGACCAAGAAGAATGTTAATTCGGTCTCCTTCACTCGATCTGTCCCTTCATAGGTGATGTGTAATCTATCCCATACTTCTTTTCTGTAACACAAGAAGATATTCTATTATATTCAGTTGGAGATAAAGCACAATATAAAGAATAAATTGCTTTAGCATCGAGTGCTTGTCTCTTGTTTATCTCTTCTTGAGACATTCGCTGGCTTCAACAGTTTCTTTCCCTCTTTCGAGATTGAAGCGAGCAGCTAGGAGTGATTCCTCTTTCCACAACGTCCCATTCCAGAGGATCCTTTGATCGAAGGAAAGCTTTCATCTTGTTCTTCCGGATGTTGTAATCCTTTCCATCGAAGTAGGGAGGTCTCTGGTATTGCTTTGCCCTTCCATCGCCCGGTGCTAGCATACTAGCCATGGATCTTTTACTCGAAGTAAAACACTTCAAACAAAGTGAGAACACGGGCTCGATACCAATTGATATAGCTAGTATGAGTACCTAGAGGGGGTGAATAGGTATATAAAAAATTTCTCGAAGCTTGTACGATATTTAAACAATTAATGATTCAATCGCAAGAGTTAAATATCAATCGAGAGACCGAGTAAGGAAAGAGAGAATTGAACACTCGTTTATAGTGGTTCGGCTTGATTCAAGCCTACGTCCACTCTTCTACACTGACAGCCGATTGGCTGGATTCCACTATGATCAAAGAGATGTTACAGTGTTGATCTTCCTTGATTTCTAGGTGTAGATGATCTACCACACTCACTCAAGGCGTCACCAAGTATATACTCTCTCTGTTTACAATTTCGCTCGAACAGGTCTCAAACAACAATCAAGGATCTTCAGACTCGGAATTTTTCTATCAATCACCCTCTTAAAATAACTAGAACGACTTCTTTTTATACTCCTTCATGCCATCATAGCCGTTGGCACTTACCAAAGGAATTCCTCCAATCTACCCGTTGGACGGAATCAATCAAGAAGATCATCCGAGCTATTTAAGGAATCGATGATAGCCCATCAATCTGTTCGCCCATACAATCGGGATCTCGGTTTCCATGAATAGAACATTCCAAGATTATTTCGTCGACCAACGGATCTTCAATCGATCTTAGATAAGAATTAAAGAATCCGAAATGATTATCCAACCAAAGAATCTATTCCGAGAGAATAGGATCGAATCCTCAACCATAAACCTCGGCTTTGGATTTCCTTCGTCACGGATTAGAAAGACGTCGTGAGAACAGACTTAAGTCTTGAGTCCCGAGTCTTAAGTCTTGGGTCTTGAGTCTTGAGTCTTGAGTCTCGAGAGAACAAAGTCTTCAGACTTTAAACTGACGGTCTCCGAACTTCCAGACTTTAGACTGAAAGAAACGTTTTGTCAGCTTCAAAATATTCTGGAAAGATTTCTCCAACAATGAGTTTAAGGGTTCACAATCATGATAGTCCTCTCAAATGTACATAAGCTAAAGATGGCATCACTTCATCTCTTCACCTCAACCAATTTGAGTGTGCCAAATCAAGGTTGCGAACCCCTCATGATGGGTTTATTGTTTCTAAGTTGTTTAGACAACTTAATATATCATTTTAGGAGTCGCCACTAACCTCATTTTTGGGGGCCAACTAGAGTACCCAATCAAGAGTTAAGAGTGGTCATTGGACACCTACGCAATCAGAGATATAAGGTTTGCGGACTTGGGTTATGTCAATATTTATATTAATGTCCTTTCGGTACCTAACAATTGTCACATTACCTAACATGTACATGTGTGTCTTTTTACTTTTCCGTGTAATTTATAAATGAGGTGATCATGCGTAGATAGTCAGTTTCATGACATTCAATTTCTACTTAAAAAGAAAAAAGAAAGCAAACAATTGAAATTTAAAGGACAATGCAGTAAGTAAACACCCAAGATAATTTAAGGAAAACAGTAAATCTAGCATGCAATCCTAAAACAGAATTAAGGAAAGCAAAGCAAGGAAGAACTCGCAACTCGCCAAGGCATTTATACAACGCATATAAGAAGACATATGTCGGGTAATGAATATTACAAGGAAATTGGTTAGAAGGGACATCGACCATTCACCATTTATATAGAAAAGATTGGAACGGACATTGACCATCACCGTCTTCAAAATCGCCATCTCCAAGAGCCGCTTTCTTGGACTTATTCTAATGTTAGTCTAGTTTTTGGAATGGAAAAGGCAATTCTTGGCAATAACAATCGATCATGGCAAGTGTGGCATCAATAACATTAAACAAAGTAATTAGCAAGGATTATCAAGAATGGCCTCAAGGTTGGCCTTTGATTGTTCATGCAATGAGTTACACTAAGACTTTTATCCAATCATTTTAATGATTTGTAGTAATTAGTCAATGTTTATGTTCACAAATTGTGGCTAATACTAACAAACCCCTAATTTGGGTACTAAAAGTTACCCAAAGTATTCTGCGGGTACATGCATCCTACTTATGCACATATTTAAAAATCACATGCATAGTTTGAAAGTAAACATGCATGGAAGCTTTTAGACTTTGGTTCTCAATCAATCAAACAAATTAGTGAGCCGATATTAAATCACTTCACTCATTCATCAAGCGCCAAACACAACCACATGCACCAGACAAGTAAAACCAAAGCATTAAAAATATCTATATGATGCCCAAAAATCATTTTTGGATCAATTAAGACATGAGTTCGAGAAAATTTTGATGAAGACGAGACATAAGTGCATCTAAACTATGGAATGCATTTAACTGTCAAGGCTAACTGGAGCACATCCCACGCACAGTTGATCGGGCTTTGCAAATGCTTTAAATACGATTCAAACCAAGAAGAGGATTCTAATTAAAGAAATTTGTATAATAAGGCACCATATGGATGAAAAGCAATTCTATAACAAGTAAGAATGCGAAATGTCGAGTTGTCCAGTAATTTTGAGGGGCTCGATGCAATTACTGAGCTATCTTTTTATTTTTTTGAAAAAAAAATTTGTGTGAAGTTCAGAATGTGAGGATTAAAACTCGTGAAGACATCAAAAATCAAATCAACATGCATAATTTCCTAAAAATGCTACAACAGAGACAAGTCATAAAGGACAAACAGAGCATGCTAGAACAGAGCATAGAAGATTCAAGCAATTGAATGTCTGACTTATTTATAATTGGTCCTGAAAAAAATCATGGCACATTAAGGATTCAATAAGGAACAACTTTTATGAAGGAATTTTTCTAAGATAATCTACTCATGAATTTCTAAAAAATCCAAGAACAGAGAGCAATGTATCATAAACATTGTAGAGTAGTAAGATATCAGAGAATATCAATGGCAATTTGCCCTAACGATGTCAAAAAATTATGAAATTTAAGTATATTGTAGCCATACAAGTAATGAATAACTTTCTTTGAAGAGCCAACCTCAGAATCCTCACCAAAAAAAAAAAAAAAAATCATACAAAAATGGGAAAGATTCAGACTCAAAATGAGCAAACAAGAAATTTGAATTTCATCACATGGTAGATTACAAGAAAAATCTCACAAAAATAAAAACTGGTTCAAATAACATGCAAAGGGGACAAAATTGGTGTCATTGGAAAGCTTAGAATGTGCTCTAAGAATTTCTAAGAGACGTCAAACTCAATTAAGATCAATTTCATGTTCAAACAATGAAATTTACGGAAATGTGCAAGTCAGCAAAAACGTGGCAGAACATGATGCATGAAAGGAAGCTAGTTAAGCCACCTATGATGCATGAAAATTATGACATTTAAGCATGACATAGGGCTAAATGCAATGAATAAGTTTGATGAAAACATCTAACCTTAGATCAATACAAGGAAAATCATACAATTTCATGAATGTCACAAAGTAAACTAACACTCCCTAACACAAACATAGCATAATCGAACTAAACATAGCAACAACTTCACAAGGCAAATTCATAGAGCAAATGATCACCGATCGGCATGAATTATATGTCATTTTTGAAGCTTATGAAGTCTCCTAGCATGTCTGGAAGGATTCATGCACTAATTTTGCTCTTAAGAGCTCAATTGAAGACAATTACACGGCAACTCATGTCAGACCAAATCACAGAAGTAATTTCATGGAACACGAGTATTTGTTCACCATCCCAATGTCATCAAAAAAATTCTGGAAAAATTCATGAATGTATAACAGAAATTTGGATCATTTCTCGCGAAAGAATCTAAGTCTAATAAAACTCAAAAATCAGTAGAAAATCCACAAACAGTATAGGTCACAGGAGAATAGAACTGATAACTCACATTCTTTAGGCAATTTACCCTATCAGATGACTTTATTATTTTTTTCGAAATTTTATATGTTGTAGCCCTAGATGTTCTTAGCAAACTTCATGAGGATACAACCTTTAATTTGCAACGCATAATTTTCAAAAAAATCATGGGCAAAGGTCAGTTCGAAACTCCAGATTACAAAGACCAGCATGGATGTTTCAATGCAAATTGACCTACCGACATGGCTCCTGAAATTTTGGAAAAATTATATGTTGTAGACAAGTGTGTTCTAAGCAATTTGAAACCGACTCAAAACTTGAATCACAAAAATTAGCAAAAAATCAATAAAAAGTAAAGGTCGGTGAAACATAGAATAGGTCAGAACACATTAGAATTCCTAAAACTATGCACCAATTCCTACGCAGTTTTTAGGTAGTAAACGACACCAGATCGGGACATTCTTTATGTCATTGGAAAGATCCTCGAGTCGTCTACAAATATCATGAAGATATCAAACACAGAAAACCACAATAACAAGCTCAAATCACAGCATGTTTTAGATCTATCAAAGAGGTACACGATTTTTCTAGAACAAGGCACAATCAAACAATCAAACTCTTTCAATGTAACCAAGTTCAATCAAGGCAAACCTATGGCCATTCTAACATGCTAATATGTCACATTTTGTAGATACAAAAATCCTAGGGTGAGCTCTAGCCCCGGTTGTCTAGAACAACCTCACTTCATCAAGCTTAAGGACAGACAGTTACCTTTTGTGTGTTTTGATTGATTTGAGCTCGATCAATCAATAATCAAGCCTCCACGGCACATAATGATGTCGAGGGACTTCCAGAGAACTTGAAAATTTCCGAAGGAGAGCTAGATTGCGCTGGATTTGCACTGGTTTGGCGCCGGATGAAGATCAAGCTCCGATTTTGACACCAACGGCAAAACCAGTGTAGATGGGGAGCTACGGTCGTTGGAGGTCAAGGACAAGTTGAGGAAGATAATCGGAGGTGGTGCGCCACTAAGGGAAGTTGGCTGGTCGTTGAAACCAACAGCGAAACTGGCAACTGGAGTCACATACCGATGATTGGCCCCATCGGTGAATCAAACTAATTGAGAAGCTCTAGTGGTCGTCGGGGCTCTGAGCGGCTACGGCAGGAGAAGAAGAGGATTGATGGAGCTAGTGGACGATAGTGTTCAGCCAGCGGAGGCTTTGGGGAGTAGTTGAAGGCGTGGTGAGAGGAGGAGGGTGGTGAGGCGATGCCACACGAGAAGAGAGAGAGAGAGGAGAGAGATCTTTGAGGAATAATTTTGTTTAAAGAGAGAAATCTATAGATTATGAGGCTCTCTTCCAAAAATTTGGAGGGAAAATGAGTTAAATACCCCCCCTCAAGATCAAATCCTAACCGTTGATTCAATCTGATGGCTAAGGATTGATCCCAACAAACTTCCTTACTCATTAAGAAAACTTGATTTAAGCATGTGACTATTTGGATAGTGGTGATCGGCCGAAATCGCTTGTCCAGATCGATTTTGCAATAAGGGCCTAATTAGGGGTATTTTCGTAATTTCATAAGACCTAGGGGCATTTTTGCAAAATCTGAAAAATTGGAGGGCACGGATGAAAGTATGCATAGTAGGCCATCATGGGCTGTCGTCGGCTACCAAGAATTAGCCAGAGGAAGGCCAAACTAGCCTCCTCCACTGGCGGCCGGTCAAATCAGTCCAAACCGGTTCAGTCGATTTAGCCGCTTCTTGGGCAGTTTAGTCCTTTCCCTTCTGCATTTTATGCAATTTAGTCCCTAAAAGGAAATCTTGCTTAATTTAAAGGAAAAACGATTTAACTCGAAGAGAAACGATCCAATTTTGAAGAAATTATGCCAATTGTAACTTTCTATTAGCCTAATTACCTAATTAACATGGAAACTATTGGACCCGTGCCATGGGTACATATAATTGGACTTCCTAGGCTAAATTGGACAATTTTATGTAATATCTTGCCCCAAAATGCAAATTAATTGAAATTGAATTCAATTAAAATTGCATGGCACCAATGAATTAATTGACCATACCTAGGATGACTTATTGCATTCAAATTGACTTAAATTAATGGCGTGACTTTTATGCTAAAATTGAATCGGGGTCTAATGATGAAATTAAACCTCAATTTCTGAAATTAAACCTTAGTCTCGAATGGGTCAACTTGAATTTCATCAATCGGAACTCATTAGCTTGATTTTCTAATGTTCAAGTGAGCTAAATTCCTCAAAATGAGAAGTTCCTAAGTGAATTTCCCAAAATTTACCCTCGATTCGAACTTATTCCACAAAAATGAGTGGAATGGAAGTGTCCACTTGCAAATCACGTTGAACTGGTTTAAACCCCCTAATCAAGGCTAAAAAAGAGAATTCATATTTTGGCACGTCTGATCTCAAAATCGATTGAATGAGTGAATGGGTAACGACCTATAGATCAAATGTTGTAAAAGGAACTAAGACTACTTATAACTAAAATAAAAGTAATTTTATTTTTGGTTGATTTTGAACCTAAAATCGAAAAATTCAAAAAACAAGATTCTTATTCAATTTTTGCAAAATTTTATATGCTAAAGCCAAATTGGAACTAAAAGGAATCATTTAGTGCAAAAGGTCAACTTTTGACCCAAGGGTTTGACTTTTGGTCAAAGTTTGATCAAAAGTCAACCTGAAAGTCAACCGTTTAACTTTTCAAATTTTATTGGAAATGACTAGGAAATTATCTAAAAATGACATTATAAAAGAAAGAAAATAAAAAATAATACTTTTTTGTTCGAAAAATTGGCCCCGTTCTACCTTTATCAATGCATCAACTAAAAATTAGGCATCAACAATGTATCACAATAAGTATAGTTTAGGGTTTTTAATGATTTTTCTTCAAAGAAAAAATTATACAAATAGTCCCTAAACTTTAGCCTAAAGTGTAATGTGGTCCTTAAACTTTTAATTTGCTTAATGTGATTTCTAAACTTTTAAAAAACATTCAACTAGAGTCCAAAAAAGTTTAACAATTCACGTTGAACATTTTTTAAAAGTTTAGGGACCAATAAATTAAAAATCTAAGGACCACATTACATATTAGGTCAAAGTTCAAAGACTATTTATATCATTATCCCTTCTCCAAATTAAATTATGAAAGGAAACATCTATCAGTACGAGAAAAGAAAAAGCGAGACAGGTTGGAGTAATAATGAATGATTTCTTGTCAATAGCTTAAAGGTACGCTAAATCATTAGTGTGCCTTCTTTTCCACCTTAGGATGCGCGCTTCATTTCTTTTCCCATGCTAAAGAAAAAGCAACCCAAAACACCAAATTATGCCCACAATAACACATTTCCTCAATTTTTTTGTGATACCAAAAAATCTCAAACTAATATCTAAGTGATACATTTACCCTTCGTTAGGATTCTCTTAAAAATCACCATTGAAATCTGGCGTGGCTTCCACTTAGTGTTGATATGGTTCCACATGAGTGCCCCAATTAAGAAATTCAAACAAAAAAGAAAAAATTTCAAACCACTGTTACTGCAATAACTGTTCATTGTTTTGGATGCACTGTTCATCATCTTCAAGTGTTCATCTATGGACAATGACCTTGATCAAGATTGTTCATGCTTCCCCAACCTAGAATAAAAGACTAAGTGTCTTGGCCACCTTGAATCTAACCGGTGACAATGAGCCTTACTCAACATTCAAGAGTAAGATCCCGCTTTGGTCGCTCCCATCTAATGGTTTGTTTTTCTTTCATTTTTCCTTTAATTGTGCTCACCAAGCTCAACTTTCACTAAGCTCAAACTTTAGCATGACAAATTGTGAGAAAGATTTAAACCTAATTTTGTGTTTTGTTTGCAACCGAGCTTGCCAAGATATGGAGTAGCCCGAGCTGTCCATATTACTCTATTCTTCCTCTTTCTCCTGAGCTTTTGCACTACTGGGGCTACTCCCCATGTCCTTAATCCATTTCATCAATAGCTATTGAACCTTTTCCCTTTTTTTCTCGAATCCATGGAGTTTTGCCGTATTATGAAATATGCCTTGGAGAGTCACGACAGTGCAAGCATCGGCTGTTATTTGCTAATCTTCCGATGGATAGATTTCCAAGGTTTGAAGAAGCAATGATCAAAGTGGCAAAGTGTCCATGGATTGATTTTGCCACTATTTAAGTGGAGAAAGTAGAGGAAAAATTTTGACAAAACCAAGAAAGTAGAAGAGAAATGGAGAAGTTTACCTATAAAGATGAACACTAACTAAAGGAACAAGGAAGAAGATTATTTACAACAAAAGAAAAGAAAAAATGAATTGAACACAGTCGGATGTGTAGGCAACTTTGGATAGCGATAGACGAAGGCTTGAAGATGATGAACAGTAACCACAACCAACAGTGCTTCGAGTTTGTTTAATTATTAGTTTTATCTAGGTTAGTACCACAAAACAATCCCAAAAGTACATTTGTGACAAATTTCCACAAAAAAATTCAAATTAGTACATTTATAACAAATATATGCTCTATTAATTTCCATTAGATTAAATTATTACTACAAAAAACCACAAACTAGTACACATATGTGACAAAAGAAGGATAAAACTATAAAATAGTATACCTGTCAACTGTCATTTAATAATAAAAATTAACAAAAACTAGTCACAGGAGTATCAATTCGCGGTTTTTTATATTTGGGGTAAATTTGACAAATATACTAATTTGTAATTTTTTTTGGCACTAGCCCTTTTTATTATAATTTTTTCGAATGCGGTGCTTGAGTTATTAGGTTTTAACTATGATATTTAACATAACCCTAATGCCGAGTAAATATGTGTGATGAAATATTTACTATCATGAAAAGAATTGGGGTAAATGTATTACAGTGGGCATAGTGTAGAGTCTTTAGCAGTTTTTTTCCTCCAAAGAAAAAATGACACAAATGATCCATGAACTTTGGTTCAATGTTCAATGCGGTCCCTGAACTTAGCCCAAAGTGCAATGCAATATCTAAACATTTAATTTGTTCAATGTGATCCCTAAACTTTTGAAAAATGTTCAACTAGGGAACAACAAAAGTTTAACATCTTGAGTTGAACATTTTTCAAAAGTTTAGGGACCAATGAATTGAAAGTTCAAGGACCAAATTACACATTAAACCAAAGTTCAAAGACCATTTATCTCACCATCCCTTCTCCAAATTAAATTATGAAAATAAACATCTTGTAGTACAAGAAAAGAAAGGGCAAAATAGATAGGAGCAATAATGATTTTTTTTTTTTTACAACTGGCAAAATATGTAGGAGCAATAATGAATGATTTCTTGCCGACAGCTCAAAGGCACACTAAAGCATTAGCAAGTCTTCTTTTCCATGTTAGTATGGCCCCCCATCTTCTTTTCCGCATTAAAGAAAAACCACCAAAAACACTAAATTATGCCCACAATGGCACGTTTCCTCAATTTTTTTTTTTTATCCCAAACCAATACCCAAGTAACATATTTACCCTTTTGTTAGGATTCCATTAAAATATTGCCATTAAAATTTGACATGGCTCCGACTTGGCACTGATGTGTTTCCATGCAAGCGGCCCATTAAAAAAATTTAAACAAAAACGAAAAAATTCGAAGCACTATTATCACGATTACTGTTCATTATTTAGGATGCACTGTTCATCATTTTCGAGCACTCATCCACGGACAACAACCTTCATCGAGGTTGTCCATGCCTCCCTGACTTGGGAGCGAGAACTTAGGGGATCAGCCACCTCGAATCTAACTGGTGACAATGAACCTTGCTCAACATTCAAGAGTGGGATCTCGCTTTGGTCACTCCCAACTAACGGCTTTTTTTCTTTCACTTTTCCCTCAATCGTGCTCACCAAGCTCAGCTTTCACTAGGCTCAGGCTTTAGCATGACGAGTTATGAGAATAAGATTTAAACCCAATTTTGCATTTTGTTTGTGGCCGAGCTCGCTGAGATATGGAGTAGCCCAAGCTATCCATTTTACTCTGTTCCTCCTCTTTCTCACGAGCTTTTGAACTATTGGGGCTACTCCCCATGTCTTTAATCCATTTCATTAGTAATTGTTGAACCTTTTTTTCTTGAATCCATGGAGTTTCACCATATCATGGAATATGCCTTGGAGAGTCATGGCAGTGCAAGCATTCGCTATTGTTTGCTAATCTTCCAATGAACAAATTTACGTTTCGATAATTTCCGTTAAATTGAATTAATATTATGAAAAAAAAAAAAACCCACAAACTAATACACATATGACAAACGAAGGGTAAAATCACAAACTTGTACACTCATCAACTGTTATGCGACATCCAACTCAACAACTTAAAGGTAAATTAACAGAAATTAACAAACAATCAATTTATTACAAGTGTACCAGTTTTGGATTTTTCGTGCTATTAACCCTTTTTATTTTAATTTTTTTCAAATGTGTTGCTCAAGTGACACCACATCGGTGCTACATGTCAAAATGGGATAAATATCAATTGGGTATAAATTGAAGGTTTTGTGTTAAAAAAAAAAAAAATTGGGATAAATGTCTTATAGAACGTATAGTGTTTTTAGTAATAAAGAGAAAATGACACAAATGATCTCTAAACTTTGATTCAATATTTAATGTGATCCCTAAACTTTAACCTAAAGTGCAATGTAATTTTTGAACTTTTAATTTGTTCAATGTGGTTCATAATTTTCTGGTAAATGTTCAATCTAGTCCTTGGATTAGATAATTTGGGGACTAGTTGAATCTAGGGATATAATAATCTAAAGACTAAATTGAACATTTATCAAAAATTCAAATATTACCTTGAACAAATTAGAAATTCATTGGCCACATCAAATAAATTAAAAGTTTAGAGATCACATTACATATTGAGTTAATACTTAGAAATCATTTATGTCATTATTCCTTCTTCAAATTAAATTATGAAAAGAAACATCTTGCAGTACGGGAAAAGAAGGGGCGAAATAGGCAGGAGTGATGACTGCTCAAAGCCAAGCTAAAGTATTGGCGGTCTTCTTTTCCACATTAGGATGGGTCCCCCCAGTCTACTTTTCCTTTGTTTTTTCTACTAAAGTTGTTATCGGAAATTTAAGCAGTGCAAGCCTCATAGTGAGTGAGCATCGAGCAACGAATTGCTTTAAGTGAAGGTTAAGGTCAAGGTCGACGTCTTCCAATGCACAGCATTAAGTCATGAAATTACTCCCATGTCCAAGCTCCAAAGCCACCAAAGCCGCTATAAAGTAACCCCCAAAGACTCACCTCTCACCCTAAGAACAACGCATAGAACACTCACACTTTGACGCTAGAGAAACCTCGAAACTTTTACCATATCCGAAGGCATATCCTAAGTCCAAGCTCCATATGGGCGCAAGCGAGAGCAAACGTGGAGAGGGAGATGGTGAGAACAAGGAGTCAGGTGACACTGCCTTGGCCAAGGAGTCGAGCAGCTCATCTGCCCTCGCCGCAGGAGCGATCGCCGGCGCGGCGATCTTGGCCTTGGGTGCAGGCGTGGTGAGCCTGATGGCCGAATCGTCCAAGCCTGCCGAAGAAGAAAAGACCATGAAAGCTCCCGGGAGGGACATGCGCATACTCCGGCGTACCTTTGAGGAGGACCCTGCTACCTACTTCCGTGACCTGCGGGGCCACTCGTCCATGCCCAGCGAAGAAGAAAAGACCATGAAAGCTCCCGGGAGGGACATGCGCATCCCCCGGCGTCCCTTTGAGGAGGACCCCGCTGCCTACTTCCGCGACCTGCGCAGTGACTCATCCGAGCCCGGCGAAGAAGAAAAGACCATGAAAGCCCCCGGGAGGGACATGCACATACTCCGGGCTCCCTTCGAGGAGGACCCCAAAACCTACTTCCGCGACCTGCGGAGCGACCTCCGTAAGAAGTAGTCGCCTAGCTAGCTACCGAGTAAAAAGGGAGAAACTTGTGGGTGTTGCTTCTGTATTCTAATACGTCTGTCGTTTGGTTTTGCATGGTGTGTCCAGGTGTGATCTTTTACGGTACGTGTGCTTTATGTGGTGCGTTTGGTACTCTAATTTCGTGGTTAATGCTATGCTAGTATGTGGTTTCAGTTCAATTTAAAGTTTGTGCCTGAAGTGATTTGATCATCCGAAGCAATTGTCGATCGATTTTTTTGTAGATCTGATAAAAAAAAATGTGGACTTTTACTCAGCAAGCACGCGCTCTCCATCATCTGAGGTTTGACGAATTAGTCGAGGTTATTTACGAGTAAAGGGGACAAGTATACTGAAATTGCTATATTGAGTTATCCGACCAAAATCATGATTTTAACATTTAGCAAGGGAATAAATATATTTACGAAATGGACATTATACAACCACGAAAATCTGAACAATCCTCATTTTCTTTTTCAATAATTACTTTTGAAAAAAAGTGGATTTTCATCACTTTAGCTTAATATTTTAAAGAATCTTGAACTTACCACTCTCGTTGAAAATGTCTTAAACTTTCAACTTTATCAAGGAAAGCATAAACTCTCAGTGATATATGTCATGAAATCACAGTTTCCTCCGAAATTGTCTCAATCTTTAATATATTTCAAGTTAATCTAGATATGGCTGGAGAATGTCCATATCGTAAATTTGAGGAATAAGTTTAACAAATCAATTCAGATTACTGTCCAAAGACTTCATATGCAGATTTTTGTACCATGCCCGACAAGTTTACCGAATTAGATGCTGCAGGAGGATGTCCATATTGCGTTGGGTTCTCTTGAGCATTGGAGTTACTTCCGCAAGAAGGCAACGACTATAAGCGCATGATTACTGTTCCCGGTCAATGACTTACCAAATTATATCTTAGCTTGACCAGCTTGAATTATCGGAGCAACTATGATTGCCAGTTAGTTCGATTAGACATATCAAACAGGTGGAGAATTGTCATTATGAGACAATGACCTCTTCAAATCGACACTCAGCCAGATTTTCTATGGTGGCCCCTAAGAAAAAAAAGACCCGCTATACTTAATAGTTAAGACCAGGTAAACAACTATTCCCGCAGCTAGAATTGCTCCAAGCACAGTTTTTCGTTGAAGAGATGAGACTTCCCTCGTATGAAAACTTTAACTACTGCTCATCTTAAGGAACGTTGGGACCAAGCAGTAAAAGCCCAATAAAAGCTTGAGCCATGGGCTAACTAGAATAACCATCATTGACTCTGATGCAACAAACGCACAGAGAAGCTCGATCACAGCTTGGGCCAACTAGGCTAACCACCATGACTCTGATGCAATAAGTACATATTAGAAGTTCGATACATTTTATTTCGAGAGATTACCAAAGATAGAGTTTAAGTCAAAGTCTGTTAAAGCATTCAATTGGATCTACCTTGACTCAAAAGCTTAAGTCAATAAATTATGAGTCAACTAAAATATATTAATAACTTTACACCACACCAATTTTTTGATGTGGGATTTTTCTAATAAACTCATACATGTATTCTAACATGGAATATATTAAAATAAAAGTAAACTCAAAAGTTTTGAAATAAAAATACTTTTTAAAATCATAGCAATCTAATAGATTAATTAAGTGATTATAGATCCTGATAAGGAAATAGTTTCTGTAAAGTTTGAGGAAATGTAATTCACAAATTTCTATGGTTGAAGAAAATTCTATTGAAGTCCTAAATGTCGTCTATTTATACCAACATAAGGCCAAGAACTTGGAATTCAGTGTCGTACATCGAAATATTCATCTGATGCTTTTTCTCTTTAACGAGTAAGATGGGGTGAAACTGTTATTTCGGGAGCAGTGATGGAGGACAGAGTTCTATTTTTGCAACAATGTGCACTAATATCATTGAAGATGGACGGAGAAAATAAATAATGAACTATTCAGATGTTGCTACTAACCACCCATTAAATACAAAAGCAAAAACTATACAGATTCCTTCATAAGATGCACATGGCCCTTGTAACGTTATGCTGTTCTAGTTTTTTTTTTTTTTTTTTTTTTGATCGATGCTGTTCTAGTTAAATTGCATGAACTTAGTTGAAATTCAAGATCTTGATAGGTTGGACTTCTTGGAAAGGTTGGACATATATGGTACACTTCATTTGAGATGTTGGACCTTCCACATTGGAGCTTCTCAAGAAATTAGATGCTAAAGATTGCAAAAACCTAAATGAAATTCGAGGCATTGGTTGAGTGGAGTTTTTGGAAGATTTATGTTTCACTAGGTGCATTTGCATTAAAAGGCTGGACCCTTCAAAATCATTGCATCTGGAGAAATTAGATTGGATAAATTATCAAAAATTAGTCTAAATTTAAGGCCTTGATAGGTAAAAGTTCTTGAAAATGTCAAGTTTCACTGGTGCAATTCTATGGAAAGGCTAGACCTTTTAGAATCATCCTGTCTAGAGAAACTAAATGACAAATTGGAAAAGCTTGGTTGAAATGCAAAGGCTTGACAGGGTTGGAGTTCGTAGAAATGTTGAATATTTTTGGGTGAGTCTGGAGAAATTAATTGCACAAAACTTAGTTGGAATTTAAGAGCTTGGTAGGTTGGAGACTTGGAGTACCTGAAATTGTTGAATAATTTAGCTTGTCGAAATAGCTTACTCTCTTCCAAATCTTATATAACGAGAATAAATTAATAATAATTAATAATGGCTAGTATGGGCTTATTATTATTAAAAATGTGACAACTGGACATATCATCTATTGACACATGTCCAAGTCTGAATATATTTATTTTCGTCAATGCAACGTTTCCGATCAAGGGTACTTTTCCCTTTTAAAATGATAATTACCATCAATCGAATGCAACCCCTTTTTCAAAAGTGGAAAAGGAACTTTTTTTTTTTTTTTAATTTCAAACAACTCGAGAGGTGGAATCCATAAGGACTGTAAAGCAGAAGGAATAAAAATCAGGTGCTTCCTCCACCAGAACAGTTTCTGATTACCGAGCCCTTTTGAGCTTAGAATACGACCCACCATGTTCCCTTGTCTTCGAACAGAGCATCTGAATAAGCAGAGCTGAAATGGATGATGTCCGGGCGGACAACGATGGTGGATAAAGAGATAATCACGTGAGTGCTGTCTGATCCAATCTCCACGGAAGGGATAGGGAAGGCAAGGCAAGCCTGGCAAGGTATTTACTATTTAGTTAGTTTAAGGCCATATTGTATGCCCTCAGCTATACCCACAAGGATGTCTAATCTATTGTAATTCGAAGCGGCCGCCACCAGTAAACCTTTGTTAATGCTAACAATGCTCCTAGGAGACCCTTGATCCTCCTTGGTGTGCACAATCTTTACCAGCATCGTCAAAAGAAAAAGGAAAGATAAAACATTAAAAAAAAAAAAAATTGAAAATTTTATTAAAAGTTATTTATTTTAGCACCGGCCGTACCACGTAGGCCAACCAATATATGTATCGACAATTTCCAACCAAAATTAACCGAAATAACTAAATTGACTTTAGGTCATAAGATTGGGACTAAATTGGTACAAATATAATAAGTTTAGAATTTTTCTTACATTTTTCCCGGCCTTTCATGATTGTGGATTTCTAAGGAGTTACTTTTGCTAAGATTGGATTGAAGTTTGGAGCTTGTGTTAGTAAGATTTGAAGGAAAGTAACCTCTTGCCTGGGGACAACCGTGACCATTTCTCTCTCTTCTTTCTTATTTTTATTTGTGAGAGTACAATTCTCGTTAAGACATCGTAATTACAAAATAATTCTTGATAACAATATAATGTAGTAAATTTTAACAAAACCTTACATGCCATTTTTTTTATTATGAAAAAATTACGACTAATTAAGAGACGATGTATCTATTGAATGATTTAATTGACCCAACTCATGTAATATGTTTACATTAGAAGTGGCAATTTTTGGGAGGATGCAATAATACAACTCGAATACAGCATGAAGTAAAGTGGGTTCGAGTTTAGGGTTTAGCATTTGGGTTTATATTGAGAATGTCCATGTTATATTCATGTCAAAATAAATGGGTCGGAGTTATGTTCAAAATGGATTAACCTATTTTAATCAGTTGTGAAGAAAAGTGTTAAAAAAGTCTTAAACATTTTGCATTTGTGCTAATTTAGTCCTAAATAATTTTTTTTTTGTGTGACAATTTAGTTATAAACCTCTTTACGTTATGCAAATTCAATTCTTTCCAGCCAATTTTGGATGGATTTTGCTACTGTATGCCGACACCGGCCTAACGTGACCTAATCGGCACTAACGTGGACAACGTTTAATATTTTAATATTTTTAAATTTATTTTTTATTTTTTATTTTTATTCTTTTTTTTTTTTTCTTCTCCTCCCCCTTCCTTCAACCAATCACCAGACCTCGACAACCGGCTAAAGGCAACGGCCAGCGAGGTCGACCTCAACCTCACCGGCCACCTAGCTAGTGGCCACGAGGGTGACCTCACGCTGGGCGGCAAGGCTCGCCCTCGCCGGATTTGGCGAGGGTTGAGCCTCACCCATGGCCGGCGGGGGCGAGCCCGCCAGCTCGGCACGAGGCCAACTCGAGGAAGAAGAAAGAGAAAGAAAAAAGAAAAAGAAAAGAACATGTTGATTTCAATTATACGGTGTCTTGTTCCGATAGACTATAGTAAATCTTCATAAGTCATCTTCTTTTTTTCTTGAGGACATCGTTTTTCCCTAGATTGTCTTCTTCCCGCAAACCTCAATTAAACCTTAATCAAGCGAAATTACAAAGTAAAGAACATGACAAAACTAGTGGCACAAGCGGGGTGGGCCACAATTGGAATATCTTCCCTCCTCTTATTTTGATGAATCTGATATATGTCGACGCCCTTCTGGCCGGTTGTAAAATGACGTTCCTATGAATATATGCTTTCCTTTGACCAAAAAAAAAAAAAAAAAGCGGGGTGGGCCACTGCCCCTAGCTTCATCAGTGTGGCCCAACGATCCTTGCCCGACAACTTGGAAGTGCTTGCAGCAGTAGCCTAGATTAGGGAGAGGGCTTGCAAACCCTCCCATGTGAGGTTTAGCAGCCCCTGGAGGTGACACCCCAACAAGGGTCGCTGGCAAAGCTTTAACAATTGATTCATTTTTTGATTTGCATTAGATGGTAATTTTTTGGGATTAATTTTGTCTTGAAGTTATGTATCTCTCTTTTATGTTAAATACAAATTTTCCAAATCCATCTTATTACAAATCCCAAACTGAGATAAATTGCGAGCATAGGGCGAAATGAATAGTGTTTAATCAAATTCAATTACTTAAGATTTACATAAGTCTAATTGCAGGAGACAACTTCAAGTGCATGAAGGCAAAGACAAAAAAATTTCGTGAATATATTATCTGCAATCACCTTCCTCGCATCATTCACATTTTTATATATTTATCTTATTTTGTTTCTCTTGTTTTATTTTTCGTGATATCATATTTAGTCTCCATGCATGTAGATTATATCATTCAATAGGCTGATCTCGCTTAGGTTAAGATGGGTCAATCAGCCGTGATACCAACCGACCAAAGCTTCAATTTTTCTGAGTGGAAAGTCAGTCCAACTTGCCTAACATCTTTCTCCATCCTAAACCGAACAAAGAGAAAAAAACAAACCAATGTCAAACTTATTTCATAACGAACTAATAGAACCGAATTTTTCAACGATAAAATAGTTGATGTAATTAGATAGCCGAAATCAAACATAGTTTTTTTTTTTTTTTTTGATAAGGTGAAATCAAACATAATTTTGATAAACAACAAATCCAACATTTCTATTCTCTAAGAGCTGGTATGATAATCGTTATATTTTTTTTTATCATATCTATTTTTCTACTCTTAAGAACAGATTTTGCACAAAAATTGGTTTAGTAACATAATTTCATTTTCTTATTTTTAGACTAAATTTTTAGTACAGAAATAAGCTTGAAACATAAATAAGAAATATAAGTATGTACTTTCTTATTTTTGAAATAAAAATAAAAATAAGAAATAAAAATTCTCTTTCTCATCTCTTGCTCTCATTATTAGTCAGCCTCTCACCTACCACCACCCTTCAGCCGCCGCTAGCTATCCTTTAGTGCCATCAAATTGACCACTATCTGCTCGCCTTTCAATGTTGCACAAGGAGAGATTTTCGTCGTTATTAATCATGTGATTTTTTATTTAGAAACTATTCTAGCAGATAAAAATAAAATATAATCTATTTTCGGTAAAAAAATTACATTTAAAAACAAAATAATTATTATTCCCGGTTCGAATTTATGCTCCCGTCCAATCAAATTATCTAAATTCGTTATCGTACATTTCTTGTATGACACGCCAAAAAAAAAAAAAAAAAAAAAAGAGTTCTCGACGGGGACAGCGACTCCCCACCACCCGAGCGGAATTCTCGTGCGTCGAGCACCGCGGCGCCACCGCAACCCTCTTCTCCTCCACCACCACGCTCCTCCCCGCCGCCCGCGCCTCACGCGCGCTTTGTCGCGACGCGATAAAGGCGCGTTCTTTGTCGCCCGTCGTCGACGGAATCGATCGAGCGAGCGAGCGTCGACCCCCCCCCCCCCCGTTCGTCGCATTTCGAGGCGGATCGGTCCGCGAGCTCGCGGGCGAGAACCCCCGACCCCCCACGTTCGCCGTCACATCAGCAAAGCTTTGTCTCTGCCCCGGCTTCGCGTGCCGTGGAACAGGGGATTCCTCTGCCTTTTGCTCTGTTTCTGGTGCAGGGGAAAGCGACAGAAAGACAGAGAGAGAGAGAGAGAGAGAGAACAAAAAGAGGCCCACCTTTTCCCAAGTTCTCTTTCCGTCCCACCGCAAACGCGACAGTACCTCGTAGCTCCCCCACCACTCTCCAACCCCGAAAGCAGAAAACTTTCCCTCTCTCTCTCTCTCTCTGTTTCGCTGCCTTGCTCTGTTTCTCTCCTGGAATTGTACGGAACCGCTGCAGATCCATCTCCTTGGAAGCTTGTGGTTTGGAACGACCGACCCAGTCCCCCCTTTCTTCTTCTTCTTCTTCTTGTTCGTGTCTCGTTTGTTTTTTAGCGGGTGAGACCGGTTCCGACTTCTGTTCGGGTCCACCGGGTGCATCTGCCGTGCCCCCGTCGTTCTCTGTCTATCTGGGGTCTTCGTCATCGTCGCGGGTCGACCCCTCCTCCTCTGTTTCGGAGACGACCCCTGCTTCCAGATTCTTCTCCGGGGTTGCCGTCGTTTTTTCGGTTCTTGATCTCGAGATGCGAGCCGCGAACTCCGAAGGAGCCGTGGGAGTGGTCGTGGCGGCGGACACGAGAGGGAAGCATCGGATACAGGCCGAGCTCAAGCGGCTCGAGCAGGAATCCAGATTCCTAGAGGTCGGTTTCGATTTTCTCGTTTCCGATGCTTTTTATTCTTGGGCTTTCGCCGATTGAGTGTGAAACGAGGACCTTGAGCTCTTTTGACTTTCTCATCTGACTAATAATGATCGTTGAACATATTCTTGCTCTGATTTCTTTGCATCCTTCCTTTGAGCATTCAGATTGATTTGGGCGAGTGAACTGCGGGACTTTGATGATTCTGCAGAGATGGGTAGCTTAAAGCATCCTCCCTAGTTGTAGTCTTTTATTTCTTTCTTGAAGCAAATGAGACCTTTTTGGCCTAAAAACTCCTGTTTTGGGGGACTGGGGACTTCATACTTCTTAACGAATTCCACTTGTTGATTGGCGTTGAAAGGCAATGAGAAGAAGCTGAGAGGTAGATTAAAAAGGGGAAGCTAAAGACAGAAGTGAGGAAGCAGCATTCCTTCCTAAATTTTTTTGTCTTCTTGCTCTTACATGTTAGCTTTTTACTAGTATTGAACTATTGACACTAAAGTGAACAGCCCCACAGCTAAAACTAGGATTTTATGCAGAAAATCCAGGACATACCGGTATGGGCTCTGAGTGGACTCTTGGAAAAGTTAAGGTCTCATATTACCCCTTGAATGTGGTGGTGATAGAGCAATCAAAGGCCAAATAATTAACCCACTAAAAAAATTAATGATGCAAAAGTGTTGACACTTGAAGAGGGTGCTATTGTGTTATCTAGCTTCTACTCCCATGTCAATGAGGGCATGTTTACTTCAGTATGATCTTCTCACTCCTATGATAAACATCTTAACACTACCAATTTGTGCTTGCGCACACGCCCACGCCTCTTCACAATTTTCAATTGCATGTATCCGTGAAGTTGAGGATCTGTGGAAGAATATATTTGCTATTTTTCTTCCTCGAGATGACTTTTCTCATGTATTTGAAGAAAATAACTAATCATGGATTTAGGGCAGGCATGTAGAATGTTGGTTTTTTCACTCTTGCAGAATGCCTACTATCTTCATCTGGTTTTTGCATCCAAGTCTTTTCCACCTGGAATACAGCATAGTGAACCCTTTCTTTTCTGCCTCTTTCTTTAAACCAAATTTGCACTGTTTTTTGTAGGAGTGTATAGAGGGGAAGAGAAAGGATTTTAAAAGTGATGATCAATCATGTGTTTGTATGGAAGGATAAAGATGGAGGGAGAAGAAAGGAAAGAATTAGGAGGAATTAGGGGAGCTAGTATTATTGTAGTTTTATAAAATCCTCATAGTCTGTCCAAATATGGAGGGGTTTGGAGACTTTCTTCTTTTCTGGATACACATTGTTTTATCTCAAGTTATAAAACCATGACAAGATATTTAGGTCGTTTCCTTCTTTAGCATCCAAATAATATTTTAACTCATTCTCTTCATTAGCTGAATCCCTTCAATTTCCTCCTAATCAATCATTGAAACTGCATTTTATCTTGATAGATCGAAGTAATTGAGATTCTGCTAAGAGTCAGTTTTGAGTTGCTGCACTAGGAATCTTTGATTGTGCTGATGTTCCTTTCTGTGTATTTCGTAGTCCTCCTTAGGTCCATACTTGAGTTGTCTTGGGTTGTGAAGACAATTCCTCTTCTTTCTGTCTAAATGATTTAAGGATGATAGTTAAGGAATTTCTCTATAAAGATTTTTAACCTTTGTGAGATATGGGCTCGACCTATGCCATGGCAACATTGGAGATTGTTTATTCTTCAGTCCCTATAGCTTTGCATATTGTGTTTGTTAAAGGGATGATGAGAGTGTCTTGTGCATCCTTTGGTGTTTCTTGCATTCTGGATATGTGCATCAATGTGCATTTGTTTTAATCAGAGACGTGCATCGATCTGTTTGCCTTGAATTTTGTTTCTCGTGCTGTTGCATCTTTTATAACTTTGAGTGTGACATTGCCTCCATCATTGGTGTGACTTTAATCTTGCTCTATCAAGCCTAGCTAGAATTGCTCCAGCTGAGTTATTAGTGTCAAGCCCTTCAAGATCTTCTAGTTGATGTGGCAATATCTCCCACAATGATTTGGCATTTCTGGTGCTTCTTCAATTAGGTTCTGTTTCAGGCCAAATAATTCACAGACTTATTTGCACCCTGAATCGTGTGATTCTCATTCCACATTGGTCCCTGTCTGTTTTAGCACCGAAACAAGAACATTTTAGATGGATTAGTTTATTTGTATGTTGGTTCACTGTTATTTGGACGAAGAATAAATTGTTTGGATTTGGACAATGAAGGAGTACATGCATCTGATAGATCTGTAGATATTGACTTCGATCTGAGAAATGTTGATAGAATCCATAGATTTAGACTTTGAACCTAGATAATTTACCAGTAGAATCTGTAGATGTCTACTTCAATCCAAGATATTACCAACAGAATCTGTAGATATTTAAGATACCTTGCCAATTTCCTTGCTCAAGGTTTCAAAATCTGCCAAATGAGCGGTCAAAATATAGCTTGGCTCCTCTTATGCTATTTAATTGTATATCCTGTCATCAACTTGTATTGCAAGATCACATTTATCTCTGATTGAGTTATGTGAGAATCGATGAGAATGGAAAGGAGAAGGTCCGGAAATTCATCAAATGATGAAGAGCAAGCAACATTTGGTAGAAGATGTTTCAAAAGGGAAAGCTCTGTAATCCTGCAAATGGATGGGTGTGTCAGTTAACAAAGTAGTAGTGGCGAGGGGAAGTGCGAAAGATGGGGACCCTGTACATCTAAGATAGGAGTAAAATATAATTCGATGCAAGTATTAAATGACAGGAAAAGGTTATCTGCATAAAGAAGAAGAGTAAATCTGTTAGATACTTTCAACTTTTGAAACTTGCATATGTTTTGCATGTATTTTCCTTTTTTGAAAGAATTGATGTACTTTGTCTGAACCAATGAGTATAGAATTTAACAAAATAAAGGTACAACGAGTGAGCTGTGGAAACCAAAAGAATGAGGAAGTAAAAGGAGGAAGAGTTCTTGCAGAATGGTTAGAGGTCAGTAAGGAATGTACTTGCATCCAAAACCAACGTATGATGGTAGGTGGGGACCATCCAAGGGCGCTAGGCAACTCACTCTAGGAAATGGACAAATAATTTTGTGATTTCAGGTGCCTTCTTATTGAGGGACTCTCTCTACGGAACAGTCAAATGATTTCTTCTAGGAAATGGTCTGTGTGCTTGTTAGCCAGGCTGGAAATTTTACTCTTGTTCTTTTCCATGATAATTAAATAACATTGTAGCATTGTTAACAATGTTTCATTAGTTTGTTAAAAACAGAGACCAGTTGTAGCTTCAGTCAATTCACTAACAAAGACTTGCCAAACTAGTGAGGAGAGGATTTGTCTTATTCAATCCCGAACTACGTATACTCAAGTGAGAATGGTTGTTTAAGCTGTCTATATTGTGTTGAAAGTGATTACAAGAATATGGAAATTTTACTCTTGTTCTTTAAGGAATTCAGGTGGTGGAAACATATATGATGATGCATATTTAAATGCAGAGCAGTTCTAGATTCATTTCTGTTTCTTGCAATTGTTTATCCACTGGATGAAGAGATTTTGTTGGATTTATTGACACATTATCAGATTCGAACTCCTGGTGTGCATGAGGTGTGCATGAGATTTCTTGTATTGTGTTTCATGGTCGAATGTCTTGTTCATACTTCTTTTTTGCGTCTGTATTTCCTCACTTCCTATATTTTTAGTGTCTCTCTTTACAAGTCAAGAATAATATTATGCATGCATATCTATTGTTCATTTTTTCAGAAAAGCTTTATGATCACACTAGCCTATGGGTACACTGATCAGTCTGTTTGGAGTGGCTTTTACTTTTTTGTATTTTGGTTTCAAATCTTGTGGCAGACATACTTTGCATTTTGAAATCTTGTAGCGCAAGCACTTTGGCATGTAGATTTGCATATAATTTTTTCATATTCTTTTTTAACTTTGGATAATAGTTTGAATATAGTGTTTCTCAAGTCAAAACAGACAGATACTACGTTATCTAAAGGAAAGGGTGCTACATAATTTGTAGGTGGATGAAGAGATGTTAATCTAAAGTTCAATTACAAACAAGAAAGGCGTATTTTACTGTAGACCAGAGAGATCTTCGAGGCAGCAACATTTGTCATAATCTTGATTTTCAAAGAATCACCAATGCTTATCTCTGACAGTGTCATTTTAATTAAGTGAATATGCTGAAATCATAGCTTCACATCCTGTTGTAGCAACGGAGCTCCCATTCCTGCCACTAGTTTTACTAATTTTACTACTTTCTCTTGGCAGGAAGAGTTAGAACAACTTGAAAAGATGGAAAAGGCCTCTGTTGCTTGCATGGAGTAAGTCTGCAGAGTACTTGGGAATGTTCTACACGAGTGGTCCCCATGAAATAGATTTCTCTTTCTTTCTTTTTGACATTCTTTTCCTGAATGCCAGATTGCTCGCTCATGTTGAAGCAAAGCCTGATCCGTTGTTGCCAGTGTAATTCTGTATTCTGAACCCTTCTTTCTATTATGTTTCACTAGATTTCTTCTATTCCTTTTTCTGAGTCGTCGATTTTTGTGTGACAGAACGACTGGTCCGCTAAATCCATTGTGGGACCGATGGTTCGAGGGTCCTCAAGATTCGAAACGCTGCAGCTGCTGGATACTTTGATAGAGACCTTGTGGGTCTAACGTTAACTTGGAACGCCAGAGCTTACAGTTACCGAGAGTCTCACATACAGATTTTTACAGTCAACACCGATAAAACCGGGATTCAGAAAATTAGTAGAATAACATTGTGCAGTAAGTTGTCATTCTTTTCAGTAGACTTTCTGATTTACAGAATTTGAAATGGCTTGTTGCACTGTTGTTGATGGAATCCTGGTGAGCCAATGCTGTGAAGAAAGGAGCAGGCATCGGCACATTTTTGTATACTAGAGATGATGTCGCACCGTAAGACTGCAGTGTATGCGAAACCTGGCAGCCCAGATGAAGAGTAAAACCAGTCCTAGAGATAACAGCTGCATGAGTTTCAGCCTTTGAAATTCTCAAATCCAATGGATCTATGAACCCACTGTGCACCGAACGACTAGATCGCGGTCCCGGGCAAACAAGCCTCATGTTTTTTACTATTCTGATGCGTCTCAATACGTTGGCGAGACGTGGTTGTCATGCCGGAAGGACATCACGATAGCCGTAGCTCTTAGGACTGCTGCAAAACAGCAAGCCCGTTGGCTGAAGGCGCTTCGTTGTCTTAACAGCTGTTCATGTTTTCTTTCTTTTTGTTGCATTGTCGCGAGTAAACCGACCGTCCTCAAAAAGGGTTCCTGAAACTGTTCGCCTCATATCCAAGTTCGGACTTCGATTCTCGTTCTTAACACGACACATTTTGCAAGGAATTTATCTTCACTAGAGCATCATTAGCACCGTGATTAATATGTAATGCTTGTGCATGTCTTTACCAAGGTCAATATTAACCGGCTCATAATGACCGACCGCGAGGCAGAGAGTTCTTCAGATAAATAGAAAATATGGGTTGGGCCGGAAAGCATTTTACAGGCACAACACTATTAAGTTATAATAATGGCCCAAACGCCTTCATATGATCCAGAAAGAAGCACTTGCTCAAAACTAGGACAATAACCAAAAAGAAGGATTCGTTCTTTTTTTCTGGTTTTTCTTTTGTAACGAAGAAGCCAACCTTAAGTTCAAGTGAGTGAATCTAGAACAAGTGAAATTTCACCCCTAATCACAGCTCAGGTGAATAGTCTCAAGCATGATGTAGTATAAGGACTCCATCCAACCCATGGCAATACAGCTAAACGACATTCAATAGATGCATCCTTCAACTATTATCAAATTTTATCAGCGCGAGAAATTAAACGCATGGTCATTGAACTTTGGCACAGTTTCTAATCAAATTGGCCGGGTTTTGATTTCACTAGCACAAAAACCCCTAATTCACTTGAGACAAATGAGTATATGTTCTTAAAGGTGACCTTAAGAGAATGCGCAAATATGATTATTCAAATCAAAGCCTTAAGCAACGAGAACAACTACATTTGGTTGGTTCCATAAATGCACAAATATAATTCTTCTTTTGTTTCTTTCATTTTGTTACCCTATTGATTGAACCTATGAGCATCTTGCGTCCATCGCTGAAAAAGTGAACATTTCTTTCGAAAGGTCATTCGAGGACACCCAATAATTGGCTGTGAAATTCATGAACTGCCTCCAGCTCCATGTGACTGCTGCAATGGTCCCCATATCCCCACTCACAAAAATCCAAGCACCGGAAAGGTATACAACAGAGAGAGAGAGAGAGAGAGAGAGAGAGAGAGAGAGAGAAGATGATGAGCAACTTGAGGCTGTGGGAGGCCCCAAAAAGGAATGAAATGAAAAGGGGGAAGAGGAAATTAAGCAGCAGCAGGCCCCAAATGTTTCCCTTTCTGTACTTTGGAGATCGATTCCCCCCCCCCCCCCAGCTAATAGTTTTTAAATTTATTTTCTAAAAATATTATATATTATATTTATTTGGCCATATGGAACCACTCAATTACCTTAAAGCTATATACATCCTATATAAAATCGAAGGCATGCTAAACTAGGGAATCGCTGTTATCGAGTCTTGGAACCAGTCACCGTCTGACTAGGCATCCAAGATCAAGTACTAAGCCCTAGAGTGTAAAGGAAGCTTTGCACAATATGAGCACTGGGTTGGGACTAAAACATTAACCTATGCAAAACAACAGCAGCAATCAAAGCTTCAGGTTGTAAATTTCACTTCATTACTTCAATTTTGTCGATTCTCAAATGCTATAGGATGGATTATCGATTGGCAATGAATTTTTGATGTTATATTATACGCTAGAGCATTAGCCGAATCATGTTCAAAGCAAAGATTACTGACGTGAATCTCAATGAATTGGTAAAACGAGCAGTAGCTTGCCTTTTCAAAGAGTATAAAGTCATAAACTTGTTTATGAGGAGAGTAATTTATTGTGAATTCTGTCATCTTAATGTAAGTTGGCCCCACCATTGACTAAGAAAGATGGATAAACTTAATTGATGTGCAAGATTAATATTGGGTATTAGTCATACCATCATCATCCCCTTAGACAAGCGAAATCGGACGGTCGAGATTATTTAGGGACGTGACTTTCTTCGAAGACATTGATGGCATCGCCACGTCTGAACAAACAGCTTTGCCCCACATTGCGTGTTCACGTACGACGCTACGAGATTGCACAAAATTGGCATTGTCACAGACCTCAAAAAATCCAAGCTGAGAAAGAAGATAGGGCCAGAAAATAACAAGCCCCTCGCTTCCAACCACAAGTTCAAATTTCTTTTAAAATCTTCAATTTTCTTTCTTTTTTTCTTTTTTTAAATTCTTCAGTTGCTTCAAGGTCACATTTTTAACTTGGCCCACTTCGATGACGTTCACAAATACATCGTCTGATGTGACCCGAGAAAGAGGCTTATAGGTGACGCCTGCTTCACTCAAAAATTATCTTCCCTCATTTTAGTCGTTGTAGTAATGTCCTGATGGACACAACGCACCCCATTTTTTTAATTTCCTATGCTAATCACCTAGATATATGGATTACTAGGATCAGATTGCCACATTGGATGTGTTGCGATCAACACGTGTAATGGATTATTTTTAGTGGAAATTTATTTGATGAATTACGTGAATAAAAGAAGTATTGTGTAGATATAAACTATGGGGACTTGACATCAGAGGGGGCCCACGGCTTCATCAGATTTCTTCAACCTTCATATTAAACCCCATCATGTGGTGATTATCTTATGCAATATACTCGAATAAAACGAGATGATCTATGATCTTATAATAAGATACAAATACGAAAATCCAAATTACAGGAACAATGCCCAACACAAAAAAGGAAGATTAAACTAGGGAAAAAAAAATCAAAAATCAACCCCAATAATCCCGAGAGAGAGAGGAATGGACAAAGACAAAGCAATCAAATCATACCCTCTTTATCAAACAGCTTTATGTCCTTATCAGTCATCATCTCCCCATTTATATATTAAGCGCAAAATTTACTTTGTTAGGACATAATCTTGTTGGGATCGACACGAACAAACCTTATAAATCTCTCCCTATGTGAGAATGAATGATTCAGTGGGGGAGTGCCCACCATAGATGGCAGTCATAGCCGTTGATCTCACTTGCCAAAAAGGCCAAGAGATCAAAGAGCAGAATGGGGCCCAAGAGGGAGTAGTACTTTTTATGTCCCTTTGAATTATTGAACCGCGTAGCTCCTATTTGACGGATTGCAATGGGGGGTGACAGAGATGTAGAGAATGCCTCCAAATTGACTAGTTTGATTTGCAAGAGAGTCGAGAACCTTTACTTGGTTGAACCAGATTATTGTTGCCTCTCTGTCAACCTTACTTTTTTCTATGTTCACGAAGCCATTTAAAAAGGGATTATCTCTCTGAGATGTTACCATTGGTGCCTTAAGAGCGTATAGGCATTATAAACAAGGCAAACCAAAGTATATTTCTAGGTGGGGAAAAAAAAAAAAATTGAATTCTCCATGTGGGGCCAAAACAAGGGAATATTTTCTGAAGAGGGTTTGTGTGGTTGCATTTAATATCTGTGGATATAAATTATTTGGGGAGAGAGGAGAGAGAGAGATTGACTAGGTTTATAAGAAAGGGCATTTGGTAGGCCAACGAATGGGGTCCTTTGGGATGGCGGATAGGGGAATATAATTTGGTTTAAGTGGTTTAACCTAAGATGGCATTTGTTTACTGATTTTCATCAGTATATGATAATTGCTTTATTAATTAATTTCCTCCGATGGGGTGATGGCCTCATAAACACAAGACGACCTCAAACCTCCAAAAACCCTGTCTTTCGTTGTTTTCCAAGGGGAAGGTCTTATCTAGAAGGTGTATAGTAATTAGAAATTCTACCTAATTCTTTTCTTATTTTCTCTTTTTTTTTCTTTTTTTTTTTGGTGAAGTTTCTTCTTGGGCCGGTTTCACCTACTACTCCAGCTTATAAACATGCAGACTGGTGCCCTAACGAGGGAACCCTTGCCCTAAAATTATACATTTGTGTGCTTTTCCCATCTCAACTTATGAAAGAAGGAAGGGAGTGGCACTTGGAGGATTGAACCATAACATGGTCCTGGGTCACTCTTATATAGGACCATATGAATGGTTTTGGTATTGCCTTGGATCAATGTAATTCCTAGAGTGCTTATTTACTTTGACCACCACACGGTTACCGTAAAAGGAGTGATTTATCCTTTCCTATTTTGCTGGATAAAATGAAAATGCCAATCTGTCTTTCCAAGAGCATCAAGTAAAGTCTAATAGGACTTAAAGGGATGAAACTTTTTTCGCTTAACTAGCGTTTGGCATTAACCGTTTTTTGCTTACTTGCAGTTTCGTCATACCATAATTTTAAAGTCAAAATGATGATTTTTAAAGCTACTCAGATGGATATGTTTAACATTGTAAGTCCCGTAACATGCGTGAAGAGCAATTTTATTGTCAAATTAGTTTGACAAATGAATAATGATAGATGTTGATTTTAATGAGGAGATATATGATGGTTGAAAGAACACAACAAGCACTTGTCTTGGTTAGATGTCACAAACAGATTAGGGACCCCAATTATCCAGCCTAACCAGCATGCTCACAAGAAATGTAGGTTGGCAAACATGATCACTCAATCAAAATTTCAAGACCTTATAATGGAGTTATGGAAATGAGGGACCTCAACCAAATTGATCCACTAATTAAATCAAAGACCAAAACTTTTACTCAAAAGTTATCAAGGTTGAAGTTTATATTTTTTTTCAATTTATACTATTAATGTTCTGCACACATTGAGTTTTGCATCTACCAACTCCATCAATCAAATGAGACTAACATCAAACCTATAAAACCTGGTATCAGAAATGAGACACCCCGCGAAAGTCTATTGTGCTATTGATGTCAACTAAGACGACAACGTTTGAAAAAAAAAAAGATGCACAACCTCCTAGTGCTTTCATCATGGGTAGGAATTCTAACTGAATCATGAAGCCACTACCCTACACCCATAATTAATAAGGGGGAAAACTACAAGACAATTTTTAGTCTCAATCATCCACAATTCTAAATAAGGTTCCCAACCATCACAGCGTCTCTCCTAAAACTAATAGGGCCTTCCCAAAAGAAAGCTTGAATTATTTTTCCAGGTGTAGCAACTTGCAAAGCTATGATAAAGAGTCCAATGTGGGTACAACATACTTTCGAGCCCACTGCCATTGTTGTGAGGTATCCACAATGATTTGACGTCTTATCTGTATTGCATACTTATAAGAGAAATTGGGGACCCTTGTAATAAATGACCATTTAAAACTCCTCTAATGGTATGACTTCGATAGAAAATGACACTGCATAGCTTTAGCTCCTTGCCCTCGCTTTCCTCCCAAACTTTGGGGCAAGTTCAGTTGGACCATAAATTTTTTCACCCGTTGAGGCTTTTCCTCTTTCCGGGGACTTTCTCTATCCTAATTTGACAAGAAGATGAGCCACATATGCTGAATTTGGATACATCAAGATCTAGCTCGACAAAGCAAAATCGATGTGAGGAATGGAGTCTTAAATCATCAATAGGTTTTGAGGTAAACAAAATTTTCTACAGCATTGACCAAGGCAAGGAATTTTTAATAATCAAATCACATATTAAAATAGCGAGCATATATACTTTCTTTTATTGTGCAATTTAATTTTGATTTTTCCGTTCAATTAAAAATTTGAAATTTTCAACAAACAATTTTTTTTGGTCAAGAACTTTTGAAGTGAATTAACTGTGGTCCTTTGATTGCAAAATCTAACAACCTTAACTGAAGTGAGTGTTGTGACCATTATGATCTTACTATTAGTTGGCGCTAATCGAGGACCACATCAATGAAATACATTTGCCAAAGTAGCAAAACAAAAATACACAAGTTACCAAACAATGCAAAGTAACAACTGTAGGAAAATATTATTAGAGATATTATTAGATATTAGTGATATTACTTGATATTTTGTGATAACCCGGCAAATTTAGTTTCCTTGGTAGATTAGGATAACTAGTTTTGTTATTACATTACCTTATTTTATTTCATGTACACATGGTTTTGAATATATACCTGTTGATTGTAACACATTACAGTGTCGAGTAACACGGTAATCCTTTAATTATTTTCAGTTCTAACTTAGTATCAGAATTTGGCTGTCCCAAATGCACTGGGATACTCGAGTGCACATCTGGAGCTCATCTATAGCACACATAGCATCCCAGGTTGTTCTCTTTTTCAGTCATTACTAATATCCTTTTGTCGATTTTGATCCTCAACGTTGTTGTCTCGTCCAATGATATTCTAGCAACGTGATCTCATGGCAATTTGTCCACCGGCATTGGTTCCCGTTCTCTAGTTGATGTTGTCACACCCATATTCTATGTTGGTTACATGTATATTCTGTTTGTTTTCATGAAAGGCTTGTGCTTACACGCGATTGGAATTGTAAACCTAGGCCTTCACCCAAATATACAACCGCCTCTGTTGCAATGCTACCCAATTTAGTTAAGAGTTAGTGCAACTCTTATGGTATTGACTGCCAATGCTACCCAACTTAGTCAAAAGCTGGTGTAATTTTTTATAGTGTTGGTGCCCAACAACAATGACAACCCGATAATTTATTTGATATTACATCCAAAGTATAAGAATGGCTTACACATTGAGTGGGAGTGCTCACACTTCAGTGACATTGCTTTGCATATGTTACGCTTTTTAATTTTCAGTATAAAAATAACTTGATATTACTTACACATTGAATTTGAGGGGGATGTTTGATAATATTCTTGGACATATTATTAGATTGTTGGACATACTATTAGATATTAGGTTTTTTTTTTTAAAAAGTATTTCATTATATCCTAACAAAACAAGTTTCCGTGTTAGAGTAGGATAGCTAGTTTCCTTGTTAGTTTAGACTTCATTTCATGTACATATTGCTTTTTTTTTTTTTTTTTTTTTTGTCTTTGGAGGAACCGGCGGCTTGCCAACAACTCCCATGCGACACTTAGCGGGAGGACCCACCACACCTGAGTCACACTTAATACACCTAGCACCTCCCCTGAGTTTTGAATCATTCACCTCTTCGTTAAAAATCAGCATAACATTATCCAGTAGAGCCACTGCGGCCGGTGGTTTCATGTACATATCGTTTGTATATAAATACCCAGTGATGGTGACGCATTATAGTGTTAAGTAATATAACAGATCATCATTTCTTATTATCGGTTCTAACAAGGACAATCGAAATCTAATTATTCAAATCCCAGTGAAACCCAAATTATTGTATGATTGTGAAGGAAACCCCAGTGGCATTCTTTCTTTAGTGGGTTGCTGCAAGCGATCCCAAATTGAGTGGCGCCTGAAGGAAACATGTGCATCTTTTATCCATTTTCCGTTCGTACAAAAGCCAGGATCCGAAATCATTAAAAGTGAGGGTAGAGCCCTCTTAATTGCAATCTAAGTTAACCCTCGAAGTCACCACCAGAATGAAATCTCCTTGAAATGCTCATCTTTTTCCCTAGTCACGCAACGCAACTCGGCCTGTAAATCAAAAAAGCAATTCGAGTCTCCCAAAGCTCGAGCTCATGTTCCAAAAACCCTTTTTAGAGGACGACGAATGATGAGCTTTTAAAGGAGAGAGGAAATCATTTTAACCGGGCATCATCTAAAGAAGTAACCCTAAAGCTGGCTTAATTACCCCTGCCCCATTAAAGTCCTAACAATCGAAAGCAATGAATAACGAGTAATCCAGCGGAGTAGTGACAGATGTCTAATGTTTTACTGGCATGATTTTGTCGGGGTAATGGCCGGATTTCTTGCTTTTACACCATCTAATTTAAAGCAGAAAGGTAAAGAAGAGATTGAGAAAGGGGAAGAAACTAAAGATAAAGTTGAAGTACTTGACAATGACGAAAAGTGAACCGTGTTCAATTGTGCATTTACGCAATTTCCTCCTCTCCTTCTCGTTCGTCTTTTTGTCCTTTTTGAATTTAAGACCCCTTTTTTTGAAAATATTTATTAATTCAGTCCCACTTTCTGAACAAAAAAGAAGGAAATATATACTGTAATGTAGTCAAACAAGACATGAGAGATTGGGAATTCCGAAGGAAAAAGAGACGTTGCCGTGCGATAGGAATCCTAGTCCCTTTATTTACAGAAGATTTGAGTTTCTGTCCCTAGGGCTCAGGAATTTTTTCGATTTTAGCATCGTCGCCAGCTGATTATGTTCAGAAATTTTGGACTCTGGCACTTGTACACAAAAATTGACATCTCGAGTGGCTTTTTTCACACTCTGAGGACAATGACGAGACAAACATACAAAGGAAAGATGTAATCTGGCCATTCAAATCCTTTTCTTTTTGTCGATTTCTTTATTTTACCAAAAGTTTTGAAAACCTTTTGGCATCACAAAGAATTGAGTGAACTTGTGAAACATCTTGTTAACCTTATGTATCGAATAAAATGTGAGTCATATTTCAAATAAATACCCTCTATAATGAGATTGTCTACACTTGATGACAAAAGAGAACCGGTTAGTAATGATGTGTCTAATCCAAGTATGAAAGTTTGTTCCATAGATGTCGAGCCAACCCCATGTGTTTCTTTTTATTGATTTATATTGTGTTATAAGTGAATTGGTTTTTGCTATAGGAGAACTCAACTAAATGCTAGATGAAAAGGAGTTGCCAGTATAAAGAAGGTAAAAATGAAAACTCAAAATAGTCAAACAAGAGTGATTGTAAATTAAGTTACGGGTAAATTAAATAGTAAGAACTTACTAAATTTAACAACATTAAATGGTAAAATTGTGCCTTTATACTATATAGAATTTAAATTGACTTTCTCGTTCATCAACGACTGGGAACTTTTTTTTGCAAAAAATTTCCGTAATTCAGTAGCAATAGTGGATAGATCCTTCTAGCCTAGCGATCGCATAACAATTTTGTATTCACAAAAAATTAAGTAAACAAAAATAAGAAGGGTTGCGCATTCTTTGTGCAGATGACTCATGAGCAGTATCTGAAATGATGGCAAGCAAGGAAAAGTGTTGTCTATACCCATCTCTATAAATAAAATAATGTAATGGATAGACTCCCATAAATTATCAAATAAAAATTTTTTAGACTCGTGTTTGCTTTTTTTGTCAGCAAAAATCTACATGCATTGCATGTAAATAAATAAAAAAAGAATTGACATATAAAAAGATTTTTCAAAATCGCCTTGTTACAAAATATTTGAGGTATCGATTAGTGGAAAGCAATTATTGACTGCATCTGTAAAAATTGTACACATATATGTGGAAAGAGAAAGAAAACATTTCAAGTTTTGATTTTTCTAAAGTAAGGTTTTTTTGCAAAAAAGAGAAAAGGAAATTTAGATTTTAAAATTCAAATACATGAGAAAAAAAAAAGTAGGAAGTTGCGCATTTTTTCATTTAAAAAAATCTTATTCAGAATATTTTGAGAAGGAAAAAGGATTATAGTCTCTTAAAAGTAGGGGATTCCTTTTGCTTTATATAAAAATACATGTGCGTATATTATTTTGGTAAGTATTATGTAAACAAATCGACCTAAACAACGAATAAAGAGTAATGAGAGATTACTGAAGGGTTGCCAAAGCGAACCATTGAGTCTCAAGGCATGCCGATCCAAAACGGATCCAACTTATCGGACCACGGAAAAATAGGTTTGATCTCATTAGTTTCTATTCCTCAAGTGATTCTCGATTGTGGATATCATCATGCTTTGTGAAGTCCATTCGATTCAGTCAATATCATCTTTTGACCTACTAGATGATCGACACCGGAAGGATAGGATTTTATGAAAAGGATATGATATGCAATTTGTAATCAAAGTTCATCACAACGGCTTGTCCCCACACAAAAATTCAACTTTGGAGAACTCCTTGGGGCTGCACTCATTTCCATAAGTCACGATATGATTTTTAAAAAAAAGAAAGTACTAGGTCATTTTCATTGATCGGCATGTAAATTGAATACGCGTCTTTAAAACTTGGGGAAAAACTTAGATTAGTTCCCTACCCAAATCGTAAGGTTTTAGTGCAAATGGACTCATCGATTATAGAGACTTACATTCTAATGTTTTCTTTTAACATCTTCAGGTTAATATGTTATATTATTAAATTTTCCTTGAAATCCACGTTCATCAAAATTGACCCAAAATTAAGTTTTGGGGGTTGAATTTAATTTGATGATGCCCAATTAACTGAAAAAATTTGAACATGGAAGACCGATGGTTTATAAGAACGAAGGAATAATGGAGTATATAGATTCATGAGGGAACTTTCTTGGGGTAAGAGCTTAGATTAACATCAATATTTGACCTCTCATTATCGCTTGAACCTCACTTCCAAGACTTAATAGAGGATACATGGAACTTTAAAATCTTGAATAAGTTGGGTTGTTAGCATGCAGAATATCGTATCAAAAGCCATTTCAGTAGATGTATGGTCCCGGATGGACCTAGTAGAAGCTAGGCGTGCCTTTAGCAAATCAATCAGATGAGGGCAAAGAGCAATCTTCAAGACCATAGGGTTTCTATAGAGTGCTGTTCTCGACAGGCTTTTAAGATAATGAAAATGGGATAGGAAAACAAACCAAACCATAAAATCGGATCGGGAGAACATATTGCTAGACTCTACAGATTAATGCTCATGCAGTCGATGCTTTAAATTGCAGAATTTGTCACTTGAGAGCGGGGCCTGTGAAGTAATTACAGGAGATATTCTCCAATATACAGTCAATCGATCATCACTTTTAACATTTCTTCCGGGGGACTCGATTCAAGTGGTCCCACAATCACAAATCGATACTTGTACTTGCGTACAATCTGTTTTTCACCACGTTGTTTATAAGGAAAAGAGAAGAAAATTCCAAAAGAGTTAGGCGACTCGTACACGACATCAAGAGGCAAAAGCCGTGAGAAACTGGACTAGCAAAAACACAGAGCACGGTAAAATAATAGTTCGCAATTTAAATGATTCAAAAGCGACACAAGTACCTGTTGAGTTATCATGGATCTCTTATTTCCGGGGTCTCCCTCCGTTTATTAATCTAAGCTTTTGATTTGGACATTATAACATGATATCATAGTCAAATTCTGCTCAGTTTACCTCATTTAACTCATTTGTATGATTCCCTGTTCAACAAATTTCACATGCCATTCTTAATCATACTTAAGAGGAGATGCTGATATTCATATGCTTTTTACATACATGTAAAATTCCTTGCATCGAATGGTTTAAGCTTTAAAGGCAAGATGATATGTTCTTACGCAATGGTGTTTACAAGGGGAAAAAAAAGAAAATTTATTTAAAACAAAAAACAAGAGGAACATGTCAAAATAATTGCAGTTCATGATTCACATGAGTCAAAAGCAACAGGGTGTATTCAACGTCGATTTTGCAGAAACGCTTTATTGGTGCCTCGAAGATTTCAACAGGATTGTCTGGTTCATCGTTTTGGAGAATTTGAAAGCAAGCCCTTTTTGGATTTTGGCCCTTCTTTTTGCCGAAGGATTTCAACCCATTGGAACACTGTGTTTACGTCATTCAAATGGTATTTCTAAATTACTGGGGTATTCAAGTACATATTATTAGTGTCAAAGTTGGGTGAAAATGTGTTCTCTTGTTTTAGCTTGTAAGTCAAATAAGAATTTTCTTAAAACTCATTGTAAAATCTTGTAGGACTACTATCAACGGCTCTAAAAAGTTAAGTTGCTAGATAAAATCATGATTCAATATATATATACCAACACTCCCTTAATGTATGCTGGACTTTTGGCCTATGACAAAACATGTAAAAAAGATATATTTTGATGCATGATAATAATTATGGAAAACAGAGTTTTATATCTTTAGGTTCTTATAAATCATGTCACAAAGTTATTTGGTGATGGGATCATAACTATTACATGTTAGCTAGTGCTCTTCATTTCTCAGTTACCTTGCTGGAAAATAACGAATGAATGGGGGAGTTATTGGGGATGACATTATTGGAAAGGTAATAGGACATAAAGTGAATTATAGGAGTACGTATTTCATGCTCTCTTTTTGGACATTGCCCAATCCGATAAGGTGAGACCACAACAAAATTCGATTTATTGCTTTATTTATGCCAACGCCGAGGACTCCATTCAATGTTTCCAAATGGTAGATGGATCTCTTTTTTCCATCAAAATAGGCAGCTTGTATTAATATTTGACATGCATTTTCCATGGAATTAATTAAATAAGTTGACTAATGTAAGCTCAGATGCTTTTCTTGTGAACCATTTGTGATTTTCTTTACTTTTTGGCTTATATACATATACATATATATAGTCTTAATCATTACAATTTTCTTTTTAAAAGGAAAGTAGAAGTATTCCCCCACCTGTGCGCTTGGCCAAAAAAATAAAAATAGAAATAACCAATAATGCATTAAATATGCAATAAACCATGCTAAGTTTATTCATATATGAATTTGTGGAAAGTAGCCAAAGTGCCCCCCATATATAAGAAAAGAATATTCACACATATCAATAATTATTAAATATGCTCGATCTATTCTTGGTTGAATAATAAGTTATATAGGCATAGTGGCGAAAATTCAACCTCAATCACTATCTTTGAGCTTTTAACTCGTAATTCTTACATATATATAATACTTTGGTAAAACATTATAGTATTTCCTACTCCTGACACTTCACAGAAAAAGTACACAAACCAATCCTTCCTTACAAAATAAAATATTAAAAATCCGGGGGAGCTATCGTTTCTATGTGCTGCCTAACCTGGTTAGAGTCAAAAGGAACAAAAGGACCACGACCTCGCCAAATGTAAGTTACGATCAACTTCTTCTATTGAAAAAGCAGTACCAGAACCCTCCATGTGTTCATTATTCAATGTTTTTTTGGGGAGGACCGAAGCAACCGGTTGAACCGGTTGAACCGGAAAGCGGACCATGGCCAATCCGGGTGTTACTTGAAAATTGGAATGGTCAACAACTGATCAAGGCCGACATTGACTTGTTGGAACCGACCAACCGGAGACCATGGTCTTTTAGCTTTAACTAGCCTGGATATATCATCTGTCTAGAGGTTTCAATAATTATATAAACATAAAAATTTAGTTCTAAATCGGGAAAATCTATCGACCCAGCAATTCAACCGGCAAACTGGAACTAGGCCAATTTTTTGGCCAGTCCGGGTTTAAAAACACTGCGATTATCAGCATGGAAAATAATTATTGGACTTAAGTTCACAACATATTTTGATATTATCCTGTCAAGAACAAATGTCTGCTTGTTGGGCTCATTAATTACATCCAAGGAAAAAAAAAATTACAGAGGATCAATGCCTAACGTACAAGGGTACTCCCGTCTTTCCATCTCGCCCGGAAGTCCCACGCTCCGTGCAGGTCCACAGGACCGCTCGTGCGGATCTGCCTACCAGGTCGGTGGCGTTTCCTGTTGCTGACAAAAAAAAATTATAAAAAATGCTCAAGTTCCCGGCCGACATCTCGGACTAGGAGAGTCGAGCAAGCCATGACAGAGGCAAAATTCGTTGAGTGTCGGGAGCTCTTAGTCGACAAATATAGACGTGGATAAAACGACCAAAGAATTGCAGAGCAAAGTGAAATTACAAAGTCGTCAGACATGAGCGTCGATAAATGAATCTCAATTTGATCAACAAGAGGACCACGACTAACATGAATCACGAGTTGGATGTTAGGTAACTGCCTAAGTAATGGGTCCAATAATTTCGGATGCAATTCGTTCAGGTAAATCAGCATGGCCATGGAGAAGTAAGATCGACATGATCGTGTTGTCGTGGAGCCATAGATCACAAAGGCCACTAACTATGAAGGTCGAAAAACATAGTTTGGTGTAATTGTCAATAAGTGAAGCCACAAGCTGTTAAAGTAACAATTGTTGTTGGGCATAAGAGAGTGGCAAAGTAATGGCTGTCGAAGAGATAAACTACCAAAAAAGTCATAAACATATTGTATTTATACAAATTCGATTTTAAACCTTTTAATCGAATAAATTTAGTTTTAAAATGTTTCATATTTGTACTAATTCGGTCTATTCAACCAATTTTGGCTTGTCGTTCGGTGGCTGAATGCTAATGTGGTAATTTTCAAATAATTTTTTATTTTTTTTTTTTTTTTTTTCTCTTCTTCTTCCTTGGGCTTCTTCTCCCGTGGTGGCTGACGAGACTTGCCAACCATTGGGTGAGGACTGCAAGCCCTTACCACCCGCCGGCAAGGGTCATGGACCTTGCCTGGCCTCTCCTAGGGCCACAGGCAAGGCTAGTCTCGCCGTGGCCTCATCATGGGCGAAGGCGGCGTTGCACAAGTGAAGTTGGCCTATCCAAATTTGGACAAAGCTGCCTCAGCAAGCAGCCCTTAGGCCTAGCCCAAATCTAGGCAAGGGTCGCAACCCTTGCCGATGGTCAACAAGGGCTTTGTGACCCTTGCCGAAGCCTCGCTAGCCACCGTAGGAGAAGAAGCCTAAGAAAAAGAAGAAAAATAAATAAAAAATTAAAAAAATTTAAAAAATTTTAACACTTGTTGTGTCGACATTAGCTAAACAATTGAACTAATTAGTCAAAATTAGCTGGATGGATTGAATTAATATCAAGATAAAAAAATTGTAAATTAGCCCATCGTTGGTTGTTGGCCACTGGACGCCGGTTGCTTGTTGCCGATCATTGGCCACTCGCCACCAGACGCTGGCCGTCGACCGCTAGACACTCATCGCCGAATGCGTTGGACATAGACTGCCGAACACCGAACCCTCATTGCCGAACACCTATTACTCGTCGTCGAACGTTGGACGCCCATCGCCGCCCCGCCGATAGAAATTTTATTATGTTATCAAACAAATTTCTATACCGGCAATAAAAATTTTGAATCATTACCAAATGCATTTCTTTACTCATAAACTCATTTAAAGAATAGAAATTGATTTATATTCTAGAAATTTTATCATGCGCGTCCTAATATAGTCAAGTTCAATCTTATTAATACGATAGTACTTATATCCAATTTCTATTGTACTTTATTTTTGAGTTATTGCTATTGATTGTAGTCTGTGATTTAAAGAATGTATAAGTGTGTGAGCAGTGTTGGTTTACTAATACTGTGATCGAGCGACTTCAGCTAAAAGCAACACCATAATTCATTGTACCTACACGCAAGATCACCAGTGGATACTAACTTTGTTGGTGGTTGTCAATCTAGGAGATTAGACGTGGACTTAATCTAAATCAAACCACAATAAAGATTATGGTGCTATTCTTTTGTCTTATATATATATATCTTTATTTATTTGATAGAAGCATTGCATTTGATAAAATCAGTTTCTTTTTGCATATATTAGCTGCTTCTGCATATATCAAACTTGATCTTGATAATTCCGTAAAGATGTATCAGGTTCTATCTAGGTTGCACCTTTAGCCATTTCAATTTATAACTAGGACTGCCAATCAATCAATGAACTTCACTTATCTGATTTTATCTTCCTCTCATATTTATATTTCTGTACCATTTGACATGGCTGGCCATTATTGTCCTTAATCTCAGTACCTTTCATTTTCTCATCAATTTGTGTTTTCCTATCTAATAGTCAACAAGGATCCTTCACATTCTTTATCGATTTCTACATGAATCCACATTTTTAAAGGTTTTACACCAATACTTTTCGATGAAACCCCTATTGAAGATATGTTGTCCCAAAAAGTCCAATATTCGTCACTATCTTATTAATAAGTATTTTAAAACACTTTGTTAGCAATATATTGTTTATGAATATTTAGGATCGGGATTTCCACAATAATGAACTCTTTAACTTATCTCTTATTATTACAATGCTCTAAAGCGAAATTACACCCCATTTGTTATCTTAAAATTCACTTTAAAATTGAATACGTTATTGAAGTAAAAAGGATTCGAATTTTCAGGGATAACACTTTCTTCCTTAATTATATAATAATTAATTATTGTGCATCTTTATATTTGAACTTTAAGTGAAATTACCAATCTATGCATGTAGAAGGCAATGACTAAAGATTGATACATGGACACGGACAAGCTCTGCAAGCTTGATATTTCTTTTCTTCTTTTTCTTTTTTTGGTTGCCCTTTTTTGGGCCATAAAGCTTGAATTTATTCAGCTCTTTTTTTTTTTTTTTTCTTTCATGGGAAATCTTGACTTTTTTATATTATCGAAAAAGAAAACTTCTGACTTAACAAATAGGACATGTTAATTTCGCAACTCTCATACTCGCATGCAACCACTTAAACGGATCAGAAAAAGTCAAGCAGTCCCGCTCAGCAAGTACTCCCCCTATATAAATCCCCGGCTTCCGGACATGACTAATTATCACCGGTCGACAATCGCTCTCCGGCGATATGGAGGCTCGGAGGAGAGAGTTGGACTGAATTTTGAGCTTGTGCAGTAGAGGAGGAATCAGTGACGAGACGATCGATCAGTTGCTGCCGGAGCCATGCCGCCAGAGATCCAACCAATCGATGTTCATCAGTATTGGGAGGCCGTTCGGGCGATGCTGGGAAGCCAGTCCTGAAGTGCGGCTCAGGAGGCAACTGGCAGTTCCCAGACGTCCCGAGGATTTCGTTGTCGGAGAAGGCGACTGGGGGGCGAAGCTCCTCCTCAGTACGGCAAGGATGGAGGAGTCGGCGGAGTGGCTGAGCTCGGTAGTGGCAAAGGGCGGCTGCCACCGGTGCAATTGCTTCAACGGAAAAACAAGGACGACAGCTCCGACGACATATTCCGACATCTTCAAGAACAAGCCTCCTGTGTACCCGATTCCGGTGCTTCTGGGTTGGAATTACGTGACTGACGAGACCCGTGGTGGCTCTGAGACAGCTGCAAAACGGCAAAAGTCTTGGCTGGAGAAGCTTCATTGTTAATGGCGAAAATCGGTGCAAACCAATCTATCACCAAGAAATTTTGGTGCAGAACACGAGCGATTGTACACCTCCTGGCTTTTGATTGCATGAACCTATTGATTAACAAATGAAATGTCACCCTTAGCATGGCTCGGGTGAATAGCCTCCAACATGATAGTGTTTGCACCCAATAAAACAAGTACTCCAACCCTCAATAATTTAGCTAAACAACATGGACAGGTACATTCTTCAACTACTAATCAAATTTCATGGGCACGAGTATATTGAACGGATGGTCCTTGAACTTGAGTAGATTTTGTAGTTTAATTGCCAGGTTTTGATTTTATTAACACAACGTGTTACATTCGCTCATCAGGAGCACAAGTATGTGCTCTTGAGGGCGATCTTAAGAGGATTTAGAAGTACAATAGTACTAAAATATATCTCGATTTTGGACTCACGAACGAAGCCCGACACGAGATGAATTATTATTTATGGATGTGCGAAATATTGAGCAAAGCATCATACATTAATCTTCTACGAACGGAAGGCAGTTTCTTATATCCACTTTGAAGTACAAAGTGGTTTCGGACTTCGACCATATTAGGAATATTGAAAAAAGGAAAGTCCAGTTGGACTCGTTTCTTTCTCCCATTCGGTCGTGACCCATTGACCGATGCAATATTGTCTTCTTCTGGCAGTGGCTTATATCTATCGACGGTGAAGCTTTGTTTGATGTGCTATTGTTGATGTCAAGAAAATAGAAGCGCCACTTTACGTGAGTGCTTCGGGCACGCCGTTGTCAGAGTCTTGAAGTGCCGTTTCACGAGTGCTCTACCGTCGGTTTCTCCGTCATGTTGAACAAGATTTAGTATTCAAGTCAATTAAATCTTGCGAGTTCAAAATTTGTTAATTTATTCATAAGATTGAGAAATTATTTAGTAAGGAACTGTGGAGCTAAATATTGCATGAGTTATTGGATGTAATTGAAACTTGAAAAACACTAAAAATATTTTATGATGCATATGGTAATATTTCTGTTTCTAGAAATAACTTCTATTCAAAAAATTTTATTCATTTATTTATGTTCCTAGATTAGTTTCTCAACATTTGAAAGCGTTTAAGAACTATACAAAATTTCTATTCCAAAAAATAAATGCATTTGATACGATGATTTAGAATTTCTTTTAATTTATTAATAATTTTATTACATTTTTCTTTTCTTTTCTTTTCTTTTCTTTTTCTTCTTCTTCCTCTAGTCGATTATCGACGACTAGCCAAATGAGAGCCGACGAGGTCAATGGCCACCAGGGAGGCTTGGGTTGAACTCGCGAATGGCCAACATGCTCGGGGTGACCTCTCAAGCTTCGTCTAGACCATCGCTGGCTAGTGCCGAGGCCCGCAACCGGCTAGGGGAAGAAGAGGAGGAAGAGAAAAAAGAAAGAAAATAAAAGAAAAGAAGGCTTGCTTCTTAAGTTGTTCCCAGAAATAAAGAATCAATTTTATTTTTATTTCTTATTTCTATTCAAAATATATTATATGGAACAAATTGTTCCCTGGAACAAATTGTTCCCTGGAACAAAAAAATTACCAAATGGATTTATGTTCTAATTATGTTCTAAGGAACAAAAAAAAAAAAACATAGAAATTGGAGCATTACCAAACAGACCATTAGTGACTCGTGTGTATAGTGAAAAAACTAAAGCTTTGTATAGTGAAAAACGAAAATATATTACACTTCACTTGACCAACTTTTGGTTTCGCTATATAACCCGGTTACTATCTAGGTTCTCACCTTAATCGAATCTTGATGAACATGCACTTCAAGAGATTAGACGATGAGATAGGGTTTTAATAGCTCTATGGCCATAATTTCCCTTAAGAGTACACGTATTAATCAAGGAAGCATAAATATATTTATTCATGTATGTAATGCTCGTTGGTTTCTTGATCAACTTTTGATTTTATGTGTTTTTATTTCAATAGAAGTCGAACAAATTAGATTGTGGAAAGCAAAGTCGTGGATTGATAACATAAGATGCAGCAACTAAATATGAGTGTGTAACGATCTCTCCTAGTTGCAACCAATATTTTCCTGCAAATATATGTTCCTTATTTTGGATTTAAAAGCTCATAAAACAAATTAACCTTTCCTTGTTCTTATGTCAACTTTGTACTGGATCGTTAAAGATCTATTTTGATGATCCGATTAGGGCCGTTAGACGAAGAATGGCTGTGCTCTTATAATGGCTCGTTCAAACTGTAGTATGATTATAATATCATCTTAGAAAAGATTGGAAAAGAGATATAAATTTAATGTTAAAGAGGACTCGATGAAAAAGAGAAATGACATGTAGTAATGTCTTACCTCAAACATGCAACGAATTATTCTACATGATTCATCATCAATTTTTTTTTTCCATTCTCAAATGCTATAGGATGAGTTATCGACTAGTCATAAATCCGTGACATTGTAGTATACCTAGAGCATTTGCCAAATCATGATTAAAGCAAAGACTAACTGAGGTGGATCTCAACAAATTGGTAAATTGAAAAATACCTTACTCTTCAAAGCGCATGACGCCAGAAAGCTCAACTACAAGGAAAGTAATTCCTAGCGATTTCCCTTATCTCAACATAGGTTAAGTCCCGTCATTTCCTAAAAAGATGGATAAACTTAATCTTGTGCGCGAAAGTTAAGCTGGGATATTGATCAAATTGTCGTCATCCCCCTACATGAGTGCTATAGGATGGTCCAGATTATATAGAGACATGACATCCATTTGAGGCATTGATGGCATCTACATGTCCGAACAATTAACTTTGGCCTCTCATTCCCTGTTAACGTACAATGCTATGATATCGCATTGAATTGGTCCTGTCGTGTTGATCCAAAATAAACCCAAAAGCAAGAAGGGGGGAGGAAAAGATTAATCTTCGTTCGGAAGTAGCTGGGGCCAAGGAAAAAGCAAGCACATCATTTCCAACCACAAGTTCAATTTCCTGTTTCTCTTTCTATAGATTTCTCTTATTATTTTCGGTTCTTATTTTTGCTTCTAAGTTTCATCATTATTAACTTGGCCCACTTTGATGAAATTTCCAAATACAACTCCATAAATAAGCTACTGGATGTGACCCAAGAAAGAGCCTATGTGACCCGCTGCTTCACTCAAAGATTATCTCTCTGTTTAGATTAGTTGGTGTAGTCATGTCTTGATGTGCACAACGCACCGCCATTTTTAATTTCCTATGCTAATCACCTCGATCATTTAATAATACATATGGATTGTCAGGATTAGATCATCGCATTGACTGTAGCACCATTGACACGTGTGATGGATTATCTTTAGTCGAAATTTATTCGATAAATTACGTAAATAAAAGAAGTATTCTGGAGATGTAAACTATGAGGGCTTGACATTTGATGAATCTTCGGCACCACCAGATTGGGCCCACGGTTTCATCAGTCCGGACTTCATCATCCCTAATATTAAACTCCATCATGTGGAAACTATTCTATGTAACATACTCAAACAAAATGAAATGACCTATGGCCTTATAAATAAGGAACAAATGCGAAAATCCAAATGAGTTGAACAAGAAAGGTTCAGATAGGAAAATAATTTAAAATTCAACCTCAATAATACGGTGAGAGAGAAGAAAAAGTGGGGAGGGGGGGGTGGGGATGGACAAAGACAAAGCCATCAAATCAACCCTCTTTATCAAACAGCTTTATGTCCTCATCGGTCATCATCTCTCCATAAATATATCAAGCAACAAATATTTATTTGGTTTGAGCCATAATCTTGTCGGGATCGATACGAACAAACCTTATAAATCTCTCCCTGTTTGAGAGTATCTAATTCAGTGGGGGAGTGCCCACCATAGATGGCAATCACAGCCGTTGATCTCACTTGCCAAGAGCCAAGAGATCATAGAGCAAAATGGAGCCCAAGAGGGAGAGTACCATCTTTTCATTTTCTTTGAATTATTGAACCACGTAGCTCCTATTTGATGGATTGCAATGGCGGATGACGTAGATGTAGAGAATGCCTCCAAATTGACTAATTTGATGTGTGAGAGAGAGCCGAGGACTTTTTATCTAGGTGTGATGGCGATTAATGCACTACATTATTTGTTACCTCTTTATATCATCCTTGATTTTCGTCTATGTTCGCAAAACCATTTAGGGAAAAAATAATTATCTCTATGGGTTCTTGTCAACGTGGAGCACATAGGCATCATAAACAAGGGCAAACTAAAGTATAATTCTTCATGCGGATCCAAAACAACGGAATATTATCTCAAGATGGTGGTGTGGTTGCATTTTATATCTGTGGATATGTTTGAGGCAAGTCTCTAATTTATAAATGTTTGTAGAGAGAGAGAGAGAGAGAGAGAGAGAGAGAGATTGACTAAGTTCTTAAGGAAGGGCATTGAGTAGGCCAACGAATGGGGGTCCTTTGAAAGGAGGATAGGGAAATATAACTAGGGAGGGGGTGACGTTAGCTCCTATTTGGTTTAAGTGGTTAAATATAAGATGGGTTTTGTTAAGAATTTTTCATTATTATATGATATGCATTTTCTTTATAATTTATTTCCTTCAAGGGGGGTGGTTGCTTTATAAAATTTAAGACAGCCTCAAACCTCCAAAAACCCTTATTCTTGTTTTGTTTGTCATAGGGTAGATCTCATCTAGGAGGTGTATAGCAATAAGAAATTCTTGAGAATTGACCATTTCCATTTTTCTTGCGACAGTTTCACCAGTTATTCCAACTTCGAACCTTGGGCAGGTGTTCTAACGTGAGATCATACATTTTCGTGCATTTCCCATCTCCACTTATGAAAGAAGGAAGAGAGTGGGGAGTGGAGGGATTGAACCATAACATGGTCCCCGGTTCTCCCTTATGAAGGACCATATGAATGATTTTAGTATTGTCTTGGATCAATGTACTTCCTAGATCCTCACTTTGATCACCACATGGTTAAATTGAAAATTCCAATCTTTCATTCAAGAGCATTATGTGCGGTCTTCTCACATGGGACTTAAAGGGATAATACTTTTTTCTCATTGACTAGTATTTGCTGTGTCACATATCATAATTCTATAGTTGAATTCTCAATTTCTAAGTTACAAAGATCATATAAACTTTGAAACTTCATATTCAAACATTTCCGTGCATCTCATAATGTAAGTCCCGTGATACTTATAGAGGGCATTTTTTGTCATCAAATCAAATTAGCTCGGACTTTTGAACAATGATGAACGTTGAATGCAATGAGTAGAAACATGATGGTTGAAGGAACACACCGTGCACTTGTCTTGGTTTGGTGTCACATACAGATTAGGGACCCCGATGATTCAGCCTAAACCAGCATGCTTACAAGAAATATAGGTTGGCATTATGGCTAAATTCGACATGACCACTCATGCATAACAAGTTGTGAAAATGGGGACCTCAACCAAATCAATGCACTAAATTAACACGAGTTCATCAAATCAAATCGCTCCAAATTTTACTCAAAAGCTTTGAACTGGGAAAGGGGAAAAGATAGTCTATAGGGCTATTCAACTTACAAAACCTGGAGTCAGAATTCAAAGACCCTACGAACCTCCATTGTGCCATTGATGTCGACAGAGACAACTCCATGAGAATAGGGTGCACAGCCTCCTTGTGCTTTGATCAAGGTAGGACTTATAATTACATCATGAACCCACCATTCTACACCCATAATTAATAAGGGGGGAAAACTACAAGACACGATTTTTAGTATCAATCATCCACGATCCTATACATGGTTCCCAACCATCATAGTGTCTGTGCTAAAACTAATAGGGCCTCCCCACGTAAAAGCTTGAATTATTTCGCGAGTGTTGCAACTTGCGAAGCTATGATGGAGAGTCCGATGTGGGTACAACACACTTTTGAGCACACTGACATTATTGTGAGGTCTCCACAAGGATTTGACATCTCATCTACCGAGCATACTTATAAAGAAATTGGGGACCCTTGTAACAAACGACCACATGATTAAAAAAAAAAGAAGAAGGACGAAATAACAATAAATGAAACTCCTCTATTTTGATGGAAGATGACACTAACACAGCTTTAGCTCCTTGCCCTTACCTTTCTTCCCATACTTTTTGGGGCAAGGTTTAGTTAGACCATAAATCTTTTCACGCTTTAAGGTTTTTTCTCTTTTCACGGACTTTTTCTCCGTCGATTCTGGCAGGAAGAGGAGCCACATATGCTGAATTTGGATAGATCATGATCCAGCATGACTAAGCAAAAATCGATACGATGAATGGGGTCCTAAATCATCAATATATTTTGGGGGAAACAAGCGTCTCTATAGTATTGACCATAGCAAGGAGTTTTGAAATTTGTATCATGACATCACAAGTATCTAAACATCATTCTCATTATGCAATTTGATACTAAAATTTTTTCTGTTCAATTAAGTATTTGAAATTTTCAAAATTGATTCAATGAGATCTTTTTGTTACAAAATTTAATGGCCTTAACAAAAGTGAACGATTCAACCGTTATAAGTGTTAAATGAGTTCACAACTTACTTAGACCAACTCACTTCTATGACTCTTTTTATTCTTTTTTGCCTTCACTCGATCTCGCTCACTTACTCCGTGCTTCCACATTAGTTTGAGGATGGGCTTTCCTAGATTGGGTTATATATAGAACTATCTTAGTAATATGTGTTGGGTCGGCTAGATTTGTATGATATGAAAATTGATCAAAATGGCTTAAATGGGGTCAATTTGGATTTTATCATTTTCGACCTGACCCAACTGTTTGACGAGTTTATTTGGCACATGTGTATCACTACCTTAATTGGCACCAACTAATGGTGACATCAAAATGGTCGTAAACCTGTCAAAATGGGTCAAAGCCATTTCTAAACCCTTATTTAAATAGGCTAAATTTATGTGGTAAATGGGTCATAAATAGATTTAGAATGGTAAGGCCTAAAAGTAATAAAATCAAAATACTTTTTTTCAGTTAGAAGAAATTGAAATACATTAGTTGCCAATAAATTTAAAGATATTTGCATTTGGTAAGAATTGCTAGAGAATATTGTTAGAGACATTATTGAATATTGGGGATATTATTTGATATTTTGTTATATCATAGTATAGTTAGCTTCTTTGTTATATTAGATTACTTTCTTTCATGTGCACGTAGTTCAAAAATAAATACACGTTGCTTGTAAAATATTATAGTGTCCAATAATGCAATGGTCATTTTTTATAATCGGTTTCAACTAGAACAATTGAAATCTGGTAATCCAAATCCAAGTGACCTAAATTCAATGACTACAAAGTAAGATGTTTTGAGTTTAAGATTTTTTAGACCCCATTTGTGTCCCCAATTATATATTTTCACGTTGCCTACCAAGAGAGAATCATGTCTTTAGAGCCAAGTTTTTGCTCTAGTTTAATTCGTGTGTGCATTTATCCATTCATTAAGTTTCACATGTTATTCCTAATTCGACTTGCATTCGCCTTATCGGAACTAACTTTTAGCATTTATCAAAACCCTTATTCCGATCAAAGTTTTGAAATGCCCTATGTCGCTTGGTTACTTTGGTTCAACAAAAGCAAAAAGCCAGAAGCCGAGATTATCACCTAGCAACTGGCATCGGTTTCACTCCCGAACAGGGAGACTATCCCCTCTAATTGCAATCTAATCAACCCTCGAAGTCACCACCAAAATCAGTTTCCCTTTAAAGCGTTCCTCTTTTTCCCGAGTCACGCAAAGCAACTCATTGCGAATTCAAAAGCAAAAAATTCGAGTCTCCCCAAAAGCCCCCCGAGCTCACGTTCCCAAAAGCCTTTTCCGCGGACGAATGATGAGTTTTTAAAGCTGGGGAAAAAAAATAAATCATTAAATCATTCCAAACGGGCATCATCAAAAGAAGTTACAACACTAAAGTCGCCATAATCACCCTTGCCCCCATTAAAGCCCCTACAATCAAAAGCAATGAATAGTAAGTATTCCGCCGGATTAGTGACAATTGTCTAGTATGATTTTGGTGGGGGAATGGCCGGATTTCTTGCTTTTGCACCCCCCCCCCTAATTTAAAGCGGAAAGGTAAAGAAGAGATTTAAGAAAGAGAAAGGAAATTAAAGATAAAGTTAAGTACTTGACAACAACGAAAAGTGAACCACGTTCAATTCTGCATTTTATGCAAATTTCTTTCTTCTTCTTATTCTTCTCCTTCGTCTTTTTGTGCTTTTTCGAATTCAAGGCCCTTTTCGAAAATAATTACGTAATTCAATCCCCACTTTTCTGAAATATTAGAAAACACAAGAAATGGGACATTTGGGATTCCAAACGAGAAAAAGAAAGGGGACATTACCATCTGAGAGGAATCCGAGTCCTTATATTTTGCGGAGGATTTGAGTTTCGGTCCCCATGGCTTGCGGATTTTTTCGATTTTTACCTTTGTCTCGCCCCTCAGATTATGTCTAAACATTTTGTATTCTTTAATTTGTATACAAATATTATGACAATTCTGAGGACAATGACAAGACATGCGTGCAAAGGAAGATGTAATCTTTGCCATTCCAATCTTTTTTTGGTTGATTTCCTTTTTGAACCCATAGGGACTGGGGCCCGATTTAAATTTCCTCGTCTCCCACTTAGACCTAATGTTTCGAAACCTTCCTTTTGGTTTTACAAGGAATTAGGTAAATTCGTGAAATATCGGATAAGATGCGAATCATATTTCAAATAAATGACCTCCATTATGAAACTGTCGACACTTGGTGATAAAAGAGAACCAGATAGGAGCAGTGCGCCTAATCCAAGTATGGAAATTCATTCGTTAGATGTTGATCCAACCCCATATATTTGTTTTTTTTTCTTGATTTATAAAGTGTTGTGTGTAGGAGAATTTTTTGATGGTCAAGTAAATGCTAGACAAAAAGGCACTACAATTATAAAGATGGCAAAAGTTGGAACTTGAAATAGTGAAGCAATTGTGGCGTGCACCGATAGAAATCATATTGATATACAGTTAATGGGATATAGCACAATTGCCACAACCAGCACTGGTTTAACTAAAGATAGTAAGAGCCAACAAGGCATTCGGCCAGTGGTTGAGGGGTCAAGGTGGAGACGTCAAAGTCTAGGGTTCAAAACCCTAGCTAGGTAAATAATAATAATAATAATAATAAAAGACAATTAGATTATTTACATCCTTGGACACGATGTTATGATCAATCAACTCGAGAGCCTAGTTAGGCCCTTCAAGAATAATCATGAATTAATTTACCGGCAAACCAAACAGTAAGAATTTACTAAAAATAATGATATTATGGGGTAAAATTATGTCTTTATACTATAAATAATTCAAATTACCTTTCTCGCTCATCAAGGACTAGGAATTCACCTTTTGCTTTTGCGAAAATTCCACCTGAGAGAATGGACAAGGAGAAACTCAACAGTGCAATGGACAGTGAAACGAGAAAAAGGAGGAAAGGGCTTTCATCGAATTTTGAGAGCTGAGTATTTAAATGGCAAGTTTTTCAGTGTCAACTTCAGCCATGACATCAGAAAGGCAGGGGCATGGATGGATCCTTGCAGCCCGCAATCACATATCGATTTTGCATTCACAAAAAGAAATTAAGAAAATAAAAATAAAAATGGGTTTGTGTAACCTTTGTGCACATGAGACGTCAGCAATCTTTGGGAATAGTAACCAGCAGGAAAAGTGTTATCTATGCTGATTTTAATAAATAAAATAATATGATGAATAGAATTAATCCCCATATACAATTTTTTGAAAGAGTTGTGCTCCTTTAATATTTCCTAGAAAACAAACATAGATGTAAGTGTATGTAAAAAAAAAAAAAAAATGACATTTAAAAAGATTTGGAATTACAAATATTTGCGTTATTGATTAGAGAAAGGAATCATTGACATAATATGAAGAATTTGATCAAACTACATGTAGAAAGAGAAAAATAAATCAAATCTCGAATTATTTAATAGTAAGATTTTAAACAAAAATAGAAGAAATTTCAAATTTTTTTAAAACTGAAATGCATGAGAGATAAAAGTAGAAATTTACTCATTTTTCCATTAATGGAAGAATTACAGAATTTTGGGAAGTTAGGAGGATTATAATCTTTTAAAATAATATATCATTATTTTTGTCGCAAAATAATATATCATTTTGAAAAATATATATAAACAAATCGATAGTGAGAGCTTATGGAAGAAAGACCAACCAAAGATGAAAAGGTGGCCAAATCACCGCGAAGTCTCAACGCATGCCAACTCAAAAGTGATAAAACTAATTGGACTACGAAATAATAGGTTGGATCTCATTATTTTCTATTCCATAAATGATACTCGATATAGATATCATTATTTTCTATTCCATCAATTATTTATGTAGTAAAGACAATTTAGTCAACATCATGTTTTGACCTACTAGAATGTTTAACAATAGAAGCAAAGGATTTATATATATATATATATGAGATGCAACTTGTAATCAAAGTTCATCACAATGGCTTATCCATCTACAAAATTTCAACTTTGGAGAACTCCGTGAAGCTGCACTTATTTCCATAAGTCATCATGATACGATTAGTAAAACATGCAAGGTCATTGTCATCGATTGTGATGTAAATTAATCTTTAAAATTTGGGATATACTTAGATCAACTCACTAACCGACCCGTGAGATTTCAATAAATATGGACTCATTGATTGGCATGAGACTCTAATGTTTCTTTTTAAACATTTTTAGGTTAAATATATTACATATTAGAAGTGAACGTGAATGTATAAACTTGTTTTTTTCCTAATCAAGTATACCCGTGTTCATCAAAATTGACCCAAAATTAATTTTGGGGGTTCAAGCTGATTTGATTATGCCCAATTACCTAAACAAATCTGAAGATGATGCTATTGCAAATGGAATACCGAATGAGATATAACAAGGAAGGGAAGTTGGAGTATATAAAGGTTCATGAGGATACTTTAATGTTGTAAAACCTTGGATTAACGTCGGCATTTAACGTCGATGAGGGTGCCTATTTAAAAGTATGATCAAGAGGGTTGATTGCTCGTCATTGCCTGAACCTCAATTATACCCAAATGGCAAACCCATGAGGCTTATTAGAGGATACATGAAACTTGACAATCTTGAACATGTGGGATTATGTTATTACATAGAATATCGTATGAAGAGCCATTTCAGTAGATGTATGGGCGGACCGAGTAAAAGCTAGGCGTGCCTTTAGCAAATTGATCAGATGAGGGCATAGAGTAATCTTCTAGATTAGAGGATTCTGATGGGGTGTGTCTCATGACCGGTTTTTACAATAGTGTAAAACAAACCAAGCCATGACATCAGATCGAGGGAATAGATTGCTAAGACCCTACGGAATCAATGCTCATGTAGTTCGATCCTGTGAAGGCCGGAAGTTTTGACTTGAGAGGGCTCCTATGAAGCAATTAAAGCAGAATCGATCCATTAATCTACGGTCAATCGATCATTACTTTAATATTCTTTTTTGGGGGAATTTGAGTTGAGCGGTCCTAGAATCACAGATCAATTTGCACGACCTGTTTTCCACTGATGGTTTTCATGGGTAAAATGAAAAGAGAACTCCAAAAAGAGTTGGGAATCAGTGGAGCTACAAGAGGCAGAAGCCGTGAAAAACTGGATTAGCAAAAACACAAGGGACACGTTTATAATTAGTAGTTCGCTACACGAGTCAAAAGCAATAAATGCCGTCATCAAAACTATCACAAATCTCTTGTTTTCAAGGTGTATATATTACTTATATACATATGATCTCCTTCAATTTATTAGCTAAATTTTTAGGTTAGACATTTTAATATTGTATCAGAACTAATTCTACCTATTTTATCTTGCATGTGTGATTCTCTATTCGTCAAATTCAGTTTGTCGTTCTTAATTGCACGCCCCACATCGCTCATCTAGGATACACACAAGTTCTCCTCCCACTTATTGGTTTGCGATTTTGGGTCAGACAAATTGTTCTCAGCCATCATTGTTTAAAGGGGAAAAAGAAAAGAAAAGTTAAAAAGAATTGGGAGAACTCGTTTAACTATGAGAGGAAAAACATTAGGAACTTGTTAAATTTGTCGATCTCAATTTTTCGCAATTCACGTGAGCAACAGGGTTTTTCAATGTCAATCCAGTAGAGACAATTTTCTTGGCACCCAAAGTCAAGGTTTCCTCAGTTTATCTCACGTGTACAACTTTCTGTTTGTCAAATTTCACGTGTTTTAATTGCATGCGTGAAGGGTTTTAAGGTATGCGATATCATTTGTCTATAATATTTATATACTTTTCAAAAACATGCAAGTCTTCTTTTACTAATTAGTTTAAGCTTTTCGAATTGGATAATTTGTTCTCAACTGATGGTGATTTCAGGGAAAAGGAAAAGCAAATAAACTTTCGAAAGGAGTTGCCAACTCATGCAGTTACGAGAGGCAAAAGCCGTAAGATAGCAAAACCATAAGAAACGCGTCAAAATAATATTTCACAATTCACATGAGTCAAAAGTAATGCATATCCTTGTTAAAGTATCACAAATCCCTTTATTCACGGGGATTTGCAATCTCCCTTCATCATTAACTTAAACTCCTAAATTTGACATTCTAACATTGTATTAGAGTCAATTCTACGCTAGGGGTAAGCATGGTTTCCGGGTAGAACCTAAAATCTAAGAACCAGATAGATGGGAACCTATATAGTTCTAAGTTTTAGAGTATGCATGGTAGATTTCAAGTTCCAAAAATTGGGAAATCTATTTCAACAGGTAAGTTGCAGTATCTAGGTAGGTAAAACTTGGAATCTATAACTTGGAAATTGGAAGTAGGAACAAGTTTTTGTATTTTTCTTGGTATTTGTCTTTGCGCTAACCTACAACATTCCATTTTATGACCGAGACTTTTACTCCGTTAGTGTTTCATTTTTTTTTTCTTTTGCATGTCTAAATATAAATTGTGGTTAGTGGATCATAGTAGCAATTGATGGCCATTGAAGGTGATGATTTACTCCAATCATTCAATTAATAATACAAGTGGAACTTAGGAAGACCTTGTAATTGACTTTGGAACCTGTGATAGAATAGGTTCCAAGTTTGCAGGATAGGTTTCAAGTTCCAAAAATGAGGTACCCGTTTTGATGGATAGGTTCCAAATGTAATCTATACAGAACCTAAAACTGCTTACCCCCATTTTATGCAGCATATTTCACATGCGTGCCTTGTGTTTGCCAAATTCCATGTGCAATTATTAATTCCACATAAGAAAGGGTGTTAAAGTATCCCACATCCTAATTTTTTGCTACATTTATAAGTTAATTATATACATGCAATCTCTTTCTATTTATTGGTATTGATGCTGTTTATGCGGATAAACATAAGAAACTTTGGGCAACTAGTGTAACTACTAAATGCAGAAGCCATAAGAAATGGACTAGCAAAACCATGAGAAACACATTATAATAATAGTTCATAGTTTGTAGGAGTCACGATCAATGTATGGCTTTGTTATGTTAAAGTATCACAAGTCCCTTTATATACAGGGATATGCAAACTTTCTTCATCTATTAGCTTAAGCTCTTTCCTATTCATCAACTTGCACATGAAAAAAGGTGTTAAAGTATCACACATCCCCGATCTACAGCATTTATATGCTAATTATATATATGTAGTTTCTTTGCTTCTATTAGTTTATGCCTTAGGGTTGAACAATTTGTTCTCAATTGATGGTGTTTACGCTGATAAACATAAGAAAATTTGGGCTAACTTTCGAAACTACAAGAGGCAAAACCCCAAAAGAAATTGGACTAGGAAAGAAATAAAACACAAGGAACACGTTAAAAGAACAATAGTTCACCTTTCACATGAGTCAAAAGCAAAAGGGTCCATTCGATGTCAATTTTGTTGACAAAGTTTTCTTGCTGCTTGGAAGAATCTGATGCGATTATTTCGTGCGTGACAAGGGTCGGTAAAAGAAGGGCCACTCCCGAAGTGCCCTCCCTCTTGTTCTGATGCTTCTGATAGTGAGATCTTTTGTAATTTTCGTTGGTAATTACAGAGTGTTAAATGCATAGTTTCACCCTCTTGATTCCCCTTTTTTTAATTGCTAATTGTACAAATTTTTTATGTTAATCATAAGTTATCCCTATCCAAGGTGGGGTTAAATTAGCAGTCATCAGCGTTTACTCCTTGTGTTTGGCTCGTCGTTTTTGGAGAGTTGGAAAGCAGCCCTCTTGGATTTTTAACCCTTCGAAAGATTGAAGGTGTTTATATGTCATTCAAGTGCATATTATTAGTGTAAAAATCAGTGGAATCCATGTCCGCTCCTTTAGAAAGTTACACTTAAGAAACTCGATAAGAAGTATTAATTATATTTTGAAAATTTGTGTTTTGGGGTATTAGCAAAAAATATATTTAAATATTCGATGACATAACATATATCGAAAACTGCTTTTATGTGGTGCTTTTCCTCTTCCAGTTACCTTGTTGGAACAGGAAAAACCAAAAAATCTATATTTTGTTTTTATAGGGGAGTTATATCGCGAGAAAGTTTTTGAAAAAGTGCTGTCGGGAGTGAGATAATTGGAAATATAATTGGACATAAAGTGAATTATAGGAGTAAACATTAATTGCTCTCTTTTTGGACCTTGCCCAATCAGATAAGGTGAGACCATCCCCACACACAATTTATTGCTTTTTATTTAAGCCAACGCCAAGGACTGCATTCAATATTTCCAAATGGTAGATGGATATCTTTTTTTCCCAATTGAAATAGACGGCTCGAATCAAATTTTTTTTACATATATTTAAAACGGAATAAATTAAGTCGTTTGACTAGGGTAAGCTCAGATGCTTTTCTTGTGAACCATTTAAAAAAAAAAAAACAGAAAGGCCAATAATTTCAAGAAATTAAAGAAACTAAAAGCCTATAATTTGTTAAAAAAAAACCCATGCTATGTCCCTTCATTTATTAATTTATGGAAAATTGTCAAAGTGCCACGTACATAAAGAAAAGGAAGTTTACATATGAATAATGCATTAAATATGCTCGATATTTTTCTTGGTAGAATAATAAGATACATTGCACATTCCCAATAGTGGCGAAAATTCAACCTCAATCGCTATCTTTAAACTTTTTTGACTCCCTGTAATTTTCTTATTTTCTCTTTTTGGTGGGTAAAATATTCTAATAATTCTCACACCTTCTTACACTCCATGGAAAACTAAAAAAACCAAACCATCCTTCACTTTAAGTTAAAAAATAACATAAAATAAAATAAATCCAGGGCAGCTAGGATTCTATGTGCTGCCTAACCTGTTTAGAATCGAAAGGACATGCTACGGGAAACTTGTGGAAGAACAAGTCATCTTGGCTTCACGCAATTTTTGCTTGCACATCTTACTCACATCAAACTAAGACAAAAAATAAAGTAAAACAAAATACACAAACATGTTTTTGCGTATATATATGTTTATATAATTAAAATATAATAGAAACTCGGGTTTATAACATTCCACTTGCTCAGATTTGTTCGATGTGACAAATGATTCATTGATTTTCACCATTAAGAGATATGCCTCATGTACATTGTAAGCCATGTTTCCTCCCGAGAGTTTAAGTATCCAAGGTAGCGAGGTTTATCTAACATAGCAATAGGGATTAAGGATTTGAATCCCGACTCTCCCCCTCTTAATTTTCTTGTGCTTGTTACCCATTATCCCATATGCTTATGTTCCATCAATCTAGTTATCTACTTAATGTGGTTTCATTCGCATAATGAGAAATTGTAGAATTATTGTCAACTGTTCTAAAAACTTAAGCTGTTAGATGAATGCGTAGTTTAATAATTAAATATTCTTACACTCCCCTTTACGTTTAGTCTAGTCTTTTGCATAGACTTTGAAAAGATTCAATATCAGAAACTACAGCTTCGACACCATGTGAAACTTGTGAATAAAGAGAAAAATCATATTTTGTCTATGAACTAATGAATAGTACATATGCCTATTTATAGGTTTTATATAACACCTATCTAAAGTAACGAATCATGATTAATTAAGGAGAATTTATAGAATCACATAATAATATACAGAATCACATAATATCTTAAATATATATTTAACACGCATCCCGTCTTGCAGCGCAGCGCTGGCTTATTCCTTGACAACTTAAGCTTTTAGGGCAAAAATGGCTAGTCTGATGTTTGTTTAAGGAATGGGATAGGTTTCTGGTGGATACGTTGTGACAAACGATCCGAATATGACTTAACATAAGTCAATTTTTGCAGTTGGCGTGGATTACTTGCATCGAAACCTATAAGATAAAGTTTTATCACTCACTCGATAAATACATTGGAACAAATTCAACCTCTGCTTTTGTACTTTGAAATGCGAAAAGTCCACAACCCTGGCTAAATAAGAGGTACGATCGGCTTTCTTCCATTGAATAGCAGTACAACTGGCCTTGGGTCTTATGTTCGTACAAGAATCATATTTCTAGGTTAGGTAGACCAACGGCCAAAATATTCCACGTCCGATTACTCAGCATTTTCAAATTCGGAGCGGACTAGCCGATTCGATTGATTGGATCGGGGAATTAGACTATGGCAGCTCCAAATTTCACTTGAGAATTGGAGCGATTAAAAATTAGTCTTTGCGAAGAACCAATGGCCTCGATTTGGCCAGATCTTTGATCAGTTTTTACCTCTGACGATAGTGTATATAAAGCAGGCAACTGAATTCCCAAGCCAACTAAACCAAACATTTTTATTTTCTAATAACACCGATAATTATATAACTAAGATAACTTGGTTCGAAACGAGGAAATCCTATCAATCCAGCGGTCCAACCGGTCGGCCTGGGACCGACCGGAAGCCGGACCGGTCCGGGAGACGCGAAGCGGAAGCTTGCTGAATCGAAACACAAAAAAACGAAAGAAGGAAAAGGAAAAAAAAAGTGACAGACCAAAGTTCTTGGACGGACATGAGGGGAAGGTTCGTGCCCAAGAGTCAAATCCAACGTATGGGAGCAGCAGTTTAAACGATTCAGAAATTGACAATCAAAACGGGCCAAAGTAAAATAAATAGGACTGAAAAAGAGAGAAAATGGCCCAAAAAACGATCGACCGTTTTGGACGTGTCCCACCGCCCCAACGGCGTGAGGCGTACACCCTTCCCTCTGCTACTTCCGTTGGCGTTAAGACGATTCTGCCCTCCTTTCACGTTCCGATTCACGGAGAAGGCGCACCCCCGAGCGCGTAAACGGTGAGGGTAATCCCGTCTTTTCGCAGAGGCTGGCCCACTCGCCTTCCCCCCCGGCCCAGACGATGGACCCTACCCCTTCATGCGTTCCGCTCCCCACGGAGAGGACGCCCCCACGCTCTCGCACAGGTCCGCGGGACCTCCCGCGTCCGGATCTGCCGCCACGTCAGCAGCCCCCAAACGAAAAAGGTCGGAGGTATATGATCTCGGATTATGCAAAATTCCTAATGCTTTTTTTCTTTTAATGAAAGCCATCAAAGCCCCAGATTTTATCCACTTTGACATATCTATCTTAAATTTTTTTTGTGATAAAAAAACTCGAAACTTATATCTGTGTAACATATTTACCCTAAAAAATCATAAACTTGTATTCGTATAACACATTATCCCAAAATTTGATATCATAATTTTTTTTTTAGAGTAAATGTATCACACAAGTAAAAGTTTGAGATTTCTAAAAAAAAGTTTGGATAAATGAATGGGCAAAATTTGAAGTTTTTAGTGTCATAAAAGATAATTATGGTAAATGTGTCAATAGGCAAAGTTTAGAGTTTTTCGTGTATTTTTTCCTCTTTTTTTTTTTTTCCTAACAAGTATATCGAGACACTTTCATCAATGCGATCTTGCTCATAAATATTTGAAATCGGAATTTCCAGATAAGGATCTTTTAACCAATCATTTTTTAAATTTCTATTAAGTACCGTGATGTAAAATTGTGCGTTAACTTAAAAATTTTTCCTTGACAGATAAAAAGAGCTTGAACAATGAGAGAACTTTTTTTTTTTTGTTAGTCCTACTCTATGTCTATTCTACATTTATTCTCAGACTTTTGCCTCTACCTTTGCGGGCGTGGAGTCAAAACCCACTCCTGAAACTTACGCGTCCCCACCCTATCCCCATGAGAAGGTGGAGATTTGAACCCCCCACCTCCCCCTTCCACGTGTTGGAAATGTGGGCTAAGGCCATTCCAGGTGGTTGAACAATGAGAGAACCTAATGGCCATGAAAAACTTGAAATTATTTAAGCTCAGTTTGTTTCGTGAAAAAAAAAGAAGATAATTTGGAATATAATTTTCTAAAAATGATCGCTTGTATTATTTATAAAAATGAATAAATCAAGAATATTTTATGAAATCGTGGTTGATGATGAAAACGTTTTTTATTAATTAATTATTTTAAATAATATAAGTGGCCATTTTTTTTTTGAAAAACATTTTCTTATTTCCAAGACAAACGGAGACCTTGTAGCCATTTGATTTTTCCTCCTTGGGGATTTTCTTGACTTTCTTCTTAACAGTCAAGGCGGAAAATTTCTTGACTTGACAGAAATACGATGACGTGTCGACCCCACGAAAAACTCCCGTGTGGTCGCCCCCAGGCAATGCGGTACCCTTCTCTTTTCGATCATCTAGGGACCTTACGTGGCACTCCTCAGTCCCAGTCAGCAATCCACTCCACCCCCCCCCCTGCGCACTCCTATATAAACGTACTGGGGCGGTTCTAAGATTATTAGTCTCGCAGCAGCTTCAGAGAGATAAAATCCGCAAAAAAAAAAAAAAAGATTTTAAGAAAAAAAGCCTACGCCCCAAAAAAAAAAAAAATCGAGAAGAGAAGAAAAAAGAAGAAGAAAACCTCCCCGGAACCACTCGCCGGCCGACGATCTGTCTCCGCCGGTGAATGGAAGCTCCGGTGATCTCCTCCTCCTTCTCCTCTCCTTCCACACGGAATGTCCGTATCTCTGATCATCCCCGTCACGTCTTCCACGAAAAGCCCCTCTGCTAAGCCCAAGCAAAGCAACCCTTCACTCTCTCGCTCGCCACAAGTTATTCGATCCTTGAACGTGAAATTCATTCCCGGATTGAAGCGGAAGGTAACAATTAGCTGCTGATCGAGCCCGATTTGGCCCAGGTTTTATTCGAGGTTCCTGTGGCCGGACCGTCGCCGTGCGCGTGGACTCTTCCTGTGAAATGTGCCGGAATTTCTTCTCCGGGAACGCCTGTTTCGGGAATCTCTGAGCGGCTTTGCGGTTTTTTGCTTCTTTTTTGCTGCTTGTTGCGTTCTGTTCCTCGCTCTGGAATTTTTTGTGTAAATAGCTGTTTTTGGGAGTCGGAGAGGCGCAATTGTCTGCACATGCAAAGGATCGGAGCAATCCATCCGTTTTTCGAGACTTGAGTAAGTGCCTCCCACTGTTTGGATTCGAATCGCGCGGCCTCCGAGGCGTCGGTGAAAATGGAGGAGGACTGTTGACGAGGGAGCGTGTGGACTGGGAATTTTGGAGCTTGTGCGGTAGAGAAAGAGGAAGAGGAATCGGCGACGAGAGGAGCATCGATCCGCCATGCCGCCGAAAATCCAACCCATCGACATCGATTATGGAGTTCATCTTGGTCGCGAGTCCGTGGCTCGGGCCGACGCCGGGAAGCCGGTCCTGAAGTCGCGCCTCAGGAGGCTGTTCGACCGGCAGTTCCCGGGCGTGCTGAGGATCTCGTCGTCGGAGAAGGCGACCGGCGGGGAAGCTCCCCGCAGTGCGGCAAGGATGGAGGGGGCGGGGGCGGGGGCGGGGCGGCCGAGTTCGAGCCGAGCTCCGTCTGCCTGGCGAAGATGGTGCAGAACTTCATAGAGGAGAGCAACGAGAAGCAACCGGTGGCCAAGTGCGGCCGCAACCGCTGCAATTGCTTCAACGGCAACAACAACGACAGCTCCGACGACGAATTGGACATGTTCGACGGCTTCGCCGACGGATCGTCCGGCGACTCCTCGGATGCTCTCAAGGTAAAAAAAAAAAAAAATGTCGCTTCTGATTCGGCTTGCGCCGTTTAGAATTCGAATTTCCGAGCTGAATGAAGGAGAATGATGTTCTAATCGGTTCGTTCTGATTTTTGATTCGACGCAGGGATTGATTCCGTGCAGCAGCGTTTCGGAGAGAAACCTCTTGGCCGACACTGCGAAGATCGTGGAGAAGAACAAGAACGTCAAGCGCAAGGACGACCTGAGGAAGATCGTCGTCGAGAATCTATCCTCCCTCGGCTACGATTCTTCCATCTGCAAATCGAAATGGGACAAAACTTCCTCTTTCCCTGCCGGTACTCACTCTCTCTCTCTCTCTCTCTCTCTCTAACATTTTCTCTCTCTAGAACCGTCCGATCTGAGAATTCCTACCTTTCCCCGAATCGAGAGCTCGTTTGTGAAATATGGAAGTTACTGTTTCAGGCGAGTACGAGTACATCGATGCGATTGTCGAAGGGGAGAGGCTGCTGATCGACGTCGACTTCAGATCGGAGTTCGAGATAGCTCGATCGACTGGGACCTACAGAGCGATCCTCCAGCTACTGCCGTACATCTTCGTCGGCAAGGCGGAGCGTCTCGGCCAGATCGTCGCCTTCGTGTCGGAGGCGGCGAGGCAGAGCCTGAAGAAGAAAGGCATGCACGTTGCTCCGTGGCGGAAGGCCGAGTACATGCGGGCCAGGTGGCTGAGCCCCTACACAAGGGCCTCCAAGGCTGGCGCCGACCCCGACGCCGCCCCCGCCGACGCCCCTGCCGACGCCGATCCGGAGAAGACCGGAGGCGAGAAGGAGAGCGAGGAGTACGGCGAATTCGAGCTGATATTCGGCGTGGAGGAACCCCCGCCGCCGCCGTCGCCGGAGTCGCCGTCGTCGCCGGTGGAGGGATCGGAGCCGTCGACCGGAAGTGCCGCGACGGGAGAGTGGCGGCCGCCGGCGTTGAGGCCGAAGAGCGTCGAGATGATGGGAGGAGGTGCCAAGGTGGTCACCGGACTGGCCTCCCTTCTCAAGGAGAAACCCTAACCAATTTTGGCAATTTTCTTTTTTAACCCTCCATCCTTTTTTTTTTTCTCCTCCATCGCCCAATTTTCTCCGGCTAAAAAAAAATATATATCCATAATATGCAACATGGAAAATGAAAATATAAATATGTGTCGAATCGAGGAATATATATATATATATCCGAGGTTAAACTTTAAATTCGTCGAGCTCGAGTAATTTTCTCTGGTTTACGCTTGTCCTATATAAACGAAGGATGACAATGAAAAATAGAAAATATAATATTTTTCTTTTTTCTTTTTTTCTTTTTTTGGCCGGCAAAGAGCACCCTGAGAGTCTTTCGGTGAGTGGCGTCATCATCTTCTCTAATTTTTTCTCTTCTCGTCATACCCAGAACTGCATCGTGGAAATAAAATTAATCGAGCCCCTTGTTTTTTTTTTTTCTCCAAAGAACAATTATAGACCAAAGATAATAAATCATAAAAAGCTTCTTCTAATTTCTTCCTGTTCTATGTGGCCTTTTTTTTTTTGGATCGATTTTTTTTGTTTTTTATGGGCTTGGTTATTACCCCCGCAAAAGCGAAGGGAACTTGCAGTGCAGACGACGGTTCCTGCAAAGGAAACAGAGGGGACAGCGGGCAACCCCTTTTCTCCTCTTTTTTCTACTCATGAAATTTCTCATCTTTTTAGGCCTCCCTCTCCTCTCCTCGTCTCGCTTTTTGCCGTGAAACCACATGCCATCCCTTGCTTTTTATCATCTTCCCCCCCCGAATCTTTCTTCACAGACATCGAATTTCTCAGCGTTTATCGAATCCACCACATTAAATTTTAGGTTTTCCCCCGACTTTTTTATTATGGGTTTTTCGTTTATCTTGTTTTGTAGCGGTAAAATAAAAGGGGAATAATAATAATAATATATTATGGGGAGGTTGGGGGGTCGTGCCTTGGAGTTTGAGCAGCTCTGAAAATGGGTGAGGGAGCGGTTGAGGGTTTGGTGGTGGTGGTGACGACGGCAGGGACAGGGCTCGTGGCGTTTCGATAGGCGTGTGAGGAGGGCGCGGGCATTAGATTTGCGTGATATTCCCTTTTCTTGTTTTTATTTCCAATCCTCTTTTTTTTAAAATTAATTAAGAGAAATTTTTGAAGCGATTGAGAACGCCTCTTTTCTGCCACCCCCTCCTCCTGCCCACTCCGATTCGCTCGCGAGTCTCGTGAAAACCAACCTCCCCATCCCCTTCCTCTTTTCTGCTGAAAAAATGCAAAAAAAAAAAAAAAAAAGAGAGGAAGGAATCGCGAATTTTGCTTTTTTATTTTTTATTTTATTTTTTAATATTCTCATTGGGAAATCGGGCTCCCTTTTGCTTGGGGCCTTCTTCTTCTCCTTGACCATACGCCATCTCACGGGCGAGCAGTAATAATCCTCCAAATTAAGGGATTTTTACCTCATCCGTTGGGATGCACGTTAGCATTGAATTATCGTCTCTAACTTGAAACCCAAAAAAGGCGCCCAAAAAATCGCCATCGTGGCGTTGGCCTACTTTTAATTTCTGTTCCCCCGATTAAGAAAATATGGATGATTAATTGCGAGGTGCCATTCTAATCTTTGGTAATTTCCAAAATAAATGCGATTTTACCGGGAAATCAGGTATAAAAGAGGCTACGTCTAAGGAGAGAATGGCTTCAAATGATCAAGCGTTCTTTTTTTCTCCTCTCCTCTAAGACCCCATTAAAGGAAAACCATCGTAATTTCGGTATATTCTTTGCGGGGAACTGTCACGCAATAACTGTAGCGCTTTATGTTTTTTTCCACGTCTTGACGTGAGGCGATGCTTTTTGGGTTTCCGTTGGGGGGGGATTATCACGTCATTTTCCTCCTCTCTCTCTCTATCTTTTTTTGTATGGGCAAGAATAATTTAGGGGGTTGGGCGTGCCGTTTCCGTAAATAGATTAAAAAAAAAAAAAAAGCTCTCAAAAGAAAAAAAAAAGCTGCAAATTTCCCCACCATTCGTCGGGCACGCCGGGAACTTGATTTTTTTGCCTTTTGGCCTAATTTGTAATTTGCCAAGCTATGCAAATTGCCAAAATTCAGGGAATATCCGAACTCTTTTGGCTTTATTCCAATCTCGTTTGAAAAAATAAAATTTTTTAAAAAATTCCAGTTGCTCTCGAACCGTGAAACATTTTCTTACACCTAAAATCAAACTGAGAGGGAGAAGATACAAGGAGCACAATGATTGTGGTGGGGACTATGGGTAAAATCCATCATGCTATGTGGGAAAATATTTGTAAAATTTATTGATATTATCCCTATTTATGGTGAAAGTGGATGGGGTCGGTTACAAAAGCTATGAGGACTTATTTGGCGTTGTGGGGTCTCTTTCTCTCCTTTTCATATTTTTATTCCGTTGCAATTTTTTTTTTTTAAATTTAAATTCTGGATTTCGAATTTTATTTTTTTTGAAAATGTTTTGGAGGGTGGGGATGAAGACCGGTTCTTGGGTCCCTGTGACATAAAGCTAAATAATAAAAGCCAATTGCCCCAAAGTTTGACAATAATAATTACCCCTTTCTGAAAGCAACCCTCCACCTACTTTCTCTCTCTCCTTTCTTGTGAGGCGTGAATTTGGTTTTTTCACTGAGTTTTGCCTAGACCGCACGAAACCGGAGCGCTCAAATGTTGAGAAAAAAAATGGGGAATTTTTTTTTTTTTTAAATAAGCATTGGTGGGTCGTTTGTACTTTTATAAGGTTAAATATAATAATTAAATCTTGGAGTTAATGAAATCAAAAACCATAAAGGGGTCATTGATTCTTGTGCAGTGTCTACAAGTTTCCCAGCTCTTTTGCATCTTTCTTGCTTAATTTGCACTGGTACTTAGGATTTAATATGGTATCCAATTTTTTTAAAAAGAAATGGTTATTCTAATTTGTCCATTTATTGATGGGTTTTAAATATTTAAGCCGGAGAGATCGGCCGCAGGAATAAAAGGTTGATCAAAAGTTGGACGAAAGCCTATAAAGGGAAACAAGGGGTGAAGAAAAAAATATTGATTTTTTCTTTTATGGGGTGGTTGTAAACTGAGCTAATACGAGTAGTGTGGTCCAATTCCATGGGGTGGGTGTAAAAATTGAGCTAATACGAGTACTTTTGAGACTTATTGGTTTAGTAGGCATCGGGTACTTTTAATTTTTTTTTTTTTCACAAATGTCAATATCAGAAACAAACCCCGAATTCAACTTTTTCTTTCAGAAACACTCTCGAAATATAGTGAACATGCAAACATGGATCTAGGTCCTCAATAGTGAAACATGCAAACATAGGAAGCTAAAATACAGTGAACATGCGTCCATAACTCAATTCTCAATAAGATGGGCCTCGAGATTGGCCTTGGTCGAGGATCCCCGTAGGTAGGTAGGTAGATTAGCTCCTATAAGGAGCACCCGAGAATCGCCATTCGGCATTAGGGAGCGAAAATAATCCGCACATCTCGTTGAAATCACAATCTTAATTACACCATCCTAATCCGATTATCCTTTTCATTGTAAGCGGTGCTCGTGAGTAAATGTGTTTACCACGTCACGAGGATGTCTTGGAAAGTAATCTATTCATTCAAGCTTTGTTTTTGAGGTACATAAATTACTCCTGTTAGCGAAAAAATGTCCTCGAGATCATGTTACATCGAAGGACTATTCGAAAGAGGATATCGTCGTTGTTCTGTGTGCAATGTAAAAAATGATGATTAAAAAAGAAGAGATTTACAGGGACAAAAAGGGGTTTGTCGTGTAGCCCAAAAGGACAGGGCCTTTCATGTATACGTGCCCGAGGGAAGGCGAGCACCCTCCCATGTCTTATGTATTGGCCTTCTTTTTACATGCTTGTCTTGACTTTTCCACCAGCATTTCACCTGTACGACATGATCTGCGAGCTAGGGTTTCAAGCTGGTCCAATTTGGACCGCACTTCCCATTTCTTTCTTTTTCTCTAATTTTTTTTTTAACATATGGAAGAAATAAAAAGATTTGCCCAACGGAGAACAAATCAACCTTTACATTTCTCTCTCTAGAAAGTCACCTATATTTTTAGTCAAATATATATGTACATATGGATTAATTCTAATCATACCAATGTTGCGTAATAGACTTTTAATATGTTCCTAATATAAATTCTATGGATTTTGCTTAGCACATAAGACCCATTGATTAGCATGTAGTAGACCAATTTCATCTCCAAAGAACCTTCTCCAATAAAACCTAAATTACATAATAAAGAAAGACAGCTCCTTGGATGCTCATTTATGGTTTGGATTTTAACTTCATGGATTTGGGCCGATCGGCTGCTTGACTTGTGAGTTGTCCTTGACAAAATTAAGGACCAAAATGAAAAAAAAAAAGGTTTTGCACCATATTTTATATTAATTTAACCACTTTTGGTGTTCCCTTTTGGGGTTGACCCGATCCTTCAATTTGTTTTCTGAGGCCGCGGGCAGATACAAATATGCCAAAATAAGGTTATGACTGAATGATGGAGGGCGAGAAAAAAACAAAAAACATTAATTTGTGTTTCGGTTAATTTTTAAAATGTCTCTTCTCCCACATAACAACAATATGGCACAAAAAAAAAAGGTAAAACCTTTTTCGGTCAATTTTGAAAAAAAAAAATGGACAAAATTTGGCACATTGATTTTTGCACCTTGACCCGCACAAGAATAAGAAATTACCAAAGTGGCCCAAGAAACATTTTTTAAGGAAAGTGATCTAAAAAAAAAAAGAAGAGAGATTTCAATTGTTGGCAACCTTAATCAAAAGTAATTGTGGATTTTTTTTTCTCTCTTGAATGCCTCTGCTCTGCTGTTTTGGCAATTAAATCATGTAGGGCAGCTCTGAATTCAGATGAAAAATTGAATGAAGCTGGGGATTGTACCGTGTCAATGTCATCGTGAATTATGCTTCTATTTGATTTTTTTGTGAAGTTTACTATTATTTTTAACTTTATTTTTCCCTATGGCACAAAATCCAAACCTAAAAATTAATAGTGGGACAGCTTGCATTTGCCATATTTAGCAAAGGAATCAACATCACTTGAAGCGCAGAGCAAATTAAAAATGAATCCCTCACCTTCTCATGAATGGAACTGAGCTCCTCAATAAATGGTAGAATTCAGAACCCTAATGGGAGGTCTTAAAATTCCGAAGCAAATGTTGCTGGATCAAAGACATTTTTGAATATATATGCTGATGATATCACTCGTAGGGTCAAGCAACCGGTCAGTTCAATCTTGAGAACCAGCCATAATCGACCTTACCCAGCCGGTCAAAGGAAACCGGTTCAACCCAAGAACCGGCCCATGATGGCCTTACTCGGCCATTTTTGAGCTCGGTTCACAAAGGGGTCGGCCTTGTTCCTAGTTTAAAAATTCGGGAATCAATCTCAATCGAATCCCCTAAATCAGCCGATTCTATCTGAGTATGTGAAACTTGTGAGATCGTTTTCAAAATACGAACTTGGAATTATGGAAGAGAGATTGCCCTCATCAATGTATAGCTTTTAGCGTGCCTTTGATGGCACTGGGCTCTTCCAGAACACAGGACCAGAACATGGCCTCCCATTCTGGGACATTTTTGGGTCACTGGCTTCAGCATATATTCCACAGAAAGCATAGTGCTCTTAAAGCAATTTAAAAAATAATAATTATTTTTTTTAATTGTTATTTTTTCCTCTTGTACCACACGAAAGCTATCGTGTTTTCAGTATCTGGTGGATTTTGTGTAGTGCTTTGAAAAATATCTTCGTTTATTTCTGAGTTCCTAGAAAGTGATCGGATGAATTATCATGGATATAGTCATGTATTCAACAAAATTACTCCTTTTAGATAAGCATTTTCGATGCAAGTTGAATCGTGAAAGAAGATTTCCAAAACCTCTCGAGATCATTAGGGTGCGATCGTCGCTGAGGTTTCTCGAATTTTTGTTTGACTGAAGTAATGTCTCAGCAAAGATGTGCTAATTGCAAACGACACAAGATTAAAAAATTGATTTTAAAAAATAATTTCCCATGATTCCAGGATTACGCGATTGTCCCTTACACTCCATCTCCACAGTTAAAAAAAAAAAAGAAAATCACTATCCAGATCGGCAATATACCCTTCAATTCAGATTGACTTATTGTCAATGACGTGGATTTTGCTTAATCTCTTCTGAAGCTTTTGGGCTATGTTGCTTCTCACCACATTCAACTATATAATAAGAATACTTATTTGGTCAATTTAATCCAGGTGTGGATATATAGCCATTGAAAATTCGAAATTGCTGTGCCTGTCAGAATTAATTGGTTTTTATATTCCTATATTTTTCTTATTCGTTGAAGGCTTAAGAACTGACAAATCAGCAGCTTTGTCTTCTGGCGGGCGTTAGATTTTCCCAGTTGCAATATTCTTTTTTAAAAGATAAATAAACAAATAAATACAAAGGAAAATAAATTATATGTTCTTCCTGTAGTCGACCAAGTAGCGTGAAGCAACTCATAATTATTTCTGCTCCACCATGGTCCATTTAAATTTTGTGAAAAGAAAGCCGGAATTAAAAATAGGGAAAAAAATGTTAATGACCAGTAAAGATGCATCGGATTTTTTCTCATAGACTTCTATTTGATCGCACACGGTGTACATTTCATCCAATAGAATAATTTTTGAGCCAAGTTGAGATTTTCCTTTTTATATCATTTTATAATTATAGGCAGAGGACGATTAATTAATTTCATTTTATTAGTGGATCAAGAAAAAGAGATTTTATCGATGCTTGGCGATGACGTTCAGGGAAACCGCCAAAACGGGTGCAGCTCACAAGTGTATAAATGGAAGAATACAATAATGGCTTTCCTCATAACTTACGCTTTGATTTTTTTGTGTATTTATTAATTTTCCGTACCGTGCCGATATATCTTTAATAAGAATAATTAAATTTGCTTTCACCGGAAAAAAATTGTGGTTCAAAGGGGAAGACAAGGACATGCACATGAATATATAAATTTAGTATCTTTCGTAATCAAGTCACAACAGTTCAGTGCAATTATTTTCTTTCGACAGGCTAGAATGCTTTCTTTTTCTTATTATTTCCTTCTACTCATCGTCCTTTTTTTTTTTAATACAAAAGGGATTCGATTAAAGAGAATTAAGCTTTTGGAATTTTTTTATTTTTTGTTGGGATTATAGAGTCAAGTGGTATCCGAGCCAACTTATGTGTCTAACCAATTGATCTTGAGGTGGCATTCTTCCACATCGGCTAAGCACATTGGAGACTATATATATATGTCCTCAAATACTTTAAGTAAGGAACCACCCTCTTACTATACAATTACAACTCTTTGAAATGAATCCACCAAAATACAATAAATAGAAATTTGCATGCATTTTAGTGAAAAATTTATACGTACATTTCTAAATATTGCTCAATATGAAAATGGGTACCATTGAAAAACAAAACATACATTTAGAAATTTTCGTGCAAAATCCTATTCAATTGATCCCTCAAAAGTAACATGCAATGTGATTTCTAAATAAATTTCTCTATTAAAACAAAATGAGGTCGAAACAAGAAGATTCCCTCGTTAGCTATGACCTTCCAACTATACTGTATCTTATGAAATTAATATTTTCTAAATCCTTTCCTATTGTATTTTAGGTATTGCATTTCTTTTATCTCGCTCCCTAAATGAGATTTCTGCATCTACCACCTGTTCCAACCTTTTTTTTTTTTTTTTTTTGGTGGCCAAACTAAGAGCACAGAGAATCATCATTCTTCATTTCAAATCATCTTCAACAAATGATGCAGTTAGAGGTTAATTTCTTGGAAAGGAGGTGCACAATCCACACATCATCCAAAAAGAACTGGACAATTAGGGTTTTAAAATACTTGTTTAGGTAAGCAGCGAATCAGAACGAGCAGCATTATTACAAGATAAGGACAGGCAAGTAGGAATCTGCACATTTGATGCAAATAATCTGGTCAATGATTGGTAGATGATGAAGGGAGCTTAATGCCTATTTTAAGGAAATTAAAACCATGTCGAGGGGGAGGGCATCGGAGGAGATACATACTTAGGACAAGTGTCAAAGCTGGTGCCTTCGTCAAGCAAGCATCTCCAGTAGGTACGACTTATGGCAGGAAAATTTGCAGATCTGGGTTAATCTCGACCTTGTATGTTATCTGCCATCTTCTTATAAATGATTAAAATTTAGTCAATGTCAGATGAGGATTTCCCTTGAAATTTTTAGTTGCAGCGTCGAGAATCTTTTCGCAATAATTGAAGGGGGGGATGCGTGTGATCTTTGCAGTGTCGCACACGTCCCCTTCAAAGCAAGACATGAAGCTACAGCACAAATCACATCTAAGGAAGGGTTTTTCTTGACTAAGAGACACGGCTCGTTTCGTCGTTGTAATGCTAATCCAATGGGAGATTAGAACAACCCCTGCCTGGAAGTCATAGTTGTTGTCTTCTTTTGGTACCCTTCTAGATTGCGACGGGTTAACATGCGCAGAGCGCTTCAATCATATATGATATTGATGCGTGCTACGCATATATTACATGGAAAAAAACTTGTATACCATTGTGAATGCATATACCACATAATTTTATAGAGTGCTCTTGTTAAATCAATAAAAAAGTAAAGATGGTTCTCCCGAAAATTGTAATTCATATGGTTGAAATTGTATGACCGTCGTTTAGCATGTTCAACGTGTCATGGAATCTCAAAATATTCAGAAAGGTATTTACCAGACCAACTCTTGAAATGTTTTGTGACGGAAGTTTTTCTATGCATCCGATCAACGAACTACACCTGCAAAACCAGCTGCGGCTCTCTTTGCACGCATCTTTCAACGGAAAATGATGTCTGCAAAAGAAAATAGAGACGCAAGCATTCGAGATATTTTATAATTACTTAAGGGGTTGCGGGCGTTTCAGATGCAATGCATTGGAAAGGTTGATGGGGATTTAATGTAAAGAAATTCGAAAAGATTACATGCAAGGAAACAAAGTCCTACGTCAGGAATTCTCCAAGCTCTGTTGATTGTGTTTCTATTTTTCTACGTCAGGAATCCTCCAAGCAAATCTGCCCAATTGAAGATTCGAAGGTGGTTGAAGAGGTTGACACTTAACTGTCAGGTGTGGGAAGGGAACATCCTCGGCTAAATTTTTAAAGAACAAACTGAAGACAGGGAAGGAAGATTGGAGCATAAGGACTTACGATGTCGAAATCAAGATACGATAAAAAGGAATAATTACCAACATACTTTCAAAACACGAGCCCGCGATTTCACTAAGTCTCGCGATCTTGCATTAAGAAAAGGACAGCGAGGACAAGTAGCAAACCCTAGGGCGAATTTCATTCTGTATTATTGCTTGACTTTCAGAAGTTCAGTATTTTTCATGAAAGGGTCATGTTTTCCTCCATTCCTTGTTGAAAAAGATTTCATTCTAAATAAGACTCTAATTGGTGGATTACAACTTACAGATGTCACCAACATGCAGATTTCACTAATTTTACACAAAGGATAGTTTCATATATGGCCTTCTCGGGTTGGTTTGGCAAACTCATTCAAGTCAAAATCCTACTCTTATGCATTCTTTTCATTGATGTGGGCCAAATCTAACCATCGAGTAATTTAGATTGTGAAAATTTTATACGAATCCGACCCAGCTTAGAATCCCAAACAGCCCACTTGTTCTGGGCTTCACTTATGGACCCCTTTGAAGAACTCTCGGACTGGGTTGGCCCAGCCCAAAAGATGATAACATTTTTAAACCAAACAAATTGCAGGTGATTTGTTTTCCGCGAAACAAATTGCGTGGATTACCATTTTTACATTGCAAAAAGAATGAGGTTTGAACGATAAGAGTATAGATGACAAATTCACGGTTCTCATGTAAGAGGCTCTTTGATGCAGGTTTTCCGCTATAGTTTCAGTTGTGAAAAAAGTTGCTGCAGCTTTTAAAAGGTTCTCAATAGCCGCAATACTTACAAAGTTATTACCAAACATGTATCTAATAGCATTTGATAAGATAGTTATTACAGCACAATAGACTTCAGCCACGGTCTACGGCTAATACCAAATGGACTCTAAATCACTTTTTGCATTCCCTTCCATAGAAACAATGGCTATGATCGTTTTTCTCTCTCTCCTTCCTGGAAAACATATCTAAATGTTAGCATATTGGAAGGAAAAACGTAGTAATCAAGGGTTTATGTACAGAAAATTTAGGTGTTATTATTTGAAATATAAAGGTTAAAAGTGAGCTAACTTAAGGTCCGTTTGTTTGTTTCACGGAAAATGCAATGTTTCTAGAAAATATTTTTCAAGAAGCCATTTTCCAGGAAAATGTAATTATTTTCTGGTGTTCGTATGAAACTTGAAAATGAAGTGGAAAATATTTTTCATTGTTCGGTAAGGAAAATCTTTTCCTTCGTATACTCCTTTTCATTTATTTTATTTTTTTAAAATGGATTTTATATTTTTTAAAAATTGATTTTTAATTATTTTTTATTTTTAAAATCCATTATTTTTTTTTCTTTGTTTTCCATCTCCTTCTTTCTTGGTCAATCGCCAGCCACAACGATGGCCCGTGACTAGTCACGGTGAGCCTCGAGCTCGCTAATGAGCACGAGGCTTACTACTCACCAAATTGGTGAGTGCGAGTGTTGAGCTTGAGATTCACGACGAGCACGCCAAATCGACGAGCACGAGGTTCGCTTGGTGACAGTTGACGACTAGTCAAAAAAGAAGAAGATGAAAAACAAAGAAAAGAAAAAAAAAAAAAAAGAAAAAAAAAAGAAAAAGAAATAAAGAAAAGAAATAAAAAAAGAAAAAGGAAATTAAAAATAATTCGAATTAAAAAAAAGAAAAAGAAAAATAAAAAATAATGCAAATAAAAAAAGAAAAAGAAAAAGAAAAAGAAAAAAATAATGGAGATGAGGAAGTGGAGATTTATAGAAGTATGAGATAAAATAGATCAAGTGAGGAAAATGTTATCCACTTTTCAAAAGTGAAAACATTTTTTTTTATTTTAAAAGACTTTTTTCCTTTTACATGGAAAATATTTTTCCCAAAGAAGTCATTTTCCGTGAAATGAATGAATACCGCAAAATTGGGAAAATATTTTTCGGAAATTATTTTATGCGAAGCGAACGGAGTCTTAGTATATAGGAAATGCAAATGTAGCGGTAGCCCAAAAAAACTCGAGCGGGATCAATAGCAGGGGTACGGTCGAGATGCTTATGGGCCATGAGGAGCTTATGGCCCATTTGCAGGGAGTGTCTCTAGCCTTTTGTCTTAAGGATGCTGATCAGGCTACGGATTGGGTGGCGAAAGCCCACTGGATTGACTTACTTTGCCCGAATTGGCTTGCTAAGCCTCCCCATTCTCTTTGGTCTCAGCTATGTTTTTTGACTTCGAGCCCTCGTATGCTTAAGTTTCGATTTAATGAAAGCTATGCCTTTTTGCGATAAAAAGAAAACCAAAACAAAACTCGAGAGGTATTTGTCATTGAGATGGCAAGGGCTAAAGTAAAGATGTTTATGCTACTGAAGCACAGGGCGTTGACCTTGAAAGTACACGACCTTTCATTCCAAGAAACTTCGATCTGATCGGAGGCTTACAAGCACTACGGATTGCGCAAACAATATCCTATCCGAAACCCTCTTACAGCGACCAAGCGCAGTCCAATGCGACATCAACAACCAACCCCTATTGATGCCGTGCCATCTAATGCCGACTCCACATTTGCCGCCGGCTATGTTCGCTATAGATCAGAACCAACACGGCCGTGAGAAATTTCTGCTGCAGCGCCCTGTCCATCAAGCAATCCCAAATCTTGCTCAGATTCACTCGAAAGAATTGACCCAGTAGTACATTCAGTGGCATTTGGGTAGAAGCTCCGACCCGTTCCACTTCCGCATCCAACGAGAGACCTTCGGCAAACTTCCCTTGCTCGTAGAACCGGTCCACCTCGCTGGCGAGCTCGTCCACGCAGCTCACGATCCGCAGGCGCGACAGCACTCTCCCCTCGGCGAATTCCCGCTCCATCTTGCCCACGTCGAGCTTGAGCCTCCCAACGTTCTCCAGCCAATTCTCGACCTCCCTCTTCCTTATTTTCCCCAGCAAGGACTCTTCGTGCTCAAGTGTCTGATTCACGTCAGCCTCCCGGCTCACCAACGTCTCCAGTCTCCTCTCGAGGGTCTGCATCTTCCTGTCGAGGTGCGCGTAGGCATTGGCCGTCTGGACCACGCTCGTGCAGCCAGTGAACATTTCGAAGAGGCCTTTCAAGTGTTCCATTAATTCCTAGCGACAGGAAAGAAGTGATTACGAATTCAGCACCTAACTCCTGAAAGATCGAACTCAATTGCTAGGTGAAGAGTGTGAAAAGTGAAGAGGAATTGAACACCTAACTCCATATGTGAACACAATGTGTGAAAAAGCGTGTTCTCACTCTGGCAACAGATGAAACACTTGACTAAAGATCAAACTCAATTGTTAGGTGAAAATGAAATTCTGCGGCGCTTGTGCCCTATTTCTCACCTTCCTGGAAATTAATGAATTAATGAATTACTCTTTTCTGGGCATTTCTCGTCAGTTGGGTCGAGGATATCAGTTTTCATATCTATTTCAGCTCTTCTCGATCGCTTCTAAGCAATTCACTAAACAAAAAGTATTCAGTTAGGTGGCAGCAAATTTGGCGACCATTTTTTAATTTTTATGACTTTTTTTTTTTGGTCGAAATACAAGCTAGTGCCGAAGCATCCGAAGAGAGAATATTAAGGAAACTAGGCGGAGGGAAGAGGAGCCAGTTTGTTGGTGGGCCTTGATCCCGGTGGGCTTTTGCAGCCCAATCAGCTGCTAGGTTTGCCTGTCGCTGGATGTGTCGAAGCGAAAGGTTAGGGCATTGCGGAAGAAGATCGCTGAGAATCGCGAAAAGATGACGATCCTTCCATGGTGGCTGCTGTTTCGTCCGAACGATCTCCACCAACTGCAAGCAATCAGATTCGATCACAAATTGCTGAAGATGGAGTCCCTTCTGGATGAGCCGTTGGAGAGCAGATATAAGGGCATAGATCTCAGCTTGGAATGCCGACTGAGCAGGCATAGATCGGGTAAGTACGTCCGTCAAAATACCTTTGCTATCTCTGTAAATGCAAGCGATGGAGCCTTTCTCCGATGCTGGGCGAAAAGCCCCATCAATGTTACACTTGATAAAACCTTCCTCTGGTGGTGTCCATCATTGCCCTAAACTGACCTGTGTGTTTTGAATCTTCTGTGGTGAGGGTTGGATAACCTTGAAGATGGTACTTTGGGTAAGGGCATCAGTGACAACTAGGAGAGGATCCAGCGGAATCTGACGAAAAACAGCGTTATTGCGGTGTCGCCAGATCTCCCACAGAATATGAGCGATCGCTTCAAAATCTGGAGACGCTTGTGGGTGGGAAACACGGTCAACAACCCAGGCATCGAATCGGCTAACTAAGGTAGGTGATATACTGACTCTGATTTCTTCATGATTCAAGATGTCATAAGTCCAAGGGCAAAAGAAAAACAGATGCTCTATTGTTTCTGGGACAGAATTATCGCAGAGAGTACAGTAAGGATGCGGGATGATATGTCGTTGGTAGAGATTGTGTTTTGTAGCTAGTGCATTTTTGCAAGCTAACCATAGAAAAACCTTAAGCTTGGGAACTGTATGCATATGCCAAATTTTCCTCCATAACAGGGGCGGGTTAGTATAAGAGGATGATGGTGTATGAATTGGTTGCTGAGATTTTAAAGAGAGATAATGATGACAACTCTTCACTGTGTAGGTACCAGAAGGTGTCGCTGTCCAAACAAGTTGATCATGATGGAGAGACGGATTTATAGGAGTATTGAGGATGGCTGCACTAACCTGGACATCGAAGAATGAAGTAACACAGGAAGACTTCCATTCAGAGTGCTGGGAATCAATGAGATCAGCAACTAGTTCTGGTTCTCCCTCCGCGGGTAAGCCTCCTATCCGACCTTGTGGTAACCAATTAGCTTCTCTAATGTGTATCTGCGACCCATCCCCGACTAACCAACGTAGTTTAGGAGTAATTACTTCACGACCTTTCAATAAACTCTGCCACCCCCAAGAAGGACGATGTCCTGAGGTAGCAGTTTGGAAGGAGGAATATCTAAAGTATAAACCTTTAAAGAGCTGACTCCAGATAGCTTGAGGTTGCTGAAAAAGACGCCAAGCTTGCTTTCCAAGCATAGCTTTGTTAAAGTTAATTAAATCTCGAAATCCCATCCCCCCTGAAACTTTTGAAAGCTTTAATTTTGACCAGTTTTTCCAGTGAATGCCTGATTGACTCTTATGTTTACTCCACCAGAATGCCGAGATCTTCTTTTCTATCAATCTGCAGAGAGACAACGGAAGCTTGAAGATAGACATGATTTCAGTAAGATCTCCTTGCCACTTTTCGATAAAAATTGGTCTCGCCAACCTGTTAACTTAGCATTTACTCTTGCCAGGATCCATGAGAACATCTCCCTCTTGGATCGGCCCCAATCCGAGGGAATGCCCAGGTATTTTCCATACTTACTGAGAATAGGGACCCTGAGTTCTTGTGCTAGGTTATGTTGTAAAGAATGAGGACAGTGTTTGCTAAAGAACACACCAGATTTGTTTCGATTTATGAGCTGGCCTGTGGCGAAACAATATTGGTTTAGGAGATTAGCAAGGTTATGACATTCAGAAAGTGTGGCTCGAAGGAAAAATACTGAGTCGTCAGCAAAAAATAGGTGAGATAACTTAGGAGAGTCTCTATTAAATTGAACCCCCTTAATATGACCCATGTCCACAGCTTGAGTGAGAGTAGCAGATAGGGCATTGGCAAGTAAAATGAAGAGATATGGAGAAAGGGGATCACCTTGGCGCAGCCCTCTAGTAGGCTTAAAGTAAGGGAGTTGTTCACCATTAAAGCGAATGCTAAAGGAGACTGTAGTAACACAAGCCATCACATGAGTAACCCAATTGTCGTGAAAGCCCAAATGCTTCAAATAAGCCTCTAAAAAGTCCCATTCAACCCTATCGTAGGCTTTCTGCATGTCTGTTTTTAGCATAAGGTTGAAACGTTTCTTACATGCTCGCACTTTAAATTGATGCATGACTTCTTGAACCACCATAATGTTGTCCTGTATTTGTCGATTGCTAATAAAAGCTGCTTGCTCTTTGGAGATCAAAGTAGAGAGCCATGGTTTAAGTCTATTGGCCATAATCTTTGAAATGATCTTATAAGCGAAGTTGCAAAGACTTATAGGACGGTACTGTTCAATACTTTATGGATGCTGAACTTTAGGGATTAGGGCAATGATCGTTCTGTTTAGTCTTGTAGGCATACGACCTGTGTCGAAAAAGTCTTGAACTGTTTGAATAACGGTTGATTTGATAACATTCCAGTGATGTCGATAGAAGAGTCCAGGGAGACCATTAGGACCAGGAGACTTCGAAGCTCCCAACTGACAAGTTGCTTGGTAAATCTCCTCCTCTGTTACCCGACTCATCAAGTGGTTATTCATTTAAGGTGTTACCACTGGTGGATATTGCTCTAAGAAAGGACGAAAATCCCGATAGCCCACAGACCTGTACAACTGAGAGAAGAATCCCTGAGTAAGTTCTTTGAGCTGTTCTGGTTCTCTAATCCATTGGTGGTGAGTATCTACAAGCATAGTAATTCTATTGCGTTGTCGTCGTTGCATAGTGTAGGCATGAAAAAAATGTGAATTATGATCTCCCCATTTCAACCATTGAATACGAGAACGCATAGCCCAGAATTGTTCCTCTTGAATCCATAGTTTCTGAATTTCACATCTAATAGCATTAGCGTGCTCCTTTTCCCCTTCCTGATAGGATGGTCGATTGATAAGTGTCTGCAGTTGAGATTGCAAGTAAGAGATGCATTGATGACAATTGCTGAACCGGGCTCTGCTCCAGCTGGTTAATCGGGTAGCAACTGCCTGTAACTTGGAAAGCAATGAGGTATTACTGTGTTCCCATGCCTGTGTAACTATGTCATGACACTCGTTATCTTGATTCCAGAATGCTTCGTATTGAAACATCTTTGCGCGCCTGACAGATGGTGGACGAGCTTGCAGCAACAAAGGACAGTGATCCGAGCCAACATGAGGTAGGGCATATACTTCTGCAGAAGGGTAAGACGTCAGCCATTCCAGTGAACAAAACACCCGATCAATCTTCTCCTTTACTAGATCATCCCATTCACGGTTATTGGACCAGGTAAATTCGCAACCCTTACTTTGGAGTTCTAGAAGGGCACAATCATTAATTACATTCCGAAAAGAGGTCATTCGCGAAGTGGATGCAGGTCTCTTGCCCATCTTCTCCCAGGGAGAAAGAAAGTCGTTGAAATCACTGAGACACAGCCAAGGTAAATGATTTGCAGCGTGGATGATTCTTATGGTATCCCAGAAGTCTTGACGGAGCTGATATGTTGGAGGAGCATGCAAGCAAGTGATATGCATAGAGGCTGTTGTCCTAGGATCACGGGCGATAAAATCAACAAACTGAGCATCCATATGTACAAGAGTAACTTCAAAATTGTCATTCCAAAACAGAGCAAGACCGCCCTTGAAGCCAACTGGATCCTTCACAAAAGAGTGAGTAAATTTAAACTTACATTGTAACCTAGTCACAAATTGTTGATCATGCTTCGTTTCCATTAAGAACACGATATCGGGCTTATCACAGGCTACCATCGCCTTTAATGCTTGAATTGTCAGGGGATTGCCCAACCCCTGACAATTCCAACTCAGGAGTTTCATTGGGAACACGGTGGCTGTTGAGGGCCAGCCGCCAAAGCCCGAAGATCAGGGAGAGGTACCTGTAAAACTGGGGCATCCAGAAGGAGGACTCATCAAAAACTGTAGATGAGGGAAGTGTAACATCATAGGGTGAATATCTTTTCGATTTTTTACTGGAACCCCCAAGTGGCATTGGGCGAGGAATCTTAGATCTCTTCTGTTGTTGCTTATCCACTGGAAAGGTCTGAGTATTTTTCATCTTTACTGCTGCAGGTACTAAATCTGTAGTGATAGCAGTAGGATTGGCAATATTCAAGAGCCTGGAAGTCGCTTGATGTATAACAGGAGTCGAAGTTGCATCCATCGTGGCAGGGATAGAAGGGAGAGCTAGGAGGGTAGGCTGTTTTGGAGGAGGAGTTTCAGGTACTGTCTCTTCCATTGGCTCAACTGGAACTTTAGGGTGGCAAAAAGCATCCCAGTAAGGGCTAAATTGTTTAAGCTCAGCTCTAAGCCAAGGTCCATAGATCAGCGTGTCCCGACCATCAAATTGGGCTTCATCATAAGGGACCTCCGGACATGAAGCAGCATAATGACCGAGCCTTCCACAGGAGTAGCAGTAATGTGACAATCTCTCATACCGAAACTCAAGCCATAGAGTTTTGCCTTCAATACTTATGAGTTTTCCAGTTTTCAAAGGTTCTTTCAAATCTAATTCAATCTTTATTCTTGTAGAGATGTCAATTTTCACATCCTGAACTTTACCTAGCTGGGAGACCGCTCTACGCAAAATAGGAGGAGAAGTCCACTCCAAAGGTAAGCCAATAACATGCACCCAAAACAGACATTTACTAAAATCATAGTGTTGTAAGGGAGTATTTGGTTGCCATGGTCGTAGGTTAACCAATTGACCGGAAAATAACCAAGGGCTACCATCCAGAACGCGCCTTTTTTCCATTTCAGTTCGAAATTTAATTATATACAGCCCTGTATCTGCTGAAGTTATCTCTACATGATCCACTCTCCAGGCTTTCTTCATCGCAACATGAAATGCTGATACATTCATAGAGGGATTGGTAAAAACATTACCCACCAGTATAAGGCGACAATCCTGCAGTTTGGCCGATGCAAGGAGATCATCCCAAACCTCCAACTCCTGTTCTGAGCATAATCGACCAAGGCGATTGCATAAGGAAGCAATTCTGGAGGTATCGTCCCTGTCATCCATTGGTAGAGTAACCGAAGAACACTAGGATGGATAATTTGAAAAGCAGATGACCGAAACTAAGAACGGCAAGAGTTGCATGTTACAGATCGGCAACATGCAAAGCAGAAATAACTGGTATTTGAGAGAGACGGGAGAAACAACGGAACGAGGGGAAGGTGATGATTGGAAAGAAGGAAAGAAAGTGTGCATGCGGAAGAGGTAAAGAGGAACAGAAACATTTAGGGTAGAAATTGCGAGGAGCACCGGTGGTGCAAATAGAACGCAAAGATCAGACGAAGAGCTGAGGAAGATGAAGACATGGCGAAAAACTCGAACATTACGCGAGAGGAAACTCTAACATGAACGAGAGAGCGAACTTCATCCGCAATTTTTATGACTTGAACACGTTTATTGACTTGAAAATTTATGATCGGATCCACCACAAATAGTTAGCTAATTTTATAATGCTCTTATAGCATGGCCCGATTACATCCTAAGCCATCCTAAGCCCGATCACATTCCGCATGGGGTTATGTACGGCAAACTTGCAGTATCATTTGGCAAATTTTCAGAAAAACTATTTGAAATGAGTTGCATCGAGCGCCTTTTCTACGTAATTACGTACTTTTATTGGAGACGGTATCAAAATAATAGATCAAATAGCGAAAAATCAGCACGGTTATAGTTGGCCTGTTTTGTAGCTCGGGGATGGGGAAGAAGAGGAGGCCTCAGCATAGACTCGTAGCCATCATTATGTCTTTTAGGTTATCCGTACACTTTGTTAGCATCCAGGACAAGTTTACCAGGGAAACGCAATTGATCACAAATAGATTTAAAGTCACGGGATAAATAGATAAAGACGTATTTTCTATCTTGATGTGTTGAAGTTGTCCAAAGAGGTCATGTTCACGAGTTACCAAGCTTTGCCGGAAATGATCGGTGAGAGCTTTCCATAATTGTGTTGCTATTTGAAGACCAACGGTATGTTTGAGAACCTCTTTAGGATGCGTTTGGTTAGATTTTTGGAAAAAGCCGTTAGGAAAATATAAAGAACTTTAGGTTGAATAGGCTTTTTAGAATGCAAATTGTGTTTGTTACATTTTAATTTAAAAGTCCATTGTGAAGTATCTTTAGACAAAATAGTGTTTGGACAGATGATATTTACAAATGACTTTTGTGATAAAAAATTCTCAAAAGAAAAATAAAAAAAGTTGGTTGGCAAGGGTAGGGGCCGCCGGCGATCGAAATTTGTTGCTGGTAGCCGACATCTTCCTTAGCGAGCCTTGGAGACAACTGACGAAGGCCGCCTGGGGTCGGGTGACCTCCAACGACCCCGCCATGACCCAGATTTGAGTTGCTGCGGGGTCGCGTGACCTCGCTGCCCTCGAATCTGGGTTGCGGCGAGGTTGCAAGAGGTCGCGCGACCTCACCTCGACCAAGATTTGGGGGCGGCAAGGTCGTGCCACTCGAGCTACCTAGGTTGGGGGCGACGAGGTCGCGCGACTCGTGCGACCCAGGTTGGGTTGCCAGGGCGACCTCGCTGCCCCATATTCAGGGGTAGTGGGGTCGCGCGACTCACGCAACATAGATCAGGGGTGGCGAGGTCTGGGTCAACCTCGCCACGACCTAGATGGCGCGACGGTCGCGCCACCCCCCAGCGATGGTTATCTAGGCCACTAAAACCATGCCTGCCCTTTGTCGGCAACAGCTCACGGAGAAGAAGAAGATGAATGGTGAGGGCAAAACTAGAAAAATGAAAATTCAACAAGGATAATTTGGGAAGAAATTTTTTATTTACCCCCTGAGGTCAGCATTCTCGGAATGCTAAAAGCCCAAGAAAGCCCAACCTGCCTTGGGCTTTCAACCTTGTGAAGGTTGGCATTTTCCAAATGGGGTTTGAAATTTTTTTACCAAACACCCCTACATTGGCCCAAGGATCTTTGGGGGTTCAAAGTGGCTTCTCAAAGCCACTCCCAAACACACCCTTAGAGAGTGTGCCCATGATCCAAGATTTTACGAGGGGATCAGTAATAGCAATGATGTGTAGTCTGGATTATTGACTTAGGCTGGATTTTTTGATGTCCCAGGTGGTAGGATCATCTCTCCAGTAAGGAAGCCAAAGTAGGTCTTGACTTTCAATCGGAAAAATAAACTATGCCTCCTAAAGTAAATCCTGACTTTCATCGAGTTTCAATGTAACACAGTTGGATACTTTGATGTTTGGAGGAAAGGGAAAATTTGAATTTAAAGGAGATGGCATATTGTATCGATTTTTTTTTTTTTATTAACAAGAATGAGTGTATCCTTGCGTAGCTTTGATACCTTGAAGATAAATATATAATTGAGACAATGAAGCACACAACTTTGATTGATATCTTGTACAGCATCATAGCATAAATAGAGAGATTTCATATAGCGGAAGTTAAAAGTTTATATCTATATAGAAATTGAGTGAAAAATACATCAAGAAAAAATCTTTGAATGATCAACTTATGAATGTGTTATCCCCATATAGATTCAATGAAGATTTCGCACTATGACCAGATTTTTTTAGCTATATGATTTTTTACTTCAATATATAGAAAAGAGGAGTGGACATCTGGAGTGAAGAGAGCCATGCTCTCTCTCAGCAAAGACATGGAGATCAACATCGTCTCGAGGCTTCCAGTGAGGTCTCTGATCCGGTTCAGGTGCGTCTGCATGCATTGGTGCTCATTGATCTCGAGTCCCCATTTCACCAAGGCCCACCTCCAATAGGAATCTGGCTTCCCCTTCCTTCAAAGTCCTCATGACCACCAATCCGCCTCAGTTTGTAGACAGTGAAGTGCTCGAATCACCCGACATTACTAAAGAAGGTACATCGGTCACCCACCTCCGATTCCATCTGTTAGACCCTGAGGCTTCGATGTATCATATCGAGATCGTCGGGTCCTGTGATGGGTTGGTCCATTTAGAGGCCGACCAAATCATTCTCCTGTGGAACCTATCGACCGGAGAGTCTATAGAGATCCCAAACCGTAGGTCTCTCGGTGCTCCTCATTTAGGGATCCTTTGTGGAGTCGAGCATGATCTGTGAATCGATGATTACAAGAGGTAGAAGTACACCCCAAGTGCCAAAACTTAGCACGGAGGGACACTTAAGTGCCAAAACTTTGAAAATGTACACTTAAGTGCCAAAATCGGAGCAAAATTGATTACTTAAGTGTCACTCCGGCCAAAATCTGGCCAAATTGCTAACGTGGCAATTTTCCGGCAAGGTGAGTGCAAAACGACGCTGTTTTGCACGCTGACGTGGCAAGAAAATGCAAAAACGCCTTCATTCTATGGAATTTTTCCTTTGTCTTTGACCATATGGCCATTAGCAGCATTAGGCAAAGTTATGTACCTCAAGCTTCCATGGAACCTGAGATGGAGAATCAAAATCTCCAAATTTTTTTTTTAATTTTTTTTTATGGCAATCATTTCTTAGGAGAGTATACATCTAGAACAAGAAGTAAGGTTTCCAGGTTCTAAAGTCATCATCTGGGATAGGGGCTAGAGATTGCCTCAACTGTCTGGATTTTCTTCCTGATGACAGTAATCAATTCAAAGGAAGAGAAGAAATTCCTTCCCTGTGCTTCCTAGCTTGTCGAAGTTGGAAATCCCATTAATGAAACCGCAGCCTCTAGTTGCCCGGGCACGTTGTAGGGAGAAGATATTGCTTCGGCTTGAGAAGGAGTTGGACAAGAGTGATGTGGAGTACATAAAGCTCCAGAAATGGCTTACAAAAATGGGAAGGCTGAGAGCAGCATGGAGGAGGTTACCTTGCCCTAAGCTATCATGGTATGAATGTTTTGAATTCAACTGTATGCTTGTGCCTACCTATCTTTCGTCTCCTATAAATAGAAGAGAGATGACGTCATTTCCAACATTACGTTAAGGGGATAAGACTCACCAGCTCCTAAAATGGGATGATCTTTTTTGTTTGACCCTGCCTTTTTGAAAGAGTGTCTTCAAATTCAACGAGTTCACATGATGTGCCAGTTTCAAATGCCCCCTGTCGCGCTAAGTCAAAGGGGATGATGTTTTTAAGACACGAAGTGAGTAAGTCAAAATTTAACATATTGCTTTGACAAAGGCCTTTGGTAATGAAGTATTTTTGTTTTCAAAAGTATATATTTGGGGCAGGAAGCACGAGGAAACCCAGCCCTCAATATTCTCCTTGGATGGTATTTTCTTTTTATGGTTGGATAGCATCACCGGGCTGGTTTGGTGTGCCTCCTCATGCCCTCAAAATATTTTCAATTTTATTTAGTAATAGGTGGATTTACATTTTGGAAGAGTGATTTTAAAAGTTAGTTACTTAAGTGGAACTGATGTTAAAAACAAAACAAGTCAGACTTAAGAAAGATGGATAGGTTCCCACGTAGGGGAATATGTATGGAGAGAAAAAAGGTTCTACTCAAGAGGACCTACACCCATCTCCCCTGATGGTCCTTTGTTGATAGTGCCTACGAAGAAGTCTTTGTACCAGTCACTAGTCACGCCTTCTTGTGCTCTCATGCCTTGGGGGACTGAATAATTGACATAGTAATCGAATTTACCACTCAGTTGACCTAAGGTCTCCATGATTGCCTTTCCTCCATGTCTCCTTAGTGTGTTTAAGGAATATGGTATGGGTACTAGGTACCACGAGGTGGTGATCCTTGCCATAACATAGCCATGGAGAGCGGAACATGAATACCCCAGCATCCAAAAGATCCTGAAGCTTGTCTTTCAGGATAGTACAGTCATCTAGCGAGTGTTCCAATTCCCTCAAATGATAGTTGCAGTACTTGGATGGATCATAATCAGAAAAGTACTTGGGAGCAGGACGCCTTAGCTCCCTAGCGATCATTCATTGCTATAGGAGGATGGGGAAAATAGCGATCATCGATTTAGGAAGTGGCGAATATGGTCACGTGTTTCTTGAGGACTAGGGTAATCGGGGTCCTTGCCAGGTCATGTCAGTAGGGTATTCTTCATTCATTTCGGTGCAGACTCCTCCGTGTGACTAGAGAGGAATACACGGGCAGCTTGAGCAAAATTTTCCATCAAGTGGTGTACTGTCTCGCTTAATTTGTTGACTTGATGTTGAAGTTGGTTGAACAAGAAGTTATTGCTTGTTCCTTCCAGTTGTTCCTCCTCAATGGCACCTATGAAAAGGTTTCCAAACATAATAGTCATGTCATCTAGCCCTTCTTTCTTTGTGAGTATCTATTGAGTTATGCTATCTTGACCCCTACCTAGGTAAATGGGAAATTTCGAGCTTTCATGGTTGAATTGTTTTGAAGTACTGATCATTTCCTTCTCCTCATGCATCATCCTCGCATGGCCTGGGAAGGTTTCTTCGAGGCGGGGATATACAAGGCCGATATTTTTTCTTTGCCTTTCTCTCCGGGCAATATCCTAACCCGATAGTGTGGGGTCTCTTCAGGGCTTTGATAGGCTAACATATGCCTTGGTTTCCCTTGCCGAGCCCTTGACCGAGGGTAAAACTGTATCTAGCCATGATTTTCCCTACCGTGATTGCAGCACTTGACATTTCGGGGACAAGGGGTGGAGTCCTTCGAGTCCCATGTATAGTAGATATGAGTTCAAATGATTGATAGTTGGATTCATTTTTACAACCAGGCTCAACATAAGGAATGGCCATCTCATGGTAGATACGGTGGTCCTCTTCTCCGTGAACCGTGACCAGTTTTTCTTCAATCACGAACTTTACATTTTGATGGAGACTTGAGGGTACCGCTCCAGTGACGTGGATCCATAGGTGACCTAAAAGGAAGTTGAATGCAGTGGAAATATCCATTACTTGGAACAAAATTTTGAATGTGGTTGGACCTATTTGAATGTCTAGCTCAATTTTACCCATCGTTTCCTTCTTTGTCCCATCGAATGCTCGAACTGAAGTCTTGGTTGCTTGGATCCAAGACATCTCTATTTTAAGACGATAAAGTGTTGCTAGTGGACATATGTTAGAGCAGATCCATTGTCAATCAGTACTCGAGCGACATGGGAGACGTTGCACTTGACTGATATGTAGAGACCTTTGGTGTGTCCTCTACCCTCCTTAGGGATCTCTTCATCGGAAAACACCATTTGATCTTTTAGAAGGATGGTGTTGACAAACTTCTCGAGTTTGTCATGCTCAATCGTTTCAAGGACATGTACTTCGCATAATACCTTCATAAGGGATTTCTAGTGCTTGGTGATTTGGAATGAGAAAGCCTTAGTGTCCAATAGGTTCTAGATTCGATTCTTAAGGGCGAAGCACTCATCAGTCGAGTGCCCTACTTTGCCCATGTGGTAGTTGTATATTTTTGACGGATCGTAATTAGAAAAGCATTCGGCATTAGGTCATTTTGGCTCAATTGAAAGGATGTTCTTTTTCTGAAGGATTGCTAGTACCTGCGATGGAGATCTAGGAAGCGGAGTAAATTGTCTCCTGTTGCCGTAACACTAGGACGGCTAACGGTTGGTGGTCTATTGTTGTCTTGCACTTGTCTGAATTGTCAGAGGATGATTGTAGGTCATATTGACATCTACCAGGGGTTCTTAATCTTTCTTCATGTTGAGCCTCCTACTCACGGGTGTAGGTTTAGTGAACCAACCATCCCTCAATCCTATCTCGATTTGCTCCCCTACTGGAATGAGTTGATTAAACAATTCGGTGATCATAGTTATCATTCGATTGTATTCATAGGGATAAACATTTTTCTTAGCTTGAAATCGGTTGGTTCAGGACTAATTTGGGTAGTTAGATTCTTCCATCTAATGACATATTCTTTGAACGATTTGTACTTTTTCTTCTCGATACGCTCAAGATCCTCACGAGAATGGGTAATGCCCATTATGAACTTGTACTGCTTGAGGAATGCCTAATTCACTTCGTTTCACGTTTCGAGAATGTTCATGTTCTTTGTAATGTACCACCTCAGAGCAAGGCCTACTAGACTTGATTGGAACAACTGGATCATCAAGGGTGCATTATTGACGTGTTGGGCCATCCGAACCAAGTACATTTGCAAATGAGCTTTTGGGCAAGTCGTGCCATCATACTTTTCAAATTCGGGTATTTTGAATTTTTTTTTGGCATTTTGACTTTGAAATAAATGGAGAGGTCCGTCAGAGTAGGATTTTGGAGGCCTTGCAGTTGTTTCAGCCTCTCCTCAAGCTTTTTGAGGCGTTTTTCATGCTCAGTTTTAGACAAATTGTTTGGCTTAGCTCTCTTAATCGTGGTTTGGTGTAGATCATCCTCCAATTCGGGCATGTTATCACTGGTATCTCTACCTTGATCACCCTTGATGGATGATTGTGGTAACAATACTTCGATTGACGCCATGGTGGGAGTAAGTTTTCCTTGGATGTATTTGCTTTGAGAGTTGTTGAAGCATGTTAAAGACTTGCTTCATTTCATTTTCCACAACCGTAACACGGCTTGGTACATTCTCTTTGGCCATTCTTGTCCTTGCTTTTGAGCGAGTTTGGATCAGCGAACGTTGACGTTTTGTGATTACCTGGTCATGAATAAGTACAAGGTGTAAATAGAGTCACTCCATGATGATGACCTAGTCCTACTCTTTCTATTTATTCATGAAAAGTTTGTACATATAGAGGATTTCCTAAGCATGGATTGAAAAAAGGCATGCAACATGTTAGCATTGACTAAAAAGATATTCAATTTGAAAGACGACGAAAGCATGAATTTGAAAACAATTTTTCAAAAAAAAAACTTCTATCCCTTTATGAAACAAAAAAAAATTTTGAAAAAAAAAACTTTATGACAATTACTTCCTAAATTTAAATGATTGTAGTATTACATACTAGACTAATCATGGACCGCTCAATTCATACAGGAAGGTAGGTAAATTGCAAAGTGCACGGATAAAAAAACTTACTTCATGCGATAAAATAGATGACAATCACATAGACATGCACATGATATGTGTGGCTCGATGTTTAACTAAGAAGGCTTGTTGAAATTAAAAGGGTGTTTGCCCATTGCAGTCTCTCGTTGGCATCATACCTTTCTAACCTTGGCTCTACCTAAAGGAATTTAGGGAAAAGAAAGGCAACCTTTACATCGCAATCTCACGTTCAAGGTCGTATTTCTTACCACCATCCTAAATATCCTATGGCGACCCAGGTCTGACGGCCGGGTTGTGTGTGCCATGTGTAGTGCTAAAATATTAAAACATGCATAGCAGTTTGCAATCACAAAGCATTATATTAAAATGGTCCTTTAAGCTACTGACCCGCATAAAAAGAAAAAAAAACCCAAGTTAGTAAAGTGCTTAAACAAGATAAAATGGCCTAAGTCCTCAAAAATTGTCCCAAGTGGAGTCGTCAAGTTGTCGCAACCATTTTTTTTGGTGCCCCTGATTAGGGTGGGCGTCTGCGGAGGCCAATGGTTTGGCTAGGTTTATTAGGCTTAGCCTGGGCTCTCCCAAGCCCACCAATTCACGACTTAATGATTTGATTTTTTAACATATAAATTAATTTTAAAAGGAGTCGTCAGCTAATTAATTTGGAGTGGTAGATTAGAAACCCAAGCAAAATATTCGGAGGAATATTTACTCATGCGCAACTAGAGAAATTAGCATCAATGACTTGATTACACTAGTTAATCACTAATGCCCTTTCGGTACCTAATCTTGTTTAAACCCTAACGCTTTTTGGATTTTTGGGAGTTTTTCATGAATTTTGTGAAGGAAAATTATTATTTTTGGGTCTTTTTCTATTTTTTTTAACATAAAAAGATTTTTTTGGATTTTTGAAAATATAAATAATTTTTTTTTTGGTTTTTTTCTAATTTTTTTGGACTTTTTAGGAAAACATGGGATATTTTTTTTTTGAAAATAAAATTATTATTATTATTATTATTATTATTATTATTATTATTATTATTATTATTATTATTATATATTTAGGAAATGACCGGGGTTGGATTCTCGAGTTGGGACCGACTTGGTTCATTAAGATTGGCGGATCGGGTTGGGACTGAGATACGGGTCGAGCCTGATATACCCCCTTTATTATAAAAAAAATAAGCCTGAACAAAATGAAGATTTGTCGGCCCAAGAATCAGCTAGCCCATGCGTAGGCCCTTATCCAACCTAGCCTCATAGTCCCGACCCGGTTCTGGCCAAACCCTACCCGATTGGAGGGTTTCGTCGACTTGGCTCATAGTTGCGACCAAGTTTGTAGCCTTCGCTACTTCTCGTGTGGCTATAGTGGAGACGACGGAAGGAGCATTCGAGTGGTGCCCTAGCTACCTCGAGTCGAAGGTTCGAGCTCTGCTTGGCTCGCTTCCATTTGTCGGCGGCCATCGCATCTCTCGCTGTGGTTGTCAAGTGCTTGGACTTAGGGAAGGGAAAGAAGACCTGGTTTGGGCCTTCTGTTGAATAGGTCGAGGGCGTCATTGGGAGGAGGGTTTCTTGGCTCGAACAGGCAATTTCGGCGACAACGGTTCAGCACGGTAAGGCAGCAAAGCTAGGACGGTCGGCGATCAGAGCTTGAGTGAGCCAGATGGCCGCGAGCTCTGGCTCAGCCTTCCTAGAAGTGAGGCAACAAGCAGGGGGTCAGGGATGCTCACTGACTTCAGGGCTACCTACTGGAGGTCGTCGGCGGCTGTTGGGATGTTTCAATTGCGGCGGGGACCCGTTGGTTGTTTGCTGGGTGCGGCCACCGGTAACCTTCTCTCAGATCCGTCTCTCTTTCTCGCATCGCTCATGCTCGGCCCCTCTCCAGCCAAATTTGAACCTTAGATCTCAATCGCCCTCGCTCCGATCGACCTCTATTCGGATCTAGGCTCGTTAGCTCTCGGCCTCCCCTGATATCTCTCGGGGGAAGTTTTCCAGAGCTTGTGTGCCTTCGATCTTCCTCAACATCATTTGTTCCGTTTAGCCTTCGTCGGAGGGCCTATTTATAAGTGATGGGGAGGCCGATCAATGGGGCTTTGGCCGTTGGTCCTCACATGCTGACCGACCTTGGTGTGGTTGGACCGGTGTAGCCTTAGCTGTGACATCTCGATTTTTCAATTCTATTTTCAATAAATTGAGACGGGCATTTCGTTGGCATGTATATAGTTCTTTTCCTTGAGTCGGCCACTCATGTGAAAACTAGTTTATTGGGTGAAACCGTTAAGAGTTTCTAATGCATCAGACTCAAGAATTTGACTAGGAAGCGATCTTTCGACCGAGCTAATCTGCAAGGGTCATTACGGTACAATTAAAAATCGATTAGAGATCGGAGATAGGTCGACTCAACAGAGGCATGTGATCAGGTGTAGGTGATTCCATCAGATTGCACAATTCTTGTCGATCGGCATTGGACCGACTTTTCAGTCGATTGGGTATCCTGTGTTTGTATTTGAAACCTTGAGATTACTCGGACAACCGAAAGTCGCCAATGTTTCAAAGGTGTACATTGTGGCTTGAGATGATCAACCACAAGTCAAATGCATGAAAATTTCTAAAGGTTACTCGGTAGGTTGGGCCGTGCTAGTATCGTGCCAAAATGAAATTAACCGTGGAATTGAGATCGAATTCAGAAATTGGAAGTTTGGGTGTGTCACAAATTATTTTAGGAATATTGACTCATATTCGGAAGATTTTTCATGTAAGCCGAGTTTTTTTCAGCAAAATAATCAGAGAATGGCTAATTTGGCTCGAGAAATTAGTAGGCCCGCCCTTGGTCGTGCTTTTAGGGCTTAAGTTGGCTCTATGGACAAGCGAAGATGTGAATTGAAGTGTGGTGACGTTTGATTAATTTTATGGACTTCAATTGGACTCAATTGGAGGATAATTGATGGGAATTGAAGAAATTGGATGTACAAGAATTGAACCCCGGCGGAAAATGTAATTGCAACCATTGGAATAAGGTTGTGGGAGATAGTGGAGTGTGACATCATCCATGAGGTCATGGTGGGCTATTTTTGTGGATTAAGGAAAAAGAAAAAAAGAAAAATGAAATGGTCCCATCTCTCCCTCTCTCCTTCCTCTCTCCCGACCGCTCCTCCATCTCCATCTTCTTATTCTTCTTCGGAGGCCAGCAAACCAGGGAAGCGAAGCAGCAGCCAGTAGCGCTACTCGTCGCCGTCTCACGCCGCTGGACCGTTCGCTGCCGCCGCGTGTCTGCCTTGCACCGCTCGCTGGCTAGCTCGTCTCTCCACTCCGCCTCAGCCCACGTCCCCAGTAGATCTGAGAACGCTGAAGTAGCAGCTAGCAGCGTCGCTTGCCACCGCCGCTCATCGTCTCGCGCTCCGCCGCTACCCGCCTCGCCCACGCTTGGCCAACGCCCAGCCGTCCCCGTCGTCCTTGCTTCAGTCGAGTTCCGGCAGCTTCCCCAAGTAGTTCAAGCCACCGCCGGAGCTCCCTTCGCCGCCGTATGCCGCCGCCTGGACCGTTGGAGCTCAGCCAGACCACCACCGGCCTTGTTCAGCTCGACCCAGCTCCGGATCTGCTCCTTCTCGGCCCCAACAGCAGTTGTAGAAAATGGGTATGGCAATGGACATTTGGCCCGTTTTGGCCGTCTTCCCGAGCTCGGATGCTCGGCCCGCCTTGAGGAAAGTCGATCCTCACGTCATCCCCGTCGTTTTGGTCCGCTCAGTTCATTAATCAGGTGAGTTTAGCTCACTAATTCTTGATTAGACGGTTAATGATGCCCTAAGTGTGCTTAGTCTAAGTTAAGTAAGTTTAGGTGGTTAGATTAGTTTATTTGGTTGATGATTAGATTATGGTGTTTAATTAAGTTAAAGTGTGTTTAGTTTAAAATTAAGTATGTTTATATTAATATAAGCTTTGATGTGACTTAAGGGAATTTGTTTTTGATTTATTTAAGTATTCCGAAATTATTAAATAATTTAAGAATATATATTTATTCAAAATTATTAAGATATTATTATTTAAATAAATTTCGTAATAAAATTAATTATTTAATAAATTCCGAAAATTATCTCGGGACCTTATGTGCTTAGAATTTCATGCTGATCGCTGCTGTGTATTCGTATTTTGAAATTAATGTTTGGATATTATAACTTGAGTGTGGATTGTGAAAAATATGGATATTATTATTTAATTAATTTTTTGGAATAAATTTAATTATTTATTAAAATTCGAAAATTTCGTTAGGACCTTATTCTCTCAGAATTTCGTGCTGATTGCTGTTGTGTATTTAGAATTTGAGTTGGTGAATGGATGTGGCAAATTGAGTGTTGATTGTGATAAATAAGGATTTTATTCATAAAAACCCAAGTGTCGGGTTTTGATACAAAAATTGGATTTTAATGATTATAAAAAATAGTGGGGGTTTGAAAAAGTGAGATATTGGCTTTTTGATTCGAAATTAGCGTGTCCCCACACACGTGAGTAATTTCTAGAATATTTTTAATATGAAGAAAAATTGCCGGGATCACTATTTTAAGTGGAAGCATTGAGTGAAATGCAAAGTGTCCTGGGGCCGAGTGTGATTTGACTGTGTGATAATTAAGAGGAATCGTCCTTGGCTGTTGAGCCGGACTTGCCCCTATATGGGATGCCCACGCGGTGATTGCGGGTCGCAGTAGATTCTGGGCCCATGCTCTTTCGGGAATGTCGTCGACGTACTGACGAAGCCGCGCTCCAAGGTGGGGAGGCGATGCTTGGCTATATGCCAGTAGATAGCCGAACTGCGAGTAGGCTATGCCCTTGTGTGGCAGTGAATATCAATTGGATTGCATGCTGAGTGTTATTGACCGGTCGAATTATGGGACGGAATCGTGTGGCATGGTATGGGACGTGTCATAACGGTTTGGTCTTATAATCCGGATTCCTGTGGTCGTTCGAAATGATATTGTTGACATTCTAGTGGTTTAAGTTCCTATTACTATCTGTGATTGAGTGATCTGAATTGTGCTAACATGTAGGAAGGAACTAAGGCGAGGTAAGTTCTCTGTGTGATGTGGCTAGGCCACCCGTGGCGTATTTTCTTTCTAATAGGGGTTTAGGGAGTTGAACTTGCTGAGACAATGTCTCATCCCAGTTTGGGGATTACAATTTCAGGTCCCTGGTGGACGGAGCGGTTAGATGAAGTCATGAGGATTGGAGAATGTGTCCGACTTGTAGATCATAGGACAGTTCCTTTTTAAGAGCTGGTCTTTTGTACACTTTTGGCCGTAGATTTCTGTTTGTAATTCTGTTGAATTATGAAAGTGTTATGTTGTGATTTTGCTTCATGCTTTTTTATCCCGTATTTTATTGTTAGGGGTTTTATAATATGTTTCGCTTGCGGAATAATAAATGAATGGGGTCGGCGACACTACTTGGGAATGTCGCATTTGCATGACCATGGTGGGATGTTGGCGCGCTCAAGGTTCGGGGCGTGACATTAGCCGCCCACTTGCGCCGTTGCTCTGCATTGAAGGCATGTCCCCACTGCCTGCACCGTATGTTGGCGTTGTTGTCCTTGCGTGCGTTGGTGGCCTATGTGCATGAGGCGCAACCCCGGGGAAGAAGGAGGAAGAAGGAGAAGGGGGGTTAGGCCGAGTTGCAAAGGCTGGGCCTTTGGGGCCCGCGCACACGAGGGGGAACAAAAGGAAAGGGGCTGGGCTTAAAGGTCAAGCCCCAGCGGCTGCCGCTTCTTTTTGGTTTCTTTTTGTTTGTTGTTTTATTTATTATTATTTTGTTGTTGTTATTATTATTACTAATATCCGAAAAAAAGTAGAAAAAATGAAAATAAAAGCTAAGATTTAATTTATTTAGGTGTCAATAGTGAGTAAGTATGGTGACTATCTCAATCTCCTTTCGTTCTATGAAGTTAATGACTAAAATGAATATATATTCTTAGGGGTGATTTCTAGAATGCTGGTATGAGATCCCACCCCTCTTGGGGTTTGCAAAGTTTGTTAATTGGTAGGGATTCTAACTCTTAAGGATGTAAGTGATCTGTAGGTGATGGAAAGACTACTAATATTTGAGATGATGAGTAGCTATAAGGTGTGATGGGAGGCCCAACGAACCAAGTAGACCTTCAAAAAGTAGAACTATTTAACTAGAGTGAAAGGATTTGGAGTGAATAAAGATTGCACAACCTATTTGAAGAGTATATAGTGAACAAAATCCCGACTATTCTATTATGTTCGAACTTTGATGGAGATAACTTGGTTTGGTTAGCAAACAAAATAGGAATGTACTTAATAAAGAGGGGCTACAACAGGTTGAGAGCTATTGAATATTTACCGATTATTGATCAAGCATCATCATAATATCAAACACCTCGGGCTCTATTGTAAAAAATCTGAAGATGTTGTATTGAATTAGTACATGCATGATGGGGTGCGATGAGAATGCACCGTTTTACATTGATACACTACGATGAAAAGACATCATTTGAAGGGGTATGAAGGAGTCATATAAAATCCAGAAGACAACCGTTGGCAAGGTTGGCAGAACGTACGCTAAGAAAGAAATAGTTTTTCCCTTCTCTCCCCTTTCCATCAAAAAGAAAAAGAAGGTGTTTCATTTCTTCTTTACGAGAACAAGTGGCATTTATGCTGTGGAAATCTGATGTTTTCCTCGTGATTACATTCAAACCATCATGAGGTAATTTTGTTCGTTATTTATTAGTAATTCAACGTTCGTTCTGGGGTTAATTATTGTTTGCGCATCGAATAAAGGTAAGTCGTCTTCCGCCGACTTAAATTCTAACATTGGTATCAGAGCCTGGTCGTGATTTCTGCCTTATTTTTTTTTTATCGAATTTTCTCGTTTACCACTTGATATTGGGATCAAGAGTATGAAATCTAAACTGTTTAGATATTTATTGCTCGGAAATGCAATCTAAATCGTCGAAAATGAACTGAAGCAAAGAATGGGTTCAGGCTCGGGTACACCTGTAATCTTTTGATATATTTTTTCAGCCAAAATCATTTTTTAAATATACACTGTGAAAGTGCTCGTTGAGACGAGTCCAACGATGGGTTGAGAGCTACTAGAGGATGCTGGATGCCCCCACATGTGTGGCCAGAAGCCGCTGTGTGTGGGCACCATGTGCTTGATGTGCTGGGCACACTGGCGCATGAGCGTCACGCGTGCGTCGACGAAGCGACGCGTGTTGACATCACGGATGACGTCATCCAACGGTCGGTAACCACTGGGATGACGTCACCGCCGGTGGCAGTTGGCCGATCGGCGATCGACTTGTGACCCGGCTTGACTTGAGGTTGACCTGACTCGACCTGAGGTGGACTCGACCCGACTCGACTTGATTGTTGATCGGTCAGACCAGTCGCCGGTTGGACCGGTTGGACCGGCCAGGTGCCTATAAGGCTCGCTAGCGCGTGTGCTACATGCGCCGCGCACTCAGGTGTCGCGTGTGGGAGCTTTGATTGGAGCGTGGTCGGCGGCGTTTGGTTCGTATGGATGTGCTCTACACTGTGATATATTTATTTTTTATTTTTTAGTTTTATAAATGTATTAAAATGTGTAGGAAACCCTAAGTGCGCATATTTTTGGGGGTTTAATGCATACTTTATTCATTTTTAACTTGCATTTTTTTTTTATGTTTTAAGAAATACAGTAGCTAGCATGTATAAAAATGATGTCATATATGTTGAGTAGAGCTTGGTTCGATGGTAGCATGTATATAGTTTAATATACTTGCAGTTTTATAGTTTTAAGAAAATTCGAAAAATCCTTATTTTTTCGTTACATGTTGAATTGCGGTTTTGATTATACTCACAACATGATTATTTTTTGTACGTTGATTCATATTATGCTATGTTTTTATGTTAATGGAAAAATATATAAATTACATGAGGTTATGTAATTATTTTTCTTAGTGGAAGTTCGTGAATTGGTAGAATTTGAAGGAGTTCTCACATAGAACTTAAAATTTGCGCAAATTAAATTAATTAATGATAATAGAACAATCGTACATAGAAGTTGGTTGGGAACATAATGAACTTTTGCATCTGTGTCTTTTGTTGAATTATCATTAATCTAGTTTGTTTTTACTGCAAATTAAATATGTGGCTCTGAAAAGTGTGCTAGTATTGATTCTGCATTTATTATATCAATGTGTTATTACAATTGATTATGGTTTCGGCATCTAAGACCATTGTGGCTGACCTCAATAAGGGTGAGAAGTTGAGCAGTGATAATTATGATATTTAGCACCGAAAGGTTCAGTAAATCCTTGAGGAGCAAAAGGTTTTAGAAACCCTCAACCACACCATGAATGAATTTGAGCATGGAACTTCAGCTCAAGATAGGAGAGATCTAGAAATTTATCAAATTTGGAAAAAGAAAAATAGCATTGCTCGCATCACGTGACTGAGCTGTATGCAAGATGATGTCATGTGTGAGTTTGAAAGTTATAATAAAGCTTAAGTTATATGGGTTGCCTTGAAAGATAAGTTTGGGGGTACATCTGCCACTAAGTTGATGAGACTCACCATCAAGTTTGACACATACCGAAAGTGCTCAAATGTAACAATGAGGCAAGATATTCGGGAGATGTCAAACATGATTCATGAGTTGAAGTCGGCAGGTCACTCCCTTATTGATGAACAACAAGTTTAGGCTGTTATAAGGTCTCTTTCTGACAATTTGGGGCATATGAAGATCAATATGACGCATAATGAGAATATTGTCACTTTTAATGATATAACCCATCATTTGGAATTTGAGGATGAGTGCCTAGAGGCTACGAGATCCTCTACCCATGCTTATATTGCTAAATCAAGTTCGTGCAAAGCTTCGGGCTTCAAGCGCAAAAGGAATTTTCAATTCAACAACAAAGGGAAGAAGACTGATCAGGCATCTAAGACGGTTAAGACCTTCCAAAGCAAGAAGCTTGGTGGGAAGAAGGACAATGCCAAGATGAAGTGCTATGATTGTGGCAAGATGGGTCACTTTGCTCGTGAATACACTGAGCCAAAATGGGTACCCTATTACTCAATTATTTTAAGTAATGCTTTTGTTTCTAGCACTGTAATGCTTGCCGAATCTCATCCAATGTGGATTGTAGACTCAGAAGCAACAGACCACGTAGCTAGAGATCGAGAAGCATTTGTGAAGTATTGTTGGATTCAGCCGGGAAGAAAATTGATATATGTTGGGAATAACTCAATAATTGAAGTGAAGGGTATCGGTACACGTAAATTAATTTTATATGGTGGTCGAAACCTACTCCTACATGATAATCTTTATGCTCCAAATATTTGACAAAACTTGGTTTCCGTAGTTGTTCTTCTTCGCTATGCTATGTATTGAATTTCCATACTAATTGTGTTGACACTTTGTATGGAATAGTTTATTATGGTTCAGGTCATGTATCGAATGGTTTTATGGTGTTAGATATTGACTATAATCAGTACAATATTAATGTTGATGGTTGTTTTTTTTTAATTGCATCTTTTAGTAATGTTGAGATTGATGCAATTACTTGGTATACTAGATTAGGTCACATTGGATTGCAAAGAATGCAAAGATTAACTAGAGAATGTCTTTTAGGGTTACTCACTAATATTGATTTATCCATATGTGAACATTGTCCAGTGGAAAAAACAACTAGAAAACCATTCGGTAAAGGGACTAGAGCCGAATTTCCATTACAACTCATACATTTTGACATTTGTGATCCTTTGAATGTTAGGGCGAGACATGGAGCCTCATATTTCATCACTTTCATAGATGACTTCACGCGTTTCGGTTATGTCTTTTTGATCTTCCATAAGTCAGAAGCATTAGACTGCTTTAGACGGTATATAGCAATGGTAGAGAATCAGTTGAACAAAACAATAAATGCATTGAGAACCGATCGCAGACGTGAGTATCTATCAGAGCAATTCAAGGCTTTTTATGATGAAAATGAGATTGTATGACAATTGACTATTCCTTGTACTCCACAACAAAATGGGGTAGTTGAGAGAAGGAATAGAACCCTATCGGAAATGGTTAGGTCTATGGTAGCGTAAGCAAATTTATCTATCTCCTATTAGGGAGATGCGTTATTGACTGTTGCCTATATACTTAACCGATTACCCTTAAAATCGGTCACTTCCACCCCTTATGAATTGTGAATTAGTAGGAAACTAGACTTAAGTATTCTACGTCCATGGGAATGTACAGCTTATGTTCATGATTTTTCTCATAGATATGACAAATTAGGTCACAGAGGGAAGAAATGTATTTTTATAAGATATTCTGAACACTCCAAAGGGTATATTTTCATAAGTGAACAGGCTGATGGAAGTATGACCAAAATGGAGTTATGAGGTGTTACGTTCTTGAAGAACGATTTTCCTAATAGAAGTGAGATTGATAAGGACTTCCAATTATATGAGATGGAAGATCCTAATAACACACCTACTAATGTTGTAGAGGGAAATAAAGATTTACCTCAATATGCAAGAACTAGTGGGAGTGTTGTATTGCCTAATGAATTGAATTCAAGAGAAATTTAATTGCATAAAAGTAATCGTAAAAGTATTCCCGTCGTTGTTTTGAGATTGAAGGGGAAGCATTTATGATTGTTCAGAAAGATAATGCCGAGCCTAAGACTGTTCAAGAGGCTTTCTCATCCTTTGATAAGAAAGAATGGAGAAAAGCTTTGAAAGATGAAATGGAGTCAATGAGGGCAAATCATGTCTGGGATTTGGTTGATCTACCACCCAATCGTAATGCCATTTGAAACAAATGGATCTTTAAGATTAAGTGAAGGGCGGATGGATCCATTGAAAAGTATAAGGCTTGTCTTGTGGCGAAAGGTTATACTCAACAAGAGGATATAGACTATGAGGAAACCTTTTTACTAGTTGTAAGGTTTGCCTCAATACACCTTATCTTAGTCATCGTTGTACATTTGGATTTTGAATTATATCAAACGGATGTAAAGACGTCATTTCTTAATAATGAACTAAATGAATAAATCTATATGAAGCAGCCAATATGTTTCATAGTTAAAGGTTGAGAGTATAAAGTTTGCAAGTTTCATCACTCAATATATGGCCTTAGGCAATCATCTAGACACTGGTATCTTCGTTTTCATCGAGCCATAACCACTTTTGGTTTCACGATAATTGAAGAAGATCACTGTGTATATGTTAAGCGGTCCGAAAATAAATTTGTGATTTTATCACTTTATGTAGACGATATTTTATTGGCTAGAAAGGACAAGGTTTTGATTATCACCATAAAAGAATGGTTGTCTTCCAATTTTGAAATGAATGATATGGGATAAGCTGCTTATATATTAGGAGTTAATATCGAAAGAGATCGATCAAGAAAAGTCATTGCTTTATCACAAAAGTCTTATCTAATGAAGATTCTTGAGCATTTCAATATGCAACATTGTAATCCCATTGATACTCTTGTCATGCAAGATGAAGGTCTAAGTATTGAGATGTGTTCTAAGACTCTAGAAAAAATTAAAGTGATGGAAACTGTTCCTTACACTAGTGCGGTCGGAAGTTTGATGTATGCTATAATGTGTACTCGACCCGACATATGTTATGCCGTAGGATTAGTAAGCCGATATCAATCAAATCCTAGTCAAGCACACTCGAAAGCAGTGAAGAGGATCCTGAGATACTTGAAGGGCACCATGACTATCGACTTTGTTACCAAGGGAATGATTTATGCGTATTGGGCTATTCAGATACTGATTGGGATGGAGACCTCGATGAGCGTAAATCGACTTCCAGATATATGTTCTTGCTTAATGGAGGTGCAATTTCTTGGAATAACAGAAACATACATGGACGGCCTTATCTACGATTGAGGCAGAATTTATTGCATACTTTGCTGTAGTGCAAGAAGCAATATGGCTAAAACGTTTCTTGAAAAATTTACCCACTGTCACTGAGGTTCCTAGACCGGTGATAGTTTATTACGATAGCCAAGTAGCAATTGCCTATGTGAAGGATCCCAAGTATCATGGAAGGATGAAGCACATTGACATAAAGAATAACTTCATAAGAGATATAATAACGTAGAAAGAAGTGATCCTATAATATATTTCAACCAATAGAATGGTTGCTGATCCATTTACGAAGGCTATTCCTAGAGACATATTCTTGACCCACAGATGTCACTAGGATTGCGTAGAATGTGATATATGTTATTATAGAAGATCATTGGTTTATGTATTTGTGGACGTATGTATTGTGCTTGTTTGTTTATTAGTGACTTGATGTTTTATCAATAAATACAAATCCATTATGAGACTATCACATACACACATATATTATTAAAAAGTATGTCAGCAGTTAATGATTGGCTCACTTACACAAACAATCACCTCAAGTGCTATAGTCAGAACGTTGAGATGAGATGTTATGTAGAAATGAATGCTGAAGAGCAAGTTTAGTACATAAAATAATATGTCGCCTTGATTGGAGTCAAGATGAGGTTTGTGATTTGTTTATAATAAGATTGAACATGATAGTCCCACAATAATGTATGACTGAAAGATGCCGGATGCGAGTACTTAATTGGGCGCTATAGAAAGCGAGCTGATATAGCACTCGAGCTAAACATGAGTATGTGAGAAGCACGTGACTATGTGTATGCTAAGATCCATAAAGTGGATATATTTAATAAATGACATATGCTCTTATAGAAAGATAAATCCACTGTAGCATGTAATTCATGCTACATGTGCATTGTACGACCGACAAGGGAATGTGAGTAAAGTTATGGGATAAGTGCTACGAAGTCTTAAAACTTGTCAAATTGTTTCAATTAAGTCATAAAGTTAACGCCATCGACTTTTTTAACGAAATATGTTGACGTGGCATTTAAAATTAATTTTTATTTTCCATGTGCCTTTTAAAATTTTTTTATTTAAATTAAATTTAAAAATTTAAAAAAGAAAAGTGAAAATTTATTTAAAAAAGAAAACAGTTCAAAAAAAAAAAAAAAAAAATGGCAACCTCGCCAAAGGGGGCCGATGATGGTTGCTGGCCCTTGCCTAGTCGGGGCAAGGCCTCGTCGGCCCCAGGCGAGGGCCGATGACTGTCGCTAAGCTCAGGGGCTCACCCAGATCTGGCGAGCCTCGCCGGCCCCGAGTGAGGGCCGATGAGGTGTCGCGCAGGCTGGCGACGGTTGCCGGCCCCTCGCGAGGGCTGGTGACGACTCGCCCAAGCCGCGCGACGACCACCGACCCCCCGTGAGGGTCAGTGACGACTCGCCTAGGCCGCACGATAGCCACCGACCCCCCGTGAGGGTCGCTAGCCCTTGCCTAGGCTAGCCCTTGCCTAGGCCAGCGAGGGTCGGCCACCCACGCCCAGGGTTAACGACCGTTGCCAACCCCTCTAGCGATGGTGGCGGCGGTGACAAAGAAGTTGCTTTTTTTTTTTTTTTTTTTATAGCAATTTTAAAAATAAAATTTAACTTTTATTTTCAAGTTTTTAAATCTAATTATTTAAAAAAAATGAATAAAAACAATTAAAAAAAGCCACGTGGAAAATGAAAAATTATTTAAAATTCCATGTCCACACCACGTTAGCATTTTCCGTTAAAAAAGTCGATGGCGTTAACTTTAGGAATCGATTGAAACAATTTGATAAGTTTTATGACTTAATTGCACATTTTGCAAGTTTTAGGACTCAATTGCATTTTCGTGACAAGTTTTAGGAATTCTGTAGCTTTATCCCCAAAGTTATCCTTATTTACTCATCGTGTGAGCCCTTAAGGTAATTTATGATTTACCTCATTTTGTGTCGTATGTTACTTCTGACTATGTTCTCGAAGTGAAAGATCAATGTTGTTACTTTAGCATGTTACCAGCGGTCATGAATAGATATGGTTTTATGTGACGTGTCTAGGAAAGCAGTTACTTTAAAATGGAGAGAGATATGAGTGCAAAGGAAAACTAATGTTATTTTACATCTATCACATGTATTTATTGGTCGATCAATTATATCGCCTTATGTGGTTGCGGATATAATTGTAAATATATGGTGTTTCGAGAATAGTCAAGTATAGTCTTTAAGGAATAGGTATACTTGAATTAATGTAACAAAATATGTTTGGGGTATTGTGAGACATCGATTGTTTATTTCTTTTTCGGGGTTGTAACCATTATGCTATCCCTAATAGGTGCATAATTTGAGCTCTTAAGTGCAGGTGTACTCATTGGTCACACGGCTTACTTGCTAGTATGAATTATTTTGCAAAGTTGATGAATGTTGAATGCCTTATATTCTTGATAGAGCGTTATCAAGCCCATCATGTCCGAGTGGGAGATGTTGTACTGAATTAGTACGTCCATGATTGGGTGTGATGAGAACACACCGTTTTACCTTGATACGCTACGATGGAAATACACCATTTGAAGGGGTGTGACATATAAAAGACTCCAGAAGACAACCGTTGGCAAGGGTGGCAGAACGTACGCTTAGAAAGAAATAGTTTTTCCTTTCTCTCCCCTTTCCATCAAAAAAAAAAAAATAAAAAAAAACGTTATATTTCTTCTTTACGAGAACAAGTGGCATTTACGTTGTGGAAATCGGATGTTTTCCTCGTGATTACATTCAGACCAACGTGAGGTAATTTTATTCATGATTCATCCGTAAATCAACGTTCATTCCGGGGTTAATTGTTGTTTGCGCATCGAATAAAGGTAAGTTATCTTCCGCTGACTTGAATTCCAACAGAAAATTAAACTTGTACAAAAAAAACTAGACTCTTCATGTTAAGCATATTTCAAAATGCATTGCTCATGCGAGAAAACCTGTTCAAACAAAATGTCTTACATAATCCAATTTGTCCGCTATGGTTACAAGCCTGGGAAACAATTGAACACCTTTTTCTGCTATGTCGCTCGACAAAAGCAAGGTTAGACCCAAGATTGGAGATCAAGTTCTCGCATAAGAAGTGAATTCAACCTATGTCCTAGAAGTTCCCAGCACATGATCCAAGGGTAATCCATAGTTTTGTCATGACGCGGCCCCTAAATTAGACCACACGAACCGGATCTTGAAGAAAATCTTGTTGATGTTCCCTCCCGCCCTTACAACACTTCAATTGGATTGGAAGACCATACTTTGATGATGCATCATGAAAATCTTGCAGATCGAATCGGATCTCTGTGTATCCACTTGATGATTACCTAATTCTGACCATAATCGATTCAACCCAGGATCATAACCAGATTTCCCAACAGTCAATGTCCTTTTCCTATTATGCATAAACTTCAATTTGGATGCTACAAGGTATTGCCCCAGAGCCAGGTCCGTCAGATCACGATCAAACGCTCGAGCAGTGTTTGAATTAGTCTACGTGTATTGAAGGAAGAATCCAGGGTTCTTGTCGAGGAATCTTCGGAGAGCTTATAAAGCCAAGTCGCATTTTGTTGCCAAACGTTTTAAATTTGCAAAAAGAAAGTCAAAGTCGTGAATCTGAAAAAGGAGGACGGCTATTCATTGAGCCACTCCAATGAACTCCCGTTGCGTGTCTTTGATCTAAGGCAAAAATCCTTAAAAATAGATACAGCGATGATCCTCTCGAGTCCGACATCGTTTTCCTAACCAAACGTAAAGATTTGCTCTGCACTCCGAGATCTTTGCCCTGATTTTCATGCAGCTCATCTTTTTAGAATTGGGTTAGTAAAATAAAGGATCTTCTTTAGATTGGAAGAGTCTTTTGGCCACTAACACGTTATTCCTGGTCAAAGCAAAGTTTTAATTGAAGAAGACGAGTTAGCAGTAGTTAGAACTTTTCCAAGTACATGCATAGAAACTTGACCACCCTAAGTTCTAGGGTTTGCCCAGACTAAAGTATTTGAATGACCGATTTGGAGTAATAGAATTTAGAAAAAATACAAGCTACAACAAACATAAAGTAAAGATCATACATCTGTTCGGAATATTGAGTACTTACATCTGTTCGGAATATTGAGTACTTCAAGGAAAGACAATCAACATAATTTTTTTGGTCTGTAATCCTCATTTACATAAAATATAAGTCTTAATTCGTGTTTGCTGCTTAAACGTCAATGATTTTAATAGAAATACTGCACACCCCTTTGGGTCCGTCCATGGATGCATTAGTTGCATAATAAATAATATACTTGGTCGACTACAATCGAATGTTCATTAGGTTCACGTTTCAAATAAAATTATTACAATTCAGACTAAAAAAAGAAAGCAATTAGGACACTATGGAACCGTGCTGTGCACCACTAGAGTTGAGCCGACCAACTAGATAACCATCTCGATTAAATATTCTTACATGATTTAGGTGCACCAGAGCCTAGCTCACACGCACCGTTGGATGGGACGAGTCCATACAATAGAATCATGGGAGATTGGCTCCACTTAGACTTTGAAGAAAATCGCAGGAATTAAGAAAGCAATGATAAAAAGTAAAATTCTCAAGAAAATAATGTTTTTTTTTCCTGAAAGCCATAAAACACACTTTGCTTCTACAATACATACTGTTATTTATATTAAGAAGACAACCAAATTTCTTCTATATTTCGAATGTCTAATCTTATGGATTGACCGGGTTAATTAATCGACAATAATAATAATTAGAATCAAATCATATCTCATACTCTAATCTAATCTTTCGATGATTCACTAATAATATTATCAACCTTATCAACGTCCCTCAAACTGAGATTATGTGGAAAACCTATTCCCAGTTTGTATTGTAACCTACAATGATCAAAGCGTGGTAAAAGTTTGCATGGTAAAGCTTTTGTAAATATGTCAACAATTTGATGAGTAGCGGGAAAATAGTAGACTTTAAGAAACTTGAGAGTGACCTTCTCTCGAAAGAAATGAAAATTGATCTCCACGTACTTTGTCCTAGCAGTTATAACTGTAAAGCAAAGTTGGACCCATGAGCGAAATACCCAAATCTCTCAATACAAAAGAGAACCACATAAGATTCACCGTGGCAGAAGCTAAGGCCCTATATTCAGCCTCCATTGATGATCTTGACACTGTCACCTACTGTTTTGCAGACTATGAAATTATATTTGATCCCAAAAAAGTGCAAAACTTGATCGTTGACCTCCGAGTCTCAAAACAGCTAGCCCAATTAGAGTCCATATACCCATATAAGTTCAGTGTGTTATTAGAGTAAAGATAAAGCCCGGTTGTTGAGTTCTTTCCACATACCGCAAAGCCAAGTCGTTGAGTTCCTTTCAATATAATATTATCAACCCTATCAAACTTTACTCACACTAAAATTGAAGTCCTCGATGCTTGGCACGATCACTTAAACTTAATTTTAAAAGTTTAACCTCTCTTTGGGTGTGATATATATAAAGCGGAATATAAAGTTGTGGAATTTTCTTTATATTTCATTGAACAATACATTAGCCTATTTATAGGCTTTATGGAATGTTTGTCTAAAGTAATAGAATATTACAATAGAAATTACAATCATTCCTATCGTGAAATAGCTTAGAGAAAGCTCATGGGAAAACCACACTTTTCTTTATTTGGTTAAGTCAATCAGCCCCTAAGCTGGCCTCTGTCTTGTCCGTCTAAGGCTGGGACTCCCCCAATGGAATGGTGTTTGAGCGGCTTCGCATTCCGCCCCTATCGCTAAATCAATGAGATATGTGGATCAAGAAGCTCTCTTTGTTTGAGCGGCTGTCTCTCCTCTGCCTAAGGTCGAGTTACTTTCTCTTGTTTTGACTTGAACGCACGTGACTCACTCGCCCGAAAGAACGCTTTCACATACCTCAGATTCTCTTATTCATAGGCTAACGAAAAGATGCGGTTCTACCTTTCCCCTTTCTATGGGGTGGGACTGGTGAGCACTCCTTGCTTCATACCTCTTGGATTCTCTTATTCGCGTATTCAGAATTAGACAATATATGTCTAATAGGGTGTTTGATTCAAGAAGCATAGGATCCTCCAATTGACTTTTCCTGTTGTGAATGAATGTTTCTACAAAATGTGTTTCCATAACGTTGATGATGTACATGTACATATCAATGACTGACTTGTTTATTTATGTTTTATAAAGATTAATTGATGCTTATAAACAAAACCCAAAAAGTAAATGGTATTCTAGGGTTCAAAAGTTCCTGCTTCGGCAACCCATTCTAGAAGATAGAAAAAAGAAAGAAAAAGAAATAGAATCAATTCACCGACTACGTGATTGCAATCTCCATAAATCAAGCTTGATTAACATCCCTTTGAACTCAAGGAACGTACTCAGGTCTGCAAGAAAGATAAAAAAAAAAAGTTTCCTATAGATGGCCATGAAGGACATTAACGCTTCCAAAATTAAGGGCCTTGCTAGGTTTCAAAGTGTATTTATTGGGTTACCTAATTTCTTACAGAGAAATAAGATCGAAGTCAAATCTGACAGAAATTGAAGGAATGGCAGAAAAATGGTTAGTGTTTGGGAGCAATTATAATCTGTATTTTGTGTATATTCATGTACAGGAGCACTGTTTTATATATGTTACAAAAGAAAGATAGGAAAGAGAATATACATGATTATATCACCATTACATTCCCACTTTACCAAGCTAATCACAAATCAACTGAATCAATTAATTGGCGATATAATAAATGGAATTGATATCTGCCATCATTTTTGCAACAAAATCGCTGACTAAAGATATGGATATATCTGCAAATCAAAGCCGAGAACCCTAACAAATAGTTTCTTACACGTCGCGTATGGGTACTTTTCTTTTCCAAGATGACGTGGCTTCGCCATAGTCTCCCTGTACGCGTGTTTATATATGAGACCCTTGAGGGCTCTCCCTCTCAACTTCGCCACAAACACCAACGCACACAAACTTGCCCATCATCTTTTCATCCCTTCAACATCAGAATAGCACAAAACCATCCAATGGTCTCACATTGCATGACGATAACACTCATCTTGATGAGCACACTGGTGTGCCAATCCAAGCTTTTGAACGATTCACTATACCGCAAGCTCCTTTCTCTCCCCATCGCCAGCGACCTCCACATTGACCCCGAATCCATCGCTGAGGCCTCTGTTGACTTTGGCCTCATTGTTCGAGAAATTCCTGCAGTCGTCCTTCGCCCATCTCACCCCGAAGACATCGCGGTTCTCGTGGCGTTCGCGAACAGTAAATCCTCTATTCCTTTCACTATCTCAGCCAGAGGATGTGGCCACTCCGTCCGGGGACAAGCTATGGCTCGTGATGGGGTCGTTGTGGACATGACGTCTCTTGGTAACAAGACCACCGTGTCGTGGAGCCAGTCGCTCGGCCACTATGCCGACGTCGGAGGCCAGCAACTTTGGATCGATGTGCTGGAGGAGACGCTAAAACATGGTGTTGCCCCGGTTTCGTGGACAGATTATTTGTACCTGACTGTGGGTGGTACGCTCTCTAATGCAGGCATTAGCGGGGAAACATTTCGATATGGTCCTCAGATCAGCAATGTCTACGAAATGGATGTCATCACTGGTATGGATGGAATCACTCTCACCTCCCTTATTTTGATCAGAAACTAATTGAAATAGGGTTATGATGCCAATGAGCCTATCATCTCGGTAGATAACGATCTGCGAAACGATTCGTGATTAGAAAACAACAAAAGCATATTTGTAAAATGAAGTCAATGAATTAATCATTCGTTTCATGCCTCCAAAAGTTGTTTGATAAATTTATGTCTACTTTGATATCGAGGCTCAACGCATGCAATTTGCGAATTCGCTCTTCTAATCTTTTTTTTTTCTTTCTGTTTAAAAGCTATGTACTTTGAATGTTATATCAAGAAGTTGACTTTTAGTATATTTTATCTCGTGTTCGTGTTAACTACCGAAGATACCCGGAGGTTGACGTCAACCGGCCAAAAACTAATTAGGTTGACCTAATAAGTCAACGAGGTTAAAATAGTAATACGTCCAGATATTGAAGAACGGCCATTGCGTTTTTTTATTTTTAATCTATTTGACAAAAAAAATTGATAGACTTCGAACTCTAGCCGACTACCAAATTTTCTAGTTGATGAAGGTATCTACACCTGGAAAAAGACAACGGTGTCCCTAGGGAAAAAGTATCTTTATATGTACGATTTATGTTGCTGTCGCACCGGACTACCATTAAAAACAAAAAAAATAATATATGTACTATATTTTGGTGCATACGGTTCTTTCTCGTTTTAATTATCATATTACAAACCGTATATTTCATTTCTTCATAATTTCGTAATTGTTGACAAGAGAATTTTTTTTGTTCTTTTTTGTGGTAGGAACTGGGCACTTTTTTACTTGCTCTCCCCACAAAAATCCGGAGTTATTTTACTCCGTCCTTGGTGGTCTTGGTCAATTTGGCATAATAACCAGAGCAAGGATAGCATTGGGTCAAGCTCCAAAGAGAGTATGTAGCGCACTGGACTCAATCATCATTTTCTGCTGAGATTTCACTATTCTTGTTCCATAAAGATCAAGAACAATCCTTTTTTGAGATTGAATGTCCAGTCTCTTAATGTATTAAAACTCACAAGTTAAAAAAAGAAAAAGAAAAAAAGACATACATGACAACCCATGTTTTTAAATGAACTAGCCATGAGCTGGCTTGCCATTTTATAAGTTGCAATTGCCCTTGAAACCTAGAAGTCAGCTTACACGTTTCTATAGGGTATTCCTTCAGTTGGTTGACAGAGAAGATCCACAAGCTAATAAATACATTTGTATTGACCTTATAGGCTATGTGGGTGCGAATGCTATACAGTGATTTTTCAGCTTTTACAACGGACCAAGAACGGTTGATATCGCCCCATGGAAGGGACCAAGATGAAGCATTGGACTACGTAGAAGGTCAGGTTTTCATGCGCCGAAATTCAGACAGTTGGATATCTTTCTTCTCTCTCTCGGACCGCCCGCGGCTGATGTCCCTATTAACCGAACACGAGCTCCTCTACTGCATCGAAGTAGCCAAGTTCTACGATGAACGCACTCGAAGTACAGTAGACAAGGTATTTGTTGATCTGTATCGAACTATTTTTTAGGGGAAAAAAAATCCTAGGTCATATTTTGAACTAATTGTGCTTATTGTCAGACTGGGGTTTGGGAGTACCTCTCTCTCTCTCTCTCTCTCTCTCTCTCTCTATTGCGCGCGCACGTGCACGCACACTAATATAGTATAGCTGTATTTTTCCATATCTACCTCCCACTAGCTTCTGCTCAGCTCCATAAGAAACATCCCATCTCTTTTCTTTTAACTTAGTTCACTGTTATCTCGTTAATATTAGGACCTGAAGATGATATTGAAAGATTTGAGCCATGTCCCTGAGTTCCTGTTCCAAAAAGATGTCGGCTACGTAGATTTCTTGAATAGAGTGCGAGCAGAAGAGCTGACGCTCCGAAAACTGGGGCTCTGGAACGTTCCTCATCCGTGGCTTAACCTATTTGTGCCCAGATCTCGCATTGCCGATTTCAACACAGGCGTTTTCAAGAACATTGTTCTCAGAAAGAACATAACAACCGGACCTGTTCTCATTTACCCTATGAACAATGACAAGTATGTTTTCTTGCGAGCCATCAATATCATTTAGGACATATATTTCGTTGGTTGTCACTAAAGGTTAATGAGTTTTGGTCACTAAACTTTGATTTTAATCAAGTTATTCACCAAATGTTCAAATTCTTGCAACCGATGCACTTTGATCAAAACTAGACTGATTTCTCCACAAAATTGTTGACGTGTTGCCGACATGGCAATAATTTGACACCCAGAAAATTGGCCATCTATCCACCACGTCATTAGTTCTTATGAAAATTGGTCAAATCCTGCTAGTGCCTCAAATGTAAAAACTTGGAAGTTATAGTCGATTGAATGACTAAAATCAAATCTAAGTGGCTTGACTATAAACTCTATTATATAAACTTAACTCCTTTATCATATTTTGATCTATTTTGCAGATGGGATGATAGAATGTCTGCTGTCATACCAGATGAAGATGTCTTTTATACGGTTGGATTCTTTCTTTCAAGTGGGTTTAAAGACTGGCAAGAGTTCGACCTTCAAAATAAGGAGGTCCTCCTTTTTTGTGAAGATAATGGTATAAAGGTCAAGAAGTACCTTCCAAATTACAGCAGCGAAAGAGAGTGGATGCAACATTTTGGTCCCAAATGGAGGGCATTTCAAGAGAGCAAAGCTCAGTTCGATCCAAAAATGTTGTTGTCTCCTGGGCAGAGGATCTTCAACCAAAACTAAGGCATGGATTGAAAGATTGACGGGGTTTATGGTTCAGTAGGTTTTCTAATCACACAATTAATAATGTTTATATGAATCATGAATGTTTACTTAGCTTCTGATAATTTCATATGTAACTATCTAATCATATTGCATTAAGTTTCATTATGTGAAAAACTCTATGGATCAGATTAAATGATCCCAATATGCAGAATAAACGGTCCCACTTCTGCCATATGAAGTGTAATGCATTAAACATATTATTTGTGTTTTTATTTCTTTCGACAGGACGATCATCAAAACCTTATCTCCGTACATTTCGGATAGCATTGAAGTCAACAAAAGCATGGTAATGTTTGATACCAAATAAATTAATTGAAAAAAAAATCAAGTAGGTAGATTAAAAGATCATCAAAAGATGCAAGCTAGCAGTGACAGAGAGAAATCTAATTTTATTGAACGGAGAGAGAAGGGGAGGGGAAGGTGGAATTTTTCAAAGCATTTGAGTTGAAAATTTAACTTGAGGGGACCATAGCATATTTATAGTCTATTAGAATAGGGCCATTTACCATAAATCATTATTAATATACTGGCCTACATTGACCGTCTAATCAAATTATTAAACCAAGATAACTAAACTCAATATAATCTGATATGATAATCATGTTTAGGCTATCATACATTGTCTCACATATTTCACTGATTAAAATATTATGCAAGCAATGCTAGTCCATACTATACGAATTTCCAAAAGTTATGACCTGGGTTTGAGGTTGCGTTTGATTAGTCGACAAGAATATGAGTGACCTTTTCCTCTTTCCTTTCTATTTCTCGATTGTATATGCTAGCCAAGTCTATCGTTGTTCATGTTGTTTTTACCAAGAGAACTCTGTGTCTGGTTTCGAAATTTTTCCTGGCCATGCTTTTGTGTAGAGATTGTGTGAATCATACCTTTGACATCTTATTGGGAATTCCTAGCCTAGATGGAGGTCTTTATATAGAGTATTTACAACCACAACTATTGAAAAATGTTAGGATTCAGATGATCAAAGCCAGTTTGCAAGCATTTAGGTCTGACAAGAATATTCCTCAAATAATCCGATTTATGACGCAAAGTTCTGCCTTTTGGGTTCACTTCTTAAGTACAAATTTCTCTCAAACAATCTGTCACGCCCCGAACCCTAAGCGCGCGCACATCCCACTGCAGTCGATCAAATATGCGACATCCCAGGATACGTCGCCGACCCATTTATTTGATTATGCATGTGGAAGCGAAACAAATCCCCTGACAACATTTAACTTGGGATAGAAAAGCAGGCAATCAATCACAATATCAAACACCAATTTACAAACACATAGGTTTAAATACAACTCTGGACTGTCTACAAAATAGACCAGCTCGACAAAAGGAAAACTATCCTAAAACCAACTAGCAGGACACGTTCACCGATACTTCAGTCTCCACCTTTCCAGACTTAGGGCTTCAGGTCCTCCACGACCGCCATATAGGGACCTGAAATTTTAATCTCCAAACCGGGATAAGACAATGTCTCAGCAAGTTCAATCCCCTAAACCCCTATTAGAAAGAAAATATGCCCAAGGGTAGCCTAGCCACATCACACAGAGAACTTACCTCGCTTAAGTTCCTTTCTGCAGGTTAGCACAATTCATATCACTCAATCACAGGTAGTAATGATAATTCAAATAATTGGATCGCCATCACTTTCATATAAATCACAGTCGCATTTAGCACGCATTCCAATTATTATTCACTGCCACACAATGGCATAGCCTACTCGCAGTTCGACTATCTACTGACACTAATGCCAAGCATCGCCTCCCCCCATGGAGCGCGGCTTTGTCACTACATTGACGGCATTCCCAAAGGAGCATGGGTCCAGTTGGCCTAGCCTCTACTGTGACCCGAGCCACGTCACTCTCTTGACGGCATTTCTAGAAGAACAAAGGTCCAGTTGGCCTAGCCTCTACTACGACCTGAGCCACGTCACTCTCTTGACGGCATTTCTAGAAGAACAAAGGTCCGGTTGGCCTAGCCACTACTGCGACCCGAGCCACGTCACTCTCTTGATGGCATTTCTAGAAGAACAAAGGTCCAGTTGGCCTAGCCACTACTGTGACCCAAGCCACGTCACTCTCTTGACGGCATTTCTAGAAGAACAACGGTCCAGTTGGCCTAGCCACTACTGCGACCCGAGCCACGTCACTCTCTTGACGGCATTTCTAGAAGAACAAAGGTCCAGTTGGCCCAGCCACTACTGCGACCCGAGCCACGTCACCCTCTTGACGGCATTTATAGCAAAATAAGGGTCCAGTTGGCCTAGCCACTACTGCGACCCGAGCCTTTCAACCAGTACACGACAATTCGATACCGATCCCTAGATACTTTACATTTCACTCACACAATCCAATTACGATATTAACCACTAAAAATCCAATTTCAATGTCAAACCCGACACTTGGGATTTTCTAAATAAAATCCATACTTTTCAAAATCAACACTCAATTTGCATTATCCAATCATCAAATTCATAATCTGAATATATAATAGTGATCAGCACGAAATTCTGAAAATTTAGGGTCATAAAATAATTTTCAGAATTTATTAAATAATTAAATTTATTCCGAAAATTAATTGAATAATAATATCCATATTTTTCACAATCCACACTCAATTTAAAATATCTAATCATCCATTTCAAAATCTGACTACACAGCAGCGACCGGCATGGAATTCTGAGAATTTAAGGTCCTGAAATTTTTTTCGAAATTTAATAAATAATTAAATAATAATATTTAAGTAATTTCGAATAACAATATATTATTAAATTATTTAATAATTTCGGAATATCTAAATAAATCAAAATTAAATTCCTTTATGTCACATTAAAGCTTATATTAATATAACCACTCACTTAGCCTTAAATTAAACACAATTTAAGTTAATCAAACACCTCAATATAATCCACACTTAAATAAATTAAACTAACCACCTAATAACACTTAACTTAAACTAAGCTCCCCTAAAGTATCATTAACCCTATAATCAAGGTTTAGTGAGCTAAACTCACCCGATTAACGAACCGAGCGGACCAAAACGACGAGGGGATCAACTTTCTCCAAAGCGGGCCAAGCATCCGGGCTCGGGAAGATGGCCAAAACGGGCCAAACGTCCGCTGCCATACCCATTTTCTTGGCTGCTGTCCACTGCAGTTTGAGGCCGAGAAAGGGTAGATCCGGTACTTGGATGAGATGGGGAAGGACCGGGGAAGGTTGAGGGGTCGAACCGGACCTAGGCGGGGCCCGAACGGTGGCAGGAGGTGGCCGAACAGCTCCGGCACAGGCTGATACAGTAGCTGCGACGCGAGTTGAGGGGGAGCGGAGACGGTGCAACGGCGGGCCGGCGAACGCGCGCGGGTCTTTGCGCGCAGACGGGCGGCGACCGCGACGAACGGCGAGCGGCTACGGGCGTCGAGCGATCTTCAGCTTCTTTGGTTGCTGGGTTTTGAAGAAGAAGATGAAGAACATGGAGGAGAGAGCTCGACGGGAGAGAGGAAGAAGAGAGGAGAAGGAGAGAGAGAGATGGGACCATTCCCTTTTCTTTTTCTTTTTCTTTAACCCAACAAAAATGGCCCACCATGACCTCATGGATGATGTCACACTCTACTATCTCCCACAACCTTTCTCCAATGGGTCCATTTTATTTTTCCGCCAAGGCATGAAACTTTGTACATCAACTCCTTCAATTCCAATCAATTCTCTCTCAATTGAATCAAATTGAAGTCCATAAAATAAATCCAATGTCACCCCACTCCAATTCACATCTTCACTTGTCCGTAGAACCAACTTAAGTCTCAAAGGAACGACCAAAGGCGGACCTACTAATTTCTTGAGCCAAATTAGCCATTCTCTGATTATTTTGCTAAAAAAACTCGGCTTGCATGAAAAATCTTCCGAAGATAAGTCAATGATCCTAAAATGATTTGTGACACACCCAGACTTCCAATTTCTGAATTCGATCTCAATTCCACGGTTAATTTCACTTTTGCACGATACTAGCGCGGCCCAACCTACCGGGTAGCCTTTATAAATTTTCATGCATTTGACCTGTGGTTGATCATCTCAAGCCACAATGTACATCTTTGAAACATTGGCGACTTTTGGTTGTCGGGGTAATCTCAAGGTTTCAAATACGAACACATGGTACCCAATCGACAGAAAAGTCGGTCCAGTGCCGATCGACAAGAATTGTGCAATCTTGTGGAATCACCCACACCTGATCACATGTCTCTGTCGAGTCGACCTATCTCCGATCTCTAATCGATTTTTAATTGTACCGTAATGACCCTTGCAGATTAGCTCGGTCGAAAGATCGCTTCCTGGTCAAATTCTCGAGTCTGATGCATTAGAATTTCTTAACGGCTTCACCTGATAGACTAGTTTTCACATGAGTGGCCGTGTCAAGGAAAAGAACTATATGCATGCCAACGAAATGCCCGTATCAATTTATTGAAAATAGAATTGGAAAATCGGGATGTCACAACTCTTCTTCCTCGAAATTTAAACCATTAAAAATTCTTCTTCAAAATGGTGGGGTATTATCGTCTCGTCAATTCTACTCCTTCAATTCTGCTTCGTACTGCTATCGAAGATCCTCTATGCCGACGAAACATTTCCGAATTAACCCGACCAATCCTTGGTTCCCCAAAAGGCTAAGCACTTGTCCATCTCTACAAAAATGAAAGCTGCAAAAGTTTTTGGTTCTTTTTTTTTTCTTATTTTTCCACAAAGCGGCTAACTACCGCGTCGAGGATTTGAACCCCCGACTTTGGACCTGCGACTTCATCCCGGGTACCACTCGGCTAGAGGTGCCAACGATGCTCCAAACCACTTTCTTTTTCCATTTAAAGCCAAATTTCTTAATTGATCCCAAACTCGAAATATTCCGCCATTTAAATAGTTCTGGCTCTCCTTTCTTAACAATTTAAGATGTCTCTATCCTAGGCGACATCCAAGGATGAACAGAATTCTCAACCTAAAAATTCAAAGGTTTCTGACACTTAACTGCGTAAATTTCCCGGTAGCTCTAAGCAGTCCTTAATCTGTCACAGATAATCACAATTGCTTCCACTGATTGCTGAACTGACTCTGGCTGCGACCTTTCATTCTCTAATCTCAACTCAACAACTGAAGTTCTGAACACTCTGCTCTGCACTGATTAAAAAGAAATTAACTGACTGATTTGCTGAAACTGGGAACCTCTGAGCAAGATCTGATATAACTCTGACACTGATCTCGACAACGGCAATCACTGACTACTATACTGACCCTGGCCTGTGATCTTTCTTTCCCTGACTTCATCTTTGTACTATCTGGACAACGCTGAAATTGCTATGATGAACTTCCCATAAGATCTCTTATTTAATCTATGTATCGACAATTACACACAATCGTCCTCAGAACCTTAGCGTTCTATATTCAGAAATATGAAAATCAACCTTTCTTATTTGCATTCTCTTATAAAGTCTTTTGAATTTCTAAATCTGTCCACCGAAGCGCTTTGATTCTGATCTGAACTTTCGGCTCAATTCTGAGGGTGGTCATAAGATTCAAAGGGTGGCCTACCTTAGATTTGGAAAAACCGTATTTCGAACTTTCTCAAATAAGATCCAATCCTTGAGTACCAATTGTGCAACTAAGGACTCTCAACTCAGTGCATCTGTAACTTTGCTCACATTTCCAGAGTGATGCGAAATATCATAGTCATAATCCTTAAGGAGTTCCATCCAGTGATGCTATCTCATATTCAACTCCTGAGGTCTCAACTGATAGGACGCATATGCAACAACCCTATCATACTGCATCAACAAGCAACCAAATCCTTTAAACGATACATCACTGCAGATCTCATAACTTTCAGGACCAGATGGAATGGTCAGCGCAGGTGCGGTAGTCAGCTTCTACTTAAGCTCTTAAAAACTACGTTCGCACTTACCTATCCACATGAACTTTTCTTCATTCTTCAGAAGTCTTGTCCACGACGATGCTAACACTGAAAACCTTTTCTACAAACTGTCTGAAATATCCTGCTAATCCCTAGAAACTTCTGATCTCTACCACTGTAGTCAATCTCGACCAATTGTTCACTGCTCCAATCTTGGACGGGGTTTACGAAGATTCATTCTCCTTAAATCACATGACCTAGGAACGCAACACGAGTGATGCAAAACTTGCATATGCTAAGCTTATTGTGAAATCCAAAAGTACTCAAAGCCTAAAGTACCATCCCCAAATGTCTCTCGTGCTCCTCAGCACTCTTTGAACACACCGGGATAACTTCAATGAACACGATCGCAATTGATTCAAGTACCCTTAAACATTTTGCTCATTAGACCCAAACAAACAGCTAAGGTATCCATCAAACCACTCGGTATTACAATGAACTCATAACTACCGTATCGAGTGTGAGATGCTAACTTCGGTATGTCTTTCTTTTTTATCTTCAACTAATGATACCTTGACCTCCAATTGATCTTGAGGAATATCGATGTACAAACACAACAAACCAACTTTCTTCTTCATGAATAGAACAGGTGCTCCCCAAGGTGATGCATTGGAACGTATGAATCCCCTATTCAACAATTCATGCATCTGCACATTCAATTCTTTTAACTCGGGTAACACCATCCGGTAATGAGCCTTAAGGACTGGCTCTATTCCGGGTGCTAATTCAATCACGAACTCTACTTCTCTTTCTAATAGCAACCCTGACAATTTTTTCAAAAAATACCTTAGAAAGCTTATGTACCACGATTATGTTCTCCATATTTGGCTCCCCAACTGACACATCCATTACAACTGCCATGTAGATTCGATAACCAAAAACCAGAACCAGGTCATCCTCAGTGACGAATAACAGGGATCGAAGGTCCTTTCTAACTTTCAGTAATTCAAAACTTTCATACGCTAACTAAACAAGCTAAATTACATCACTACCATGATTCAAAACAACTGAAAACTCCTTAAGCCAAACCCTTTTATCAATGACTTCCAAGTCGTACTTAAGTAAACCCCTTTCAAGTACAGCTATAGTCAGAGATTCATATTTCTATTACTTTATTACCAATCCGAAAATCCTACAACCTTCACTGAAAATTCTAATGCACTACTCTAATAGAAGCATTTAAAAAACATTCTCATTTTGATTGATGCATGGTCGATCCTTTCATGCTCCTCTAGCTATCTTAGTGGCGTCCTATCCACAGTAACGGTGCTTATGTTCTCCTGAACTTACACGAACAGCTCCTAACTTGATGGTCGTGCTGGCCACATTCAAATCATGATCCCTTTTTACTCTGACACTGGGCTGACTCAAGCCTCCTTTCCACAAACTCAGCACACAATCGGTGAGTCCTCTACCTCCCAACAAGTGACATCATGCACCCTTCATTGCACTGGGGTTCATTCCAAGTACCCCACTGAACATCTTGAAGCATGCTTCCTCTGTTCTGTCTTATCAACAGCGGTGATAGAAACAGTTGTGGTCCCATCTACTTATACGAACAATCTTTGATCAAATGACCTTACTGGTAACACCCGCGACAAGTCATTTCCCTCTTACAGCACGAAGTAGATCCATGTCTTTTCTTATAGACACGACATACATTGATTGAGTTGAGCACTGCCTTTCCAATTCTACTCTTCCGGTTGGGTGAAACAAGGCACCTTTCTTCTGACATCGGCCTTTCTTCTCAATCGATTTCCATCTCTGTCTAAACTGAACCTTGACTTAGATATGGCGGCCTGATCCTTGATCACAACTCTAGATTGGGCCTCAATAGGCGTGGCAACAACAACGGTCACAACATTGGCAGCGGTAGAAACAACGGCAACAACGGCGGCTCGATCCTAAGCTTACTGACCCAACGAGCTTCTAAGAAACACTAGCACCTGAACAATCCCGACAAACCTAGGATCATTTGGTGCTGCAACACTCTCAGTACTGACTTGCGGCGGTACTCTCACACTCGTGCTGGCCTAAGCCTGCGCTCTACCTCGGGTACCGACTCTTGTCAACATCCTACCCCGAGGTATAGGTCCTACCGACCTTCTCCAAGGAGTCCTCCACTCCTGGTCACTCATCCTACAAGCTCTTTATAGACACCTGTTTTCCGATTCGAACATCAGGTTAGAATTTGAGTGACCCCACAAACATATTACCAAATAGCTATTAACCAAATGCATCAGCATATTAAAAGCCTTTCCTACTAACTATCCCATGACTCATCGCACCTTATCACTCCATACACAGACCATGCTCTAATACCACTTAAACGGGGATGTCACGCCCCGAACACTCTTAGTACTGACTTGCGGCAGTACTCTCACACTCGCGCTGGCCTAAGCTTGCGCTCTACCTCGGGTACCGACTCTTGTCAACATCCTACCCCGAGGTATAGGTCCTACCGACCTTCTCCAAGGAGTCCTCCACTCTTGGTCACTCATCCTACAAGCCCTTTATAGACACCTGTTTTCCGATTCCAACATCAGGTTAGAATTTGAGTGACCCCACAAACATATTACCAAATAGCTATCAACCACATGCATCAGCATATTAAAAGCCTTTCCAACTAACTATCCCATGACTCATCGCACCTTATCACTCCATACACAGACCATGCTCTGATACCACTTAAACGGGGATATCACGCCCCGAACCCTGAGCGCGCGCACATCCCACTGCGGTCGATCAAATATGCGACATCCCAGGATACGTCGCCGACCCATTTATTTTATTACACATGCGGAAGCGAAACAAATCCCCTGACAACATTTAACTTGGGATAGAAAAGCAGGCAATCAATCACAATACCAAACACTAATTTACAAACACATAGGTTTAAATACAAATCTGGACTGTCTACAAAATAGACCAGCTCGACAAAAGGAAAACTATCCTAAAACCAACTAGCAGGACACGTTCACCGATACTTCAGTCTCCACCTTTCCAGACTTAGGGCTTCGGGTCCTCCACGACCGCCATCTAGGGACTTGAAATTTTAATCCTTAAATTGGGATGAGACAATGTCTCAACAAGTTCAACCCCCTAAACCCCTATTAGAAAGAAAATACGCCCAAGGGTAGCCTAGCCACATCATACAGAGAACTTACATCGCCTCAGTTCCTTTCTGTAGGTTAGCACAATTCGTATCACTCAGTCACAGGTAGTAATAATAATTCAAACAATTGGAACGCCATCACTTTCATATAAATCACAGTCGCACTTAGCACACATTCCAATTATTATTCACTGCCACACAAGGGCATAGCCTACTCGCAGTTTGGCTATCTACTGACACTAATGCCAGGCATCGCCTCCCCCCATAGAGCGCGGCTTCGTCACTACGTCGACAGCATTCCTGAAGGAGCATGGGTCCAGTTGGCCTAGCCTTTACTGCGATTCGAGCCACGTCACTCTCTTGACGGCATTTCTAGAAGAACAAAGGTCCAGTTGGCCTAACCTCTACTGCGACCTAAGTCACATCACTCTCTTGACGGCATTTCTAGAAGAACAAAGGTTAGGTTGGCCTAGCCACTACTGCGACCCGAGCCATATCACTCTCTTGACGGCATTTCTAGAAGAACAAAGGTCCAGTTGGCCTAGCAACTACTGCGACTCGAGCCACGTCACTCTCTTGACGGCATTTATAGAAGAACAAAGGTCCAGTTGGTCTAGCCACTACTACGACCCGAGCCACGTCACTCTCTTGACGGCATTTCTAGAAGAACAAAGGTCCAGTTGGCCTAGCCACTATTGCGACTCGAGCCACGTCACTCTCTTGACGGCATTTCTAGAAGAACAAAGGTCCAGTTGGCCTAGCCACTACTGCAACTTGAGCCACGTCACTCTCTTGACGGCATTTCTAGCAGAATAAGGGTCCAGTTGGCCTAGCTACTACTGCAACCCGAGCCTTTCAACCAGTACACGACAATTTGATACCAATCCCTAGATACTTTACATTTCACTCACATAATCCAATTACGATATTAACCACTAAAAATCCAATTTCAATGTCAAACCCGACACTTGGGATTTTCTAAATAAAATCCATACTTTTCAAAATCAACACTCAATTTGCATTATCCAATCATCAAATTCATAATCTGAATATATAACAGCGATCAACACGAAATTATGAGAATTTAGGGTAATAAAATAATTTTCAGAATTTATTAAATAATTAAATTTATTCCGAAAATTAATTGAATAATAATATCCATATTTTTCACAATCCACACTCATTTTATAATACCCAATCATCCATTTCAAAATCTAACTACACAGCAGCGACTGGCACGGAATTCTGAGAATTGAGGGTCCTGACAAAATTTTCGGAATTTAATAAATAATTAAATTTATTCCGAAAATAATTAAATAATAATATTTTAATAATTTCGAATAACAATATATTATTAAATTATTTAATAATTTCGGAATATTTAAATAAATCAAAAGTAAATTCCTTTATGTCACATCAAAGCTTATATTATTATAACCACTCACTTAGCCTTAAATTAAACACAATTTAAGTTAATCAAACACCTCAATATAATCCACACTTAAATAAATTAAACTAACCACCTAATAACACTTAACCTAAACTAAGCACCCCTAAAGTATCATTAACCCTATAATCAAGGTTTAGTGAGCTAAACTCACCCGATTAACGAACCGAGCGGACCAAAACAATGAGGATGACGAGGGGATCGTCTTTCTCCAAAGCAGGCCAAGCATCCGGGCTCGGGAAGATGGCCAAAATTGGCCAAACGTCCGCTGCCATACCCATTTTCTTGGCTGCCGTGCACTGTGGTTTGAGGCTGAGAAAGGGTAGATCCGGTACTTGGATGAGATGGGGAAGGACTGGGGAAGGTTGAGGGGTCGAATTGGACCTAGGCGGGGCCCGAACGGTGGCCGGAGGTGGCCGAACGGCTCCGGCACGGGCTGATACAGCAGCTGCGACGTGAGCTGAGGCGGAGTGGAGACGGTGCAATGGTGGGCCGGCGAGCGCGCGCGGGTCTTCGCACGCGGACGGGCGATGACCGCGATGAACGGCGAGCGGCTACGGGCGTAGAGCAATCTTCAGCTTCTTCGGTTGTTGGGTTTCGAAGAAGAAGATGAAGAACATGGAGGAGAGAGCTCGACGGGAGAGAGGAAGAAGAGAGGAGAAGGAGAGAGAGAGATGGGACCATTCCCTTTTCTTTTTCTTTTTCTTTAACCCAACAAAATGGCCCACCATGACCTCATGGATGATTTCACACTCTACTATCTCCCACAACCTTTCTCCAATGGGTCCATTTTATTTTTCCGCCGGGGCATGAAACTTTGTACATAAATTCCTTCAATTCCAATCAATTATCTCTCAATTGAATAAAATTGAAGTCCATAAAATAAATCCAATGTCACCTCACTCCAATTCACATCTTCACTTGTCCATAGAACCAACTTAAGTCTCAAAGGAACGACCAAAGGCGGACCTACTAATTTCTTGAGCCAAATTAGCCTTTCTCTAATTATTTTGCTAAAAAACTCGGCTTGCATGAAAAATCTTCCGAAGATAAGTCAATGATCTTAAAATGATTTGTGACACACCCAGACTTCCAATTTTTGAGTTCGATCTCAATTCCACGGTTAATTTCACTTTTGCACGATACTAGCGCGGCCCAACCTACTGGGTAGCCTTTATAAATTTTCATGCATTTGACCTGTGGTTGATCATCTCAAGCCACAATGTACATCTTTGAAATATTGGCAATTTTTGGTTGTCGGGGTAATCTCAAGGTTTCAAATATGAACACAGGATACACAATCGACAGAAAAGTCGGTCCAGTGCCGATCGACAAGAATTGTACAATCTTGTGGAATCACCCGCACCTGATCACATGTCTCTGTCGAGTCGACCTATCTCCGATCTCTAATCGATTTTTAATTGTGCCGTAATGACCCTTGTAGATTAGCTCGGTCGAAAGATCGCTTTTTGGTCAAATTCTCGAGTCTGATGCATTAGAATTTCTTAGCGGCTTCACCTAATAGACTAGTTTTCACATGAGTGGTCGAGTCAAGGAAAAGAACTATATGCGTGCCAACGAAATGCCCATCTCAATTTATTGAAAATAGAATTGGAAAATCGGGATGTCACACAATCTGATTTATGATTGCATCTAAATCTGTTATTATTGTCTTGCGCTGTACTTAATCAAGTGGATGATGAAGGGAATAACAATTATCATCTAAAGCTGTTCTCATTTTCTGTTTGGATGAGACGCCAGATTTTTACCTAGAGGACTACATTTTTATTTCAAAAAGTAATCTGGAGCAATTATTAGTTAAGTTCAGCCAAACGGAAGGGACAAGGGGGTGATTTCATCCACAATTGCTTCCGAAGAAGTATAGCCAGCCATTCATGGCTAGTAGAAAAGTAAATGCGTCCCTCGCTCAACATGTCCACTTGATGGAAAGGCAATAATTTCCAGAAATATTCGGCCAATTCTTTCCAAGAGGGAAGAGGTGAGAGACTCACTAACAATGTAAGGGAAATGGAGGTGAATTGTGCACTCACAACATTCACCTTACAACAGACATCATCATACTCTCAAGCTCTCTCTCTCTCTCAGCTCCCTCCTTCAGTTTTTCCTTGGCGTGCTCTCTTCTTCCGTTGGCAGCTAGCATTCACCGCCCTCATCGGGGTGTCATTTGGTGGTTGATCACTGGTGAGTCCCTACCCAAGTGCACGCCTCAACAACCACTCATCCGACGTCATAGCCTCATAGGTTACCCCGTCGTGACCCACTCGGCTATGTCTATGCTTGATGTCGTTGGTATCCTAACTAAACTAAGGTAAGATTGAATGCATCATCCGATCTATGAGTCAAAAGATGGTACTCTTTATTATATTGCACATGCATTCCATATAATAATACTATATGCTTGAATGATCCATTTCCCTAAGCAAGCACACTTTTCCAGGTCAGCCTAGTAAATTTAGAATTTTACTTTTGAAGCAAATTTTGCTATATGTCCTCAAACACGTCAAGTAATGGACTGCTTCTTACTATACATAGCAATTCATTGAAATGAATCCACCAAAATGAAGTAATTTTTTCAATAAATTTAGCAAAGAATATATTATGCCTTCTTCAAACTACTGGTCAGTATGAATTTAGTATTGTCAAAAAATTAAAGATACATTTAGAAATTATTGTGCAAATTCCCATTGTATTGATCATTTAAAAGTATTAGTAATGTGCAATGTGCACTCGAAACAAACTCTTTCCATTAAAGCAAAGTGAGGGGGAAACAAGAGATTTTCCGTACTAAGCTTTGACAATCCAACCTAAGTCTCTAATCAAGAAGGGTGCGCTAGCGCAGAGGCCTTCACCCCCTAATGCTTTTTTTTCCCCTTAATTATCAAATATATACAATTTTTATGTTTTCACAAAATCCTAATTCCTAATTCTCTTGCTTTATCTCGCTCTTGGGCGCCCCCTTGCACAATCTTCTCAACTTTCTTGCCTCGTCTCGCTCTCAGTCAATGCTGGCACTCTATCGCGGAATCATTGTCACGGTCTTGCCTCCGGCTCTCTTTCGCAATCACGGCCTTGCCTCCCTCTTTGAATCCTTCACCTCTCTTGTCTCATCTCTCTCGCGACTTGCTCTCTCAATCTCTATTGACTCTCGCAGCTTGCTCTCGGCGCTCGCAAGTTGCATCCTCGCTCACGAGTCACAACACTTGTTGCTATTCTCGCAGTCTCACTTGCTCATAATGCTCATCGCTCCCTCTCCATAAGTTCAAAATCGTAATTCCCATTTGCCCCTTTTCTAGTTTCTTCACTCAAGTCTCATGGCTCTCTTTCTTACCTTGCTCTCACAATTGCAACCTCATTGGCCGCTCACGATGCTTGTTGTGACTCTCACAGCCTCAATCGCTCATGACGCTTATTGCTTTCTCTCATGTAAGTCCTCAATCCCTCTCCGACTAGAGTGGTTTTACTTTGTCACAAAATTTTGTAGTAATTGTTGTGTTAGGTAGACCAGTTTCATGGATCTACCTGGAAATTGAATTGAATGAGTGGTCTGATTCATGGGTGGGTTTGGGAATCAATAGGCCTCATTGGCCTATGGCAAGGCTCAAGCATGCTTGTGATAGGTCACTGGCTAGCGATTGATTGAGGAAGAAGAACAATAAAAAAGAAAAAGGAAAAGCTTAAAAAATGATTTTAAAAAATAAAAAAAATAAAAAAATTATTAAACGAGTACATGATAGAAAAGATTTTCTATCCTAAATGGCCAAAAATATTTATCAGTTTATTTTCAGATTTTAACTGTACACTAGAAAATAATGTTATTTTCCTAGAAAATGGTTTCCTAAAAAACATTTTTCAGAAACACCACATTTTCTACAAAATGGAATGAGCTTAAGTATCGAATTACTTACTATATATTTAATTTCTTCATAATTTCCTGGTTGTTGACTAGAGAATTTCCTGTTCTTTTTATGGTAGGAACTGGGCACTTTTTGACTTGCTCTCCCCATAAAAATCCAGAATTATTTTATTCGGTCCTTGCTGGTCTTGGTCAATTTGGCATAATAACCAGAGAAAGGATTGCACGTTGTCCAGCTACGAAGAGAGTATGTGGCACACTAGACTCAATCATCAATGCCTCATAAGATTTCACTATTCTTATTTTATAAGATCGACATAATCACATTTCTTTTTTGAGATTGAACATCCGTCTATTAATGTATTGGAACTCCTGAAACCATAAACTAATACACTTGTAACAAATTTACCCCAAATTAATTTCTTAACTATCAAAAACCTCAAAACAGTACACCCGTGACAAATCTATCATTTGTCAATTTTCATAAATTTTATCGTTAAATTACCGAGTTGAATAACATGTTATAATTGAAAGGTGTACTACTTTAGGGTTTTACCCTCCGTTTGTCATAGGCGAACATTTTATGGTTTTTTGTGATATTAATCCAATTTCATGAAAGCTAATGGGAGGTAAATTTGTCACATGTGTATAATTTTAGGATTTTTTGTTGTCAAAAAATTACTTTAGTATGCTCTAGTTTGCGTTTTTATAGGTTAAAATTGACTCTATCTATGCCATTGAACATGAACCTAGAAGTCAGCTTATACGTTTCTATAGGGTATTCTTTCAGTTGGTTGACAGAGAAGATCCACAAACTAATAAATGTATTTGTATTGAATCCTTTGTAGGCTAAGTGGTGACGCTCATGCTGGATCAGATGTTGAATCGAGAATTTCAGAGCATAAAGCTCCGCCTGGAAAGCCGATTGAGCTGAGAAGCTTCGGGTAAATACATCAGTGAGAATTCCTTTGTAATTTCTGCAGATACAAGCCATTGAGCCTTGCAAACCCTCTGATTGAAAAGCACCATCAATATTGCATTTTAAACTGCCTTTGTAAGGAGGTTTCCATCGCTGATCGGGGCTGAGGGACGAGAGTGGAAAGCTGTGAGGAGTTGGGTCGACAACCTTATCTATCCTGCTCTGTGCAAGGGCATCCTCCACTGCTTGGATGGGGTCTGGACTATGGTTTCTGAAGATGAAATTGTTGCGCTGACGCCAGATCTGCCACAACAAATTTGCGATCACCTCAAATTCATGGAACTCCTTCGAATCAGTGGCTCTGGCTGCGACCCAAGCATCAAAACGCTGCACTGAAGTAGGTAAGATCTGAACCCTGATATGAGGATGAGTCCATATCTTGCTAGTCCACGTGCAAAAGAAGAATAGATGTTCTACAGTCTCTGGCATATTTTGAGAGCATATGCTGCAGACAGGAATGGGTGAGATGTGTCTGTGAAAAAGGTTTGCTTTAGTAGCAAGGGCATTCTGATAGGCTAACCACATAAACACTCGAATTTTAGGAGCTGTTTTCATATGCCATATTGTTCGCCATAACTTAATGGGGTTCTGATAAGAAGTTGAAGGCACATTGAGTTGGGTATTTAGGTGTGAAGACAAAAGATGGTAACTGCTTTTTACTGAATAAACACCAGAGGAGGTAGCAGTCCATATCAGTTGGTCAGTAAGAAGTAAAGGATTAATAGGAATTTTTAAAATCTCTTCACTGACCTGAGAGTCAAATAGATTGGATATAAGAGTTGAATTCCACATGTGATGTGAGTTATCAATGAGATCAGCCACTAAAACCGGTTCGCCTTGAGCAACTGTACCGCCCAATGTACCCGTAGGTAGCCAATTGTCTTCTCTTATTTTAATTTTGGAGCCATCCCCAACTAACCATCGTAGTCTAGGAAGAATGGCTTCTCTTCCTTTTAAAATACTCTGCCAACCCCATGAAGTACGATTTCCCGCTTGTGCACACTGAAATGATGAATTCCTGAAATACAATCCCTTGAAAAGCTGACTCCATAGAGCGTTTGGTTGTTGATACATACGCCAAGCTTGCTTACCAAGTATTGCTTTGTTGAAACTGACAAGGTCTCTAAATCCCATTCCTCCAGAGTCTTTGGAGAGTTTTAAAGATGTCCAATTTTGCCAATGAATTCCTGTTTTGCCATTATTATTGCTCCACCAAAACTCTGATATCTTTTTTTCTATTAATCTGCATAAAGACAGGGGGAGCTTGAAGATCGACATGGCATACTGAGGTAATGCCTGTATAACAGATTTCAAAAGTATTTCCTTTCCACTCTTCATTAACAGTCGTTCCTTCCAGCCATCTAATTTGGCGTTTACTTTGGCCAAAATCCAGGAAAACATCTCCCGTTTCGATCGCCCCCAATCTGAAGGGATACCTAGGTACTTCCCATAACGATTCATCATAGGCATTCTGAATTCACTTGCTATATTTTGTTGTAGAGATAACGGGCAGTTTTTGCTGAAATACAAACCAGACTTATTCCTATTTATAATTTGGCCCGTAGCTAGACAATATTGGTTTAGAATATTGGCAAGGTTTTGGGCTTCAGAGATTGTTGCTTTTAGGAAGAAAACAGAGTCATCAGCGAAGAATAGATGGGATAAAGTGGGGCATGCTCTATTGAACTTAATTCCTTGTAAATGACCCATTTCCACTGCTTGAGTAATAAGAGTTGATAGCACATTTGCGAGTAAAATAAAAATATATGGGGATAGGGGGTCACCTTGTCTAAGTCCTCGAGATGGTTGGAAAGAAGCAAGCTGTTCCCCATTGAAACGAACACTTAGGGAAGTCGTTGTGATGCAAGCCATTACCAACCGAACCCATCTGTCATTGAAACCCAGTTGCAGCATGTAGGCTTGGAGAAAATCCCATTCCACCCTATCATACGCTTTTTGCATATCTATTTTTAAAAGAAGGTTGAACTTTTTCTTGCTCTTGCGCACTTTAAACTGATGAAGCACTTCTTGAACCACCATTATGTTATCCTGTATCTGACTGTCCTTAACAAATGCTGCCTGTTCTTTGGATATCAAATTAGGAAGCCAAGGTTTAAGTCTATTGGCCATAACTTTGGAAATGATTTTGTAAGCGAAATTACAAAGACTTATTGGTCTGTACTGATCAATGCTTTCTGGATGATGAACCTTAGGAACCAACACAAGTATCGTTTTGTTTAGAGAGCGAGGCATGATACCTGAAGTGAAGAAATCTCGAACTGTTTTAATGACATCTGCTTTGATAATTTCCCAGTGCTGCTGAAAGAAGAGGCCATTAAGACCATCGGGCCCTGGAGCCTTTGAAGCACCCAGCTGAAAAGTTGCCTGGTACACCTCATCTTCCGTTACTGTTCTCAGCAAATGATCATTTATGTCTTTAGTTACCACTGCAGGGTATTGATCTAAAAAGGGGCCAAAGTCGCGATAGCCGACTGACTTATATAAATTAGAAAAGAAACCCAACGTTAGCTCCTTTAATTGTGCTGGTTCTCTTATCCAGTGCTGGAGATCATCTTTTAACAGACAGATTCTGTTTATTTGTCTTCGTTGTACAGTACTGGCGTGGAAAAATTTGGAATTTTTATCCCCCCACCTCAGCCAATTGATGCGAGATCGCATAGCCCAAAACTGCTCCTCTTGCTGCCAGATTTGTTGAATTTCGTCTCGAATTGAATGGGCCAGCTCTTTATCATCACTCTGATAATATTTTCTGTTCATGATAGTCTATAGCTGATGTTGTAAATGAGCTATACGAAGATGTCCGTTACTGAACTTTGATTTACTCCACCTTGCTAATTCATGAGAAACTGTCTGCAATTTTGCCGCCAGAGAGGTTTTGTCTGCTCTAGATATATTCCACGAATGTTGAATTATTTCTTTGCACTGTTGATCTTGGTTCCAGAAAGCTTCATAAGTAAAAGTCTTCTTTCGCTTGACAGGACTAGTAGATGTGGTAATCAAGAGAGGGCAGTGATCCGAACCTAAAGCAGGAAGGGCTAACACTTCTGCAGTAGGATACAACAATCGCCATTCCAAAGAGCAAAAGACTCGATCCAATCTCTCCTTTACCAGGTCAGCCCCTGTTCTATTATTAGACCAGGTAAATTCACACCCTTTGCTTTCCAACTCTAGTAAAGAGCAAGCACTAATCACTGCTCGAAAGGATGATAGGTGAGAGTATATAGCTGGTCTCTTACCCACTTTTTCCCAGGGGTAGAGAATTTCATTAAAGTCCCCCACGCACACCTAAGGAAAGGTATGTACAGCACTGATCTCCCTGAGTCTATCCCAAAGCTCTTGTCTAGCCCTATAAGTAGAAGGAGCATGCAAACATGTGATATGCATAGACGTAGCTGCAGAAATATCATAACAAAGCAGATCAAAATAATTCTCCGCTGACTTCAAAATAGTTAACGCATAAAGCTCAGTCCAAAAAATAGCTAGACCACCAGCCAAGCCCACTGGATCCCTTATCAAGGAGTGTGGAAAATGAAACCGACGCTGTAAGCTACTTAAAACTGAAGCTACATTCTTAGTTTCCATTAAGAAAACTAGATCGGGCTTTTCTTTGGCTAAAACGGCCTTTAGGGCTTGAACTGTCAGTGGGTTGCCCAACCCCTGACAGTTCCAAGATAGGAGCTTCATTTGAGATGCGGTGGCTGTTTGGGGCCAGCCGCCAATGCCCAATGTGTTGACTCATTTACAGCATAAACAGGGGTGTCCATAAGTTTAGTCTCATCCAGATCTGATGAGTAGCCAACTCTAGTATCATACGGAGAGTATCTCTTTTGTTTCTTGCCTGATCCCGTAGCATTATTCGTTTTCAGAATTTTTGGCTTTTTTTGCTTGGGAATCTCCAGGGAAGGAGTCTGAACACTCTTCAATTTTGCCATTGCAGGTACCAAGTCAGTAGTCCTTGGAGCGGGATTGACTATTTCCATCATAGAAGAGGGTCTTGAGGGGATGATGGGGGTTGTTGCTTGAGCTTCTAAATCTGGCACAATTGGAGGCAGAGCTAGGATTGGCGTTTGCATGGCAGGGGGAGTTTCAGGTACAGCTTCATCCATCTGCTTCATATATTCCTGAGGATTATAGAAGGTGTCCCAATACGGGCTATGTTGTCGAATCTCCGCATGTAACCAGTGGCCATAGGCGAGTTTCGATAAACCATCTTGTTTGTCTTCCTCATAAGGATATTCTTTACAAGCTGTCGCATAGTGTCCTAGCTTCCCGCACGAATAGCAGAAATGTGAGAGTCTCTCATAGCGAAAATCTATCCATAGTGTCTTTCCTTCTATACGAATTAGCTTCCCCGTCCTTAAAGGTTCTTTCAAATGAAGTTGTATGCGAACCCTTCCAGAAGTATCTGGTTTAACTTCGATTACACGACCTACCTGCTTAACTGCCTTACGTAGAATGTGTTCTGTGTTCCACTCCAAAGGTAATCCTATTACATGCATCCAGAAGGCACAGTGAGAGAACTCATAGCAGTGTAATGGCGTATTTGGTCGCCATGGTTGGAAATGAAACAAATGTCCTGAGAACAGCCATGGACTCCCTGCAAGTACTCTCTGTTTTTCGATTTCTAACCGAAATTTGACTATATACAGGCCACCATCACAAAGGGAGATATCAACCTGGTCTAAACGCCATGCTTTCTTCATTGCAATTTGGAAAGCAGGAAGATTAACAGCAGGATTGGTAAATATATTACCCACCAGGATAAGGCGACACTCTTTCAGCTTGTCTGAGGAAGGTAAATCATCCCAAACTTCCAATTCTTGTTTTGAGCATAGTCGTCCCAATCTTTGACACAACGCCGCAATGCGCGAGGAGCTGTCTTGCTCTTCCGATGCCATAAAGCTTACAAGTACTAAAAACCTTGTGCAGACTTATGACCCAGTTGTTGCATGTCCAGAATTGAAGACCGACAGCGCTATACGTGCAAAGTCAACCTAGAAGAACCCTGTGCAGAATTAAGACCCAGGTGTTGCATGTCCAGAATTGAAGATCGACAGCGCTATACATGCAAATTCAACCTAAAAAAGATGATTGAGGGGACAGCGATGATTCAGTGGACATCGCCATAAGGAGATGGGAAAACTCGGGACAGGGAGAAAGAAGGCCTCGATGATTCAGATGACTCAAAAAACTTCACATGCAAGCCACTCCGAGGAGTAGGGAGGATTACTTAAAGGAAAAGGAGGTATCGGCAGGAGATTGAGGGAGATTAGAAGGAAGGAATGAAGCTGAACGGGGAGTGCAGATTGAGCACTCGAGGAGAGAAGAAATTACAGAGAAGGAAGAGCTCGAGCATATCGCGAGAGGAAACTCTAACATAGGCGAGAGAAAACTTCATTCCCACGGAAGGGGAAAAATTCTTGCAGCGATTAGCAATTGGATCCTTTACCCTCCTTGTATGTTGCAAGATATAGTGTATGCTGATGCTTTAGCATCTGGATGTTTATCTTCTCTAATATAATATTTCAGTAGTTTCGACCAAAAAAAAAAAAAAGAATGGTTAATATCACGCCATGAAGGGACCAAGATGAAGCGTTGGACTACGTAGAAGGTCAGCTTTTCATGCGCCAAAATTAAGACGGTTGGATATCTTTCTTCTTTCTCTCTTGGACATGTTGCCAACATGGCAATGATGTGACATCCATAAAAATTGGCCACTTAGGGTGCACATGATAATTATTTTATTTTTGTTCAAGTACTATTTTTCTGTTTTATACTTGTTTTTGGAACATAAATTCAATTGATAAAACTATTTCATTTTTCAATTTTTAGAATAGATTTTTACTCTAGAAATAGGTTTGGAAGAGAACTTAGAAGTAATTTTTTTATTTTTTTTATTTGTAGAATAGAAATAAGAAATAAAAACTCTTTTAATCATTTGTCCTTGCAACAAGTCGGCTGCCCACCCGCCAATGCTAGCTATCATCCACCGTCCATTGTAGCTACTCCTCGGCCATAGATCGTTGGCTGCTGATTGCCAGTCGCCGGCTATCACTCAAGAGGGAGAAATTTTGTATTGTTATCAAACCTGTATTTTTGCTTAGAAACTTGTCTAAGAGTAGAAATAGAGAAATCTATTAATCAATTTTTGGCCAAAATGGTTATCCTTCGCACCACTACCCACCACATCATTAGCTCTTACAAAAATCGGTCAAATCCGGCAAGTGCATCAAATGCAAAAACTTGGAAGTTATAGTCCATTGAATGATTAAAATCAAATCTAGTGGCTTTATTATAAACTCTATTATATGAACTTAACCACTTTATCATATTTTGATCTATTTTTGCAGATGGGATGATAGAATGTCTGCTGCATACCAGATGAAGATGTCTTTTTTTTGTTTTTGGTCGGTGATGAAGATGTCTTTTATACGGTTGGATTCTTGCATTCAAATGAGTTTGAAGACCGGCAAGAGTTTGACCTTCAAAATAAGGAGATGCTCCTTTTTTTGTGAAGATAATGGTATTAAGGTCAAGCAATACCTTCCAAATTCAACACCGAAAGAGCATGGATGCAACATTTTGGTCCCAAATGGAGGGCAATTCAAGAGAGTAAATCTCAGTTATATCCAAAAATGTCGTTGTCTCTTGAGCAGAATATCTTCAACGACAACTAAGGCATGGATTCAAAGATTGATGGGGGTTTATGGTTCAGTATGATTTCTGCGCACACAACTGATCATGTTTATATGAATCATGAATGTTTACTTAGCTTATCATTATTTCATATGTAACTGTCTTCTCGTATCACATTAAGTTTCATTATGTGAAAAACTCTATGGATATAATTAAAGGATCCCATTAAGCAGAATGAATAGTCCCACTTCCGTTATAAGATGAGTAATGCATTAAACATAGTATTTGTGTTTTTGTTTCTTTCGACATGACGATCATTAAAACCTTATCTCCTTATCTCCGTACATTTTGGATAGCATAAGGTTGTAGTCAACAAAAGCACGGCAATGTTTGATTATAAATAAATTCATTGACAAAAAAAGAAGAAAGAAAACTCAAGAAGGTAGATTAAAAGATCATCAAAAGATGCAAGCTAGCAGCGACGAAGAGAGAAATTTGGAGAGCGGAGAGAGGGGGAGTGGAGGAAGGAATTTTTCAAAGCATTTGAGTTGAAAGTTTAACTTGATGGGACCATAGCGTATATATAGAATTTGTTATAATAGGCCCATTCACCATAAATCATTAATAATACACTGTCCTACACTGACCGTCTTATCAAATTATTAAACCAAGATAGCTAAACCCAATATAATCTGATCACATAACCATGTTTAGGTTATCATACACCGTCTCACATATTTTATTTATTTTATAACAGACTGTATTTTCACTTATTAAAATATTATACGAGCAATGCTAACCCGTACTATAAGAATTTCCAAAAGTTTTGACCTGAGTTTGAGGCTGCGCTTGATTTTTTTTTTTTTTGGTCAGAAACGAAGGAAACTATATTGAAGTAGAGAAACCATTACATTTGGCGGCAATAGCATCCGCGCAAATAAGGTCTACCAACTGAAAAGGGGGAAAGACAGTCCAACATTGGACAGAGGAAACACGATCATGGGCCTTTGCAGCCCAATCAGCAGCAACATTTGCCTCCCTCCAGCAGTGCCCTAGCGAGAGATTAGAGAAATTGGAGAGTAAAGAGGCGGCTTCGAGAAAGAGGGACCGAGCTTCCCATGGCGGCTTGCGGCGACATTGGAGGACCTCAACCACAATTTGGCTATCAGATTCAAAAACAATCGGAGCATCTGATAAAGCCTGGCGCTGGAGATGTTGTAGGGAGAAGGACACCACTTGGATCTCAGCTTGAAGGGCAGACGATGCAGGAAAGCACTCGGAAAAGCCATCAGTAAGTCTTCCTTGATGATCTCTACATATACAGGCCATTGTACCTTCTCGTGATCTAAGCTGATACGACCCATCTACATTAACCTTCAAGGAACCTGGATCCCGAGGCCTCCAAAGAGATCCCATGTTCAGTAAGGAGCGACCCTTTTGTGTTAGTGACGAAGTCAGCAGATGAGTGACATGGGAATCCGCAAGTGCAGCCTTAGCCACCCGAGCCGGCCGAATGCGTTCTTGCCGGAAAATGAAGCCATTCTGGGCACGCCAAATCTGCCAAAGAACTGAGGCCAAAGTCTCCAAACCAGGTACGAAAGCTCGAGATTTTACTAGCTGGACTATCCAGTCATCAATTCTGTAAAGTTGCAAAGGAGATATTTGAATATGAATGCTAGGGTGCGTCCATACCTGCTTAGTCCACTGACATAACAAAAATAAATGTTCAAGGGTTTCCAGATTGTCTTGATCACAGAGGAGACAGCAGGGGTTAGTGATAATATGTCTCTGGAACAAATTAGCCCTTATAGCAAGGGCATTTTGACAGATCGACCATAGAAATGCTCGAATTTTTGGGGGGGAACGCATTTTCCATATTCTATTCCATAACCAGCTGGGATTCTGATGAGATGAGGAAGAGTTACTTACTGGCTGTTGTGTTGCTGTTGTTGTGAAAGAATGATAGGTAGATTTAACAGAGAAATGACCATCTTTAGTGGCAGTCCAAATCAGCTGATCAACGGTAGATACGGTCGGAGAGGGATAGTTGTGATCTGCTCTATAACCGGAGTGTCGAAATACCTGTGTAGCAGGCTGGCATTCCAGGTGGTGGTGGATTGATCAATAAGATCAGCCACCAAAGTAGGTTCTTCACGGTTTGAAGGGCCAGGTAATATGCCAATAGAGAGCCACGGATCACCACGTATCCTGATTGATGTACCATTACCTACAGACCAACGTGTGTTGGGTAGTATGGCATCCCGACCAGTGAGTAGACTCTGCCAGCCCCAAGATGGGCGAGAGCCTTTGTCAGCATACATAAAAGACTTGGAATGAAAGTATAAACCTTTAAAAACTTTGCTCCAAAGAGATGAAGGTTGATTAAGTAAACGGCAAGCCTGCTTGGCCAACATAGCTCTATTAAACTGAATAAGATCGCGAAATCCTAAACCTCCATCTACTTTCCGTTTTTTCAGAACATCCCAACTTCTCCAATGAATTCCTGATTTATTTTTGTCATTCTGCCACCAAAATCTGGCTATACTTCTTTCAATAGATCTGCAAATAGACATAGGCAACTTGAAAGTAGACATTGCGTACTGAGGAATAGCTTGAATAACAGTTTTGAGTAGGATTTCTTTCCCGCCCTTCGAGATCAAACTGGCTTTCCAGCTCTCCAACTTAGAATGAACTCGGCTTAATATCCACGAGAACATATCCTTTTTCGAACGTCCCCAATCTGACGGTATCCCTAAGTACTTCCCACATTTGTTTAGACTAGGAACCCGAAACTCTGAAGCCAAATTCTGCTGCAAACTGAAGGGGCAATCTTTTGCACAGTAGATACCTGATTTGTTTTGGTTAATTTCCTGCCCTGTTGCAAGACAATACTGCTGTAGTATATTTGATAGGTTTTGACATTCAGTAATAGTACCATCAAGAAAGAAAATGGCATCATCCACAAAAAACAAATGAGTTAAGGAAGGGCACCACCTATTAAGTTTAATTCCTGTGAGATTATCAAGACCAACAACTTTCTTAATAAGTGTAGAAAGGAGATTAGCCAACAAAATAAACAGGTAAGGGGAAGAGGATCCCCTTGTCGTAGACCTCGAGAAGGGTAGAAATAACTAAGATGTTCTCCATTTAATTTAACACAGGATGATTGGGTGGAAATGCATTGCATAGCCCAATTCAGCAAAATAGGATGAAAACCCAATTTAAATAAATGGCTGCGCTTGATTAGTCGACAAGAATATGAGTGACCCTTTCCTCTTTCCTTTATATTTCTTGATTGTATACGCTAGCCAAGTCTATTGTTTTTCATGTCGATTTTATCAAGAGAACCTGTGTCTAGTTTCAGATTTTTCCTGGCCATGCTTTTATGTAGAGATTGTGTGAATTATACCTTGGACATGTTTTGGGAATTCCTAACCTAGATGGAGGTCTATATGTGGAGTGTTTGCAACCACAACTATTGAAAATGTTAGGATTTACATGATCAAAGGATAGACTCAGTTTGCAAGCATTCAGGTCCGACAAGAATATCCCCTAAATAATCTGATTTATGATGCAAAGTTCTAATTTTTGGTTCACTTCCTAAGTAAAAATTTCTCTCAAACAATCTGGTTTACGGTTGCGTCTGAAGTTGTTCTTATTGTCTTGTTTTGTACTTCGTAAAGCAAATGGTGAAGTGAACAACAATTGTCATCTAAAGTTGTTCTCATTTTATGTTTGGATGAGACACCTAATTTTTACTTATAGGACTACATTTATATCTCATGAAGTATACTAGAGCAATCATTGGTTAAGTTCAGCCTAACAAAAGGGACAGGGGAGTGATTTCATGCGCAATACTTCTAAAGAGGTATGACTGGCCATTTAAGGTTAGTAGAGACGTAACTACGTCTCTCATTCGACGTGTTCACTTGATAGAAAGACATAATATTTAGCAAACTCTTTCCAATAGGCGAGAGGTACAAACTTTACCCCCAATGCAGGGGAAATGGAGTGAATTGTGCACTCACAACAATATAATAATATTCTTAAGTTCGCTCAAGCTCTCCTCTCTCTCTCTCTCTCAGCTCCCTCCTTTGGCCTTTTCCATGGTATGCTCTCTTCTTCCGTTGGTTCTCCTAGGCGGTCTAGCCAGCATCCATGGACCTCATCGAGGTGTCCTTTGGTGGCTTATTCACGTGAGTCTCCTACTCGAGCACACACCTCAACAACAACCCATTCGGCGTCATAGATTACCCCTTTGTGACATACTTAGTTATGTTCCATCGCTTGATGTAAGATATGGGTTTAAAATGTCAAAGGTGGAGAAGGAAAAAAGAAGAAGAAAAAAACAAAAATAAACTTTAAAAAGTCAATAGAAGAGGGAAAACGGACCTCAATTATTAAATGGAAAAGGGGCGATCTTGATAGGGAGCTCACTGAGAAAGAAAGAACATAAAAGGAAGAAGGGGAAAAAAAGAAAGAAGAAAAAGGAAGCAAGAAGAGGGTTTCCGTCACGAACATCTTACCAAGCCAATTTCACTTCGATTCGCAATATTTAGTAAGCACTCGTGCCCTTATTCGTCAAATCAAATTAGTTTTTAAACTTAAGGGTTAAATTCAGAATTTGGGGATTTTGGAGCTGCGAAGTCCACTTCTTGAGTTGTTGAGCTTTGGAATTTTCTTAAAATTATGGTACATGGCATTGTGGAGTCATGAGTTTGACAGGAGTTGTTATAAAGCAATGGTTTGGTCGGAGTGATAATTTCGGGATTTTGCATGTGAATTTCGTTTTGCATTTAGGTTTGAGTATTCGCTTTAGTTGAGTGATTTGTTAGTGCATATAGGTCGTTTAGTTGGTGTTTAGATGTAATTTAGCCGTTTTGTAGTTAAGGTAGAGTTTTATTTGGTTTTAATGATGACTATTGTTTAATTGTTAGGATTATGGGATCCTCGGCTTGTTTAGCTACGCGTTGTTTTGTTTGGGCATAAGTGAGTAGTGCTATCTTTTCTATGAATTTCTAAACTCATGTCTTGGAAGTGAAAAAGATTTGATATATTTTGATTTATAAATGAGCATGTTTGTTGCATAGGATATGAATCAAGCATTTCTTACAATTTGATATTTGTGAATGGTTTTCCAAATATTTTGGAAAGTTGTCGTGAAAGATTATATGAATATACTCATTGATTCATGAACCTAACTTATGAAATGGCTTAGGAAATGCATTGTAATACATGAAATGGTTTCTAGATTTGGTTTTGTGGATTGTGGATGATGTTATTGGGGATTTGTGTTGGTAAGCATGTTTGTTGCATAAGCATGTTATGGATTGGTGTTTATAAGCATGCTTATTATGAGCTATGAATAAGCATGTTTGTTGTATAAAATCTGAATCGGACATTCACTTCAATTTTCCAAATGTTATTGGAAAGTTGTCGTGAAAGGTTAAATCTATATATACATTGATTCTTCAACCTGGTTTATGAAATGGTTTGGGAAATGGATTATGATACATGAAATAGTTTCTGGATTTGGTTTTGTGGATTGTGAATGATGTTGTTGTGGATTGGTGTTGATGCTCAATATTATTATGAGTCTAATGAGGGGCTAATGGTGCTGTTGTTTAGGATATTCTTATGTGCTAACTACCGACAATATATATGGAGACTTTGCCAAGGGAGGAGCTTAGTTTGTCATGCCCCGGTCCTCCGAGTGCGTGCCCTTCCCTCAACAGTCGATTAAATAGCAACGTTCCAGGACGCGTCACCAACTCATTCATTTTAAATGCGCATGCGGAAGCGAATAATAAATTCCTAGACAACAACAAGATGGCATAGAAAAACAGGACCACAAAATTTTCAAACCAAACACACTTATATACATATCACATCAAGTCATTTACAATATTAGTCAGCTATATACAAGGCCTGCAAAAGGGGGGGTGTAGAGTGCTACAAGTCCTCAAGCATTCAAATCTTCCTCTAAATACATTAGGGACCCTGGATCCGACAGGTACGAGTCCACCACTGAACCACCCAAAGGGTCGACTGTCTCTTTTCCAAAAGCAACCTCTAGCACATACACAAGTATCTCATATTCCGGTATGTGACTCTCTCTCTGTCCATTCCGCACACGTCGGTACCATGAGCTATATCGATGGGGTACCTTATGGGGTAGAGCCTCATTAACCTAGACCACATACCTTATAAGCTCAAAGACCCATCCTCTTGGGCTCGTATGAAGCGGGATGTAAGATACCTGCTCTATGACCTTCTTTGGCTGTCTAAAACACTTAGGAAGAGCTGCTATCTAAGGACCTGAAAATATTATCCCACAACAGGGTGATATGATGTTTCAGCAAGTTCACTCCCTAAGTCCCGACTATGAAGGAAATACACCATAAGGGCTGCCTAAGTACAAGCACAAATCATAGGTCTTACCTTTGCCTCCGTTCCTTCCTGTAAGTCAGTATAATTTATAAATTCAACGAATCATTTCAACACATCAAAGCATCAAATCGGATTGAGTCATCGATCAATTGATTTAGTCGATTCCATGTTATCAAGACCGTCTCTCGATCCACTTATTCAATACTATCTATCCAGTTCAATCATATCAAGAATTGCTCATCCTAAGCTGAAGATAGATAGTATAGCTCATCAAAAGCTGATAATAAACATAGCTCGCTAGAAGCTGATAACAAAGTATACTGCTCACCTAAAGTTAATATATCAAGGCTCATAGGCTGATATAGTATACTCACAATGCTCACCAAAAGCTGCTAAGGTATACTGCTCGCCCAAAGCTGATATATCAAAGCCCACAAGCTAATATAGTATACCATCTTGATCATCTAACAATTTTACCATTTTTATCATACCCGATAAAAATAATCGTGTGTAGGTAGGTATACAGTCGGTCTTAGACAAAATACAATATTTTTCCCTTTTGAAAATCCCATTAATTCCAATAGTCCATAAACACATTTTTGGCGTTATAAACTGACGCCCGATATTTTCTAATTAAATACCGAAATTAATAAATTTTGAAATAAATTCCCAAAAATTCAAATTACACTTAATTTGCACAATCCGACACTCAATTAAATAAACCAATCATACTATTGCGATCAGCATAAAATTCCAGTTACTAATTATCCCAGTCTAATTTCTAGAAAATAATAATTAATTAAATAATTACAAAAGTCAATTAATAAATAATATTAAATAGCAAAAATGCACACTTAGGTCGGAAAAGCCTAATTAAAAGCTGAAATGGGCTCGGAAAAATTTCAAACCTATTTAAATAAATACTACGACCTATCTACTAGCTAATTTCAATACTCTAACCACCTAACATGCAATTCGAGTGATTAAATCACTAATCTGTTCTAACTAACCACATAATCCATACTTAACATAAACTAAATAACCCCTAAGTATAATTAACTCCTTAAGTAGAGATTAATGAGTAAACTCACTAGATTAGAGATCCAACGGGACCACGGTGTCGGGGATGCAAAGATGATCAATAAACTCCAAAGCGAGTGCACCAAGTGAGGTTCGGAAGTGGTCCAAAGTAGGCCAAACAGTGCCCAGCAAACCCAGGGACTTGGTTTCTGCTCTTAGGCCAAAGGAGGAGGCTAAGTGGCTGGTTAGGGCAGAAATAGGCAGGCAAAGGCTGCAACGGTCCAGGTGAGGCTTCACGGTGGCAGGCTGCAACAAACGGTGGCTTAGGTGACAGGAATGACTTGTGACGGTGGCTGGACATGCCTTTGGACGTGCGAACAGATAGGGACGACAGCCAGAGATGTGTGGACAAGTAGGAGGCGCGGCTGGCGTGCAGGTGGTGTGGTGGTGACGCGATTGGACTCTGGCGGCTCGGTGGGCTGCTCGCCGGGCAAGGGGAGGCTGCTGGTCAGTTGTTTTTTTTTTCCTAGTTCTTGGAGGCTTCAAATTTGCTGAAGATGGAGGGACCGAGGGAAAGGAGAAGAAGGTGGGGGCAACTTTGGCTTGGGGAGGGCCACTTGGTCTCTCTTCTATCCTCTTATCCCCTTGACCATACCCCACCATGCCCAGCTGGTTTCCTCAGCCACTTTCCAACCCACTAGCTTACTTAGGAAGCCAATGAGAGGGTCCAAAGGTTAAGGCAAGGGGGTGCTACGCATTTGGACTTGATTTTCTCTAAATTGGATTATTCCTCTTCCAATTGAAGCCAAATTTCAGTCCTATAAAATCCACCGTCGAGTCTTCTATCAAATTGGTATTTTTCCTTACCAAGAGAAACAACTTGCATCCCAATTTCGTGATAAAAAAATGGTCTTCTGAATTTTCCAATCGAAAATGGCCCTATATTGACTTTTTGCCAAAAATCTCGGTTTGCAGAAAAATTTTCAGAGGATGAGTCGACGTTTCTAAAATGACTCGTGAAATGATAAAAATTTAAATTTCTAAAATTGGATTCAAATTCATAGTTAATTTCAATCAGACGCGATTTTGGCATGACCTAGGCTACTATGTAGCTTTAAGAAATTTTTAGTGCAATTGACCCATGGTCGATTTTCTTCGAGTCACAATGAACCTCTTCGACACATTGGCAACTCTCAGTGGTTATGAAAATCTCAAGATTTCAATTACAGACATAGGGTACTTAAACGACAAAAAAAATCAGTTTAGTACCGATCGATGAGAATTTTGTAATTTGGTGGAATCACCCATGTTTAGCCACACATCTTGGTCGAATCGATCTATCTCTGATCTCTAATTGATTTTTACTGCATTGTAATGATCTCTGCAGATGAGCACAGCCAAGTAGTTGATTCTTGGTCGAATTCTCAAGTCTATTACGTGAAAATCCTTTAATGATTTCCTCAGATAATCTAGTTAACTCACGAGTGATCACCTTAGAGAATAACACTATAGGCACGTCAATTAAAGGCCCGAATTATCTAATTAAAAACATAATTGAAATTTCAGAATGTCACAACTCTTCCCCTCTTATAAAAATTTCGTCCTCGAAATTTAAATCATTATAATACTTTAAGCAAAAAGGTGGGGATACAATCATCTCATTGACTCTTCGCTCTCCTAGGTTGCTCCTTCAGTGCCGTAGTGTTGCCAGACCACTTTGACCAAAAGGATGGTCTTGGTACGCATAATTTGTTCTTTTTGATCCACGATCTGAATCGGGCTTTCCATGTATGACAGTCTGTCGTCCACATCCAATTCCTCAAAATTAAGCACGTGGGTCGGGTCAAACTCATACTTCTTCAACATTGACACGTGAAAGATGTCATGCCCTTGCGCCAGCCTTAGCGACAATGCAAGATGATACGCTAGGATTTCGATTCTCTCTAGAATCTCAAATGGACCTACGTACCTCGAACTCAGTTTTCCTTTCTTGCCAAAGTGCGAAGTACCCCTCATTGGTGACACTTTCAGAAAAATGCGATCACCAACTTAGAATTCAAATGGTCTCTGACGCTTATCTACATAGCTTTTGTGGCGGTTGTGAGCGGTTTTTAATTTGCCTCTGATGACTGCAACTGCATCCACTGACTACTAAATCAACTCTAGGCCTGTGATCTTTCTTTCCCCAACTTCATCCCAACACACTAGCGTTCTGCACGCTCTGCCATATAGCGCTTCAAAATGAGCCATCTAGATGCTCTTCTGGTAGCTGTTATTGTAAGCAAATTCGACAAGATGAAGCTGTTCCTAGCTTCCTTTGAAATCCAACACGCAAGCTCACAACATGTCTTCGAGGGTTTGAATCGTCCTCTCAGATTGGCCATCTATCTGAGGATGATATGCTGTACTGTATTGTAGTTTGGTTCCTAAAGCAGCCTTCAAACTCTTCCAAAAAGCAGCTGTGAATCTCGAGTCTTGGTCTGATGTAATTGTTATCAGCGCTCCATGTAGGCGAACAATTTGACGCATGTACAACTTTGCGTGCCTATCCAAATCAAGGTCCTTTCGTACTGCAATGAAGTGAGCCGACTTTGTCAATATGTTGACCACTGCCCAAATGAAATCATTATCTCTCTGACTCCTTGGTAAGCCTGTCTCGAAGTCCATCGTGATGTGTTCCCATTTCCGCTTTGGGATCTCGAAAGATTGCAGAAGTCCTCCTGGCTTACAATGTTGTGCCTTCACTTGCTGACATGCTTGGTGATGTTCACCTTCATACCGGACCACTAGTAGTGTTGACGTAAATTCTAATACATATTCGTACTATCAGGATGAATGCTATAACTGCTACGATGAGCTTCTAATAAAATCTCTTCTCTAAGCTCTGCATCATCAGGTACACACAATCGTCCTCGGAACCTCGGTGTTCCATCCTTAGAAATCTGAAAGTCAACTTTTCTCTTATCGGTATATTCTTACACAATCTTCTAAACATCTGGGTCTGTTGGCTGAAGTACCTTGATTTTAATCTGAACATTTGATCAATTCTAAGGGTGGCCATGAGATTAGAAAGGTGGTCTATCTCAAACTTGAAAACCGAATCCCGAGCTCTCTCAAGTAAATTCCACTCCTTAACCAGCATATGTGCCACTGAAGACTTCCGACTCAAAGCGTCGGCAACCTTATTCGCCTTCTCGGGGTGATACCGAATATCACAATCATAGTTCTTTAGAAGTCCCATCCAGCGGCGTTGTCTCATATTCAACTCATTCTGAGAGAATAGATACTTGAGACTTTGATGGTCAATGAAAATCTGGAATCTTTCTCCACACAAATAACATCTCCTAATCTTCAAAGTGAAAATGATTGCTGCGAGTTCCAAGTCATGCGTCGGGTAGTTCTGCCCATGAGGCCTCAACTGAACGGAGGCGTATGCAACAATCTTACCATGTTGCATCATCACACAACCTAGTCCTCTGAATGACACATCGCTATAGATCTCGTATCCTCCAAGACCAGATGGAATGGTACACACAGGTGCGGTAGTCAGCTTTTGCTTAAGCTCTTGGAAACTACGCTCGCACTTGTTTGTCCACACAAATTTCTCTTCTTTCTTCAAGAGTCGAGTCAACGGTGATGCCAAAGCTAAAAATTCTTCCATGAACCATCTATAATACACTGCTAAACCCAAGAAACTTATGATCTCTGTCACTATAGTCAGTCTTGGTAGTTAATCACTGCTTCAATTTTGGCTAGGTCCACGGAGATTCCTTCGCCTGAAATCACATGACCTAGGAATGCTACACGAGTCAGTCAAAACTCGCATTTCCTAAACTTGGCGTACAACTCATAAAACCTCAGAGTCTAAAGTGCCATTCTCAGATGACTCTCGTGTTCCTCAACACTTCTTGAATACACCAGAATATCATCGATGAACACGATCACGAACTGATCCAAGTATTCCTTGAACACTCGGTTCATCAGATCCATAAAGGCAGCTGGGGCGTTCGTCAAACCGAATGGCATTATAGTATACTCATAATGGCCATATCGAGTATGAAATAATGACTTTGGAATGTCTTCCTTCCTGATCCTCAACTAATGATATCCTGTCCTCAAATTGATTTTTAAAAATATCGACGCTTTTTGTAACTGATCAAACAATTCATCGATCCTTGGGAGTGGATACTTATTCTTGATCGTCACCTGATTGAGTTGTCGATAATCGATGCATAGACGCAATGAACCATCTTTCTTCTTCACGAATAGAGCTGATGCTCCCCAAGGTGATGCACTAGGACGTATAAATCTCTTATCTAACAATTCTTGCATTTGCACCTTTAGTTCCTTCAACTCAGATAACGCCATCCGGTAAGGACCCTTAGAGATTGGCTCTATCCCGGGAGCTAATTCGATCACAAACTCGATCTCTCTCTCTCTAGCAGCGGGCTTGGCAATTCCTTCGGGAATACATTTGGAAATTCTGCACTACTGCAATATCTTCAATCTTCAGCTCCTCAACTGTTGTATTCACGACAGTTGCCAGGTAACCTTAGCAACCTTCATTTAACAAATGGGTTACCTTAAGCGACGTGATCAATGTAATCAAGGGTCCTCCTCGACTTCCAACAAACTCAAAACTTTCACCCTCTAATGGGTTGAACTGAATCGCTTTACAATAATAGTCCATATTAGCTCGTTGCTTGATGAGCTAGTCCATGCTAATTATCAAATCAAAGTCATACATGGTTAGGACTAATAGGTCTATCCTCCCTCTTGCTCACCAATAATTAATTTGCAACCAGAACAACCCAATGCAAACAACACTTTATCCTTTAACGGTGGAGATATGCTAACCACTGACTCTAACAACTTAGGACTTAATCCTATCAGCTTAACATATTACTCAGCAACAAAAGAATAAGTCGCACTAGGGTTAAACAAATCATAAGCAGCATGGTTGTTCAAGAAACCATACCTGTAATCACATCAGGCACGTCCTCAACCTGACGTCTAGTGATGGCGTACACTATCCCTTGAGCTAGGGGTCTATTCTGTCCACCCTGTGGTGCATTTTATGGCACGAATCTTCTGATCTAACCCATTAGCGGCGGCGGCGGTAACTGTTGTTGTCCTCTCGGTCTCCTAGGACACTCTCTGGCCATGTGACCTTACTGACCACATTCAAAACAAATGCCTGGTTTTTGTGGGCATGTGGTCATACCATGTCACCTTCCATAGAAGCGACACATGCCATTTTGATTTAGCGCTGACTTTCCAATTCCACCCTTCCGTTGGGCGGAACGTGAAATCTTCCTTCGGTCATGGGCCTCTTCCCATGTCGGTTCCCATCTCTATTTGAATTAAACCTTGATCTAGACGAGGCGGCCTGTTTGTTCAAACTTCTCTCTAGCAGCTGGGCTCGGTTGTACACCTCACGATAATTATTTAGATCCAGCGGTACCAGCAGTTGTTTCAGCTCAAGTCAAAGGTCATTCCTGAACCTTCGAGCCTTATCTACTGGATCTTCTATCAACCTCGGAGCATACTGAGAAGGCTCCATGAACTTGACCTCGTACTGGTCAATAGTCATCATCCATTGGTGAAGGCGTTGAAATTCCTCCATCTTTTGTTCTCAGGCGTTACCCGAAAAGTACTTGTCGTTGAATGCTCTAAGGAAAGCGTTCCACACCGGGATCACTCCTTCCGGGAATACTGTGTCTCTGGCAGCCCTCCGCCGGGTATTTATGTTACTCTGCAGTTGATATATTGCCAGGACAATTTTTTTGCATCTGTGCACATCAGCGGTGCAAAAGCCTTCTCCAGATCTTGAATCTAAAGTGAGGCAGTCTCTGGATCTCCAATACTAGTGAATCTTGGCGGGTTCAGCTTCAAGAACTGCTCCACCAACTTATGGATTGGTCTCTCCTTCTCCACAACTATGTTCCTAGCTGGAACTTTGGCAGGTGCAACAATGGTGGCGGCCTTAATAGTGGCAACAACGTAGTAGTGGTGGCGGCTTGATTTTGGGCCTACTACCTCATCAAATCTCTCATTGCTTTGAGCGCCTGCGTGATCTCTTCAAACATGGGATCACCAGGGGCTGCTATCCCAGCACCAATAGGGGCGGTGCTACTCCAATGGCACTAGCCTGAGCTGGCGCTCGACCATAGCCTCCTTGAGTACCGACCCTCGTTGGCATTCTACCTTGATTCACGGGCCCTATAGTACACTTCCTAAGAGTCATCTGCTCCTGATCACTCAGGACTTAGTTTTTTTTACTGAAACCTGCCTTCCAATTCCGCACATAATTAGAAATTGAGCGATCCACACAAACAACAAATCTACCTATTAGCTATCACAGACAGGCACTAGCATGAAATAAAGGCCTTTCTTACTAACTATCTCATGACCCATCACACCTTATCACTTAAACCACTAATCTTGCTCTGATACCACTAAACGGGGATGTCACGCCTTGATCCTTCAAGCATGTGCTCATCCCTCAGCAGTCGATTAAATAGCGACGTCTCAAGACGTGTCGCCGACCCATTCGTTTTAAATGTGCATCCATAAGCGAATAATAAATCCCTAGACAATAACAAGATGTGATAGAAAAGCATGGCCAAAATTTTTTCAAACGAAACACACTTATATACATATCACATCAAGTCATTTACAATATTAGCCGACTATATACAAGGTTTGCAAAAAAGGGAAGGGGGTGTAGAGTGCTACAAGTCCTTAAGCATTCGAATCTTCCTCCAAATACACTAGAAACTCTAGATTCGACAGGTACGGGTCCACAACCGAACCACCCGGAGAGTTGACTGTCTCTTTTCTAAAAGCAACCTCCATCACATACATAGGTATCTCAAATTTCAGTATGGAACCCTCTTTCTGTCCATTCCGCGCACGTCGGTATCATGATCTGTACTAATGGGGTACCTTATGGGGGTAGAGCTTCATCAACCCAGACCTTGGACCTTATGAGGTCGTAGACCCATCCTTTTGGGCTCCCATGAAGTGGGATGTAAGATGCCCACTCTGTGACCTTTTTCAGCTGTCCAAAACGCTCGGGAGGAGTTGCCATCTAAGGACCTGAAAATGTTATCCCACAACAGGGTGAGACGACGTCTCAGTAAGTTCACCCCCTAAGTCCCGACTAGGAAGGAAATACGCCTTAAGGGCTGCTTAAGCACAAGCACAAATCAGAGGTCTTACCTTTACCTCCGTTCCTTCCTACAAGTCAGTATAATTTATAAATTCAACAAATCATTTCAACACATCAAAGAATCAAATCAGATTGAGTTATCGATCAATTGACTGGCGTGTGGGTGGCGCGATGGTGACGTGGCTGGACTCTAGTAGCTCGGCAGGCTGCTTGACGGGTAAGGGGAGGCTGTTGGTCAGTTTTTTTTTTTTTCTTTTTTGGTTGTTGGAGGCTTCAAACTTGTTGAAGATGGAGGGACCAACGGAAAGGAGAAGAAGGGGGGGGGGGCAACTTTGGTTTGGAGGGGGCCACTTAGTCTCTCTTCTATCCTCTTGTCCCCTTGACCATACCCCACCATGTGCAACTGGTTTTCTCAGCCACTTTCCAGCCCACTAGCTTGCTTAGGTAACCAATGAGAGGGTCCAAAGGTTGAGGTAAGGGGGGCTACGAATTTGGACTTGATTTTCTCCAAATTGGATCAATCCTCTTCCAATTGAAGCCAAATTTCGGTCCTATAAAATTCCACCTTCGAGTCCTCTATCAAATTGGTATTTTTCCTTGTCAATAGAACTAACTTGCATCCCAATTTCGCGATATAAAACTGTGACATCCCGATTTTCCAATTCTATTTTCAATAAATTAAGACAGGCATTTTGTTGGGACGCATATAGTTCTTTTCTTTGAGTCGGCCACTCATGTGAAAACTAGAATATCAGATGAAGCCGTTAAGAAATTCGAATGTATCGGACTCAAGAATTTGACCAGAAAATGATATTTCGACAGAGTTAATCTGCAAGAGTCATTACGGCACAATTAAAAATCGATAAGAGATCAGAGATAGGTCGACTCGACAGAGACATGTGATCAGGTGTGGGTGATTCCACCAGATCGCACAATTCTTGTCGATCGGCACTGAACCGAATTTTCTATCGATTGGGTACCCTGTGTTCGTATTTGAAATCTTGAGATTACCCCGACAACTGGAAGTCGCCAATGTTTCAAATATGTACGTTGTGGCTTGAGATGATCAACCACAGGTCGAATGCATGAAATTTCTAAAGGCTACTTGGTAGGTTGGGCCGCGCTAGTATCGTGCATTCCAAACACCTCCCCGGCCTAGTGTAATCAAAATTTTACTTTTGAAGCAAATTTTGCTATATGTCCTCAAACACCTCAAGTAATGGACCGATTCTCTCTACATATTGCAATTCATCGAAATGAATCCACCGAAATATAGTAAACAAAAATTTTCATACATTTAACATTATGTCTTTTTTCTAACTATTGGTTAGTATCAAAATTGATTAAAAAAAAAAGATACATAGAAATTATCATGCAAATTCCTATTCCATTGATCACCTAAAAGTAATAGTAATGTGCAATGTGCATTCCAAACAATTTTTCACCATTAAAGCGAAGTTATTGGGAAACCAGACAATTTTCCCTATCAAGCTTTGACATTTCAACTTAAGTCTTCTATCCAAATGAATGAAATGGTGCATAGCAGGGATGTGTGTATTTATCATCATCATCATCATCATCATAATCAAATATATACTATATATCATTAATTTCATATTAAAGCAATTTCTAATTCTCTCCCCTCTAAGTTAGGTATTGTAGAAATTATTGATCTCTTTCCTGTGGGTGAAATTTTTTTGCATCCACCACCAGTTCCAATTTGGGGTGTGCAAAAGAACTGGAAATCAATCCAGTTCTTGATTTCAATAAATTGGAACCAGTGAATACCAATACGAATCTTGATTCCAAGTGTGGAACTACCCTTCCAAACCATCTAGATTGGACCGGTAAATTTTGTTTTTTTGTTTTTTATGTTTTCATAAAATCCTAACTCCTAATTCTTTCACCTCATCTCGTTCTCAATCATCTCCTTGCATAATTTTCTTAACCTTCTTGCATCATCTCGCTTTCGATTCCCTCTCAGCTAAGTTCTCACCTCCAACCCTTTGTTACAGAATCACAGTCGCAACCTCTCCTTCGGCCTCTCTCATAGTCACAACCTTGCTTCTCTCTTTGAGTCCCTCGCCTCTCTCGCCTTATCTCTATAATGAGTCGCTCTCTCAATCTCTCTCGACTCTTGTGGCTCGCTTTTGATGCTTGAAAGTCGCATCCTCACTCACAATTCACGATGCTCGTCACTTTTCATGCGGCCTCACTCGCTAACAATGCTTGTTTTGTTTTTTGTTGGTCGAAAGATAACTTATATTATATTAGAAATCATTACAAGCAAGTGCCGTAGCGTCCGAAGAGATAATATTTAGGAAAATAGAAGGAGGGAAGAGAAGCCAGCTTGTAGGTGGGCCTTGATCCCTGTGGGCTTTAGCGGCCCGGTCAGTTGCTAGGTTTGCCTGACGCCGAACATGATGAAGCGAGAGATTAGGGCATTGTTGAAGAAGATCGCTGGGAATCGCGAAGAGATGGCATTCCGTCCATGGCGGCCGCTGTTTCGTCCGAACTATCTCCACCAACTTTAAGCAATCAGATTCGATCACAAAGTGCTGAAGATGGAGCCCCTGCTGGATCAGCCATTGAAGAGCGGATATGAGGGCATAGATCTTGGCTTGGAAAGCCGAATGGGCAGGCACAGATCTGGTAAGCACATCAGTTAAAATACCTTTACTATCTCTGTAAATACAAGAAATTGATCCTTTCTCCGATTCCTTGCAAAAAGCCCCATCAATATTACACTTTATGTATCCCTCCGCAGGTGGTTTCCATCCCTGATCTAAACTGACCAATTTGTTGTTGATCTTCTGTGGCGAGGGTTGTAAAACCTTGAAGATGTTGCTTTGGGTGAGGGCATCATTGACGACTTGGAGAGGATCCAGTGGGATCTGACGAAAAATGGCATTATTTCGTTGTCGCCAAATCTCCCACAGAACATGAGCGATCACTTCAAACTCTGAAGATGCTTGTGCAAGGGAAGCTCTGTTGACAATCCAGGCATCGAAATGGCTAACTGAGGTAGGTGATATGTGTACTCTAATTTCTTCATGATTCCAAATGTCGTTAGTCCAAGGGCAGAAGAAGAACAGATGCTCTATCGATTCTGGAACATTATTATTGCATAGAGAACAGTAGGGATGTGGGATGTTATGGCGTTGATAGAGATTTTCTTTTGTAGCAATTGCATTTTTGCAAGCTAACCAAAGAAATACCCGAAGCTTTGGAGCAGTGCGCATATGCCAAAATTTTCTCCATAACATGGTTGAGTTAGTATAAGAGGATGATGCTTGATGTATTGGTGTCTGATGTGGTAAAGAGAGATAATGATAACAACTTTTCACTGTGTAGGTACCAGAAGGTGTTGCTGTCCAAACGAGTTGATCATGTAGGAGAGAAGGATTGAGAGGAGTATTGAGAATTGCTGCACTGACCTGGACATCGAAGAATTCAGTAACAAGGGACGACTTCCATTCAGAGTGCTGTAAATCAATGAGATCAGCAACTAGTTCAGGTTCTCCCTCCTCTGGTAAGCCTCCTATCGGAACTATTGGTAACCAATTATCTTCTCTGATGTGGATCTGCGATCCATCCCCGACTAACCAATGTAGTTTAGGAGTTATTGCTTCACGACCTTTCAATAAACTCTGCCACCCCCAAGAAGGACGATATCCTGAGGGAGCAGTTTGAAAGGAGGAAGATCGAAAATATAAACCCTTAAAGAGCTAACTCCAGATAGCTTGAGGTTGCTGAAAGAGACACCAAGCTTGCTTTCCAAGTATAGCTTTGTTAAAATTAATTAAATCTCTGAATCCCATCCCCCCTGAAAATTTTGAAAGCTTTAATTCTGACCAATTTTTCCAGTGAATTCCGGATTGACTGTTATGTTTACTCCACCAGAATGCTGATATCTTCCTTTCTATCAATCTGCAGAGAGACATCGGAAGCTTGAAGATAGACATGGCATACTGAGGTAAGGCCTGAATTACTGATTTCAGTAATATTTCCTTGCCACTTTTCGATAAAAATTGTTCCTGCCAACCTGCTAACTTAGCATTTACTCTTGCCAGGATCCAGGAGAACATCTCCCTTTTTGAACGGCCCCAATCCACGGGAATTCCCAGGTACTTACCATACTTATTGATAATAGGGACTCTGAGTTCTTGTGCTAGATTATGTTGTAAAGGAATAGGACAGTGTTTGCTAAAGAACACACTGGATTTGTTTCTATTAATGAGCTGGCCTGTAGTGAAACAGTATTGGTTTAGGAGATTGGCAAGGTTATGGCATTCAGAAAGTGTGGCTCTGAGGAAAAATACTGAATCATCAGCAAAAAATAGGTGAGATAACTTAGGATAGTCTCTATTAAATTGAATCCCCTTTATATGACCCATGGCCACAACTTGAGTGAGAGTAGTGGACAGGGCATTGGCAAGTAAAATGAACAGATATGGAGAGAGGGGATCACCTTGGCGCAACCCTCTAGTAGGCTTAAAGTAAGGGAGTTGTTCACCATTAAAATGAATACTGAAAGAGACTGTAGTAACGCAAGCCATTACCCGAGTAACCCAACTGTCATTAAATCCCAAATGCTTCAAATATGCTTCCAAGAAATCCCATTCAACCCTATCGTAGGCCTTCTGCATGTCTGTTTTGAGAATAAGGTTGAAGCGTTTCTTGCATGCTCGCACTTTAAATTGATGCATGACTTCTTGAACCACCATGATATTGTCCTGTATCTGTCTGTCACTAATAAAAGCAGCTTGTTCTTGTGAAATCAAAGTAGATAGCCAAGGTTTAAGTCTGTTGGCCATAATTTTTGAAATAAACTTGTAAGCGAAGTTGCAAAGACTTATGGGTCGGTACTGTTCAATACTTTATGGATGCTGAACTTTAGGGACTAGGGAAATGATTATTCTATTTAGTCTAGGAGGCATACAACCTGTTGTAAAGAACTCTTGAACTGTTTGAATAACGGTTGTTTTGATAACATTCCAGTGATGCCGATAGAAGAGGCCATGAAGACCATCAGGTCCAGGAGCCTTCGAAGCTCCTAACTGGAAGGTAGCCTGGTAAATCTCCTCCTCTGTTACCCTACTCATCAAGTGGTTATTCATTTCAGGTGTTACCACTGCTGGACATTGCTCTAAGAAAGGACGAAAATCCCGGTAGCCCACAGATTGGTATAGCTGAGAGAAGAATCCCTGTGTTAGATCTTTGAGCTGTTCTGGTTCTCTGATCCATTGCTGGTGAGTATCCGCGAGCATAGTGATTCTATTACGTTGTCTTCTTTGCATAGTGTAGGCATGAAAAAATTTTGAATTATGATCTCTCCATTTCAACCATTGAATGCGAGAACGCATAGCCCAGAATTGTTCGTCTTGAGTCCATAGTTTGTGAATTTCACATCTAATAGCATTGGCTTGCTCCTTATCCCCCGCCTGATAATATGTTCTATTTATAATTGTCTGCAGTTGAGATTGCAATTGAGAGATTTGTTGATGACAATTGCTGAAACGTGCTCTGCTCCAGCTTGTTAATCGAGTAGGAACTGCCTGTAATTTGGAAATCAATGAGGTACTACTTGTTTCCCATGCCTGTTTAACCATGTCGTGACACTCCTTATCTTGATTCCAGAAAGCTTCATATTGAAAAGTCTTTGCACGCTTGACAGATGGTGGATGAGCTTGCAGTAATAGAGGACAATGATCCGAACCAACAGGTGGTAGGGCAAATACTTCTGCATAAGGGTAAGACATCAGCCATTCTGGTGAACAAAACACACGATCGAGCTTCTCCTTTACCAGAGCATCCCCTTCGCGATTATTTGACCATGTAAATTTGCATCCTTTACTTTGTAGTTCTAGTAAGGCACAATCATTGATTACACTTCGAAAGGAGGTCATGCGCGAAGTGATTGCAAGTCTCTTGCCCATCTTCTCCCAGGGAGAAAGGAAGTCATTGAAATCACCTATACATAGCCAAGGTAAATGATTTGCAGCATGGATGACTCTTATGGTATCCCAAAATTCCTGACGGAGCTGATATGTTGGAGGTGCGTGCAGGCAAGTAATATGCATCGAGGCTACTGTCCTAGGATCAAAGGCGATGAAATCAACAAACTGAGCATCCAAATGTACAAGAGTAACTTCAAAGTTATCATTCCAAAACAGAGCAAGACCACCCTTAAGGCCAACTGGGTCCTTCACAAAAGAGTGAGTAAATTTAAATTTACGCTGTAACCTATTCACAAGAGGTTGATCATTCTTTGTTTCCATTAAAAACACGACACCGGGCTTGTCACAGGCTAACATCGCCTTTAATGCTTGAATTGTCAGGGGATTACCCAACCCCTGACAATTCCAACTTAGGAGTTTCATTGGGAACACGGTGGCTGTTGAGGGCCAGCCGCCAAAGCCCAAAGATCAGAGATATCTGCCTCTAAAACCGGAGTATCCAGAAGGAGGGACTCATCAAAAGCTGTAGAGGAAGGAAGCTTAATGTCATAGGGTGAATATCTTTTCGTTTTCTTACTGGAACCCCCAAGTGGCATTGGGCGAGGAATCTTAGATCTCTTCTGTTGTTGCTTATCCACTGGAAGGGCCTGAGTGCTTTTCATCTTTGCTACTGCAGGTACTAAATCCGTAGTGATAGCAATTGGAGTGACATGATTCAGATGCTTGGAAGTCCCTTTAGGTATAACAGGGATGGAAGCAGCATTCTCTCTTGCAGGGATAGGAGGGAGAGCTGGGAGGGCTGGCTGCAGTTGAGGTGGAGTTTCAGGTACTGTCTCTTCCATTTGCTCGACTGGTACTTTAGGGTGATAAAAAGCATCCCAATAAGGGCTAAATTGTTTAATCTCTGCTCTGAGCCAAGGTCCATAGACCACCGTATCATGCCCATCAAATTGTGCTTCATCATAAGGGTACTCTGGACATGAAGCTACATAATGACCAAGCCTTCCACAGGAATAACAGTAATGGGACAGTCTCTCATACCTAAAATCAAGCCATAGGGTTTTGCCTTCAATACTGATAAGTTTTCCAGTTTTTAAAGGGTCTTTCAAATCTAATTCTATCAGAATTCTTGCAGATGTGTCAGTTTTCACTTCCAGAACTTTACCTATCTGGGACACAGCTCTACGTAGGATGGGAGAGGAAGTCCACTCCAAAGGTAAGCCGATAACATGCACCCAAAACATACATTTACCAAAATCATAGCGTTGTAAGGGAGTATTAGGTTGCCATGGTCGTAGGTTAACCAATTGACCTGAAAATAACCAAGGGCTACCATCCAAAATGCGACGTTCTTCCACTTCAGTTCTGAATTTAATTATATACAGCCCAGTATCAGCTGGAGTAATCTCTACATGATCCACTCGCCAGGCTTTCTTCATTGCAACTTGAAAGGCTGATAAATTCACAGTAGGATTTGTAAAAATATTACCCACCAGTATAAGGCGACAATCCTTCAGTTTGACCGACACAGGGATGTCATCCCAAACCTCCAACTCCTGTTCTGAGCATAAACGACCCAGGCGATGACATAGGGAAGCAATTCTCGAGGTATTGTCACTTTCATCCATTTGTAAAGTAACAATAGTTAACTAGTATGGATAATTTGAAGAGCAGATGATTGAAACTGAGATTTGCAGGGGTTGCATGTTACAGATCGCCAACATGCAGACCAGGAATTGCTGGTTATTGAGGAAGACGGAAGAACAACGGAACCGGGGAAAGGGTTAGGAGGAGAAAGAAGAAGGTGATGGTTGGAGGGGATGAAAGAAATTGCGCATGCGGAAGAATCAACGAGGAGGAGGAGTAGTTAGGGTGGAATGGGCGAGGAACAACGATGGTTAAGATGAAACTCAAAGTTCAGAAGAACAGCTGGGTAAAACGAAGACATTGCGAAAAACTCGATCATCCTGCAAGAAGAAAACTCTAACATAAATGAGAGAAAAAAAGTGCCAACATCCGTCTCCGTCTTTTTTTTTTTTGCTAACAATGCTTGTTGCTCTCTCTTATATAAGTTCAAAATCCTAAATGTCATTTGCCCCTTTTCTAGTTTCTTCATTAAAGTCTCACGGCTCTCTTTCTCAGCTTGCTTTCACAATTGCAGCCTCACTTGATCCTTATGATGCTTGTCGTGACTCTTGCAACCTCAATCGCTCACAGTGCTTGTCTCTCCCTCTAATGTAAGTCCTCAGTCCCCTTCCAACTAGAGTGGTCTATTTTGTGGCAAGATCTTGTAGTGATTGTTGTGTTATGTAGACTGGTTACATGAATTTACCCGAAAGTTGAACTGATCTAGTGGTCCGATTCCTAGTGGGTCTAGGAACTAGTGGGCGATTCTCGATTTTAGAGTGGGAATCGTCCACCCTAGAACCAATTGCCCTTAGTTTCAATATCCAATTTTTTGATTAAAATATGTGCACAAACAAATAATGACATTTCTAATTTCAACATAGCTCCCCCAAATAATTTAGTTAGTGTTAATTTCTTGCAGGTGCATAATTTATACATTAGTTGGCAATTTTTGAAGGAAATGTTGACCAACATATATTAAAGAGTGATTGGTAATTAGGGTTTAAAATAATCGCTTAGGTATGCAAATCACAATAAATATCATTATTAAAAGACAAGGACAGACAAGTCAGAATATTCACATTACATAATAATTTAGTCAAGAATTGGTAGTTGATAAAGGAGTTCAATGTTTATGTTATGTAATTAACCCAGGTTGGGGATTGGAGATATATTCTAGAACAATTGTCAAAGTTGGTCCTTGCATCAAGCGAGCGTCGTCAGGTAGGTTTAACATGGAAATTGCCGGTATGAATTATTCTCCTTATACTTATTTGCTAATATCTTACCATTTAAATAATCGATGTTAGAGAATTTTCTTGAAATTTGAGATGGAGCGTTGAGACTATTTTGCAATAATTAATCGGCGATGCATGATCTTGCATTGTCACAAACATCCCCTTCCAAGAACGATATAGCACATATCCCATCTTAGAAAGAGGTTCTCGACTTAGCCACACACACAGATATACATACATACATACATACATACATACATACATACATATTTATGTTTCAAGGAATTAGAAAAGGATCACTTGAGAAATGTCAATCATTTCATTGTTCTGGTAGAGTGACATTAGCTCAAATCACTCTAATACTAATCCAAAGAGCGTTAGATTACTCTTGACTACCATTCTAGGTTGTGACAGTGAATATGAGCAAGCACTTAGGTACGTATTATTAAGCGTATCCAATTTCTTAATCAAATCATATATGAGACCAATTGATGCTACACATACATTAGACAAAACAAAACTCGTATATTGATTTTTTTTGACAGAAGAAAATTTCATTCATTTATCATAATCCCAAAAGATATACAAAACGAAAAAAAACCAGACCCCCCCCCCCTCCCCAAAATAAAGGAGTGTGGATTGCAGCTCTAAGCACACTCTTATCCCAAAAAATCAAATCTGATAAAACATAAAAAAAAAAAAAAAAACTGGTGGCTAATCATTGGAAACATCAGTGATGGGTATATGCCGAGATCTTTTCCTCTAGAAACGACAACTTGTAATATGCACCTAGTTTCGGCACCTTCAACACCATCAATATATGGAGACAACTACAATAATATGTTTAACCACCATAGATGGAATGCTTCTAAGAAACTCTCATAGCCAGATATAAATCAAGAGAGGAAAGCTCCCAAATTAAGATCTACACCTCAATTAGGAGATGAGAGCTTTTGCTGAATCTTTAAGAAGTCATAGAACCACGTCTTGGGCAACTTGTTGGTTAGATTGGCGACGACACTCTCGCAAAATTTGTAGCCACAAGCAAATTTATTTGCTACCATGAGTGAAGAAAAACAACAACAATGAGTGAAAGAAGAAGCTAAACAAGTGAATTAAGACTCCCAGATTAGATTGGGATAGAAAAAAAAACATGAAGTCATGGCCTAGAAAAGAAAAGAAAAAGCAAAAGCTGAGAGCCTCCATGAGAAGTTTCGTTGAGGGAGGGTTTTTTGGGAGAGGAGGTTTTTTTATTTATATATATATATATACACACACTAGTAATTCACAAGATATCATCGTTTGATGCATTTTAGTGAAATTAAATCATTTAATGTGAATGCTTATACCACACGATTTTATAAAGTATTTGTTAAATCAATAGCAAAGTAAAAAGAGTTTGATGCTTCTAATGCGTTGATTGTTCTCATGGTACGTGTAATTAATATTGTTGAAATTGAATTATTATTGAAGTTTTTTTTTTTGTAGAATCTCAATGCACTCATACTATTGTGGGAAAATTGTTAAAAAAGTTTTAAGCCTATTGTATTTTTACCAATTCAGTCTTAAACTTTTTCATCGTGCCAATTAAGTTTTAACTATTTATGTGTTTTGTGGATTGAGTTTATCGGCCAATTGTGGCAAAAAAGTTATTGACATGGCTGCCGACTATCTTACATGGCATGACCAATGCCAACATGGATTTCTTAATATAATATTTTAATTTTTTTTGAATTATTTATTTATTTATTTTCTTTCTTTCTTCCCTTCTTCATCTGGCCAATTGTCAAGCCTTGGCAATGGCCAATGACTAGCTAGATGTGATGGCCAGTGAGCCTCGCTCGCCCTTACTGAGGCTTGAACCTACCAGAACTTGCTAGATTTGGTAAAGTTGTAGATATAGTCAAGTTGATCATCGTCCAATCACTGGCAAGGCTTGCCCTCATTGGCCACCAGCAAAGTTGACCTTTCCAGCTTAATGATGGTGAGCCTTGCTCACCCTTGGCAAGACTCGACCTTGCCTAGTGGCAGCAAGCTCGAGCCTCACCAAGGGCAGGCGAGGCTTGCCCTCGCCTTGCCTCTAGCCAGTCGTTGAGGCTCGGTGATTGGTTAGAGGAAGAAAGGATGAAAAAAAGGAAAGAAAAGAAAAATTGAAAAAAAATACTAAAATATTATTAAAAGTTGTTTACATTAATACTGGCCATGTCATGTAGAATGATCGGTATCATGTTGGCAATTTCTAACTAAAATTGATCGATGCCCTCATTAACAAAATATGAAAACGTTTAAAATTCAGTTTGCACAATTTAAAAATTTTAGGATTCAATTGGTAATAACGTAACAGGTTTATGAATTTTTGGATTATTTTCCCTCATATTGTTCACAATTTCAGCTCTTCAAATATTTTACGACAAAAATTTCCTATGCATATGATAAACGAACTACGTCTACCAAGCCAACTGTGACTCCTCTTTTCATGTTTAATTGGTGGATTGTAGGTTATGAACGTCACCAACATGCAAATCTAACTAATTTTACACGAGAGTAGTGTTCATATTTGTGACTTGCCAATCAATGGATAGTTCGCTCCAGCCTCCATGTTCCTTCATTGATATGGGCCAAAACTAACCATCAAGTTTATTTAGATCAAAATATCATAAAAGTTTGGCCCAAATTAGAAGCCCAATAACCCATTCGCTATGAACTCCACTTCTAGACCCCTTCGAAGGAGGCTTAGACTACATTGGCCGAGCCCAAAAGATGCTAACAAATTTGAAGGCTGACTTCCTAAGCAGAAAATTTCTAAGTTGCTAACAAATTTGATGGCCGACTTCCTAAGCAGAAAATTTCTAAGTTGTAATCACGAATTAATTTTTGTTGTTAACTTATTTTCCTCAATGATATAAGCAGCCAAAGCTAGTAAAATCTATTTGAGATGATTTATATTCTATGAAACAAATTGAGTCGATTAATTATTTTTTCGTTGTAAAAAAAGCGAGGTACAGCTTTCTGACAATGGTTTCAATTGTGATAAAAGTTATTATAACTTTTAGGGATAAGTGCTGCAGAAATCCTAGAACTTGTCATGAAAATGTAATTGAGTCCTAAAACTTGCAAAAAATGCAATTACGTCCTAAAACTTGTCAAATTGTTTCAATTGAGTCTTAAAATTAACATAGTTAGCATTTTCTGTTAAAAATGCTGACGTGGTTTTTTTATTTATTTTCCACATGGATTTTTAAAATAATTTTTTATTCATTTTATCTTATTTTCAACAAAAACTAAAAAGAAAACTTTAAAAATTTATTTTAAAAATTGTTTAAAAAAAAAAAAAAACAGCGGCTCCTCTCCCCCGTCGTCGCCACCGCCACCGCCCATCGTCGGAGGGGTCGGGCAACGGTCGCCGCCACAGGCGAGGGCGGCCGGCCCTCACCAGCCCCAAGCGAGGGCCTGCGACCGTCGCCCGGCCCCTCCGGCGATGGGCAGCGATGGTGGGGGAGAGGAGCCACTGATTTTTTTTAAAAACAATTTGTAAAAATAAAATTTTTAACTTTTCTTTTTAGTTTTTGGTGAAAATAAGATAAAATGAATAAATCTATTTTTTTTAAATGAATAAAAAAATATTAAAAAAATCCACGTGGCAAATAAAAAATTATTTAAAATGCTGTGTCAGCATTTTTAACGGAAAAGGCTAACGGTGTTAACTTTAGGACTCGATTGAAATAATTTGATAAGTTTTAGAACTTGATTGCACTTTTTGCAAGTTTTAGGACTTCTGCAGCACTTATCCCTAACTTTTAAATGTTGTCAATACCTACAATAATTCTAAGATTATTACACTATGCGTAACTTAAAGCATTTTACAACATAGTTACATCACAACACAATTTAGCCACGGCCCATGACAATACTAAGGAGTTCTTATATCCATTGAAGATTGAGATGAAAATCCGTTGATTCTGGTTGCCCATACAATCAGAATCTAGGTTTCCATAAATAGATACTTGTCAAAAAGGAACTTGTCTTCAAGATTGATTCCATTAATTTGTGATTGATTCCATCAACGTATTTATAGAAGGTGAGTGAGATTCTTCGCTAGAGAGCTAGATGTTGTAGAATAAATTTCTAATGCGTTGATTTTGAATCCTTGTCGCAAGATCAATGAGTCTGAGTTTGATTTCATCCTCATTCTGGACATGATTTCAGTCTAAATTGCGTCATAGTGGGAAATACTTCCGGAATGAATAGACTTTGACAAGAGTCTACGATATAACTTCAGAATTATTCTGTTCTTCAGAATAAGAATAAGAATTATAAAGTTTTGTCAACTTCAAAACATCGTAGGAATTTTCTGAACACTTAGTTTGTTAGAAGGCAAAAAATATTAGTCACGGTTTTATGTACAGAAATGTAGAAGTCAGTGTTACAAATGTGAATGTCAAAAGTGAGTGAAACTTAGCAAACATGAAATGCAAATGTAGTGGCTAACCAGCATGACCCGAGATGTGTATGCTATTGAGATGGTAAAGGCTAAATGCGAGATGCTGACACTATTTTACTGCGCCGAATAAACCTAAATCTGATTAGGAGATTTATAATTGCCATAAGATGCAAACAACGTTCTATTTAAGACCCTCTGATGGCAACTGAGGGCTGTGGAATGCAACATCGACAACCAGCTTGTAGTGACATGCCTCTAACGCTGTTTGCAAGCTGCTGCTGACAATGGTCGCTACAGATCAGAGCAAACATGGCCATAAGAAGTTTCTATTGCAATGCCTTATCCATCAAGCAATCCCAAATCTTACTCAAATTTGCTTGAAATAATTGACTCAAGAATTCATTCAGTGGCATTTGATGAGAAGCTCCGATCCATTTCCTTTCCAAATCCAAAGTGAGACCTTTGGCAAATTTTCCCTGCTCATAGAACCAGTCCACCACGCTGGTGAACTAGTACACGCAACTTACGATCCTCAGGGACGGCAGCATGCTCGCCTTGGGAAATTCCTACTCCATCTTGTCTTCATCGTGCTTGAGCCTACCTTTGCTCTCCAGCCAATTCTCGACCCCTCCTCTTCCTTGTCTTCCATAGCAAAGACTCTTCGTGCTCGAACATTTGATTCACGTTGATCTTCCAGCTCACCAACTCTCCAATCTAATCTTGAGGGTTCACATCTTCCTGTCAAGGCAAGCATAGGCGTGGGCCGTTTGGACCACACTCATGCAGTCAGTGACCATTTCGAAGACACCTTTCAACTGTTCCATTAATTCCTAGCAATTGGAACAAGTCCCTAATTCCATAAGATAATTAAGTATTCCCTCACACAGGCTTTGAATGTGAACAGAATGAGTGAAAAGTGTTTTCTCACTATGGCAACAGAAGAAACTGTTGATTAAATAATGTAATGTTCAGTAGATTAGGTGAGGATGATCTGGTTATGGGTGAGTCAATGCACAACACTAGATCGTCGCGCAATATGTAGTAATATGTACATGGACACTGAGTGGCTGATGGATGACTGCAAATCTTGCTCTATAGGTAGTTTCAGCAGTTTAGAGGGCACCAAATTTGATGAGCACATCTTTATGTTCATGACAGACTTGGATATCCACTTTAGTTCCCTTTCCACTTGAACCCATTCGTTGACTTGAAAGTTTCTGAGTGGATACTTGTAAAATTGTTAGCTAATTTTCTCATGTTCTTGTTTCCTCATGTACTGTAAGTTTGTAGTAAATTACACTAAAGCATGGCCTGATCACATTCTTAGGCCTTTTCATTGATCAGTAACAACATTTTGCATTGGGGTTATTTCTGACAGACATGTCACATCTGGCAAATTTTCGGGATTACTATTTAATGTGAGTTACATCGGTGCATATTGTACGTAGCTATGTACTTTTTTTGTATATAGAATAGAGTAATGGACACTTAGAGAGACCAGAGCCATACACAATCTCAGTGAAGACATCGAGACCGACATCCTCTCCAGGATTCCTGTGAGGTCTTTGATCTGGTTCAAGTGCGTTCATAAGCGTGATAAAAAGGTCCCAATTCATCAAGATCCACCTCCATAGGGATCTGGCTTCTCCTTCCTGCAAAGTTCTCATCACCATTAACCCGCCTCAGCCCGGAGACTGAAGTGCTCAAATCACCCAACAGTGTGAGCGAAGGTACATCAGCCACCCACCTTCGATTCCCTACGTAAGAGACCAAAGATTCGGGGTATCATTTCGAGATTGTCGAGTCTTGTAAGGGGTTGTTCTGCTTAGATGCCAATCAAGAAGTCATTGTCCTGGGGAACCCATCGACCAGAAAGTCTATAGAGATCCCAAAAAGTCCTCAGAGATCCCAAATCCCTGGTCCCTCTGTGAATTTTACTATAAGACGTCATACAAGTGTTCAATATTTGTGATTTAGGAGTAGCCACATCATCCAAATTTGCGAAAGGATATGGCTTGAGTAGTAGTGATATTTGATGTAAAGTAATTCCCCAGATGATTACATGAGGTCAAATGGCATATTGTAATGTTGCATTTGACCCCCTGGGAAGGTGATGATCTTATATAAGTTAAGTGGAATTAAACGGTAATCTGTGATTTAATTTTCTTATGCCCACAGGCATGGAAAGTTATTTTTGGTTCTCATAATTATTGGTTTTGTTAAGTAAACTCTAATGTAAACTCTGTGCATGAAGCACCTCTACCCACAAGAAGGTTTTAATTTACATTACTATGGGATTTTTTATTTTTTATTTTATTTTTTGGGATCAGATGCATTACTATGGATTTTTTTTTATCATAAAGTTGATTACTTTCTCGATTTTACATATATTCCTAATACTACTATTATTGATTTTCCTGTCTTGGAGCGGTGATAATTTTTTCAATCAGAAAGGACAAGTTCTTTAGGATCTTGAATATGTGGAACTTGACTGGCGCTCCGTATGGATATACCGCCAATGTTAATTCTCTCATACTAATTACTGGGGATGTCCAGCGGAATTCTAACATGTATTCATTTAAGGAAATTGTCAAGGGAAAGGTCGAGTTGGAGCTACCGACGTATCCAATTGCATCATATCAATAAAAAAACTTAGCTTAATGAGATGAGCTTAACATGATTTATCGAGTGCATTTGGTTCAACTTTTTGAAAGGCTTTGGGCCTCTAAATTATCTCAAGAAAAAGTTAGGGCATTCTATAAAGTTCTCTCTTTTTTCTTTTTTCTTTTTTGTGCAGAGCATGGATTGAAAGTAATCAATCCCAAGGTAGGAGGGGACTTGCTTTTGGAATGCTATCATGGGGTTTAACGATATTTCTCTTCTGACCTTGCCCTCGCTGATAATTGCGAATTCCACTATTGCCTCTTAAAACTATGTTCGTCTTCTTTTTTTCATACACTCTTTGTGCTCCATGGTTGCCGAGGTCGCTGAGTTCAATGTCACCAGTCATCGAGGTTGAGGTCGCTGAGGTCAAGATCGCGCAAGTCGAGGGTTGCCCAAAGTTCAGGGTCGTTGTGGAGTAAGGATCGTTGTGAACTGAGGTCAAGGTCGAGGGGCGAGCGACCTAGTTCTGGCCCTTCTGCAGTAATCGTCGAGGTCTAACGACCTCCTCCGACAAAGATCTGGCCCTTGCACAACTTCACCTTCAGTTCGCATTCAGGAGGTCCACCACCGTCATCAATTGCACCGAGATTGGCAACGTTTTCGTCGACGAGGACTCTGTCTTGTCCTTTATGTTCAACATTTTATGTGTTATCGTGCATAATAGTAAGTAATTGTAAGTCATATCAATGCAGAGTCTTACTAATAACTAGTATGTTACAAACTTTCATGAAACTTAGCACTACGATTGTTTCCCATTGCTCGAGCAAGTCCTTGAAGAAAATATGGAGTCATTGCCATGCACCACGATCCATCGCTACACCATCTATCGCACCTCCAACAGTCATAAACATCTCTCTTTGTATGTACACTCATGCTCCATGAACGGCCGCCCAAGGCAAGCTTCTTTAATAATTATTGTTCAAGTTAATCCCCAAGTACCAAAGTCTGAAAACACAAGATCCAAAGATAATCTAAAGTTCTATCGTCACATATTATAATATAAAGTTCTGTCGTCACATATCCCTTAATTTAAAATCATGAACTAGATCTTCTTGAAGAAATCTTATTGATGTTCCTTTTGTATGTGCTTGTGCACGGACTCGATGAAAGGTCGCCTAAGGCAAGCTTCTTTATCAATTGATGTTCAAGTTACTCCCTTAGCATAGAAGTCCAAAAACACAAGATCCAAGGATAATCTAAAGTTTTGTCATCACGTATTATAATCTAAAGTTCTGTCGTCACGTATCCCTTAATTTAAAATCAAGAACTAGATCTTCTTGAAGAAATCTTATTGATTTTACCTTTGTATGTGCATGTGCATGCGCTCAATGAAAGGCCGCCTAAGCAAGCTTCTTTATTTATTGATGTTCAAGTTACTCCCTTAGTATAGATCCAAGCAAAGTCTTAAGTTTTGCCATCACCTGACCCTTAAATCAGAATAGTGAATTAGATATTCTTGGAGAAAATCTTGTTGATGCTCCCTCCCACCATTACGACGCTTCAATTTGTAAGACCATGCTTTAATGGATGATGTATCATAGAAAATCTTAAAACTCCCGAATCAAATCTCCTGTGTATCTTCTTGATGGTTACCTATTCTGACGTTGATCGATCCAACCCAAGATCGTTAGCAGATTTTTCACGTATAATTTCTTTTTTCTTTGATGCATAATTCAGACAATGGTTGAAGTAGTCTACTGTATTGAAGGAAGAATCTAGGGCTCCTGTCGAGGGATCTTCGGAGAGCCTATAGAGTTATAAACCCAGGTCGCCCGACGTTACCAAACGTTTTTTATTCGCAAGCGAAAAGTCAAAGTCGTGAATTTAGAAGAGAAGCACGCGCATTCATCGAACAAATCCCATGCACCCTTGTTGCGTATCTTTGATCTTTGACAAGAATCCATGATGATAAATACAGCGATGACACTCGAAATCCGACGTCGTTGTCCCAATCAAACCTCAAGATTTGCTCTGCGATCAAAGATTTTCACCCTCATTTTCATGCAACTCAACTTCCTCATAGATTTGGGTTATAAATATGAACAACCCTCTTCAGAGTGGAAAAGTTTTCAGGCCACTAACATGTTATTCGAGGTTGGTGGGAAGTTTTAACTTTAGAAGACGAGCCAGTAGTTAGAACTTTTTTAAGTACACATAGAGAAACTTGACCCCGCTAGTTTTTAGGGTTTGGCTTCACTAATATATTTGAACGACACATTTGGACTAATAAAAATTCATTAGAAAAATAATCCAAGATACAACAAAAATAAATTAAGTATCGATTGTATTTTAGGGTTTGGCTGCCGGCAAGCCAGTCCATAGATGCCATAGTTGCATCTTAAACAATATAGATTTGATCGACTCCATATGGATGCTGTGCATATTCATGTTTTAAATTAAACTATTATGATTCATGCTAAAACAAAATAAACAATTACAACATTACTAGATGGTAGTGGGGGTCGAGTTGAACTGTCTAAGTAAGCTACCATCTCAACAAGGCATTCTTACGTGATCCAGATACATATTTGCCCAACTCACATGCACCGTTGGATGAGATGAGTCCATACACCAAAACCATGAAAGACTTGATCCATTTGGACTTCATTCGGTCCAAAATTGAAGGCCTACATACTTGGCTCGATACACATAAGCTTGATTTTAAAGCTTGAACTCTCTTTTGATGTTTGATTAAAGGAGTTTAAAAGCCTCCAACTAAGATTTCGTGTTGCGAATGGAGATTTCTGCAAAGCGTGTTTCCTTAACATTAGATGATATATCAGTAAATGAACCTGTATAATTTTTAATATGCATGTACAAATTTTTATGTCAGTGCTTGACTTGTTTCTTTAAAGTAGTGTAAAGATTGAGCAATTCTTATGAGTATAACTCCAAAGAGTACATAGTTTTCTTGGGTTCACCATTTTCTTGCTTCGGCAGCTCAGTCTATAATCGGTTCACCGGCAATGTGATAATGGGATCTCTATGAATCAAGCACAATTAATATCCTAAAGATATATTTTAACATCCCTTTGAACTTCGGGAACGTACTTAGGTTTGCAAGAAAGATAAAGTCTAGGATGACCAAGCTAAGCCAAAGAAAAAGAAGTTCCCTACACATGGCTTTGAAGGACCTCAGGGCTTCTGAAAGTAAGGGCCTTTCATGGGTTCACAATTTACTTATCGCGGTCTACGTCTTACTGGTAATCCAATTAAGAATATACAGAGGAATCAAATGAAAGTCAAATAACTGATTAACGATATCAAAATCTCATCAAATCAAAGCCAAGAACCCCAAAAATCATTTTCTTGCGAGTTGCGTATAAGACTTTTTCCTTTCCAAGAGGGCATGGCATTTGCAATAGTGTCCGTCTGCGTGTTTATAAATGAGACCCTTGGGAGCTCTCCCCCTCAACTCCACCACAAACACCGAAACGCACCAACTTGCTCATCATCTCTTTGTTCCTCCAACGTTAAAATGGCGCAAAACCATCAGATGGCCTCGTGTTGCATGCTGCTCTCATCCAAGTGTTTGACTAATTCACTATACCACAAACTCCTTTCTCTCCCCATAGCCGACAAACTCCACGTTGACCCTGAATCTATCGGTGAGGCCTCTGTCGACTTTGGCCTCATCGTCCGAGAAAGTCCTGCAGCCGTCCTTCGCCCATCTCACCCCGAAGACATCGCGATTCTGGTGGCATTCGCATACAGTAAATCCTCTATTCCTTTCACTATCTCAGCCAGAGGATGTGGCCACTCCGTCCGGGGACAAGCTATGGCTCGTGATGGGGTCGTTGTGGACATGACGTCTCTTGGTAACAAGACCACCGTATCGTGGAGCCAGTCTCTCGGCCACTATGCCGATGTCGGAGGCCAGCAACTTTGGATCGATGTGCTGGAGGAGACGCTGAAACATGGTGTTGCCCCAGTTTCGTGGACAGATTATTTGTACCTAACTGTGGGTGGTACGCTCTCTAATGCAGGCATTAGCGGGGAAACATTTCGATATGGGCCTCAGATCAGCAATGTCTACGAAATGGATGTCATTACTGGTATGGATGGAATCACTCTCCTCTTCCGTATTTTGATCAGAAACTAATTGAACTAGGGTTATGATGTTAATGAGCCCATCATCTCGGTAGGGTCTGCAAAACAAGTCATGGTTAATAAACAACAGAAGCAGTTTTGTTAAATGAAGTCAATGAATTGATCATTTGTTTCATGCCTCCAACAGTTGTTTTATTAATTTATGTCTATTTTAATATTGAGGCTCAACGCGTGCAATTAGCGAATTCGCTCTTCTGATCTTTCCTTCTTTCTGTCTAAAAATTATGTCTGTCCGTCCACCCGGGGTTTCCCCCCGGACCTTTCACTTCCCTATACCACGCCCCCGTGTTTCAGGGGGAAGGCATCGCGGGGATCCAAGCTGCCCCCTCTACCCCCGTAAGAGGGTTGTGGACGGGAGGAGCAATGGGGTCAGAATCTTTTTCAAGGCCTGAATCCGCCTCTATCCAGACTTTCCCGGTAATCAGAGCCTTTTAATGTCCTGCTAAGGACGAAAGTCTAAAAACTATGTACTTGGAGTGTTATATCAAGAAGTTGACTTTTACTGTATTTTAACTCATGTTATCTACCGAAGATACCTGGAAGTTAACATCAACCGGCCAAAAACTAATTGGGTTGGCCGGATAAGTCAACGGGGTTAAAGTAATACGTCCAGATTAATCTCTGAAGAACGGCCATTGCGTTTTTTTTTCCCCTAATCTATTGGACAAAAAAAGAAAAAGAAAAAAAGATAGACTTCGAACTCTAGCCGACTACCAAATTTTCTAGTTGATGCATGTATCTACACATGGAAAAAGACAGTGATGTCCTCAGGGAAAAAGCACCTCATATGTACTATATATGATGCCTTCGTATCGGACTACCATTAAAAACAAAAATTAATGTGTTACAATATAGTAAGGAATTTAATATTACGTTTCAAAATATAGAGACCGGAATAAGTGACGACTATATTTTGATGACTTTGTTTTGGTGCATAAGATTCTTTCTCGTTCTAAGCATCGAATTACACGCCATATATATCATTTCTTCATAATTGCTTGATTGTTGACGAGAGAATTTTTTTTGTTCTTTCTTTTGGTAGGAACCGGGCACTTTTTGACTTGCTCTCCCCACGAAAATCCGGAGTTATTTCATTCTGTCCTGGGTGGTCTCGGTCAATTTGGCATAATAACCAGAGCAAGGATTGCACTTGGTCCAGCTCCAAAGAGAGTATGTAGCACACTAGACTCAATCATCATTGCTTTTTTGAGATTTCACTGTTCTTATTCTTTAGGATTGAGACAATCACATTTCTTTTTTAAGACTGAATGTCCGATTCTCTCGATGCATTGGAACTCGCAATGAGAAAATATGACAGTTACATGACAGCCTGTAAATGAACCGGCTATGCTCTAGTTTGCTTTTTTATAAGTTGTAATTGACTCTCTATCTATGACATTGAACATGAAACTAGAAGTCAGCTTATACGTTTCTATAGGGTATTCTATCAGTTGGTTGACATAGAAGATCCACAAGCTAATAAATGTATTTGTATTGAATCCCTTGTAGGCTAAGTGGGTGCAAATGTTATACAGTGATTTTTCAGCTTTTACGACGGACCAAGAACGGTTGATATCGCACCATAGAAGGGGCCAAGATGAAGTGCTGGACTACGTAGAAGGTCAGCTTTTCATGCGCCGAAATTCAGATAGCTGGATATCTTTCTTCTCTTTTTTGGACCACCCGCGGCTGATGTCCCTAGTGACCGAACACGAGCTTCTCTACTGCATTGAAGTAGCCAAGTTCTATGATGAATGCACTCAAAGTACAGTAGACAAGGTACTTGTTGATCTATATCGAACTATCTTTGAGGGGAAAAAAATTCTAGGTCATATTTTGAACTAATTGTGCTTGTGTCGGACTAGTGTTTTGGAGTACCTACCTCTCTGTCTCTCTCACACACGCAAAGATATTATAGTTGTATTTTACCACATCGACCTTTCCATGAGCTTCTACTCAGCCCCATAAGAAATATTTCACTCCTTTCTTTTAAGTTAGTTCACTGTTATCTCATTAATATTAGGACCTGGAGAAGATATTGAAAGATTTGAGCCATGGCCCCGAGTTCCTGTACCAGAAGGATGTCGGCTACGTAGATTTCTTGAATAGAGTGCGAGTTGAAGAGCTGGTGCTCCGAGAACAGGGGCTCTGGATCGCTCCTCACCCCTGGCTCAACCTATTCGTGCCCAAATCTCGCATTGCCGATTTCAACACGGGTGTTTTCAAGAACATTGTTCTCAAAAAGAACATAACAACTGGACTTGTCCTCATTTACCCTATGAACAATGACAAGTATGTGTTCTTGCTAGCCGCCACTTTCATTTAGGGCATATATTTCGCTGGTTGTCACTAAAGGCTAATGAGTTACGGTCACTGAACTTCGAATTTAATCAAGTTATTCACTCAACTTTCGATTTCTTACAACTGATGCACTGTGATCAAAACCAGACTGATTTCTCGACGAAATTGTTGATGTGTAGCCAACATGGCAATGACGTGACTTTCAGAAAATTGGCCACCTATCCGTCACGTCATTAATTCTTACAAAAATCTGTCAAATCCGACAAGATTATCAAATGCAAAAGTTTGGAAGTTATGAGTCCATTGAATGATTAAAATCAAATTTTAAGTGGCTTGAGTATAAACTCTATTATATGAACTTAAAACCTTTATCAAATTTTGATCTTTTTTGTAGATGGGATGATAGAATGTCTGCTGTCATACCAGATGAAGATGTCTTTTATGCGGTTGGATTCTTGCATTCAAGTGGGTTTGAAGACTGGCAAGAGTTCGACCTTCAAAATAAGGAGGTGCTCCATTTTTGTGAAGATAATGGTATCAAGCAATACCTTCCAAATTACAGTACCGAAAGCGATTGGATTCAACATTTCGGTCCCAAATGGAGGAAATTTGAAGAGAACAAAGCTCAGTTTGATCCAAAAATGTTGTTGTCTCCTGGGCAGAATATCTTCAACCACAACCAAGGCATGAATTCAAAGATTGATGGGGTTTAGGGTTCAGTAGGATATCTACTCACACGACTGATTATGTTTATATGAATCATGAATGTTTCCTTAGCTTGTGATAATTTCATATGTAACCGTCTAATTATATTGCGTTAAGTTTCATTATGTGAAAAACTCTATGGATTAGAATAAATTATCCCAATATGTAGAATAAACAGTCCCCCTTCCACTATAAGAAGTGTAATGCATTCATTAAACATAGTATATGTGTTTTTGTTTCTTTCAACATTGATGATCATCAAAACCTTATATGCTTACATTTTGAAATAAAAAAACTCAAGAAGTTAGATTAAAAGATCATTAAAAGATGCAAGCTAGCAGTGATGGAGAAAGAAATTTTATTTTGGTGAACCGGGGGTGAACCCGGGGGGGAGAGATTTTCAAAGCATTCGAGTCCAGAATTTAACCAAAGGGACCATAGCCTATTTATAGAGTCTACATAGGCTTATTCACCACAAATCATTATACATATAATGGCTGGCCTACACCGATTGTCTTATCAAATTATTAAACCAAAATTGTGCAGAACACATGTATCAACCACAATATCGAAGACAAAAAATTCACCATCCTGAGGATAATCGAGGAAAATAAAGTAAAACAATTTGCAAATAAAATTAATATTTCTTTACTTTAATATATGATTAATGCTTGCTCATATTACAACAAGCAATTAGGTAAACAAAATAAAAGTGATGTGGGTAGTTTTATCTTTTAGTAAAACTGGAAAAAAATAAAGAGAAGAAGAAAAATGTAAGAAATAATATTAAATCAAGAGTGGAATCTATAAGAGATAATGTAGTCAATTCAATATATAAAGGGTGTTTGGAGCCAATAAGGAGGGTGGAAATAGTGTGAGCTGTTAAAATATCATGTGAGCACTACTAACTCATATTATAAGAATTTCCATAAGTTATATGACCCAAGGTTGAGGCCATGACAAGAATACATCAGTTTGAGTGACCTTATCCTCTTTCCTTTCTATTTCTTGGCAAAGTCTATCTTTGTTAACGTCGATTTTACCAAGAGAAAGATTATTTTATTTTTTAAGGGAGGTTGACCCATGTGACTGGTGTTTTAGATTTTCCTTGCCACGTTTTGAGTAGAGATGGTGTGAAATATCTCAGACATCTTATCAAGAATTCCTAACCTAGACGAAGGTCTATACATAACCATCACTATTGAAAATGTTAGGATCAACATAGGATCCACAAGATCAAGAGATTGACCCGGTTTGTGAGCATTTAGGTCTGCCAAAAATGTTCCTATATTCCTCCAATAATCCATTTTATGATGCAAGCTTTTGCTTTGTGGGTTCACTTTCTAAGTATAAATTTCCCTCAAGTAATCTAATTTATGATTACATTTAAAGTTGTTCTTATTATCTTGGGTTGTACTCCGTCAAATGGATGGTGAAGGGAACAACAATTGCCATTTGAAGCTGTTCTCATTTCATGGTTGGGTGACTCAGTGTTGACACCCGATCTTGCCTAGATGCTACATTAATATTTCATGAAGTAAACTAAGAGCAGTCATTAGGTAAGTTCAACAGAAGGGACAGAGAGGTGATTTCATCCATAATCGTTTCTAGAAGGGGTATTGCTAGCAATTCAAGGTTAGTAGAGAAGTAACTACGTCCCTCATTCAACACATGTCCACTTGATAGAAAGGCAATAATTTCCAGAATTATTCAACCAATTCTTTCCAAGAGGGGAGAGGGGTGAACCTCACCCACAATGCAAGGGAAATGGGGTGAATTTTGCAGTGACAACATTAATCTCACAACAGAAATCATCATACTTAGCCAATTCTTTTCAAGAGTGGATAGGTGTGAACCTCACCCCCAATGCAAGGGAAATGAGGTGAAATTGTGCAATCACAACATTCATCTCACAACATCGTCATATTCTCTCTCTCTCTCTCTCTCTCTCTTCCAATTTTTCATTGGTGTGCTCTATTCTTCCATCGGCAGCTAGCATCCACCCCCCCTCATCAAGGTGTCCTTTGGTGGCTAATCAGCTGTGAGTCGCCTCATAGGTTGCCCCGTCATGACTTACTCAGCTATGTTCCATCACTTGATGTCCTTGGTATCCTAACTAAACTAGGATAAGATTGATGTGGTAATTAAGTCCTAACAGAAGTAAGATTATCTTAGTGGGCGATCAAATGCATATTATGTAGTCATCACGCCTTTTGTTATTCATGTTTTTTCTAGGTTAACCTTTTATCTTTGGATCCGTGAGTCAAAAGATAGGACCCTTTATTATATTGCTCATGCATTCCACATAGTAATGCTACTTTCTTAAATGATCCACCTACCCAAGCAAGCACACTTTTCCACATCGGTCTAGTACATTTAGAATTTTACTTTTGAAGCAAATTCTGCTATATGTCCTCAAACACCTCAAGTAATGGACTGCTTCTTACTACACATTAATTCATTGAAATGAATCCACCAAAATATAGTAATTTTTTTTATACATTTAGCAAAGAATATATTATGCCTTCTTCTATTGGTCAATATGAAATTTGGTATTATCGAAAAACAAAAGATACATTTAGAAATTATCCCAAAAATTCCTAATCCATGGATCACCTTAAAGTATTAGTTACATCCAATGTGCATTTCAAACAATTTTTTGCAATTAAAGCAAATGATGGGGGAAATAAAAAGATTTTCCTATTTAGCCATGACAATCCAACCAAAGTCTTCCTTCCAATCAACAACGGATGGAAGAGTGAGCTAGCAGGGCCTTTGCCCCCTAATGCCTTTCTTTCTTTTATCATATATATACTTTTTATCAAGAAATTTTATATAGAAGTCCCCTCTAAGTTAGGTATCGCAATTTTATTTTATTTTTATCTCTTTCCCTCATAAGAGATGTTCTACATCCACCTTTGGTTCCAATTACGGGTGAGCAAAAGAATCTAGAACCGGCTGTTTCCCGATTCCAATAAATTGAAATTGGTGAGTAATGATGCAAATCTCAGTTCCATCTGAGGAACCACCCACCCAAATTACCTAGACTGGACCAGTATATATTTTTTGAATTTTTATGTTTTCACAAAATCCTAATTCCTAATTCCCTTACTTTATCTCACTCTTGGACGCCTCCTTGCACAATTCTCTTAACTGTCTCGTCTCATCTCACTCTCGGTCTCACTTGCAGCACTCTATAGCGTCATCATAGTCACGGTCTCACCTTCGGCCCTCCCTCGCAATCACAGCCTCGCCTCCCTCCTCAAGTCCCTCACTTCTCTTGCTTTATCTCTCACGTGACTTGCTCTCTCAATCTCTATTGACTTTGGCAGGCTGCTCTCAACACTCGTAGGTCGCATCCTCACTCACGAGTCACAACACCCGTTGCTATTCTCGCAACCTCACTCACTCAAGATGCTCGTCTTTCCCTATCTTGAGAGTTCAAAATCCTAATTCCCATTTGTTCCCTTTCTAGTTTCTTCACTCAAGTCTCACGCCTCTCTCTTACAGCTCACTTGCTACTCACAATGCTTGTTGTGACTTAGCATCGCTTGCTCACGGTGCTTGTCACTCCTCTCCTATAAGTCCTCAGTCCTTCTTCAGCTAGAGTGCTCTACTTTGTGGCATAATTCTGAAGTCATTTTCGTGTTATACAAATTGGTTCCTTGACCCACCTGGGGATCGGACCACTCCAATTTCAGGGTGGGTGGTTCCCATCCTAGAACTAATTACCCCTCATTCTAATCTCTAATTTGTTAGTCAAAATATTTGTACAAACAAATAATGACATTTCTTATTTCAACACAATTTTCCCAAATAATACCGTTAGCATTAATTTCTTGAAAGCAGATGCATAATTTATTCATTAGCTGGCAATTTTTGAAGGAAATGCTGACCAACATATCTTAAGGAGTAAGTAGATAATTAGGGTTTAAAGTGGTCACTTAGATATGCAAATCATAATAAATATCATTATCAAAAGACAAGGACAGACGCGTGGGAATATTCACGTTATGTAATAATTTATCAATGTTTTGTAGTTGATAAAGGAATTATAATTTTTTTTTTTTTTAGGTAATCAACACAAGTTAGGGATTGGAGATATATGCTAGAACAAGCGTCAAGTTTGGTCCAGCGTCAATCAAACATCTCCTGATAGTTATAATGTGGAAATTGTAGATGCAAGTTAATCTGATAATGCTCATTTGCTATTACCTTATTATTTAAATAGTCGATGCAGAGGATTTTCTTGAAATTTTAGATGGAGCATCAAAAAAATTTTGCAATAATTAATGGTGATGCGTGATCATGCAGCGTCCCACACTTCTCATTCCAAGCAAGATATCTCACATATCCCATCTTACAAAGGGGTTCTTGACTTAGCCATGCACACACAGATATACATACATACATATGTATATATATTTCACGGAATTAAGAAGGGTCACTTGAGAAAGGCCAATGCGTTTCATAGTTCTAATAGAATGACATTAGCTCAAATTATTGAGAAAAATTATCTAAAAAGTTCTAAACCAATTGTACATTGACCAATTCAGTTCTAAACCTTTTAATTGCGTTAATTTAGTTTCAACCTTTCGGCAATTTGCCAATTTAGTCATAAATCTTTGAATTGTGTCAATTTAATCTTCAATCTTTTGACGATTTACTTGTATAGTCATTCTAGTTCATTACCTAAATTATGTTTTATGACTAAATTGGTAAATCATGAAAAGTTTTAGAACTAAATGACATAAAGAAATGTTTAAGATTAAACTTTCAAAATGTTTAGGGTTAAACTGACACTATTAAAAGGTTTAGGTTTGAATTTGCCTTTGTACAATAGGTTAGAACTTTTTGGATAATTATCCCCAAATCGCTCTAGTAGTAATCCATGGGGAGGTTAGAATAACTCTTAGCATTGACAAGTGAACATGAGCAAGCACTTAAAAATGTATTAAGTGTATACAATCAATTAGATTATATTTGATACAGATTGATGCTACACATACGTGTGAAATTAAATCATTTAATGTGAATGCAAAGTGAAGAGAGTTTATTTTTCAAATGCATTGACTATTCTATTGGTTCATGTAATTAATATTGTTGAAATTGAATTATTGCTCTTTCTTTTTTCTTGTTTCTTTTTGGTAAAAGGTAATAAATATATTGAGGAAAGACCAACTGTATAAAAGATCACGGCATCAAAACTTAAACTCAAAATGAGAAGACATTATGAGTGTAAGGATGCCAAGATGTAAAACTAGAACACACGGTAAACCAAACCAAGGAAGCCAAAAAAACAAAACACAGGCACGACATGAACAACTGATTACTGGAAGACAAGAAACCTCGACCAGGGAGGAGAGAAGACCATTGCTTCCAAATCAAATAGCAGCACCCTAAAGGAAACCATCTCCAACCATCAGCTGAACTTGGGGAGGCGATTAAGGGTCTCAAAAGGAAATAATCGAGTCAAAGCCCTAGCTTCGATGCAACCTTCTATTCTTGAAGTTATCATCAACGTTCCTGAAGGTGATAGCCTTATCTCTAACCACTTTAAAAAGATGGTTCTTCATAGTCGGGACGGTAAGAGGCTGATCACCAAAAAGGATGATGTTCCTATTTTTCCAAATAATATAACATAGGGCACCAAAGGAGAAACGGGCAATGCATTTATAAAAATCCTTGCTCATCAAGAAGGTGGTGACCCAACGGAGATTCTCTCCCCATGACCTGTTGCACCAAGGCAGATTACATTTGGCAGCCCAAAAGAAAGCAACTTCAACCGTGACACAATAACCAAAAAACATATTGTTAATGGAATCGGGCATAGCATTGCAAAAAGCGCATGAACCACTCTCAATTCTACCATAAGACAATAAAAGAGCTTGAGTGGGAAGTCTGCGTTTAGCTATAAGCCAGGGATTTAGCTGGTGCCAAGGCATGATGGCATCATTCCAGATGAATGCATGCCCATGGACAGGAGTCCTCTTCCCCTAATTGTCTTCCAAGTCGTTGCAACCATGAACCAGCCCTCCGAACTCTCCCTCCAGCAAAAGCAGTTTGGGTTTTGAGAAAGATTCGGGAGGGGGTGCGCCCATGACTCTAGCACTACCAAGAGAGATTGCCTAGAATCTGAGAAAAGATCAGCCATTGTAGCTTGTCTAGAGAGTCCGAGCTATAGATGAGCGAATCTGAAAAAATTAAGTTCATAAGACCCCTAGGATGCCGGTTATCAAACCAAAGTGAAACTTATAGGCCATCCCCAATCCTCCAATAAAAGGAATTACAGAAGTCCCTCCTGAGACTTAAGATTTTCTTCCAACCCCAGGAGTAGTAGGTTGGTTTCTTTACTACCTAAAAGTTCCTATTTTTAAGAAAGTGGAATGAATCCACCTACACCACAACGTCTCATTGTCTATAAACAGGAGCCATATATACTTCAGCATGGCAGCCCTATTGCAACTTGAAGCCTCCTGATACCAAGCCATCCCTCCTCTTTCGGAAGGCACACATCATCCCAGGCTACCTTAGCACCCCCTACCTAATTCCGGGCCTTTTCACGGGAATTGCCTAAGGATTTTCTCAATTTGGTCAAAAACAGCTGCAAGCAACATAAAAACACTTGCCCAATAGGCTTGGATAACATGAAGCACTGACCTGATAAGCTGAAAACGGCTAACAAAACAAAGGAAGATATGCGTCCAAGATTGAACCCTTGCTGTGATGCGGCTAACGGGGGTACAACAATTCGCCTTACTGAGCCTCGAAGTGATGATTGGAACCTCTAGATATTGCATCGGCAAGTTACCTTCATGGAATCCAAGCTCAAGTAGAATCTAACTCCTTAAGGAAGGCGATCCTCCAACCAAGAAGATCTCGCTTTTGCTAGGATTGGGAAGTAAACCACTCCAAGTCGAGAAGGTTTGGAGGCATTCTTTGAGGAGAGCTACAATAGGCAGGTCAACCTCACAAAACAGAAAGACATCATCCGCAAAAAATAAATGTGAAAGACTCGTCGCTCTACATCTTTAGAAGAACTTAAACACCGGCTTCAACAAGCATTTAAGAAGGATCTGTGATAGCACCTCCATAACCAAAGTAAATAAATAGGAAGAGATGTGATCACCTTGACGAAGGCCATGACCACTCGCAAAGAACCCATGAAGCTCCCCATTCAAGGAAATGGAAAACTTGGGAGTGCTCATAGTTATAATAAGCCAAGTCACTGTTGACGCCTCAATTTTAATTAGGTTTATTTTATTAATTAAGTTTTTATTTTGTCTTTTTCGGAATAATGAACAAAAAACAAATAAATAAATAAAAACAAAAATAAAACAAAAAAAACAGCCCATTTTTCTCCCTCTCTTCCCCCTCCGCGTGGGCCCCTACAGCCCATTTTCCTCCTCCTTCGGCCCAGCCCTCTTCGGTCTTGTTCCTCCTTCATCCACTCTGCAACACACACGCAGAGGGCGCGACGCCGGATGAAACACATGGCACACACAACCCGGCCGCCGGATCTGGGCCACCATAGGATATCTAGGATGGTGTTAAGAAAGATATGACATCGAACGCGAGACTGCGATGTAGAGGTTGTCTTTCTTTTCCCGAAATTTCTTAATCGAGGTTAGGAGGGAATACTGCTAACGCAAGACTGCGACGAGCGGATATCCTTTTAATTTCAACAAACCTTCTCAGTTAGAAATCGAGCCGCACATCCCATGCGCATGTCTTTGTGCTTGCCATTTTTCTTTAAAAGCAAAGTAATTTCTTTACTTTTACTCAGTATTTTTTATTGGCCCATGGCAATTTAGGGTAGGATTTTCGAGTCCTAGTTTCTATGCGATGGCAGAAGACGATATCCAGTTTATTCCCGCTCCCAAAGCAGAGCTCTTCAGATGGTGGGGTCAATTGGACTAGTATGCCCAGGAGCGCATAAAAGCCAAAGTCGGTCATCTCCTATCGTTGATTCAAATCACTGTTCGTCCTGAAATCATACAGGCCATGGCACATTTCTGGTGCCCGAAGACGACTACTTTAATATTTAGTGGGTTTGAGCTAACCCCAACTTTAGAAGAATACATCATCATCACTGGAATGCCTCTCAAGAAAAAACTTGTTAGGCCATCAACATGCATTATCCTGTTGGGTGGGTTAGCACAACTTTTAGGAACCGAAATCCATGTTATGAGGCAAATTCTTGAAAACTACCATAAACCTTCCGACTAGAATTCATGAATGCTTGTTTTTAAAATCAACCTATGACCCAAAAAAATGAGATTTTCCTCCTGGCTTTTTTTGGGTTCATCATTTTCCCCCATCAAAGAAATGTTATAAGTCCTAAGATGGCATGGATAGTTGATCGATCTCGAGAGGGAAAAATTATGTCAACATGATTTTAACTAAAACATTTTTGTCCTTTAATTGTTTTAAAGAAAACACGGAAAAAATCATGCGGGTCTCTCCGGAAATTTTACAAATCTGGTTTTTTTCTCACCTAAGTGAATTCCGAGGCTTCATGCGATCGTTTGAAATGAATAATTTCGAAAATCCGTTACAAAAATTTATGGTTTTAAGACCATACATTCCCAATCAAAGCTGTTTAAATTGGATAAACTTCTTAAGAGACCTGGCTTCTGAGGCATTCCAATGGTGTGCTGATTGGTTCTATGAAAAGAGAGCTCGCTTTACTTTCAAGCGCCGCTATCCAATTCCGTTACTCGGCCTCACCGGTGCCATTTCCTATTTCCCATATAGGGTGGCACGACAGTATAGAGCCCTTCAGGAGATCCCGCCATCTTTCAAGAAGAGGGTCCCTCCACTCCTTTTCACCCATCAAAGTTTTGAATACACGTTTGAGATTGACATTATCGAGGAAGCATGGAGTAGGTGCCATCGCAAAAGGATCGTGGTACCTAAAGGGCTTGAGGGAGAAGAAAAAGCCCACTACGCCTCCATGTCCTACATCCACAACCATCGTATCCCGAGAGCAGCCAGCACGAGCAAGCAGAGCTTATGTGAAGGGATTTGGGAATAGACTAGATACATATTTCAGAGCCGGTCCAAGAAAGCAATCATCTGCGTAAGAGCAAGGCTCCCCGTCGCATATAAATTGGCAATCATGTGCCCCTTAGTGTTAATATTGTGAAAGTTTTGTCCCATTGTTTAGGGACATTTGTTTAATATATAGTATTTCATTATGTCATTTCAATTTCAAGTTTTAGATGTCAGAAGTATGCGGTCTATAAAATCCTCTTTTGATAAATAAAAAAGTAGTTAGACTATTGCCATGGGTCAATCTTTGTTTACTCTCGTGCTCATTCATTGTTTTCGCAAGGACGGGTAATTATGAATCACCGGCCACCAATCGCCCGTGAATGGCCTCATGCAATAGGGCCCGATCAGAATGATGTACAAAATCGTCTCATTAACATTGAAGACAGCGTAGGACAGATGTCCATTGTCCTTCGACAACTCTCGAGACAAATGAAATCCACTCAAGCTAAGCCCAACTCTGTAGGTGCCTTAAATACCATCATGACACCCGCAAATTTGCTAGAAAATAGCCAGTACCATAGACAGTTTGAAAGGATCATGAAAAAGTTAAGCCAGTTGTAGGAGCATAATCCCATGGACCTGTCCAATTACGCCGGCATTGAGATCCCTGAAAAACTCAAAACACCTAAATGCGAAAGGTATGCTGATACCTCCCGCCTAGAGACATGCTTGCAGGCCTACCTATTCCGAAGGATGATTCAATCGTACCAATCGAGCTTGATTGGCCCTGCCTTGCGATGGTACATTGTCAAGAAGATTAGTCCCCTTAAAACCTAGAGGGAACTAATTCATGTTTTTCAACAAAAGTATAATATTGACATCACCCCTAACATCACCTTGCCCTACGAAGAGCCGATGATCGTGGAGCACGAGGAGCTATTAGTCGCCGAGATAGGAGAGGAACATGTCAATGAAGCCTTGCATAATAAATGGGCAGCTGAGCAACATCCTGTTACTGGAAAATTTCCCACTAGGAAAGGCAAGGAGCCTTTGTACAATATCATAGACTCAGAGCATGTTCAAGAGCGGGGCACGACTGGACAACTCCCCAAGCTTACTCCAAGAGCTAGGGTCCAAAGAATACCAACCCCTATCAACCTGGAAAGTGAACCAGACAGTGAAACTCTAATGTCTCTCACTTCCCTTGACATAATCGAGCTGGCAAAACGAATGGCCTTACTCAAAAGGTTTGGACCAGAAGCCAAGAAAAGAAAGCCTAAGTAGATCAATGCAGCATCTGTCGACAAGCCACCACACTAAAGCTTCGATCATTCCCAAGAATACAGCTTTTAAAACTTCCCGGCCCTATAATACAATCCCAAGGACTTCCAACATTATTTCGACAATGAAACTGACAATTCATCATATAACTATTTCCTACTCTCACCCGGGGATGAAGGCCCGTCAAAAGAGGAAGCATACATCTTTATCCGCTACGATCCTAACGAAGTACTAAGCTCGTCCTCTGACCATGAGGATAGTTTCAATACTTCATCCTCATTCGGAAATTTTGACCAAGAAGAAAGCAATGGGGTAATCTCGGTAGAGTCCAACTTCCCTGAAACAGAAAAATTCACCACTACAACGGATATGCAGTGGGAAAACCAGTGGCCTAACCAAGACATACCAGGCTCGTCTTGCCCTCGTAGGATCATGACCCCTATAGAAATGTGGATACTCAATCTCCGCAAGTATAACGACACGACTTTCCCCATGGCCCACTTGCAGTACCTCCATACTGAAATGGGTTGGTACTATGGCTTGATATCATTCACAACTCAGGCCTTCCAAGAAGGTCTTACGGGGTCTACATTACAATGGTTCATCACAGCAGATATCTACCTCATGAGAGATTGGAATGAGATGTCTTCTGCATTCTTGCTTCAGTATCAAAGCCAGATTGGGACTGAAGTGCCTTGTCAGAACTTGGTTCACTTCAGAAGAAGACCAATGGAGGATTTCCGAGCATATGCAAGGAGGTGGGAGGCTTTTATGATACAAACTTACCCTTAACTGGCCGAAAAAGAAATGATAAAGCTGTTCATAGGGGCTTTACCTTGCAAGCATCGTTGTTGGTTGCATGGGTTGCACTTCCATAGCTTCAATGAAGTGGTCCTCTCATGCGAATACTTCGAGTCTACTGGAGGCAAGGAACTCAAAGGCGCTTGATTTCGGAACCAACACTATCAAAAACACTCATTTACACAGGAGTTTTCATGAGTTTTACTTGTTTTTATAATTTCATGTTTCTTATCTTGTCTAGTGTGCTACTATTGTATTTTCCATTCCAAGTACTCTATTGTACATTCTAATATTTTGTTTTAAGAGCATAAGGCGGTACTCCAAACCAGCCCAGTGATGTTATCCAACCATGAAAGGAAAATATCATCCAATGAGAATACTGAGGGTTGGGTTTCCTCATGCTTTTTCTCCCCCAAAGATGTATTTTGAAAATAAAAAATATTTCATCACCCAAAAGTTTTTGTCAAAATAGGATGATAAATTTAAGGACATTTGTCTTTCTAACCCTCTCACTTTATGTTTCAGAACATCATCCCCTTTGATTTAGTGTGACAAAAGGTATTTGAGACTAGCACATCGTGTGAACAGACCAAACTCGAGAACACATTTTCAAGAAAGCGAGGGCAAACAAAAAGGAGCATCCTGTTTAAAAAAAAAAGGGTAAGTCTTATTCCCTTAACATAATATTGAGAATGATAACCCCTCTCTTCTATTTACAGGATACAAAAGGTGAGACGTAATAGGTATATGCATACAGTTGAAATCGAAGCATCCATGACATGCCTCACTACTGCCCAGCTCCATCCTAAGCCAAAGGACTATCTTGTTGCATGACGCGCCCAAACAGCTAGATGTTACAGTTTCAACTTCGACGAGGCTAGAAACATAAGGAAGAAGTTCTTTCTCTTCCTTTAAAGTGATTATTGTCAACATGGAGAAAATCCAAACAATCAAGGCAATCTATAGCCCCACACCTTGGACAATGACTTTGGAATCTAGAAGCTTCACTCCATACGCATATTCTTCCAAGGAGTAATTGCCATAAGAAAGCTTAAGATTTTTTTATCTCTGTAACACCCCGAACCCTTCGCAGGTCGTTATCAGTGCCGATGTTACATCTTATTACCGATTTTGTCTTGTACTTAAAACAAGCGTCGCCAGATCACAGGCATTTTCTTTTTAATGCGGTCCCAGCGCGACTCATAGCGGAAGCAAATCAAACATCGCCATCTATCCCCCTACCAATCCATGATACAAATACACACCAGCTAAACATCAGAATTTTATAAACAACTTCGACGCTTTGCTTACATACTTATATATATAGCAAGATGGGGTTCCCTTCAGGTCGGTGCAAAAACAAGAAAGGTTAGGACTCTGCCATATCCTACCTAAAATCTCAAAAAGAAACCTCGACCCCTAACATCATACGTGTACAAAACTCTCCCATCGAAAGCGTCTGCTATCTACATCAAAAAGAGATCCAGCTCCTACTCATCGCGCGTAGGTCTCACACCCAACCCGGTGCATCAGGTGGTGGCGGCGGCAGCATCCCTCGCATAGCTCCATCTCGTCGAACGTGCACAGAAATGAACTCTTGTATGACAGGGCCCCCAGCCAGGCCGATATCATACATCACTAGACATCACACTCGGATAAAAGTCAGTCCGGGAATAGAGGGACAATCTATCTCTGCACACTCAACCTCTACATCAGACGGTAGACCATAGAATACCCCCCGTGAGACGGCAGGTAGCGGCATACTTACTAATCTGAAATGTTATCCCCAAAAGGGGTGAGTACAACCACTCAGCAGATAGGGAAATCTAATAACAACTCAATGCACCATGCATATCATCATACGATGCAGGCATTGCTTACCTTTGATGTCATGCGCATTCATGCATCATCATATCATACATATCATCATCATGGCATCTCATATATCATTATCATCATCATGCATTTCATCATGCATATCATACCATGGATGATCATCATATCACATCATATATCATTATCACATCATCATGCATATCATCATGCATACCATATCATAGGTGATCATCATATCACATCATATATCATCATCATGCATATCATCATGCATATAATATCATGGGTGATCATCATATCACATCACATCATCATCATCATCATCATCATCATCATCATCATCATCATCATCATCATCATCATCATGGGTGATCATCATATCACATCACTTCGCATCATCATCATGCATCATCATGCATATATTATCATAGGTGATCATCATATCACATCACATCTCATCATCATCATGCATCATCATGCATATATCATCATGCATATCATATCATTTAATTCTCATCATTATCTTTTAAATTCGATCACCACATCACCCATTCTCAATTATCAATTTCATCATCCCTTCGGGCAAAGACCTCCGACAGGGTTCCTAGCATTCCAGCCATCCCATGGCCACTGGGCTTCCGCCCCCCCACATTCCGGGCATCTCGCATCTCATCTAGCATCACGAGGCATTCCCTTCGGGCGAAACCTCCGACGGGGCTTCCGGCCTTTACCCTTCTAGCCAGGCATCCTTTTGATCCTGGTGTCGTGAGGAACCTCCGGGCATGTATCCAAGATACAATCGGACATCCGGCCCCCCATATTCCAGGCATTCTTGAATCTCCCAGGGAATTCCGGCAATGCATCTCTGTACATTCCGGCCTCATCCTCCACCACAACCTCTTACTCACATATCATTTTCCACATTCACCATCCTTTTAATCTCATTATTACATGGCATATGATTCACACATGCATCACAATTTATGATCATACATACACCAATGTCATATAACAATGCATAATAAATTCAATGGAATTCATGGCCAATAAAATAATCCCTTTTTATTTTATTATTATTTTATTATTATATTCATTTATTTTCATAAATAAATATTAAATTTAATATCTATGATTTTCCCAAAATCACAATATTCAAACAATCACTAAACAAACCAATAGGATGACAATTTCATACGAAATTCATGGCCAAATTGAATTTCACATAATTTCACAATTTCCACAAAATAGCACATGATATTCGGATAATGACCAGAATGCACAGTTTCCAAATAAATTCTATTAAAATACTCATATGGCCTCCAAAAATTACAAAATTTTACAGGATGATGTCCAAGACATTTTCGTACAACTTTCATGAAGAACTCCAAGCGAAATTATTTTTATATTAATTTATACAACCCCACGAAACCTCTGGAACCACTACCGCGTCGTCCAGAATACACATCCCCGAAATATTAATATTTCACCCATCTATTCTCTTTCGTTTCCTCTGAAATTTTAGTATGTTATGTACCAAGGTGTCCTTTACAAGTTTCATGAAGAGATATAGGTCAAATAACCAAAGTATGGTCACAATTTAAGTCCATGAAGTCTCGGGTGTCTCGGAATACTTCACCAGAACCATCGTTTCCAAGATCTAGCCGATTCACCAATATATACTTGTTCTTTTCGCTTCAAATTTTATTATGTTGTAGTTTAAGGTGTTACCTACAACTTTCATGAAGACATCGAAGTCAAATCTTCAACAGAAATCAACATGCAAACAAGAATCCAGCAAGAAGTCAGTGAAAACTTCACAGATCTAGGATCTCCGTATACTAGAACTTTAACCCCTCATATCTCCATCATTTTCCACGAAATTTCAGTATGTTATAGTACAAGACGTTAGGTAAAACTTCCATGAAGACATCGAAGCAAAAATATGACTCCAAACACACATGCAAGCTCAAACAAGTTACTGACTCACACGATCCGAGCAAGAACAGTCACACGACTTAAGAACAAGCCAACCATACCTCGGTTTTTCGCACAAATAACACCTAAAATCTAACATGCAATCAACAAAACAAACATGCAAGAGAATTTAAGGACTCCACTTGCCTCTAAGATGAGCAAACGACGACGAACGGCGGCGGGACACGGCGATCGGACGGCGAACGAACGGCGGCACCTCCCTCGGCTCCGCCTCCTCTCCCTCTCGGTTTCTCCCTCTCTCTCGCGATTTCTCTCTCTCTCTCACCCTTTCTCTCGGCCAAAATGGAGGAACCGGTCACCCCTCTCTCCTCCCCTCTTATACTCCCTAGAGCTCATGATTAGTAATGATTACTTTGCCTAAAAACCAACCAATGCATGCCCATCCCCTTTGCCACTTGTCATTTTTATTTTTAAACTTAATTGGGCTTGGGCTTTGGAGTTGGGCCATCCGGCCACTCCTCCTTGGGCTGGTCGGCAGCCTTCTTGGGCTCTAATGGGCCGACTAGCTTGGCCCACCAAGCTTTAGGCTAATGGGCCCAAGGCCCATTTCGAAAATTCAACCCCTTTTTCCTTCTTCTTTTTTTTTTTTTGAAATTCTTTTTATAAATATTCTTGAATTCCAAATTTTCATCTTGGCCAAAGTCTTGGGATATTTTGAAATTTAACTTATGAATCATATGGCCAAGCACAAATTATCAATCTATTAAATTTAAATTTCCACAATCATAAGCACAAATCATCAAATTAAAAGACTAACGGCTAAAACACAAGCCATGGAAATTCTCTCACCTAATTAAAGACTTTAACACACCTTATGGCTTGGCTTTGAATTTCAGGGATGCCACAATCTTAGATTCCATAGAAGTTTGAGGTACATGACTTTTGCTCAATGATGCTATAGTTAAAGACAGAAGGAGAAATTCCATAGAAGGAAGGCGTTGAAGATGAATCAACGATTAGCAATCATGCATACATGGTCACAAATGAGGATGGCCAATTGAAGGAAACATTGAACTATGCCAAGATAAAGAGGCCATCATCGACATTCAAATATCTTTAGGAGCTAGCACAGACAAACTTTGGGGAATGGTAATTTGGTATCATTTCCAATACTCTCACTATCTAAACCCGCTTTGACGTATTTTCCCTATTTGACAGGGAGCATCACAACTCAAGAACCAAACTCAATGGTTAGGTTTGACAAATCAATACTGGCCAAGCTAGTATACGGAAATGACTTGCATCGAATTCACTTGACTTCGTGTAAAGGGACGTGCCATCCATAAGCCAATTAAGGAGAATAATTGACCTGACGAAGTGGAAGACACGAGACTTCATGTCCTCCTTGTACTCTAGGATCACCTAATCGTCAAAGATGCAAAAAACAAATCAATGAAAGGCATGTCAAACTTTGATAAGCTTTCCCAAACAAAGTATCATCAAAGCAAATGACAGAGGCCCTTCAGGGCTCAAGTCACTTATGATCTTGGCCCTACTGTTTGAGCTATTTCCACAGCTTCTCTTCTGCAAGAGGCAAGAGCAGAAATTCCTGATTAGATTCCCAATCCCTGGCTGATCTTTCATGTGTCATATCCCTAATCAATAAGGACAACCATCGACACCCATTTGTGAATAACCTTTTTGATGTTCAAAATCTAACATATTTGGAAACACCACTATGTTAGCCCCTAAAGTCGTCAATAGGGTCTTTTTTGAGTCGAAACCATTCATTTGTTTTAAGAGTACAAACTCCATCACATTTAAATCCTGCATGCCTTTTCCAAATGGATTTTGCATGATGATTTTGTTTATCTAAATCACTGATTCTACAAGGATTATTAGAATAGACAACTAAGTGAAGAATACACGATTGATTGAGCATGCTGGATGAGGTGCGTCAGAATGATGAAAGGCAAGCCATATCCTACACATAGTTCCCCATCTATACACTTGTGAGATGAGTGCAGAAGATTCCATGACTGCAGGGCAAAGAGTTCTCTCGCAAATGGTACGATAACCAAAATAGTGAGAGGCATTCCATTGCTCACCCCATTGAGCCCCATACACTGGTGAAATTTCTGTCCTACCCTCGTCAAGAACCACCCCACATTGGGGTAGATTAGAGATGAAGCAGCATCACAAGGTGAGAAGAGAGATAGAAATTTTCTTGCTCACACTTGCATCAATCTTCGGGTGTCTTTATTACATATGAACACTCGTGTTAATTTAAGTGCCTTAGAATGACAAAGAGCAACTCACTTTCTATGCATTTGTATACATTGTACAACCCAAGTGAGTCTGTAATTTTACCCTCACATTGAGACAAAGCAAAAGTTATTGCCATAGCCTAAGCGCCGGCCAAAGATGAAGACTCAAGAGTCTAATAACGGTGCTTCGATTGAACTTGCCTAGGCTAGTTCCTCCAACAACAAGAAAAAGCAGGGCATAAAAAAGTAGTGTACCTGGTAAAAGCAAGGTCAATGCCCATGAATGAAGAACTGGAATAAAAATAGGGGCATGAAAAAAGCAGTGTGCCTGGTAAAAGCAAGGCCAATGCCCCCCAGTTAAAAATACTACCAAGAAAAAGTTGTTGTTGTGGTCCATAGAATCTCTATCTAATAGTGAGAAGAAAGACTAGTGACAAATGCCGAGACAGTCACGAACTCTCACCCTCTTACATGTGAGCCAAGTCTACGTTACATTCCCATTGTAAAAGTCTCTTCAAACTAAGGCACTTCAATTAACGTAGGATTTCATGCGTATATAAGCATCGCTCGAAAAAGTACGAGCAAGATTACTCTATCTCTTTTCGCAGAATTCTTGACTTGCAAACTCGGAGATGATCGTGCGGCACTTCGTTCACGAGCCTTGACCTCGACGGTCCCATTTGATGAGCTGTTAACTAAGTCTTCATCACAATTTCAACAAAGACCTCTCACAATGGTAAAGTCGTACCACTTGCGAGAATACTTGGACCCCTATTGACATGATGACAGTGAGATAGTGTGGTCCTTATAAATCCTGCATTAATGGTCAGGATAGCCTTTTCCAAGAGAGTGAGTGAAAAGTCCTTTTAGACTGAAAGTCCCTCATCTGGCATGCTCAAGACATCTACATTCTAATTGAATGTTGTCTTTCAAAATCTTCCCCAGTGGAAATTAGATGATGCAAAATTGACAAAATTATCATGCATGGATCTCATTTGAACTCATGAATTTATAGCATATACAATCATGTGTGCATATTGTGCAAATAGCAGACATACTCTCAGAGATCAGAGATATTACCAAGTAAGCATATGCTAATCCCCATTTGTCTTGAAGTACCTACCACTGTCCAGGTACTCTCTTCTTGACACTCGACCTATTCGAGTCGTCCCCTGAGTTTTGGTGCTTGCAACTATCTAAGTATCCCCTTATCTTTAAGTACCCACCACTTGCCAAGTACTCCTTCTTATCGACACTCGCCCTGTTCGAGTTGTCCCCAGAGTATTGATACTCTTGACTGACCAAGTATCCCTTTATCGTTGAATACCTACTGCTGTCTAGGTATCCCTATTGTCTCTGAATACCGGCCACCGTTTGGATACTCCCTTTTCTTGACACTCGACATGTTCGAGTTGTCCCCAAAGTATTGATACTTGTGATTGACCAAGTATCTCTTGGAATACCTACTGCTGTCTAGGTATCTCCATATCGTCAAGTATCCCACTACCTTTGAGTACCTTTCATTGTCTAGGTACTCCAATTCCGTGACACTCGACCTGTGCAGGTTGTCCTCAAAATTATATCTTTGAATACTAGTAGCTGTTCAAGTATTCCACTGCGTTGTGCACCTGCGATTACTAGGTATGCTCTCTTATTATCATAACACTTGGACCTGTCTAAGTAATCCTAGATTGTATCATTAAATACTTGTGTTCATCCAAGTATTCCAATACTTTGTACACCTACGGCTACCTAAGTGTTCCACCCTTTTTAAGTGCCTACGTCAATCCATGTAAGCCTCATACCACATTCAAGTTTATAATACCAGGAGGTGAGAGACCTTCATGAATATCCAAGGTACGTCCTCGATATTCCCAATTACCAGGAGGTGAGAGACCTTCATGAATATCCAAGGTACGCCCTCGATATTCCCAATTACTAGGAGGTGAGAGACCTTCACGAATATCCAATGTATGTCCTCGATATTCCCCATTACCAGGAGGTGAGAGACCTTCATGAATATTCGGGGCACGTCCTCGATATTCCCCATTTACCAGGAGGTGAGAGATCTTCACGAATATGCGAGGTACGTCCTCGATATTCCCAATTACCAGAAGGTGAGGGACCTTCATGAACATCCCAGGTACCCCTTCGATACCTGCGAATGCCAGGTATGCTTCAAGAGTTTGTACTTGTGATTATCCAAGTACTCTTTCAACACCTGCAAGCAATCAGGTACTTCTTCAATACTTGCGAACGCCAAGTATCCTTCAAGAGTTTGTACTTGTAATTATCCAAGTACTCTTTCGAGACCTGCAAGAAATCGGGTACTCCTTCAACGTCTACGAACATCCAGGCACCCTCCAATAGTTTGTACTTGTGATCATCCAAGTACCCCTTCGACGCCTGCAATGGCCCAAATATCCTCCAAGTTAGTACTTGTGAATATACAGGTACTCTTTCAATGCTTGTGAATGTCCAGGCACCCCCAACAAATCGATACCCTGATAAAGATCGGCACATCTCCCGAGAAAGGTCAGGTACCAACTGGTGTCCTCGACTGAGGTCAGACACCCCAACAAATCAATGCCCTGAGAAAGGTCGGTGCATCCTCTCGAGAAAAGTCGGTTTCCAACTGGTGTCTTCGACAAAAGTCAGACACCCCGCAAATCGATGCCCTGAGAAAGGTCGGCGCATTCTCCCAAGAAAGGTCGGGTTCCTACCAGTGTCTTTGACAAAAGTCAGACACCCCAACAAATATGATGCCCTGAGAAAGGTCGACGCATCTCCCAAGAAAGGTCGGGTACCAACTGATGTCCTCGATACAGATCAGGCACCCACAAATAGATGCCCTGAGAAAGGTTGGCGCATCTCCTGTCACGGCGATCGAAGAAAGGTTTGGGTCCGAGACAAACCACTTACTACTCTGACAGGCGACCAAAGAATGGTTTGGGCCCTGGAAAAGCATTTTACCGTCATGGCGACCGAAGAATGGTTCGGGTCCGAGGCAAACCACTAATTGCTCTAACAGGCGACCGAAGAATGGTTCAGGTCCTGGAAAAGTAATTTACTTTCAAGGCGACCGAAGAAAGGTTCGAGTCCTAGACAAATTATTGATTATTTTAACAGGCAACCGAAGAATGGTTCGAGTCCTGGAAAAGCAACCTCCTCATATCACTAGGTAAGATGATACCTTGATACTTGCCAAACTCGGGGTTCACACCCTATCTCACTCACTCCCGATAAGTAACTACATGTATCTTCTTATCTGTCTTAGTATATGTAAAGTTATATTGCTATTTTTCCCGCATAGAATAATAAGTCCCAAATAAAATACAATCTGCTACGCATGAATGGATAAAATTTAGGTATCAGTCTGTTTTTGAATGTAACCTCTGTGAGCTCACCTTCAAAGAGGGGCAGCTGTTGACGCCTCAATTTTAATTAGGTTTATTTTATTAATTAAGTTTTTATTTTGTATTTTTCGGAATAATGAACAAAAACCAAATAAAAATACAAAAAAACAAAAATAAAACAAACAAAAACAGCCCATTTTTCTCCCTCTCTTCCCCCTCCGCGTGGGCCCCTACGGCCCATTTTCCTCCTCCTCCGGCCCAGCCCTCTTCGGTCTTCTTCCTCCTTCATCCACTCTGCAACACACGCGCAGAGGGCGCGACGCCGGATGAACGGATGGACGGCGACACGTTGGGGGGGGGCAAATGGGACGCCGATTCGGCTGCGGGGATCCAGTCGGCAAGCCAAAGACCGGCGGTCGAGCCTCTCCGTCGATCGGCCTCCTCGCCTATAAATAGCGGAGCACTTTCGTCGTCGAAGCACACACGAACCAGCAAACTCAGAGGGGTTCCCGAGAGACTTCGGGGAGCTCAAAGAGCGAGCAAGGCGGAAATCGAAGAGCGAGCTCCGAGATCTTCCCACTGAGAGACTTCGGGGGAGGAATCGAAGAGCGAGCAAGAGAGGAGGTGGGTCGTGAGCTTAAACGACCTCCCACTGAGAGACATCGGGGGAGGCCGCCGGTGAGCGAACCTGCAGAGAGAAAGGCGGATCGAGTCACAACCCTTAAACACCACACTGAGAGACTTCAGGGGGGTCCGAGGACTCGCGACCGCGAATCCGAGCTTTGTCGAAGGAGGAAGTAGAGAGAGAGAGAGAGAGAGAGAGAGAGAAGCTGGAGGAGGTCCGCGTGGGTACCACCACCTTCGCCGCCCTCGTCGCGCCGTCGCCAGGTAGCAGGCTGTCACCGTTGTTGTCACCGTCGTCCTTTCCCTCTCTATAACCCAGCCATCGCTGCCATCGCCATCGTCGTCGCCGCTACACCTCGGTCCTCTCCCTCCTCGGCGCCACGATTAGGAAAACCCTAGGGTTCCCGATTTTCCGGGTCGCAACCCCGGGTTGTCGGGTTGGACCCGGATTGAGAACCGGGTAGGGATTCCGCAAATTCCGGGGGCGGCGTAGGTCGGGTCACGGGTGCGGGTGGGTCGGGTAGGATTTCACCGGGGAGCAGGTTATCGGGTCGGGGTCGTCGGGCCGGGCCGAGCGTCTCAAACGCTCGGCCATGACGCCGTTTCAAAAAAAAAAAAAAAAAAAAAAAGCAAAAGGAAAAAAGACAAAAAAATCTAAGTCAGGCCCGCGTTCGGGTCGTTGACCCGGGTCGAACCCAACCTGCGGACCCAACCCGGGTCGGCTTTTTTTAAAATTTTATTTTAAATAATATTAAATAAAATATTTTCCGAAAAATAAAATAAAAAATAAAAAATATTTCATATTTTTCCTAAAAATGCCAAAAATCTTTAAAAAAAACAAAAAGTTGATGAAAAAGCCAAAAAAATCCAATTTATGTCCAAAAAATAGAAAAAGATCCAAACATGTATTTCCTCCCCATCAAATGCATGGAAATCCCTCAAAAATCCAAAAAGCCTTAGGGTTTAAACAAGATTAAGTACCAAAAGGGCATTAGTGATTAACTAGTGTAATCAAGTCCCCGATCCTAATTTCTCTGGTTGCGCAGGAGCGAGTATTTATCCCGATACTTCGCTTGGGTTTTTAATTGACCCACCCCAAATCGGTTAGTGACGACTCCATTTTAAAAATTGATTTACAGGTTAAGAACTCAGACTATTAAAGTCGTGAATTGATGGACTTGGGAGAGTCTGGGCATAACTAATTTCAGCTGAGCCATTAATCTCCTTAGACGCCCGTACCCGATAACGGGCGCCGAAAAAAAAGAGGTCGCGACAGTCACAAAATTGGGAAACCCAAAAACCAAGAGATCTCTCTCAAGGAAAACCTAATCAACTGTGTCATAGACCTTCCGGAAGTCCACTTTAACTGCACACTTTGGCAAGTATGGCTCAAGATGGAAGCTGGAGAAGAGCTCCTGGGCCAACAGGATATTGTCTCGATCCGCCTTCCCTTCACAAAAGCACTTTGAAAATCGCTAATCATGGTATTCAAAACTGCTGCAATCTGGTTAGCAAGAACCTTTGTAATACATTTATAGATAGTGTTGCAACAGGTGATGGGCCTATAATCATCAACGGAAGTCACATTGGGCACTTTTGGCATCATCACCAAAATGGTGTTATTGATCTCTCTTAAGAGCTTTTCGAATGTGAAGAAGTCCATCATTGCTACCGTAACTAGCTGCCCAACTATCTCCCAGTTTTCCTTAAAGAATTCAACCGTAAAGCCATCGGTCTAAGGGCCTTACCCCTAGCTAAAGAGAATAAGGTATCCTGGATCTCCAATTCGGTGATCGGTCGAGCAAGGAAACTAATCTGATCAGTCAAAAGAGGATGTTAGATGACCTCACGAATCTCTCCAACTAAAGGCCTACCGAGCTCCACACGCGTCACTAAGAGGTCTTGGAAGTGCTCAACAAAACACTGATGAACCAGCTATGGCTCGGTAATTTGGTTACTCGAGGAATCCATGATAGAAAGGATTCTATTCTTTAATTGTCTCTTGTTGATATACTGATGGAAGAATTTGGTGTTTTGGTCACCCTCTCTGAGCTACCTGACTCTAAACTTCTGTCTAAAGAAGGACTCCTCCATGGATCGCAGGTTTGTGAAGATGCGCCATTGAACCTTCTCCAAGTTCGCAAGGTCAATAGAGGAGGGATCCTGCATTAGGCTAGCCTTGAGTGGTCTCTAAGGCGACCTTCGCTTCTAGCATCCTAGCAGAAATATTAGAAAATGACTCTCTATTAAGATGCTTGAGCTGGCACTTGAGAACCTTGAGCTTGCCCACAAGTCTAAACATAGGCATACCTTCCCCTGGAGCCTCCCAAACTTGATTAACAATTGCGTTGAACTCCGAATGCTTCATCCAAAAGTCAAAGAACTTAAAAGGCTTCCTCTGCGGCATCGGATTGAACACCTTGACCACCATAGGAATGTGATTAGAAATACCCAGCGCTAGGAAGGAAGCTTTCGAAAGAATTATTGCTCTTTTATATAGAAAGACTGAAGGTTTTGTATGTGACAAGCTGTGACATTCCAAGCCATCACTCTAGACCCTAAACTAAAATCTTTAATTCTATTACGCAAGTGGAAGAGCACACACTTTTCATATAAAGACATTTCACTTAAGAACGAATTTCATAATGATAACATGCTTATCTCCATTCATCATAAATAGGGATTACAAGAGGAAAACGACATCTTGGCAATTACATCATAGTAATACACACATCAAGATGACCCAAACAAAACACCTGGGAGAGGCCAAAAAGGTGCATAACTCCTCTACCCAGTAGTTTTCCTCATCTAGTACATCCCTCAATACCACATGCGCCTCCTACTCCAAGCTCAAAACATCACCAATAGATGGGGCCAAACAAACTCCCATTCACGTTGAGATACATGGACACAAATTGCATAGGAAAATGATTAGGGCGTCCATCATCTATCTAGATAGTACATATATAACGAGTCAAAACAAAGCCAAAATCTCGATCCTCAAAGTTCCATACATGCCATCTACCCGCACAGGCGTGCCATAAGTCGCCAAAGGTGTCACATCCATAGCTAATGATCTGAGAGGAAAAATAAGGGGTGAGCAACAATGCTCGGTAAATGATAAAGCATGGCATTAAATAATGATATCCTAGCTTTGCTCTTTAGTGAAAATAGCACCAATATAGTGAATCATCATAACCATGGACTACATCAATTAGGACATCGTACGGTACCAATAATATCATGCGAACTAGACAAGCTAAAGTGAGTATAATGCATGAACACTACACCGCAATGTGCAAACGAACTCCATTCATGCATCACATGGCACACTCAATCTCAATCCTGCATCATACAACACAAACAATCCCATTCATGCATCTCATGACACACGGCAACACCATCACACATACTCACATGCATTGCTGATTAATTTCAATGTGTGAACATTTCATATCCACCCTCGAAACGGATTGACCTAGGACGCTGGCCGGATCCGTTCGAGTCATTTCCAAGTCGCTATCAGGACTTCTAGGGGACATTGGCCCTAAACATCTCCCTTTGAGGCATCCCGGTGTCCAAGGGTCATTGGCCTTGTGACTTCAACCAAAGCATCCCAAACCTCATTGTTTGGGACATCCCCACTCCCCGGGGGCATCATCACAATGCTGTCCGATGGAACATCACCATGTTACAATCTTCCATTAGGACACACTTTTAACACCACCAATACACAAATGCATCACAACATAACATGCTCAGTGTACCAAAATCTCAATGCATTAGCATGCACAAAATAGAATTGCCCTTCACACAGCCTTACAAACTTATCACACATGATCCCGCACACATGATAAGCACCACTCATGCACAGCCATCAAGCATAAGTTCTCAGTATGCCAAAATCATCAAAAATCATGAAATATGTATTTTCCAGCAAGCAAGACACCAAGAACAACAACCAGATAGTATATGGCTCTCACTTTGGTAGAAATCAAGTCCACTCGCATGTCTCCAAGATTAAATCTAGAAATATAACCAAATAAGTTCAGAAAATTTTCAAATTTAAATATGTTGATATAACACTTAAAAAAATGTTTTGCATGAATGAGATTTCGACCCAGTTCGTTCTAGAAAATGAGCAGTAATTCACTCAAACAATTACCAAAATAGTGTCCATGTCCAGAAATTATGTTTTCCAAAACCAGTTTGGTTCGAAATCTAAAACTCATCCATTTGCTCTGAAATTTGACTATGTTAAACTTCATGATGTGCTGAAAAACTTTCATGAAGAAAATATTTTGAAAATCGAATCGCAAGAGTTGATAAAAGTTCGTTGAACACCAAAAGGTCACAAATTTCAGCATAAAACGAGATTCTGATTTGCATGCATCAAAGCTGAAATCTTGTTTCCTTAAATCCATAAAATCATGAGTAAAATATGTTATAAATGAAGATGTTTAGAACATTTTTCACGAAGAAAGCAACCCCAAAATCATAGCATATTTCAACCCACGAAAATAGCAAATATCGGGTGTCTAGTAAACAGATTTGGAGGAAAATCCAACCTCAGCTCCTTTGAGCACGTCTTTTGCAAGCTTATTAACCTTAAACCTTGAAGAAACTCACATGCAATACGTCCCACACATCACAGCATACATGCAATCTAAAATCGTCCAAAGATCTAGCCTTATAACCCAAAATTCACTAGATCGAGCTAATCCACCCTCAATGGTCAAGAGGATGTCGGAGTTTAATACCTAGCTTATTCCCTTACCTAGTTTAGGACTCAAAGACCACTTTTCCCAGGCTCTCTTGAAGGCTGGCTACTTCTCTGGTCACTGGTCCTTTGAAGAACAGCAAAGAAACAAGAAGAGAATGAAAGAGGGAGGTGTTGGGCATGTGAGGGGAAGAAAGCAGAAGAAGAACGAATGGGAAGGGAAAAATAGAAGTAGAAGTTTGGGGAAAATGATTAATTTCTTAGGAAATTTTCCCTCGCTACAACCATGAAATGGAGGAGATTGGCTGGGGAAATTTTAGGGCCATCCTGAGGTTTAGGGGTTGAGGTTTTGGCTGGGGGAAGGGGGTAGAACCAAAACCTTGCATGGGGAAGCCAAAACATAATGCAGAAAATCCTAGATTTTGTCCTTTTCCCTTGGCTTTCCTACCCTAAAAAAGTTTAATCTAAACAAAATAAAGCTAATCCTCTTCCTAGTCCAAAGAATTCAGCCACCTCTAACACTAGGCACTAATTAAACAACTTTATTCTAAGATCCTCCATTATTAACATGACCAAAACTTAGTAGGATGGTACACATCTTCAAGTCATAATTTCTAATATCCAAGGGTCTTGCGTCTACCATTAATTTCATAGACATCACAACATCACTAATTAAGTCACAAGAAAACACCATCGAAAATTCGAAATTACTCAAATTCGTGCAAGACGAACATTGGCCAAAAATCTCGGCATTTATCCTCCTTAACCGGGCCTTCCGCACATGTCTAGCCCATGGGCCTTACTCACGGTCCACCATTCTCTCTCTAGTCCAAACTCAACCCAAAATTAGGCCCACTAGGCCATCACACGCCTAGCCCACACGCAAAGCCCATCGGATGATCCACTTATCTTGATTCCTCTTCCGTCGACAAGCACGAACTTATGCGGAATTCTAAGGCCAAAATTTTAGAATGTCACATTGTACAATGGCAATGTACTCGTAGCATTTGTTCACAATCTTAAAATTTTGTATGATGAAAATTTTCTACGCATATGATAAATGAACTACATTTACAAAACCAATTGTGACTCTCTTTCACATATATTTCAACAAAAAATGATACACTCAAATGAAAACAAAGTCTTGAGATCTCGAGATGTTTCTAATTACTTTAGGTTGTAGGTGATTCAGAAGCAAGACATTGAAAAGGTTGATGAGGATTTAACATAAAGACAAGTGGAAAATTACATGTAAAGGAACATCAGAAAATTGTTTAAAAATTCATAAACTAATTAAATCCCTTTGGCTTGCCCGGCTCTGTTTATAGGATGCGTGGAACTTGTTTTCTCCTGTTCTTGAATGTTTTTGTATCTAGCCATGTTGATGCTTTTGATGCCGTGCATTATTGCTTGGGTCTAGATCTGAGTTCAAGGTCTAAAAATGATCAACGCCTCCTCCTTAATCCATGCTCACCATGTGTTTGATATAATGCCCCAGTTAGTGTTAGTCTAAAAGGAGACTAAGGCTTTTGTTTTTGTTTTTGTTTTTTGTTTTACAACCGAGTACTCCACCATGGGCCCCTCGTACCCGACGGCACCGAAGGGCCAAGCTCCTATACCTTGGGGGGGACTAGCACAAGACGCCAACATCATGGCTCTTCACTTACAACGCTAGCAACTTAGAGTTTCAAACTCTTGACTTCGGCGATGAATGAGAGACTCTCAACCAACACAGCTACCCACAGTTGGGTGGCTTTTGTTTGTTTCTATAAAAGCATATATTGGATTCATTTGAAATATTTTCCATTCACTTGAGATGTCCGTTGATTAATGTAGGATGAAGTTGACACAACAATATTGGTTCATCGATGTCCCTTATCACTTTTCATTGAACACACAAGACTTGCTTGATGAAATGCTTCTAAAAAGTGATTGAGAAATATTTTCTATTTCTGTTTGAATCCAAAGGCATGTCCAAGCGAGATTGATGTTGCGGAAAGCGAGTGATCAAACAATAATATAGACTGAAGAAGAAAATAAATCGGACACCGCATTTATGTGGTTTGGTCGTAAAGACCTACGTCCACGAGGAGAGCGGTGACGAATTTCACTATAGATCAAGAGATACAAGGAGATTACACACTCAAAACATTCAAACATTCTCTCTGTGTTTTCTAAGCCTCAATTACACCCAATAACGCACGCAATGTTTAACCTCTAAATTCCTCAAGAAATAATCTCTCAATCTCACGAAGGAATTACACGCAAGCCTTACCACAAATTTTAGGGCCCGTTTGGTTCAATTTTGGAGAAATGCAAACCCATTTCCCCAATTATCTTTAGAAGAATGGGCATTTGATGAAGGCAGACGTGTTTGGGTCACTCATTTTGGTGTATTTTGCAAAGTAGCTTTGAGGTGAAAAGAAAAAGAAAAAAAGAAAAGGAAAAAGGAGGAGGAGATGCTAAAGCATAGGGGAACGATCGGGAGGCAACTAAAGTTGGTGGTTGTGGTGGGGGAGGCGGTTGGGGGTAGTGGTGGTAGGGAGGCGGCGGGTCACGCGATCCATGCACTGTCGTCGCATGGGTCGCATGCCCCAAGGGGCATTGCCTGAGGCCACGACCCACGTGACGGTGGTGCGTGGCAACGGCGGTGCGTGGGCGACCAAATTTGGCTGGCTGAGCTCCGGTCAGCCCGTCGTGTGGGTCACGCAACCCAAGCGACGCTGCCTAAGGCCGCGACCCACACGACGACGGTGTGTGGGCGACCAGATATGGCCAACTGAGCTTTAGTGGCTGGAGCTTCACTCTTGAAGAAACAAGTCCAACGAGGAAGACGATGAACAGTAATTTTGTAGGGTAAAACAGGAAAACGCAATTATCAGTGAGGGCAATATTCGAAGGAAAAAAAATCATTAAACCCCTCTTTAGCATTTCGAAAATATTAAAAGCCTAAAGCAGGTCCCCACTTGCTTTGAGCTTTCAGCATTTCAAAGGCAAGCATTTGGCCAAGGAGACTTCCAAATGCTAAACTAAACACCTAAAAATTTTCAAGCCCCTTGGGAATGCTGAACCAAACGGGGCCTTAATTGGCTACAAACACTAATTCTTTTTGGATGTAATTGCACGAACGAACTTCAATACCAAGCACTCATGTGAGAAACGACACTTCAAAAACCTTCAGTTTACGTCCCTCAACGAACAAGCCTTGAGAATATATATATATATATAAGCCACCACCACCGCCAGAGAAGTCAACGAGTGAGGAAACCGAATCAAGCTAGGATCCGGTCAACCAAAATAAAAGTTTTGACTTTTCTCTATAGCTAACTTGTCGATTTAAACCAAACTATATCTCTATATATTTTAAATAGAGGTGTTAAAATGGGTCACTTGTTTATAACAAAAGATAGTTAAATGGGTTTTACAATTAAAGGTTTAAGATAGATGGGTCTTAAGTGGGTTTTTAAATGGGTTGGGTTAAAAACTCATCTTTAACAAAAACATTATAATTCCTCCCTTCTCTCTTTAACTTTATAAAAATTGAAATTATAATTTTTTTATTTTTATTTTCTCTTTTCTTTTTCTTCCTTTTTTTATCTTTCTTCTTTTTTTTTTCTTTCTCCTTCCTCCTTCCGGTCGCCGGCACGGCGATGGCCGCCGACCGGCCAGGTGAGCCTCAAGCTTGTTGACGTCGGGCAAGCTCGAGCTCGCCGGATCTGGTGAGGCGGAGGCCTCGCCGACGCCCGGCGAGGCTCGAGCCTCGCCCGATCTGGTGAGCCTCGAGCTCGCCGGCGTCGGCAAGAGGCAAGCTCGAGCTCGCCGACACCGGCGAGCTTGAGGCTCGCCTATAGTTGGTCGCGGTCGTCGTCGTGCCGGCGGCCGGCCAAAGAAGAAGAAGGAGGAGAAAAAGAGAAAAATAAAAATAAAAAAGAAAAGAGAAAAAGAAAAAGAAAATTATATTTTAAAAATAAAATAAAAATAATTAAATTTAAAATTTTAAAAAATTAAATTTCGATTTTTTTAAATAATTATTTTAAAATTTATAAAAATTGCCATTAAATTTATATTGTATAAAACTATTTTAGCAATACAATTTTTAAAAAAATATATATATATATATATATATATATATATATATATATATATATATATAAAAGCTTGGAAGTATTTTAATAATATAATCTTTAAAAAAAAACATAGGAATAATTTTTCTAAATTTGTTAAATATGAAAATATTTTATTAATATGAGTTGGGTCGGGTCGGGTATGGGTTGGGTATGGGTCGGGTCGAGTTTTGATCGAAAAATTTACATTAAACATAAATGGGTCATAAATTGGTTAATGGGTCAATTTGGGTCGAACCATTAATTACCCGACCCACCTGTTTAACGGCTCTAATTTTAAACAAAATCCAAGTCCAAGTCAAAGTTGGACTTTCCTATTTTAGCAGCCAAATTCTCCAATGTATATTCGAATTTTGGGAAGTTGATCTTCGGATCTTCTTTGGTTGATTTCAAATGTCCGCAACATATCAAATCGAAATATTCGAAATTTTGCATTTGGCTCAAACTCGAGACATATTTTAACAATTGACTCGATTGATGAATGCTTCTGAGAGGTGATTGAGAAATATTTCCTATTTCTGTTCAAATCCTAAGGTATGTCCGGGCGAGATTGCTTAGTCATTAGTTGTTAAGCTTGATTTTCATGAAATTATTGTCTTTGTATTCTGTCGCTATGTTGTCTCCATTGACTGTGGTGCACAGCCGACGCCATGTTGGTTGCCGGAGGTGTTTTTGGTTTCCCAGCAATGAGTCATTATGGTAGTTAGTGATAGTCCGGTAGCGGCCCTTCGCGAATGATTGTGAAATATTTGTTCATGTTGGGAAGATTTTGGCGTACGGAATCTAGATGGAGGCGGGGCGTTCTCAGTGGGTTGATGAAGACACAATGGGAGCAAGCGTGAAGGTGATAAGAGCAAAAGGAAGAGGAAACGGGTTTAGTGCAGGTGGGCTTAGTTCTAATTATAATTGAGTTGGTGACTTTCAGGCTTGGATTGACTAATTGAAGGAGGGCTTAGGGAATGGGCTCGGTGTTGCTTTAGGAAGAGTGGGCTTATGAAGTTCTAATTAAAATAAGCCTAAGTAGTAAGCCCATATAAAGCATGTCCTTGTATAACACAAACCTGACCTTAATGTGGACACGGGCCGTATAATTAGGCCCACGCCTTTATGAGTCTAGTCCTATATACTGGGGCGGGTCTCTTTTTTCAGATTATAAAATTAACTTCTTTTAAATTTATAGAATATATTTAAAAAAATTTTAAAAGAATTTAAAAAATTCCAAAAAAAGGTTTATTATCAAACTATCAAGTGGGGACATGGCCGCAACATTGCACCAGGTAAGTAACATTGCTACGGTACGCAATATTTTTGAAAATATTACCATTGTACTATCCATATGTTATCGTTATAATATATATAATTATCTTTACTATAATTCAATTGATTGATTAGCATTAAATTAGGAAGTTAAATATTTTAGCCTTATTGTTTTCTCTCTCTCTCCTTCACCTACGATTCTACTCTCTCCTACTTATATGCGTTTTTGGCTATCAATTATCCTCACCCTCTTCATCATCAACCACTCTACACCTCCCTATTTCTACCCTCTCACTATCACATTCTTAACCCATCATCCTCTCATCTCAATTACTCCTCTTCAAACACTTCAAATCCTGCCTCCTAAATCATCAAAAGGAACCAGCAAGCCAACTGGTACAAGAAAATCATCTCGTATGGCCACTGTTCTTTCTCATGCTTTTAAAGTGTCCGTTGAGATTGACCTGATTAAAGGCCTCTACAAGTGAGCGCTGGTCTTGGTGAATCAATCGCTCCATTTGCTATCACTATGAGTGGATCACAACAAATTAAACCAACTAGGAGGAGTCTTGTTGCTCAAACTCCTCAGTGTCGACCACTAGCATATCAGGAGCTCACCCCAGTTCGACCCATTCAAGTAGAAATACTTTCTGCATCAGCACCTGGACAACCTCTAACCAAGGAACAACAACAGTAGTTGCTCGATTAAATCCTTCCTCAACCCGGAGGTAAACCTCCACTTACTATTGGTTTTTTCATGAATTGGCTCCAACGACAACAACAAGCTCAAGGTCTGGCCTCAGCATCTACATCCGCACTAGCCCTACCTAGCACACCTCCTTCAACTGATGCTCCTAGTATAGACATCCCTCCCATTGCTGAACCTTAGAAAGAAGTTACCCTTGAAGAGGAAGCAATGCTTGAAGATGTCGGGCCTCCCAGTACAAAAATTCAGGATGTCCAAAAGGACATCAGCGCTGGTGCTGGTGAACCTAACTCTGAAGCCTTGCCAGAATCCAAGATAGGCCAAGTTGAGAAAAGGAAAGACGACGACAACGATCAAGACTACACTCAGTTTAAGCCCTTTCTAAGTTTTGAACCTGATCCCTCCTATCATTCTCGTGAACTTCTTTCAGCTATTCATGAACACCATTTTTTGTCCCTTAAAACTCGTGAACCCATTGCCAATCGGACCGTCAACTACTCTTATCTGGATAGACGTGGATTTTTCATTTCTGAACTTTTTGAAAAACTTTCGCTGACCTTCTTTTGCACATTGCAAGAAGAAGTTTAACCCCCCTGCAGTGGCATGCTTTTACTCCAATATTCATTTTCCAAATCATGAAAATTTCATTTTCAGTTTTGAAAATCAGTTATACATTGTCGCTAGTGAAGGCTTAACTCATCTCATTCGCCATCCTGTTACCAATTTTGAGAAAATTCTCATTTCCCCTTCTAAGGCATATTCTTTTATTTTGGAAAGTCTTGAACCCGTCTGTCGCAACAAAATTCCCTTGAACATGCTGCCCCTCAAAATGAATTAGATTTACAAAATTCTAATCACGTGTCTCTGCCTAAGTCTAGCTCAACCAATGACATCTCTCACTACGAAACGCAAATCATCTGCGCCATTTTAAACGGAACAAATTTTTCGCTAGCTCATATGATAATCTTGCACATGGCTCTCGTTGCCCGAAGGAAGACTGACAAGTTGACTTATGGAGCCTTGATCACTCTCATTCTGCGAGCAAAATGCATCATTATCAATGATGCTCTCAAGGCCGATAAGATGGCCAATGTAGAAATTGGCAAATAGACCCTCAAGAAAATGGCCATCAGGATTACTCCTCAGGGGTGGGTGAATCAACAAGATGAGATTATTCATGTGGGACGTGGAGATGATGAAGCTGCTCAGCAAGTTCTACAAACCAAACTAAAAGGAGTGGAAAGGATAGCCCTCTAGCCTCTCGTCCTTGACGAAAGAGATCATCAACTTGGAGGGGATGGCGGGCCTTTGCGTAGGAGAGACGAACGACATCTCCAATGCCAATGTGATTTAAGCTGTTAAGGAACATGGAGAATCTTATAATATTCCCAGGATATTGTCAATTACATTCTCAATCTATTGCACTTTTAAACGTGGATAATTTTTTCTAATAATTTATTATTTTTTCATAATTTTTAAAATTTTTAATTTTATTTTCCTTTGTGTTTTTTTTTTCTATGCTTTTGTTTTTTATGCTAACACTAGTCATCAATGGCCCTCACTCATGAGGGAGGCGGCCCAAGGGCTCGAGTCTAAACTAGGTCAATTTAGCACCCTAAGATTGAAATCTCTAAAGTTGTGCATGTTAATAACTAAGAAAAACAGAAAAAAAAAAAAAAAAACTATGTCAGCTTCTCCATATTTATAATCTTAACTAATAAAGCTCCAAACATGGCTAAAATTAGCTGGTGGTCTGTGATGACATACGTGCTCTTCGCGTTTGTGGGTGGCGGGGCTATGTTGGTCTTTCCCAGGGCCTTTGTGGCCTTGTTGACCGTGGGTGAGGCGTTCGTGGTCACATGAGGGCCATGTTGGCATAGAAAAAAGCACACAAAAAAAATAAATCAAAGGAAAATGAAAATAAAAATTCAAACAAATTAAAAAAGGGAAAAAAATTAATACTATTAAAAATTATGCACGTCAACACCGATTGTGCCATATATGATGGCCAGTGTGTCTACATTAACGATTTTTGACTAAAAGCGATTATTGGCAATGGACTCAATTGGCGAAAACTAAAAATGTTCAATATTGAATTGGCAAAATTAAAAGGTTTATAACTGAATTGACAAAAGTAGAATAAATTTAGGACTTTCTAGACATTTTTCTTGTGATCCAGGATAATCTAAAGTTTTGTCATCACTTGGCCCTCAAGTTAGACTACACGAACAAGATCCTGAAGAAAATATTGTTGATGTTCCCTCCCGCCAGTACAACATTTAAATTTGAAGACCACACTTTGATGATGCATCATAAAAATCTTGCAAACCGAATCGGATCTCCTGGGTATCCAGTTGATGTTTAGCTCATTCTGATCTTAATCGATCTGACCCAAGATTATCAGCAGATTTCCCAACGGTTGATGTCCTTTTCCTATTATGCCTGAACTGCAATTTGAACGCTACAAGGTATTCCCCCAAAGCCGGGCCCGTCAGATCACGATCAATCTTTCGAGCAATGTTTGAAATAATCTACGTGTGTTGAAGGAAGAATCTAGGGTACTTGTCGAGGAATCTTCGGAAACCTTATAAACACGATTTGCCAAACGTTTTAAATGTGAAGGCGGAAAGTCAAAGTCGTGAATCTAAAAAAGATGGTCGGCTATTCCTTGATCCACTCCAATGCACTCTCGTTGCGCGTCTTTGATCTTTGACAAAAATCCTTTAAAGTGGATACAACGGTGATCTTCTCGAATCCGACGTCGTTTTCACAACCAAACGGCAAGATTTGCTCTGCAATCCGAGATCTTTGCCCACATATTCATGCACCTCATCTTCTTTCTAGATTTGAGCTATTAAAATAAAGAATCCTCTTTAGATTGGAAAAGTCTTTTGGCCACTAAGGCGTTGTTCTTGGTCAATGCAAAGTTTTAATTGGAGAAGACGAGTTAGCAGTAGTTAGAACTTTTCTAAGTACATATATATAACCCCGCTAACTTCTAGGGTTTGGCCAGACTAAAGTATTTGAACGACAGATTTGGAGTCATACAATTAGGAATAATAAATAAAAAAAATACAAGCTACGACAAACATATAGTATAGATCATAAATCTGTTCGGAATATTAAGTAATTCAAGGAAAGACAATCAACATGGATTTTCTGGCCTGTAATCTTCATTTGCATAAAATATGTCATAATTCATGTTTGCTAATTAAACATCAAGGATACCGACAGAAATACAGCAGGCCCCTTTGAGTGCGTCTATAGATGTATTAGTTGAATAATAGAATTGGTCGAATACAATCGCACGTTGTTTAGATTCCTGCTTTAAATTAAACTATTACAGTTTGGACTTAAAAAACAATTAGAACACTAATGAATCATGGTGTGGTCCACTCGAGTTGAGCTGACCGAGTAGACAACCATCTTGATGAAACATTCTTGCATGGAGCATCTGAGCCCAATTCACATGCATCGTTAGACAAGGTGAGTTCATACAGTGGAATCACTCACACTAAAATTGAAGGCCTTGATTCTCAAAACGATGCACTTAAGCTTAATTTTAAAGCTTGAGCTCTCTCTTGTTGTTTGATTCAAGAAGTATAAGGTCCTCCAACTGATTTTTCCTGTTGCAAATGAAGGTTTCTACAAAATGTGTTTCCATAACGTTAGATGATGTACATTTTCTATATTAATAATTGACATGTTTCTTCATAGGGTTATAAAGATTAGGTGATTCTCATAAACATAACCCCAAAGAGTACACGGTATTCTAGGTTTCAAATTTCCTTTGCTTTGGCACCCATTCTAGAAGATAGAAAGAAATAGAATAGAGACAATTGATCGAGTAGGTGATATTGGAATCTCCATAAATCAGACACGATTAATATCCTAAAGATGAATTTGACATCCCTTTGAACTCAACGAACGTCCTCAGGTCTGCGAGAAAGATGCAAGAAGTTTCCTATAGATGGCCATGAAGGACATTAAGGCTTCTGAAATTAAGGGCCTTGCTAGGGTTCAAAGTGTATTTACTGGAGCTGTCTTACAGAGAAATAAGCTCCAAGTCAAATTGCTGACTAATGATGTCGAAATCTCTGCAAATCAAAGCCAAGAATCCTATCAAATATTTCCTCGCACGTTGCGTATAGTACTTTTTCTTTATAAGAAGGTGTGGCTGCGCCATCGTGTCCCTGTATGCGTGTTTATATATGAGACCCTTGTGAACTCTCCCTCTCAACTCCGCCACAAACAACAACGCACACAAACTTGCTTATCATCTCTTTGTCCCTCCGACGTTAAAAAGGCACAAAACCATCCAATGGCCTCACAATGCATGACGATAACACTCGTCATGATGAGCGCATTGGCCTCAATGTTTTGGCAATCCAAGCTTGTGACCGATTCACAATACCACAAGCTCCTTTCTCTCCCCATCGCCGGCAACCTCCACATCGATCCTGAATCCATCCGCGAGGCTTCTGTTGACTTTGGCCTCTGTTGGGAATAATGGATTCTCAAAAACCGGATTCGATACTAAATTGAACCCCTAAAACGAATGCGGAAGACAAGCCCAGGAAAATCACGTATCACCGATCCTAAATCATACCACGGATTCGAGCGTACCTTGTTAGCCACAGATTAAACACCAATGCCGATAAGAGGAAGAGAATTCGGCCCTGTTCGATCCGATGACGCCTTGAAGGGAAGAAAAACGTTGCCTTATGCTTACTATTTTTCTTTTCTTTTGGAGAGAGAGTGAGGAAGAGGGAGACGTACGTACGTTAATTATATCAAAGGGTACGTTCTCCCTCTCTCTCCTCCTTTATATATGTACCCTACAAATGAATCGTACCCCTTCATCCATAGGCCCTACTCTTGTGGGCCGGGCCTTTAGGCCCAACATGGGCGAACGGGCCAATTTAGGCCCATCACATAAAACCATCATCTCCCACTCGCACATGGTAGGCCGAACAGGATTCTCTTTACCTCTCTTCAACATTCATACTGGTGAATAATCCGTGCGACCAGCATACTTTGAGAGCTCGTTGCTATACATTTGTTAGGAATATATAGCAGCTCATAATGGGCATCACACTCTGAGTAGATTTAGTATGCAGTACCCTAGATCGATCGATCACATTTATATCTCTCTTGATCTCTTTTAAACAATGATATATATATATATATATATATATTGTATTCACAATTATAATTATCACAAAGATAGTCATAATTGGTCGACCAGTGTATACAAAACTACAATGTGATTCTCCAAATTCGATCTTCCTCTTTCCTTCAAACTTTCAATTTCAGTTCAGCTTACTATTCTAGAAATATCCCATTAGATCGAATCAACTCATGACCATTGGCAACATCCTAAGATAGCAAACACTAAATAGAAATCTTGAGAATAAGTAAGAGTCATGAGGGCACTAAAAATTGAGGAACTCTTTTCCTCAAGAGTCTCACACGGCATAAAAGTTGAGATCAAACTTTTGCCACTCTTATTGGTCGTCTCATGCATACGTAGTATGAAATACGTATTACGGTATTAACTCATTTCCCATGGAGCGTATGTCTACACTTTTCAATACCGTACAGATGATAGTTCAGACATACCCAATGTCTAACTTGAGTTCATGTATCTACTCATTCACAAAAATTCATCAAAACTCACATCTGGCATCTTAGACAGATAAAGTAAAATATGTGGGTTATTTTACCTTCGGATATAGTAAATATCATGTCCTCATCTTAACACTCAGTTAAGGCGACTTATATATTTTAAGCTTAAGCTCTCGATTATCACCTAAATAATAAGCTTAAAAAAAACAGTCTCATTTCTAATTATCACACAGTAAACAGAGGCGATTACCCGTGTGAGTGGGCTAATCTTATATCTGTCCGACATACTTTCTCAATTTAAAGTAATGCATGAGCATTAAGATGCATAAAGATCAAACAAAGATTCATAGGCATTAATAATGAAAAACACAAGTTCATTAATGTGAACAACTCGGGGAAATTACAATCCAGTACATCAGACTCTACGCAATCCTAGAGATTTTACATGACCACAAAACACATCTCTAGGTATTGGCTTTGTCATAGGATCTGCTACCATTCTATGCGTAGATATGTACTGTAAGTTCGCATCCTTTCGTATAACCATATCTTTGACAAAGTTATACTTGGTATCTATATGTTTGGTCTTGCCATGATATTTTGGATTTTTGGTATACTCTATAGTTGCTTGGCTATCATAGTTAACCAAAATGGATTTGCAGCTTTCTCAATAACACCTAAATGATCCAAAAATCTCTTAACCCAAACTCCTTCTTGTACCGCTGCTGATAATGCCACGAACTTAGCTTCCATCGTGGACAAGACTATACACGTTTGCTTCTTACTACTCCATGATATGGCGCCATTGTTTAGTAAGAAAGCAAATCCTAAGGTAGATTTTCTTTCATCCAAATCTCCTCCCCAATCAGCATCTGAATAGTCTTCAAGTCGCAGATCCTTTCCTTGGTAATTCAACTTGTAATCAGCAGTTCCCTTCAGATACCTCAGTATTCTCTTAACGGCTTTCCAGTGTGCTGGACCTGGATTGGATTGGTATCTACTCACCATTTCAACTGCAAAACATATGTCGGGTCTTTTACACATCATAGCATACATCAAGCTCCCAACAGCACTAGCATAAGGAACATGTTTAATTTGTTCCTTCTCTTGTGGAGTCCTTGGACACAGTCTATGGCTCAATCCTTCACCTTTTGCAATAGGAGTGTTTATGGGTTTACAATCTTGCATACGAAATCGTTCAAGAACCTTATTTATATATGTTTCTTGCGAAAGAGACAACAATCTCTTCGAACGATCTCTTGAAATCTTAACTCCAAGAATGTATGCAGCCTCACCCATATTCTTCATCTCAAAGTTGGAAGACAACCAACTCTTGACAGTATTAACAAACTCCATATTGCTTCCGGCAATCAGTATATCATCAACATATAATGATATGATCACAAATTGATCCTTGGATCTTTTGATATATACACAATAATCCTTATCAATCATTGTAAAATCATATGCCATTATGGCATTATGAAAATATATATACCATTGTCTCGATAACTGCTTAAGGCCGTATATCGATCTCAAAAGTCGACATACCCTTTCTTCTTGGCCTTTCACTATGAAACCAGCAGGTTGTTCCATATATATTTCTTCCTCTAATTCTCCATTGAGGAAAGCAGTCTTTACATCCATCTGATGTAACTCAAGATCCATACTAGCTACTATTGCCAGAATAATGCGAATCGAGGTAAATCTCACTACAGGAGAAAATGTATCTTCATAATCAATTTCTTCCTGTTGATTATACAATTTCGCCACAAGGCGAGCCTTATGCCTTTCTATTGAGCCATCAACCTTTTGCTTTATTTTGAGAACCCACTTGCTCCCAATAGCTCTGCGTCCTTTTGGAAGATCAACAAGTTCCCAGACTTGATTTGATTTCATTGACTCAATTTTCTCTTCCATTGCATGAATCCATTTTTCCTTACTAGGGCAATTCAAAGCCTCATTAATATTTCTTGGCTCTTCCTCATCTTGTGAAGCAACCATAAAAGTTTCCCCTTCAATGTCAAAACGTCGACGGGGAATACTTTGGTGACTTGTTCGCCGTATGGGAGATTGTACACTTTGCACATCATTCCCCATTCTGCTCCCACTTAGATTAGATAATGATGACGTCATCTCATCATGTGGTTGCAATTGAGAATGAGTTGGATTCAATTCATCACTTCTCATATTACTCCCACTTGGACGAACTTCACTAATATCATTATCTTGATCCAAGGTTTCAAATAGGGAGTAATCTTCCCCTATTTCGCCCTTCTTAGGAAATTCATCCTCTAAGAATGTGACATCCCGTAATTCAAATTCAGTTATACTCTCACTTTCCTGCCCACCTATGAACACATACCCTTTCGAGTGTTCCAAGTATCTTATGAAAATACTCTTTTTTCCTCTGGGACCCAATTTCCCAAACTTGTGAGAGGACTCATGTGTATAAGCAGCACAACCTCATGGCTTAAGAAAACTTAAGTCTAGTTTTCTACCTATCCATAACTCATATGGCGTGGAAGTAACTGATTTGGAAGGCACCCGGTTAAGTATATATGCAGTAGTTAACAATGCATCACTCCAAAAAGTGATAGGTAAGTTAGCATGCGCCATCATGGACCTAACCATTTCCAGTAGGGTTCTGTTTCTTCTCTCCGCAACACTATTTTGTTGAGAAGTATATGGAATAGACAACTGTCTTTCTATTCCTTTTTCATCACATAATTTTCTGAACTCATCAGATAAATATTCTCGACCTCGATCGAATCTCAATACTTTTATTTTCTTGTCTAATTGATTTTCTACCAAGTTCATAAACCTTTTGAAACAACTTATTGCTTCAGATTTATGAGAAATCAAATAGATATATCCGAATCGAGTATAATCATCTATAAAAGTGATAAAATAAATAGCCCCGTACCTTCCTCTCACATTTATTGGACCACAAACATCAGAATGGATTAAATGCAGAGGAAATTCAGCTCTTTTACCTTTTCCAAATGGTTTCCTTGTCGTTTTCCCTTCCAGGCAATGCTTACATATGAGCAAATCGACTTTTTCAATGTTGCCCAACAAGCCATCTTTGGCTAGTCTATTCATACGTTGTTGGCCAATGTGACCAAGTCTAGCATGCCACACATTCACATCATTATCATATGTATTAGGAGACGTGAGAAGGGAATAACAAACATTTGCATTAACATAGTCAATATCTAATACAATAAAACCATCCAGGAAGTAACCACAACCATAGTAATTTATATCTAAAAACAAATCCACACCTCTATTATAAGTTCATATTAAAACCTAGTTTAATTAATACTAAAACAGACACTAAATTCCGACGAATCTCCGGAGCATATAATACATCATGTAGGAACAAAGTGCTTCCACCACGCATATTCAGTTGGCATGTGCCAATTCCTTTTACTTCAGCTCTAGAGTTGTTTTACACATAGATCCACTTAGTTCCAGTTAGTACTCGTCGGAATTCCACGAATGATACTCTATCCTTCGCTACATGGTCTGTCGCTCATGAATCCACAGTCCACAAATGATTAGACTCAGTCAAGAATACAGAACTCAACACAAAAGTAAAGTTCTGAAAAGTACAATGGTGTGTTTACCTTCTTCGACTCACGACAGTCGCGAGCATAGCAACCCTTCTTGTCATAGTTGTAACACTTCACCCTTGCAAGCTTCTTCATGCGAGGACGCTTTCCTCTTTCATGTTGGTTAAACTTGGGTTTCTTCCCTAAAGGACCTGCTTCCTTGCCTTTCCCTTTATCAAACCAGTTAGGGCATTTGCGCTTGGAGCTCGAAGCTCCATGTGAGCTAGAACTAGTATGATAGAGATCAGCATCCGGCTTAGCCGCCGAGAGGCAGTCCTCTTCCAGCTCAAGATGGCGCACTGCATACTCAAAGGTTTTGATATTTTCATTATGGGTCAGGTGCACCTTCATATGCTCTCAACTCTAAGGCAATGAACGAATCATTGCTTGCACTTGCTGCTCATCTGTCAGGACATGGCCAGCATCTTTCAGCTCATTTATCATGTTAGACATCTTTCTAAGATGTTGCTTCATGGTCTAACCATGAGGCTTCTTATAAGAGTCAAACCTAATAATAAACTGCCTCAGTTTGGTCACCAAAATATGACCAAATCTTGCTGCCAATGCTTCCCACATTTCTTTGGCATTGTCAAAACGCCTAAACTCTCACATGACGTCATTTTCCATACTGCTCAGCAACGTGATGCGAGCAAGAGAGTTCTTTCTTTTCCATGCAGTAAAAGCTTCCTTATCTCTCTTGTGCTGTGCAGTGTTTCCTTCTTTAGGTTCAACCATGGTCAGGTTAAGAGCTTCTAGTGCCTCTTGCTCTTCCAGCACATACTGGATTTTCATGTGCCAAATTTCATAGTTGCCACCATTGAGCTTTTCACCTTTGTTCAGCTCGGCAACTATGCTCTTTGTGGCTGAAGCCATTGATCTGAATACATCAGACATATATGCACGAATTATTAATGCATATCATTTATGCATCCCTTTTGCACAGACCCATCATATTAATGAACAATTTCAAGTAAGGTTTTAGAATCAAAAGGTCACTATGTTTCTAATCATCCTCCAAAAACACTAACTTAAAACTATCATTAACATGATTGTCATATGCAAAATCAATTCTATGAAGCTACAAAAACTTATAAACTACCCACAGCAACCAACAATAATAGAAAGCAAATAATATTTGGCATACAATAATAATGCTCTCACATAATATAAATAACATATCAGTTCCTACATCAACAACAATCAGGTAGTAACATTACATAAGATGTCCACAAAGCACACTTAACAAAGATCAGCCAATACATCTAACACCAAGTCAGCACACAAACTGGGAAAGATCCATTTTTGTTCAATTTCTTGATATTTTCCTTTGTAACAATTCAGTAATATTCATTTACAAAATCCATCACAATTTTCTTATATGAAGCAGCTTCATTGACATCCATATGCGATTCAACACTTCTTGCCATTCGGGTGGAAAAGTGTTCATGAAAAATCGCACCATCTCTAACTGTAGCATATGACGACCATTCCATATGACTTTTTGAATTTTCCCATTGACTTCAAGGACATGATCAATTAAGTCACCACTCTCCCATCGTTGATCAGTCAGCTCAGCTATCAACTTAGAAAGCCTTTCATTTTGTTCATCGGTAACTGCATGAAAAGGTGTGCGCAACCTTAGGGGCAGCATAGTTCGTACAACAAATGTAGAACAAATAAGGGATCACATATAATCCAAATAGACTTAATTGAAAAAGAAATACATTCTTTTCCCTCTTTTTTTTTTGGGTCAACGGTCAACGGTCGTCAGTCAACCGGTCAACGGTCAACCGGTCAACGGTTAGGTTACCGGGTCGTCGGACCAGTCGGACCGGATGGATCGGTCGAGCCGGGTCGGACGAACCGACCGGCACGTGCCGTGCGCGTGCGCGGGTTAACGTCACGCAGATGTTAGCCGACACGTGCGCGACATGCGCCGCTTCCATGCGGGTCTAGTTGGGTCGAGTCTCCGTCGGGTCGGGTCGTCGGCCGGTGACCGGCTGGCCATTGGTCGTCGGCGATGACGTCATCCCGGCGATTACCGTGACATTACGGTGATGTCAGCACGCGTCAGTTCGCCGACCGGCGCGTGCCGGTTCGCCGGCTGGCGGCGCGCATGTGCCGGTTCACCCACCAGCGCGTGTGCCGCACGCGCTGGCCGAGCCAGCGCGTCGCGCCCACACGCAGCGGCTTCTGGCCGCGCGTGTGGGTGCGTCCGACGTCCCTCGGCGGCGCACGACCCGTCGACGGACTTGTCTCGACGAGCCCTTTCATCCTATGTTATCAGAAATTGATTTCGACTTACGAAAACTCGGAAAAATGGACAAACAGCGCTCGAGAATCGGGATTTCTCGCCCCGATTCATACCGGCCGATTACTTTCGCTAAAAATCAATCAAAAAAACATGAAAGGGGTTGGGAAAACATGAACTAGGGCTCTGATACCAATGTTGGGATTAACGGATTCCCAAAAACTGGATTTGATACTAAATCGAACCCCTAAAACGAATGCGGAAGAAAAGCCTGGGAAAATCACGTATCACCGATCCTAAAGCATACCACGGATTCAAGCGTACCTTGTTAGCCACAGATTAAACACCAACACCGATAAGATGAAGAGAATTTGGCCCTGTTCGATCCGATGACGCCTTGAAGGGAAGAAAAACGTTTCCTTGTGCTTACTATTTTTCTTTTCTTTTGGAGAGAGAGTGAGGAAGAGGGAGACGTACGTACGTTAATTATATCAAAGGGTACGTTCTCCCTCTCTCTCCTCCTTTATATAGTACCCTCTAAAATACAAACGAATCGTACCCCTTCATCCATGAGCCCTACTCTTGTGGGCCAGGCCTTTAGGCCCAACATGGGCGGACGGGCCAACTTAGGCCCATCACATAAAACCATCAGCCTCATTGTTCGAGAAATTCCCGCAGCAATCCTTCGCCCATCTTACCCCGAAGACATTGCGACTCTCGTGGCATTCGCATTCAATGAATCCTCTATTCCTCTCACCATCTCAGCCAGAGGATGTGGCCACTCCGTCCGGGGACAAGCTATGGCTTGCAATGGGGTCGTCGTGCACATGACGTCTCTTGGTAACAAGCGGCACGGGACCACTGTGTCATGGAGCCGGTCGCTCGGCCACTATGCCGATGTTGGAGGCCAGCAATTTTGGGTCGATGTGATGGAGGAGACGCTGAAACACGGTGTTGCCCTGGTTTCTTGGACAGATTATTTGTACCTGACTGTGGGTGGCACGCTATCTAATGCAGGCATTAGCGGGGAAACATTTCGATATGGTCCTCAGATCAGCAACGTCTACGAAATGGATGTCATTACTGGTATGCAATCTCCCTCCTCTTCCGTATTTTGATTACAAACTAATTGAACTAGGGTTATGATGTCAATGAGCCTATCATCTCGGCAGATAATGATATGCGACAAGTCATGAATAGAAAACAACAAAAGCAGATCTGTTAAATACAGTCGATGAATTAATTATTCAGTTCATTCCATAAGTTAATTGATTACCATATATCTCATTTAACATTGAGGCTCAACACATGCATTTTAAGAATTCGCTCTCAATCTTTTTTTTTCTCTCTTAAAAACTACGTGCTTTGAGTGTCACATCAAGAAGTTGACGTCAACCGGCCCATGTTCCAGATTTGTTTCATGGCAGTCTCAAGACTTGAAATTGAAAGATTATGTTGACCGGATAAGTCAACGGGGTTGAAGTGATACTTCCAAATTAATCTTTGAAGAACGAACGTTGTGTTTAGTCTTTAATCTATACGACAAAAAATTGATAGACTTCGAACTCTAGCCGACTACCAAATTTTTTAGTTGATGCATGTATGTACACAGGGAAAAAGGCAGCGATGACCTCGGCGAAAAGGTATCTTATGTCTACTATTTATGTTGTTACCGCATAGGAATATCATTAAAAAAATAATTAATGTGTTACAATGGAGCTAGGAATTTGTACTACATTTCGATATATATAAAGATTGGAATAAGTGATGACTATATTTTAATACATGAAATTCTTTCATGTTCTAAGGATTTGTTCATTTCGCGGAAAATGACTCTCAGGAAAATATTTTCTAAACTTTTTGATGTTTGGTTCATGAAGAATGGATTGATTAGGAAAAAAAATTTACGACAATGGAAAAAAAAAGTTTTCTAAAATAGAAGGAAATATTTTCTACTTTTCAAATAAGGGAAAACATTTTTCATATATTTTTTTCACCAAACGACTTTTACTTTTTCTTTTTTTAAATTTTTTTTTAAATCAAGTTTTTAGTTTTCTTTTTCTTCTTCCTCAATTGATCGCCGGCCACGACAATGGCCAACAATCAACCATAGGCAAGCTTAAGCCTCACCACAGGTTTGCAAGCTAGGCAGGGCTTGACCTCAAGTGAGGCTTGAACGCTACCTAGCTTGTCAAATCTAGTGAGACTTGAGTTCACTTGAGGCCATTTAGGTGAGCTCAGGCCTCGCCAGCCTATGGCAAGGCTCAAGGTCGCCTATGGTCAATTGCCAACAGACAATTGATAAAGGAAGAAGAAGAAAAAATGAAAAAGAAAAAGAAAAAAAATATAAAAATTTGATTTTAAAAAATAAAATAATAAAAAATTGAAAGGACTACATGAAGAAAAAAATTCCCTACCAAATGGCTAAAAATATTTATTAGTTCATTTTCAAATTTTAACCGAACACCAAAAAATAGTGTTATTTTCTTAGAAAATAGCTTTCTTTTTAGAAAACGTTTTTCAAAAATGCCACATTTTTCATGAAACAAATGAATTTTAAGTATCAACTTACTCACCATATATTTCATTTCTTCATAATTTCCTGATTGATGATGAGAGAATTTCTTGTTCTTTTCTTTGGTAGGAACTGGGCACTTTTTGACTTGCTCTCCCCACAAAAATCCGGAACTATTTTATTCTGTCCTTGGTGGTCTTGGTCAATTTGCATAATGACTAGAGCAAGGATTGCACTGGGTCCAGCTCCAAAGAGAGTATGTAGCACACTAAACTCTTCATCAATGCCTGATAAAATGTCAATATTCTTATTCTATAGGATCGAGACAATCACATTTCTATTCTGAGATTGAACGTATGTATCTTAATGTATTAGAACTCCCAAAACCCCAAATCAATATACATGTGATAAATTTATCTCAAATTAATTTCTTGACCACTAAGGGAAAATAATATGCCGGAAATTCCATGAAATTGTATTTTCAACTTTTGTAATGTATTAGTATTATTTCGACTATTATTTTGTATTTGAGGATTTTCTATGTTGTTTTAGTATTATTTCGATTATTATTTTGTATTTGAGGATTTCCTATGTTGTTATCTAATCAATTTCTATTCCTAGAAATAGAAATTTTGTTATGTTATCAAACGGATTTCTATTTCAGAAATAGAAATTTTGAGTCGTTATCAAACAGGTTTCTTTACTCAGAAACTTGTCCGGGAATAGAAATTAAGAAATTGATTTCTGGCTAGAAATCAATTTCTATTTCAGAAATTTTGTCATGCGCAACCTAAAAACCTCAAATTGGTGTGCCTATAGCAAATCTACCATTCGTTAGCTTTTGTCAAATTTTATCGTTAAATTATTGAGCCAAATGACATGTTGCAATTGACGGATACATTAGCTTGGGGTTTTACCCGCCGTTTGTTATAAATGTACCAATTTATGGTTTTTTATAGTATTAATCCAACTTCATGAAAGCTAACGGAGAGTAAATTTTTCATAAATATACTAGTTTTGGATTTTTTATAGTAAAAAAATTGGTTTGTGGTAAATTTGTCACATATATACCATTTTAAGATTGTTTGTTGTTGAAAAATTAGTTCAGCATGCTCTAGTTTGCCTTTTTATAGATTGAAATTAACTCTTGTCTGTGCCATTGAACATGAACCTAGAAGTCAACTTACTCGTTTCTATAGGGTATTCTTTCAATTGGTCAACAGAGAAGATCCCAAGCTAATAAATGTATTTGTACTGAATGCCTCGTAGGCTAAGTGGGTGAGAATGCTATACAATGATTTTTCAGCTTTTTCGACGGACCAAGAATGGTTGATATCACGCCATGAAAGGGACCAAGATGAATCCCCGGATTACGTAGAAGGTCAACTTTTCATGCGCCAAAATTCAGACAGTTGGCTATCTTTCTTCTCTCTCTCGGACCGCCCGTGGCTGATGTCCCTAGTGACCGAACACGAGCTCCTCTACTGTATCGAAGTAGCAAAGTTCTATGATGAACGCACTCAAAGTACGATAGACAAGGTACTTGTTCATCTATATCGAACTATCTTTGAGGGGAGAAAATTTCCAGGTCATATTTTGAACTAATTGTGCTTATGTCGGACAAGGGTTTTGGAGTACCTCTCTCTCTTTCTCCCTCGCACATACGCACACACTAATATAGTACAGTCATGTTTGACCATATAAACCTTACATTAGCTTCTGCTCAGCTCCATAGGAAACATCTTATCTCTTTTCTTTTAACTTAGTTTGCTGTTCTCTCGTTAATGTTAGGACCTGGAGATGATATTGAAAGATTTGAGCCATGGCCCCGAGTTCCTGTTCCAGAAGGATGTCGGCTACGTAGAATTCTTGAATAGAGTGCGAGTTGAAGAGCTAATGCTCCAAGAACAGGGGCTCTGGAACGTTCCTCATCCGTGGCTCAACCTATTTGTGCCAAAATCTCGCATTTGCCGATTTCAACACGGGCGTTTTCAAGAGCATTGTTCTCAGAAAGAACACAACAACTGGACTTGTCCTCGTTTACCCTATGAACAATGACAAGTATGTATTCTTGCTAGCCACCACTTTCATTTAGGGCATATGTTTCGTCGGTTGTCACTAAAGGTTAATGAGTTATGGTCACCGAACTTTGATTTTAATCAAGTTATTCACTAAACGTTCATTTTCTTGTAATTGAGGCACTTTGATCAAAACTAGACTGATTTCTCGACGAAATTGTTGATGTGTTGCCAACATGGCAATGATGTGACATTCAGAAAATTGGCCACCTATCCACCGCGTCATTAGTTCTTATGAAAATCGGTCAAATCCGTCAAGTGCATCAAATGCAAAAAAACTAGGAAGTTATAGTCCATTGAATGATTAAAATCAGATCTAGTGGCTTGGTTATACACTCTATTATATGAACTTAGCCCCTTTATCATATTTTGATCTATTTTGCAGATGGGATGATAGAATGTCTGCTGTCATACCAGATGAAGATGTCTTTTATACGGTTGGATTCTTGCATTCAAGTGGGTTTGAAGACTGGCAAGAGTTCGACCTTCAAAATAAGGAGGTGCTCCTTTTTTGTGAAGATAATGGTATTAAGGTCAAGCAGTACCTTCCAAATTACAACACCGAAAGAGCATGGATGCAACATTTTGGTCCCAAATGGAGGGCATTTCAAGAGAGCAAAGCTCAGTTTGATCCAAAAATGTTGTTGTCTCCTGGGCAGCATATCTTCAACTTATCTTCGTACATTGTAGATAGCATAAGGCTGAAGTCAACAAAAAGCATGGCAATGTTTGACACCAAATAAATTATTTGAAAGAGAAAAACTCAAGAAGGTGAGTTAAAAGATCATCAAAAGATGCAAGCTAGCAACGACACTGGGGAAAAGTGCCAAAAAAGTCTTAAACTTTTTGTTTTTGTGCCAATTTAATCCTAAACCTTTTTTTTAGGCCGATTTAGTCCTAAACCTTTTTACGTTGTGCCAATTCAGTCCTTTCCGGCCAATTTTGGCTGTATTTTGCTAATTGGACGCCGGTCGGCTAACATGACCTAATCGGCGTTGACGTGGATAACTTTTAATAATATTTTAATATTTTTGAATTTTTTTATTTTATTTTTGAATTTTTTGAATTTTTTTTTCTTCTCCTCTTCTTCCTTCAGTCAGTCGCCGGATCTCGACAACTAGCCAGAGGTGTTGGTCGGCGAGGTCGAGGTCGACCTCGCTGACCACCTCGCCAGTGGCCTCAACCTCACTGGCCACCTCGCCAGTGGTCACGAGGGCGACCTCGCGCTGGGCGGCGATGCTCGCCCACCCGGTGCAAGGCCGCCTTTGAGGCCTAGGTGGTGAGGGTTGCCCTCGTCGGATCTAGCAAGGGTCGAGCCTCACCCATGGCCGGCGAGGGCAAGCCTCGCCAACTCGGCGCGAGGCTAACCGGCCCGAGCCAAACACTGAGAAAACAAGAAGAGGAGTTGGCATTTGTTACCGAGTCTTGGAATAGGACAGCATATCACACCGAGCTAGCGAGGCTCACCCTTGTCACCCAGGCCTTGAGGGCGGCCTTGTGTTGGGTGGGTGAGCTCGCCCTCCCGGATCCGGCGAGGGCGGCCTGGCCCTCGCAGGCCATCGCCTCTAGCCGATCGTTGAGGTCCAGCGATCGGTTGGAGGAAGAAGAGGAGAAGAAAATAAAAAAGAAAAAAAATTCAAAAAAAATAAAATATTATTAAAAGTTGTTCACGTCGGCGCCGATCAAGCCACATCAGCCGACCGGCGTCCAATCAACAAAATCCAGCCAAAATTGGCCAAAAGGACTGAATTGGCACAGCATAAAAAGGTTTAGGACTAAATCGGCACCATAAAAAGATTTAAGACTACATCCACAAAAAGATAAAAGTTTAGGAAGTTTTTGGCATTTTTCCCACTACATAAAGAGATTAATTTTGGTGAATGGAGAGAGAGGGGGAGGGGAGGGGAGGAAGGAATTTTTCAAAGCATTTGTGTAGAGATTGTGTAGACATCTTATCGAGAATTCCTAACCTAGATGGAGGTCTATATATGGAGTATTTGCAACCATAGCTATTGAAAATGTTAGGATTCACATTATCAAGCCAGTTCAAAAGCATTTAGGTTTGATAAGAATATTCCTCAATTAATCTGATTTATGACATAAAGTTCTAATATTTGGGTTCACTTTTTTGGGTTCACTTCCTAATTACAAATTTCCCTCAAATAATTTGGTTTATGATTGCATCTGAAGCTGTTCTTATTGTCTTGCGTTGTACTTCGTAAAGTAGAAGGTGAAAGGAACAACAATTGTCATCTGAAGCTGTTCTCATTTTATGTTTGGATGGGACACCTAATTTTTACCTATAGGACTACACTTATATCTCATGAAGTAACCTAGAGCAAGCATTAGTTAAGTTCAACTAACAAAAGGGACGAATAGGTGATTTCATCCATAATTGCTTCTGAAGAGGTATGGCTGGCCATTCAAGGTTAGTAGAGAAGTAACTGTGCCCTTCATTCAACATGTCCTTGATAGAAAGGCAACAATTTCTGGAAATATTTAACCTACAATGGAAGTGGGGTGAATTGTGCACACACAACAACATTATCATACTTGCAAGCTTGCTCAAGCTCTTTCTCTCTCTCTCGCCTCTGGTTTTCTCTTGGTGTGCTCTCTTCTTATGTTGGTGCTCCTAGGTGGTCCACAGCCCTCATCAAGGTATCTATCGGTAGCTCATCATCGGTGAGTCCCTATTTGAGTGCACACCCCAACAACCACCCATCTGGTGTCATAGGTTACCCCTTCGTGACCTACTCAACTATATTCCATGGCTTGATGTAAAATATGGGTTTAAAAAGTGAATAGAAAAAGGGAAGGTGAACAGCAATTAAGGGGCACTCAGGATAGGGAGCTCACCGAGAAAGAAATAATAAAAAAGGAAGGAGAGAAAAAACATCTTGCTAAGTTGATTCCACCCAGATTTGCAACTTCAGGTAATTGCTCATGCCCTCGGTTTGTCAAATTGGAGTAGTTTTCAAATTTAAGGCTTAAATTTGGAATTTTGGGATTTTTAGCCGCAAAGCCCGAATCTTGAGTTGTTAAGCTTTGGAATTTCTTGAAATTTGTGGTATATGGCATTGTGGAGCCATGGGTTTGGTGGGAGTCATTTTGAAGCAACGGTACGGTTGGAGTAAGAATTTCAGGGTTACGCATGTAAATTCCATGTTGCATTTAAGTTTGAGCAATCACTTCGGTTGAGCAATTTGTTAATGCGTATAAGTTGTATTGTTAGTATTTAGATGTAATTTAACCATTTCATAGTTGGGATAGAGTTTTATTTAATTTTAACATTGATTCTTGTTTAATTGTTAAGATTACGAGATCCTAGTCTCACTTAACTATGTGTCATTTGATTTGGGCATTCCCAGAGGAGTAGTGCTACCTATTCTATGAATTTCTAAACTTACGATTTAAAGGCAAAAAATATTTGATATATTATGAGTTATGAATAAACATGTTTGTTACATAAAATTTGGATCGGGCATTTACTACGATTTGATATTTGTGAATAGTTTTCCAGATGTTTTTGGAAAGTTATCGTAAAAGATTTTATGTATATATACGTTGATTCGTGAACTTGATTTATGAAATGATTTTGGAAACACGTTGTGATGTATGAAATATTTTCTAGATTTGGCTTTGTGGATTGTGGAGAATGTTGTTATGGATTGGTGTTGATGTTCAATATTATCATGAGTCTAACGAAGGGCTTGTGGGTATGAATACTAATTTAGAATATCTTTGTGAGCCAGTTACAAGCAATATATGTGGAGACCTTGTCAAGGCGGGAGCTTGGTCTTTTTGTGATGGGGTGTTATTCGTGACCATGGTTGATATTTGGGCATAGGGATCAATGGATGGACCATTGACACGTGATTTGATATTAGTCAATGAAATGGTCTATTGGCATGCTATTTTGTTGAGATTGATTAATGGACTTGATCACTGATGTTTGTCGTTATAATCTGATTTAACAAATGTTTTTGCTAATATGTATAGGGTTATGTTAAAGTGATATAACCAATTCTTATCTTTTATATGTATTATATTTTGAAATTGAAAGGAGTTTTAATATGATTTTGTAAATTGCATAGTGGGTACTCAATCTGCTTAGAAAATGTACGCACAGGTCACTAGGTTATGATTGCTCATTACATTTATTTTTTGTATTTTTCACGGTTCTCATTAGTGGCCATTAGAGTAAGAGCATTATTGTAGGGACTTGGATATTGGTGGTTTGAGGCTACATCTTTACGTGGAAGGATGGCAATATGATCCCCTTTTATGCTAAGATTCGATGTATGACATTGATGTCCTTGGTATCCTAACTAAACTAAGGTAAGATTTATGTGGTAATTAAGTCCTAATGGAACTAATAGTACCTTAGTGGATGATTGAACGCATATTAATCAATCGTCATGCCTTTGATTATCCATGTTATCTCTAGGTTAACCTTGCATCATACATATTTAATTTATGATGAATTGGATCTATGGGTCAAAAGATAGGACCCTTTATTTATATCACTCATGCATCCCATATAGTAATACCACATGCTCGAATGATCCATCTCCTCGATCAAGTGCACTTTTCCTCGTTGGCCTAGCGTAGTCAAAATTTTACATTTGAAGCAAATTTTGATATGTCCTCAAACGCCTCAAGTAATGGACCAATTTTTACTACACATTGCAATTCATTGAAATAAATCCACCAAAATATAGTAAACACAACTTTCATTTAGCACTATGCCTTTTTTTTTCTATATATTGATTAGTATGAAAATTGATAAGAAAGAACAAAATATGCATATAAATTATCATGCAAATGCCTGATCCATTGATAACCTAAAAGTAATAGTAATGTGCGGGATAACTACACTAAAAGTGCTAAAAGTTATGTACAATACTCACTGTAATACCAAAAGTTTTTTTTTTTTTTTTCAAATCACTTAAATGTCACTTTAAAAATACCAATCATTTAATTGCTAACTTTGATTTGGGTTACCAAAAATTTAACATGATTATATTTTATTAATTTCTCAGTCCTACGTGACTCGCCAATATGCTTAGTCACCATATAAACTATGAATGACATCGTCCAAAAGTTGTAAGTAATGATTATTTGAGCGCCAAATTTTATTTAAAGTGATCATTTAAGTGCCGAATTTTGTTTAAAGTGAGCACTTTAATACCAGTCGTCATTAAAAAATGACCATTTCAGTGCCAAGTATGCCAATAGAATGGAGTTTTTAAAATTTGCCAAGCCATATTATAATTTTATTTATAAATAAAACGTAATCAATTTGGCAGAATTTCTCACCATTAGTACTTTAAGTGATCATTCTTTCCATGATTTAATACTTAAGTGACCCGACAAAAACTTTTGACACTAAATTGAGCAATGTATACAACTTTTAGCACTTCTAATGTACTTATCCCAGTAATGTGCAATGTGCATCCCAAACAATTTTTTGCCATTAAAGCAAAATGAGGGGGAAACAAGATGATTTTCCCGATTAGGCTTTGACACTCCAACCTAAGTCTTCCTTTGAAACAGAAGGAAGGGTTCATAGTAGGGGCCTTCACTCCTTAATGCAAGGGTGCATAGTAGGGGCCTTCGCCCCCTAACGCGTACCATCATCATCATCATCAAATGTACATTATATCATGAAATTTCATATAAAAGAAATATTTAAATCTCTCCCCTCTAAGTTAGGTACCGTAGAAATCTTAGATCTCTTTCTCCTAGATGAAATTTTTTTAATCCACCATCATTACCAATTAAGGGTGTACCAAAAAACTGAAAATTGATTCAGTTCCTGATTCCAATAAATTGGAACTGGTGAGTACCAATACAAATCTTGGTTCTAGATGTGGAATAGCCCAACCAAACTACCTAGATCGGACGAGCAAACATATTTTTTTTTTTTTTTTTTTTTTACAAAAAAATCCTATTCCCTATTCTCTCACTTCATCTTGTTCTCGGTCGCCTCCTTACATGATCCTCTCAACCCTCTCGCCTCATCTTACTCTCAATTGTCTTTGGCCCTTTATCGTGGCATCACTGTCATAGCCTCTCCTTCGGCCCTCCCTCATAGTCATAACCTTGCTTCCGTCTACAATTCCCTCACCTCATCTCTATCTCAAGTCGCTCTCTCAGTATTTATCGACTCTTGCGGCTTGCTTTCGATGCTTGCAGGTTGCATCTTCACTCACAAGTCACGATGCTTGTCACTATTTTCACAACCTCGCTTGCCCACGACACTTGTTGCTCTCTCTTATGTAAGTTTAAAATCCTAATTGCCATTTGCCTCGTTTCTAGTTTCTTCACTCAAGTCTCACGACTCTCTTTCTCACCTTGCTCTCACAATTATTGCCTCACTCGCCATTCATGACGCTTGTCGTGACTTTCACGGCCTCAATCACTCACAACGATTGCCACATACTCTCATATAAGTCCTCAATCCCTCTCCGACTAGAGTGCTCTACTTCGTGGCAAGATATTGTAGTGATTATTATGTTATATAGATCAATTTCATGGATCTACCAAGAAACCGAATCGTACCAGTGGTTTGATTCATAGGTGGGTCCAGATGTCAATGGGCAATTCTCAGTTTCAAGGTAGGAATCATCCACACTAGAACCCATTACCCCTAGTTCCAATCTCCAATTTGTCATTCAAAATGTGTGCACAAACAAATAATGAAGAACTTCCCCAAATAATGCAGTTAGCATTAATTTCTTGCGGGTACATAATTTCTATATTAGCTGGCAATTTTTGAAGGAAATACTGACCAACATATATCAGGAAGTAACTGGATAATTAGGATTTAAAGAAGTTGCTTAGGTATGCAAATCAGAATAAATATCATCCTTAACGAACGAGGACAAACAAGTCGGAATATTAGTCGCGATTGGCAATTGATGAGGATAGACAAGTCGGATCAGAGATATATGCTAGAACAATTGTCAAAGTTGGTCCTTGTGTCAAGCAAGCATCTTCAAGTAGGTTTAACATGGAAATTGCAAATATAACTTAATCTTCTTATACTTATCTGCTAATATCTTATTATTTGAAGTGTCAATGTCAAAGGATTTTCTTAAAATTTGAGATGGAGCGTCAGGAGTCTTTTAGCCGAAAATTGTTAATGTGGATACTGCTCATCATACGTGGCGCGGCTAGCTAACATAGGTAATTTCAATAATATTATAATTTTTTTTTCTTTATTCCTTCCCTTCTTCCTCTAACTAATCACCGGGCCACAATGATGGCCAACAACTGGCTAGAGGTGAGGGCCGGTAAGCCTCCCCGCCCTTGGTGAGGCTCAAACTTACCAACACTCACCAAATATGGCGAAGTTGTCACTAGTAATTCTCATCCTCATTGGCCACTAGCAAGGTTGACCTTACTAGCTCGATGACGACGAGCCTGGCTTACCCCTAGTGAGGCTTGACTCACCATCACTAAGTGAGGTTAGTCTTACTAGTGGTTGAACGAGGTTGACCTCGCCTTGCAATGACAAGGTCAAGTCTCACCAAGAGCAAGCAAGACTTACTCTCGCTAGTGGTGGGTGGGGCAAGCTTCACCAAAGATCAGCATAATTGACCTTGTTGGTCCTTGCTCATAGCTAGTCATTGAGACTCGGCAATTGACTAGAGGAAGAAGGAAGAAAAAAAAAAATAGAAAAAAGAAAATAAATAACAACTAAATATTATAAAATATTAAAATATTTTTAAACTTTGTTTACATCAATGTTGTCCGTGTCACGTAAGATGACTGGCATCTACATTGGCGATTTCCGATCAAAATTAGTTAGATAGATTCCCTTGGCAAAACATGAAAATATTTAAAACTCAATTTGCACAATTAAAAGTTTTAGGACTAAATTAGTAATAATGCAATAATTTTAAAAAAAATTGGACAATTTTCCCTATCATTATTCACAAGATCAACTCTTCAAATGTTTTATGATGACTATTTCCAACAAATATGATAAACAAACTATATCTACCAAACCAACTGTGACTCCTCTTTTCACATGTCTTTCAATGACACATCTAGAAGAAAACAAAGCCTCAAGACTTTGAGATGTTTATAACTACTTAAGGGGGCCTAGGTGATTCAGAAGAAACGCATTGAAAAGGTTGATGAAGATCCTATCCTAAGTCACAAAATCTTCAACTTATTGTTTATGTTTCTATTTTTTTCTATAAACTGTCTTAATTACGTCGAAAGGAGAGAGTAACTATTCAAAGAAAGGAGGTAGTTGATGAGGTTGACACTTGGTCGGGCGTGGAAATATGATTGGATAGGCTTTGATGGAACAAACTGAAAATCAGAAAGGAAGGTTGGAGTATAAGAACTTACAGTGTTGAAATCAAGATTAAATAAAAGGAATGATAAGGAACATACTTTCAAAACCCTACCACGCAATTCACTAAGTCTTGCAATATCTTACATTTGCAAGGGATGACGTGGACCCATTACAAACCCTACGGTAAAATTCTATTTTACTTGATTTTCCCTTCAAAAAGTTAGGTAATTTTCATGAAAGGACCATATTTTCCTCCATCCCTAATTGAAAGATATTTCTTCCGAACAACACTTTAATTGGTGGATTGTAGGTCATCAACGTCACCAACGTGCAAATCTAACTAATTTTACACGAAAGTAGTGTTCGTATTTGTCACTCTCCAATTAAAGGACAATTCGCTCCAGCCTCCATGATCTTTCATTAATATGGGCCAAACTAATCATTAAGTTTATTTATATTCCAAATATCATACAATTTCAGCCAAATTAAAAGCCCAATAGCCCATTCGTTCTGAGCTCTACTTTTGGACCCCTTTAAAGGCATCTTAGACCGGGTCAGCCTAGCCCAAAAGATGCTAACAAATTTGAAGGTCGTCTGTCTTTCTAAACAGAAATTGTTAAGTTGTAATTATGAGTTACTTTTTGTTGTTAACTTATTTTCTTGAACGAAACAAGTAGCCAAAGCTAGGAAAATCTATTCCATATGGTTTATGTTCTACAAAACAAATTGAGTGGACTAACCATTTTTATGCCATAAAAAAAAAATAATAACAAGGTGTAGCTTTTTTGCAGAAGTTCAGCTATGAAAAAGGTTGTTGCAGCTTCAAAATATTCTCAATAGCTCCAATACTTCCAAGATTATCATCCAACATATATATATTATAGCATTTTGTAACATAATTATTACAGCACAACACAATTAAGTCATAGCTCACGGCCATACCAAATGGGCTCTAAATCACATTTTGCAACCCTTCCAAAGAAACAAGGGTTTGAATGCTTTGGTCTCTTTCATTCCTTAAAAACATATCCAAGGGCAAATGTTAGTTTACTAGAAGAGAAAAATTATTAATAAAGGGTTTTTGTCTAGAAATGTAGAGGTTAGCGTAAGAAGTGTGAATGTCAAAAGTGGGTGAACTAAGCACAAATGAAATGCAAATGTAGCGGCAGGCTCGCATGACTCGAAATGTGCATGCAAGTGAAATGGCAAAGGCTAAATCTGAGATGCCCACACTATTTTACTACACTGAATAAACCTAGATATGATCCGGGATTATAAGCACAATAAAATGCAAACAACATTCTATCACCATTTTATATATCCGTTCTAGGCTTGTTCACCTCACTAAGTCCATCTAACTATTCACTTGACTTTGTACCTCCAAACCATCACGAACATCCCCATCCTTCTCCGCTTGTTCACCCTTAATTAAGGTCCTTCTAAAAGTTCACCTTATTAGAAGATCCTTTCAACTCGTATACATTTTCATCGCCCAATATCTTATTCACCTTAGATATCGCCAAAGCTCTCTAAACAGTTATAAAGTACTCCTCATATCAAAATCTCTAGTGATGTTTGTAACACCATCTGCATAATCATAATAAACATTATACTAAGATAGTATGGACATCATCCAAATCACTTGGAGATATTTCCCTAACAAATCTAATTCGGAGATTTCTAAGTATCATAAGATGCAACCAATGTTCTATCCAAGACCTTCTTATGGCAACCAAGGGCTGTGGATGTGACACACCTTTAACGTTGTCTGCAAGCTATTGCCAACAATGGTTACTATAGATTAGAACCAATACGGCCATAAGAAATTTCTATTGTAGTGCCCTATCTACCAAACAAACCAAAATCTTACTTAGATTTGCTTGAAAGAATTAACTCAAGAGTTCATCCACATCCAAAGTGAGACCTTTGGCAAATCTGCCTTACCCATAAAACTAGTCCACTGTGTTGGCAAGCTTGTCCATGCAGCTTATGATCCTTAGGTGTCATAGCACACTTGCTTTGGGAAATTCTTGCTCCATCTTGCCTATGTCATGCTTGAGCCTCCTTATGCTCTCCAATTAATTTTCCACCCCACTTCCTTGTCTTCCCTAGCAAAGACTCTTCATGCTCAAGCACCTGATTCATGTCGGCCTCCCGACTCACCAACTCTCCAATCTAATATTGAGAGTCTGCATTTTCCTATCGAGGCAAGTCCCTAACTCTAGAAGATGATTAAGTATTCACTTCAACTAGGATTGAATGTGAACATAATGTGTGAGAAGTGTTTTCTCACTTTGGCAATAGAAGAAACACTTGATTAAATAATGTAATGTTTAGTAGATTAGGTGAGAATAATTTGATTATTTGTGAGTTAATGCATAATCACTTGATCGTTGCATGGTATGTACTAATATGTACACGTCGCGAGCCAACCCCACGAGAGAGAGAGAGAGAGAGAGAGAGAGAGAGAGAGAGAGAGAGAGAGAGAGAGATAGGTTTAGGGGTATTTCTTGAAAGATAGGCTTATGGCCCATTATTTAAATGCAAACTCTCCTAAGCCCATACCTTGCACAAAATCAGACATTAAAATTTTAAATCAATTAAGTTTATGCAATTTTTGACTAAAAAGTCATCAACAACCTTCTCAATAGGCTAGAAACCAAATAAGATACAGAAGAATGTCTTACTATTTACGTAATCAAAGATTCTAGACTCAGATACATGATTATATTAATCCTAAGGTTAACGCTATTTCAATAGCTAAATTTATCATATGTTAATTAACGCCATAGCAACCTATCAAAAAAGAATCTAAGATTCGTCCCAACCATTTTAAGAAAAGGCACAATCAATTATAATCATGAAAGAAAGCACACAAGTATCCTAATATTGTCCTTAAAAATGAAAACAAGACAATGCAAAACAAAAAACCCTATTATAAAGCCCTAAAGGCTTATCCAATTAAGGGTTTTTTTAATTTAATTTTTTAAAAAAATTGACAATTTTTTAAAATCTAATTTTTTTATTGATTATCAAATTTTCTAAAAGTAATTATTATTTCCTAAATTTTTAAAACTTTTGTATCATTTCCCAAATTTTTAATTTGATTTTTGATTTTTGGATTAATTTTTAATCCGAAAATGGGCTCGTCCTTGAGGTCCATCACCGTCATCAATTGCACCGAGATTGGCAACGTTTTCGTCGACGAGGACTACGTCTTGTCCTTTATGTTCAACATTTAATGTGTTATCGTGCATAATAGTAAATGATAGTGAGTCATATGAATGCAGAGTCTTATTAATAACTAGTATGTTACAAACTTTTAGCACTATAATTGTCTCCCATTGCTCGAGCACGTCCTTGAAGAAAACATGGATCATCACCGTGCACCACGATCCATCGTTACACAATCTATCCCAATCACGCTCCAATAGTCATAAACGTCTCTCTCTCTTTGTATGCACGTGCATGCTTGATGAATGGTCGTCCAAGGCTATCATCTTTAATAATTATTGCTCTAATTAATCCCTAAGTACAGAAGTCCGAAAACACATGATACAAGGATAATCTAAAGTCTTTTCGTCACGTATCCCTTAATTTAGAATCATGAATAGATCTTCTTGAAGAAATCTTATTGATATTCCCTTTGTATGTGTGTGTATGCGTTCAATGAAAGGTCACCTAAGGCGAGCTTCTTTATCAACTGTTGTTCAAGTTACTCCCTTAATACAGAAGTCCGAAAACACGTGATCTAAGGATAATCTTAGGTTTTGTCATCACCTGCCCCTTAAATCAGAATTTATGAACTAGATCTTCTTGGAGAAAATCTTGTTGATGTTCCCCCCACCATGAGGACACTTCAAATTGTAAGACCATTCTTGCAACACCCGAATAAAATCTCCTGTGTATCTTCTTGATGGTTACCTAATTGTGACCTTGATCGATTCAACCCAAGATCGTTAGCAGATTTTTCACGAATAATTTATTTTTTCTACGATGAATAATTCAGACAACGGTTGAATAGTCTACTGTATTGATAGAAGAATCTGGGGCTCTCGTCGAGGAGTCTTCGGAGAACCTATAAAGTTATAAACCCAGGTCGCACGATGTTGCCAAACGTTTTTGATTCGCAATCGAAAAGTAAAAGTCGTGAATTTACAAGAGAAGGACGGGCATTCATCGAACAAATCCCATGCAGTCTCCTTGCGTATCTTTGATCTTTGAATCCATAATGAAGTACAGCGATGACGCTCTCCAATTCGACGTCATTTTCCATAACCAAACCTCAAGATTTGCAATCAAAGATCTTCACCCCCATTATCATGCAACTCAACTTCCTTCTAGATTTGGGGTATAAATAAGAACAACCCTCTTCAGAGTGGAAAAGTCTTCAGGCCACTTGACGTGTTATTCGAGGTTGATGGGAAGTTTTAAGCCAGTAGTTGTTAGAATTTTTCTAAGTACACATAGAGAAACTTGACCCTGCTAGTGTTTAGGGTTTGGCTTCACTAAAATATCAGAACAACACATTCGCACTAATAAAAATTTATTAAAAGAATCTAAGATACAATAAAAATATATTAAGTATCAATAGTATTTTAGGGTTTGGACACCGGCAGGCGGTCCATAGATGCAATAGTTGCATGTTAAACAATAGAGTCGATTGACTTCATACGGACTAGGAAGTACCGAAATTTTGCGGCAACTTTCGTGTCCTGTTGGACACTCCAACACATGTTTCACGCTCTCCAACACTCAAGTCTGGAATTCCAACACGCGGAAAACAGGTATCGAAAAGTTTAACATATTGTCAACTTTCTCGACACTCTCCAACACTCAAGTTTGGAATTCCAATATGCGAGTTCGGAATTCCGATACACTTGGGTCAATTTTCAAAAAAATTTACAAAATGATAGGCCAAAATGTAAATATGGAAAAAAATAAAATAATAAAAATGAGAAATAAGAAAAGAAGAAAAATCTAGTCTTTTTTGTATTTTTACTTTCACTTCTCGTGACACACAATTCACTCCCCAACTTCTCTTCAACATATTTTGACACACGAGTCCAAAATCTAGATTGATCGTTTGCTTTTTTCTTAAAGTTTTATGAATTAATGGAATTGAGTTGAATTTGTAAAATTGAAACAATAAATGATATTACTGAATTGTGGATTAATGTTTTTAGTGTAAATTCATGGTAGGCTCCTTTTTTTAATTATTTATTTATTTGTAAATTTGAATTAAATTAATTTGATTAGATGATCATAATAATGATAATTTATCAATTTTTTATATATTTAATATATAACGTGTTACAATATGCCGGAATTCTCTATTTTTGGAGATGTAACGTGTTGACATATCGTGTCGTATTGTGTCACATGTCGCATATCGGTGTTAGTGCTACTTAGCACACAAATGCTGTGTATATTCATTTTTTGGTTAAACTATTACAATTCGACCAAAAAAAAATTAACAATTACAATGTTACTGAATGGTAGTGGGGTCCATTCGAGTTGAGCTGTCTAAGTAAGCTACCATCTCGACGAGCCATTCTTGCATGATCCAGATATATATTAGCCCAATTCATATATACCGTTAGATGAGGTGAATCCATACACCAAAATCATGAAACACTTGCCACATGTGGACTTCACTCGGATCAAAATTGAAGGCCTCACTACTTGGCTCGATTCACATTTTAAAGCTTGAACTCCCCCTGGATGTTTGATTCAAGGAGTTTGAAAGCCTCCAACTGAGATTTCGTGTTGCGAATGAAGGTTTCTGCAAAGTGTGTTTCCATAATACTAGATGATATACCGACACATGACCCTCTATAATTTTTTATATACATGTACGTTTTTTATGTCAATGGTTGACTTGTCTCTTTATGGTATTGTAAAGATTAGGCGATTCTTATAAATATACTCCATATAGTACACAGTTTTCTAGGTTTCACATTGTTCTTGCTTCGACAGCTCAGTCTATAATCGATTCACTGACTATGTGATAATGGGATCTCTGTGAATCAGGCACAATTAATATCCTAAAGATATATTTTAACATCCCTTTGAACTGAAGGAACGTACTGAGGTTTGCAAGAAAGATAAAGTCCAGAATGACCAGGCTGCGCCAGAGTAAGAAGTTCCCTACAGATGGCTTTGAAGGACATCAAGGGTTCAGAAGGCAACGGCCTTTTGTAAGGTTCAAAATGTACTTACTGCAGTACACATCTTCCTGGTAACCCAATTCAAAAGATACGGAGAAATCAAATGAAAGTCAAAAGTCAAATCACTGACTAAAGATATCAAAATCTCCGCAAATCAAAGCCAAGAACCCTACAAATCATTTTCCTGCGAGCTGCGTATAGTACCTTTCCTTTTCCAAGAGGGCATGGCTTCGCAATAGTGTCCCTGTCCGCGTGTTTATATACGAAACCCTTGGGAGCTCTCCCTCTCAACTCCACCCCAAACTTTAACACACACCAACTTGCCCATCATCTCTTTGTTCCTCCATCGTTAAAATGGCACAAAACCATCTGATGGCCTCACGTTGCATGATTATATTACTCATCATGATGAGCTTACTACTCTCAATGGTATGCCAATCCAAGCCTTTGACCGATTCACTATACCACAAGCTCCTTTCTCTCCCTATAGCCGACATCCTCCACGTTGACTCTGAATCCACTCGCACAGCCTCCGTCGACTTTGGCCTCATCGTCCGAGAAATTCCAGCAGCCGTCCTTCGTCCATCTTGCCCCAAGGACATTGTGACTCTCGTGGCATTCGCATACAATGAATCCTCTCTTCCTTTCACTATCTCAGCCAGAGGATGCAGCCACTCTATCCAGGGACAAGCTATGGCTCCCGATGGGGTCGTTGTGGACATGATGTCTCTTGAAACAAGCGGCATGGAACCACCGTGTTGTGGAGCTGGTCGCTCGGCCACTATGCTGATGTCGGCGGCCAGCAACTTTGGATCGATGTGTTGGAGGAGACGCTGAAACACGGTGTTGCACCGGTATCGTGGACAGATTATCTGCACCTAACTGTGGGCGGTACGCTCTCTAATGCTGGCATTAGCGGGGGAACGTTTCGATATGGTCCTCAGATCAGCAATGTCTACGAAATGGATGTTATTACTGGTATATCACACTTTCCCTCGGCTTCCATATATTGACTAGGAACTAATTAAACTAGTTATATTTTGTTTACATCTTTTCATTTAATTGAGAACATTCAATGAGCTCATTATAAGAAAACGAGATAATCAGATTCTACAGTAAATAAAATTAGGCATACACTATAAGTTATCTAATTAACATGAGTTAAATTTAACATTAACGCTCAACACATGCATTCGAGGATTAACTCTTTTAATTTTTTTTATTTTAACATTCTATCTTTTGTTTTTAAAAGCTATGTACTTTGAGTCTTTTATCGAGAAGTTGATTTACTATATTTATCCCACGTCAACAACCAAGGACACCTGGAGGTTGAAGACTGGAAATGGAAAGATTAGGTGGAACGGAGAAGTCAACTGGGTTAATGTAATAGGTCCAGATTAATCTCCGAGGAACGAGGATTTTTTTTATTCTTTGATCTATTCGACAAAAACAGCTAGACTGCGAACTCTCGCCAGCTACCAAATTTTCTAGTTTATGCATGAACGTGCACATGAAAAAAGACAATGATTTCCTCTGCGAAAAAAATCTTATTTATGCTATTTATGTTGTTGCCATAGCGTACTACTAATACTTATCCAAAAAAAAGAAAGAAATTGTTTTTGTGTTAACCTATGAACAAGGAATTTGATTTTAAGTTTCCACATATGTTGACTGGGAAAATATATGACAATTTTCTGATGCACAAGATACTTTCTTTTCTAAAGTATTAAATTACGCACCATATATATTTCATTTCCTTATATTTTCTTGCTTGTTCACTAGAGAATTTTCTTTCTTCCTTTTTCATTTATTTTTTGTAGGAACTGGGGACTTTTTGACTTGCTCCCCTGACAAAAATCCGGAGTTATTTTATTCTGTCCTGGGCGGTCTCGGTCAATTTGGCATAATAACCAGAGCAAGGATTGCTCTGGGTCAAGCTCAAAGAGAGTACGTAGCTAGACTCAATCATCATTATATGGTCAGAGTTCACCATACTTGTTCTTTAGGATTGAGACAATCACAATTTTTATTTTTTTTTATGAGATAGAATGCCTCAGTCTCTTGATGCATCAGAACTCACAAGAGAAAAAGACATGCTTGAAACCACATGTTTTTATATGACAGCGTAAGCACCAATTTTCCTTTTGCAAGCGGCAATTGACTCTATCTTTCACATTGACCATAAACCTACAAGTCAGCTTATACGTTTATATTGGGTACTTTTTAGTTGGTCGATAGAGAAGTTTTACAAGGTAGTGAATGTAATTTTATTCGAATCCAATGCAGGTTAAGTGGGTGAGAATGCTATATAGTGATTTTTCAGATTTTACAATAGACCAAGAAAGTTTGATTTCACACCATGGAAGAGACCAAGATGAAGCATTGGATTATGTAGAAGGTTCGCTTCTCATGCACCGAAATTCAGACAGTTGGACATCTTTCTTTTCCCTTTCGGACCGCCAGCGGTTGATGTCCCTCGTGACCGAGCATGAGCTGCTGTACTGTATCGAGGTAGCCAAGTTCTACGATGGACGCAGCCAAACTACAGTGGACAAGGTAAGTGTTGATCGATGTCAAACTATCTTCGAGGAAAGAAAGAAAAGGAAAATACTAGCTCATCTTTTGAATATCTGTGCTTGCGCTGGGCTAGCGTTTTGGAGTACCTCTCTCTTCTCTCCCTCCAAGAAACATCGTTTCTCTTTTCTTTTAACTTAGTTCACTGTTATCTTGTCAACATTAGGCCCTGGAGATAATATTGAAAGATTTGAGCCATGTCCCGAGTTCATGTTCGAGAAAGATGTTGCCTATGTAGATTTCTTGAATAGAGTACGAGTTGAAGAGCTGAAGCTCCGACGACAGGGGCTTTGGAACGTTCCCCACCCGTGGCTTAACCTATTTGTGCCCAAATCTCGCATCGCTGATTTCAACACGGGTGTTTTCAAGAACATTGTTCTTAAAAAAGAACATAACAACCGGACTTGTCCTCATTTACCCTATGAACAATGACAAGTACGTTTTCTTGCTAGCCAACACTTTCATTTACGGCATATATTTTGTTGGTTGTCACTCAAGGTTAATGAGTGATGGTCACTAAACTTTGATTTCAATCAAGTTAAAAAAGTAAACGTTTAATTTCTTGCAACTGATGCACTTTGATCAAAACCAGACTAATTTTTTGACGAATTTTTGACGTGTTGCCGACGTGGCAATGGCATGAGATCCAGTAAATTGGTCAGCCGTCCACCATGTCTTCAGTTCGTCAGGAAATCAGTCAAATCCAGCAAGTGCATAAAATGCAAAAACTTGGAAGTTTTAGTTCACTGAATGATTAAAATCAAATCTAAGGGGCTTGCTTATAAACTTCACTAAACCTTGGCGACCATATATTGAATTTAATCCCTTTATTATATATTGATCTGTTTTGCAGATGGGATGATAGGATGTCTGCTGTTATACCGGAAGAAGATGTCTTTTATACGGTTGGATTCCTGCATTCAAGTGGGTTTGAAGACTGGCAAGAGTTCGACCTTCAAAATAAGGAGGTGCTCCTTTTCTGTGAAAATAATGGTATTAAGGTCAAGCAATACCTTCCAAATTACAACACCGAAAGAGAGTGGATGGAACATTTTGGTTCGAAATGGAGGACTTTTCAAGAGAGCAAAGCTCAGTTCGATCCAAAAATATTCTTGTCTCCTGGACAGAGGATCTTCAACCACAACTAAGGCATGGATTCAAAGATTGATGGGGTTTAGGGGTTTCAGTAGGTTTTCCACGCATGCACTTAATTATGTTTCCATGAATCATGAATGCTTACTTAGCTTGTCATAAATTAAGATGTATCCGTCTAGTGACATTGTGTTCGGGAGTTATTATGTGAAATATGAACTACATGGATTGGAATATGTGATCTAAATATGCAAAATAGATAGTTGCATGACAAGTAAAGAGTGTGACACATTGCACATAAAATAAGTATATATAATTCCGTGGTATAAAATAAAGTTAATATTATGGGTGATCGGTTCCGGTTCGGTCTAATTCCACTTAGGAACGGTAATTGGACTGGGAGAACCAATTCCCAATTTTTGGGACTAGGAACTTGATCGGACCGATCGAACCGACTTAGGATTGAGAAATGCAGACCTGATTGACCGAACCGACTTAGGATTGGGAATAGAGGTGGACCAGCGGTCGAGTCCTTTCCGTGAGTGAGGGTTGCCGACCCTAGCCGGATCCGGGGTGAGGCTCGTAGGTCCTCGCGCCGGCCCGACGGCGGTGAGGGCTCAACCTTTAGCCGCCTCCCCGCCTTTTATTTTATTTTATTTGTAAATGTTTTAAATAATTTTAGTTTTAAATTTACTTTAATTAATTTTTATATTAATTTTTTTTACCACGTCAATATCCAAACAAATCGTTTTACACTTCTTTTGCTAGAAAATTGCCATGTTAGTATTTTGGCCGAAGTGGCACTTAAGTAATTCATTTTGCTTTGATTTTGGCACTTAAATATCACTTTCCTAACTTTTGGTACTTAAATGTCTCTCCGTGCCAAGTTTTGGCACTTGGAATGTACTTTGTCCCTTTTAAAACCCTACACGCAATTCACTAAGTCTTGCAATATCTCACTTTTGCAAAGGACAACATGGACCCATTACAAACCTAGGGTAAAATTCTATTTTACTTGACTTTCCCTCTAAAAAGTTAATTAATTTTCATGAAAGGACCATGTTTTCCTCCATCCCTAATTGAAAGAGATTTCTTCTAAACAACACTTTAATTGGTGGATCGTAGGTCATCAATGCCACCAACATGCAAATCTAACCAATTTTACAGGAGAGTAGTGTTCTTATTTGTGACTCGCCAATTAAAGGACAATTTGCTCCAACCTCCATGTTCTTTCATTAATATGGGCCAAACTAATCATCAAGTTTATTTAGATTCAAAATATCATACAATTTCAGCCAAATTAGAAGCCCAATAGCCCATTCATTCTAAGCTCTACTTCTGGACCCCTTTGAAGGCGTCTTAGATTAGGACAACCTAGCCCAAAAGATGCTAACAAGTTTGAAGGCTGTCTTTCTAAACATAAATTTTTAAGTTGTAATCATGAGTTATTTTTTGTTAACTTATTTTCCTGAACGATACAAGTAGCCAAAGCTAGGAAAATCTATTCCATAAGGTTTATGTTCTACAAAGCAAATGGAGTGGACTAATCATTTTTACACTATTAAAAAAAAAAAAAAAGAGAGGTGTAGCTTTTTGGCAGTAGTTTAGCTGTCAAAAAGGTTGCTATAGCTTCAAAATATCCTTGATAGCTACGATACTTCCAAGATTATCATTCAACGTATATCTTATAGCATTTTGTAACATAGTTATTACAGCACAACACAATTAAGCCATAGCTCACGGCCATACCAAATGGGCTCTAAATCACATTTTGCAACCCTTCCAAAGAAACAACGGTTTGAATGCTTTGGTCTCTTTCCTTCCTTAAAAACATATCCAAAAGCAAAGATTAGTTCACTAGAAGGGAAAACGTATTACTAAAGGGTTTTTGTCTAGAAATGTAGATGTTAGTGCTAGAAGTGTGAATGTCAAAAGTGGGTGAACTAGCATGACTTGAAATGTGCATGCCATTGAGATGGCAAAGGCTAAATCCAAGATGCTTACACTATTTCACTACACTAAATAAGTCTAGACTTGATCTAGAGATTTATAAGCACGATAAGATGCGAACACCATTCTATCACCGTTTTCTATATCCATTCTAGGCTTGTTCACCTCACCAAATCCATCCAATAGTTCACCTGATCTTTGTACCTCCAAACCATCATGAACATCCCATCCTTCTCCACTTGTTCACCCTTAATCAAGGTCCTTCTAGATGTTCACATAGTCTAAAGATTCTTTCAACTTGTATACATTTTCATCGTCCGATACCTTGTTCACCTTAGATATCGTGAGCTCTCTAAACAATTATAGAGCACTCCTCATATCAGAATCTCTAGTGCTTTTTGTAATACCATCTGCATACATCATAGTAAACATTATACTAATAATAGTTTGGATATCATCTAAATCACTTGGAGATGTTTCTCTAACAAATATAATCTGGAGATTTCTAAGCACGATAAGATGTGACCAATGTTCTATCCAAGACCTTCTTATGGTAACCAAGGGTATTGGATGTGACACACCTTTAACGCCGTCTACAAGTTGTTGTCAACAATGGTCACTATATATTAGAACCAACACAGCCATAAGAAACTTCTATTTTAGTGCCCTATCTGCTAAACAATCCCAAATCTTATTTGGATTCACTTGAAAGAACTAACTCAAGAGTTCATCTAGTGGCATTTGATAAGAAGCTCCAATTTGTTCTACTTCCACATCTTGAGACCTTTGGCAAATTTGCCTTACCCATTGAACTAGTCCACTGTGTTGGTGAGCTTATCCATAAAGCTTACGATCCTCAGGCGTTATAGCACACTTGCCTTGGGAAATTCCCACTCTATCTTGCCTACATCATGCTTGAGCCTTCCTATACTCTCCAACTAATTCTCCACCCCACTTCCTTGTCTTCCCCAACAAAGACTCTGCATGCTCAAGCACTTGATTCGTGTCAGCCTCTCGACTCACCAACTCTCCAATCTAATCTTGAGAGTCTGCATTTTCCTATCGAGGCAAGCATAGGTGTTAGTCGTTTGGACCACACTTGTGTAGTTGGTGACTATTTCAAAGATGCCTTTCAAGTGTTCCATTAATTCCTAGCAATTGGAAGCAAGTCCCTAACTCTAGAAGATGATTAAGTATTCGCTTTGACCAGGATCAAATGTGAATAGAATGTGCGAGAAGTGTTTTTTCACTTTGGCAATAGAAGAAACACTTGATTAAATAATGTAATGTTCAGGTAGATTAGAGAGAGAGAGAGAGAGAGAGAGAGAGAGAGAGAGAGAGAGAGAGAGAGAGGTTTAGGGATATTGTCTAAAAAATAAACCTATGACCCATTATTTAAATGCAGACTCTCTTAAGCCCATATCTTGCACAAAATCGGACGTTCAAATTTTAAATCAATTAAGCCTACACAAATTTTGACTAAAAAGTCACCACTAACCTTCTCAATAGGCTAGAAACCAAATAAGATGCAGAAGAATATGTTACTATTTACGCAATCAGAGATTCTAGACTTGCATACTTGATTATATTAACCCTAAGGTTAGCACGCTTTCGGTAGCTAAACTAATTATATGCTAACTAATGCCATAGCAGCCTATCAAAAAAGAATCTAAGATTCATCCTAACCATTTTAAAACAAGAAAGTAACATCCAAATATGAAAAGGTGCAATTAATTATAGTCATGAAAGAAAGCACACAAGTATCCTAATATCGTCCTTTCTAATGAAAACAATACAATGCAAAACAAAAAAACCCTATTATAAAGCCTAAAGCCTTACCCAATCAAAGGTTTTCTACTTTAATTTTTAAATTTTTTGACAATTTTCTAAAACTCTATTTTTTTTTATTAATTTTTTTTATCCGAAAATGGGCTCGTCCCTGGGGCGCAGCCCGAAAATAGGTTGTTGCGGCCACACGACTATTGACTCAAGGACACGAAATGGGCTTTATACAGCAGGAAGCTTTAGTTAATAAAAATGAATTAAGCAAATTAGGCCCAATTCCTCCAGCAATTAACTAAGCCTAAGCCCAACAAATCAAGCTCAACCCAAAGCTAAATTAACAAGCCCAAGCTTCCCAACACTAAGCTAAGCCCACAGAAAAAAAATCCTAAGTTAATCCTAATGCCCAATCTCACGTTCAGCCCAAACCAAAATCAAGTCCCCCAAGCCTTAAGTCCATCTTTTGAACTTATTCTGCCTTTTTTTTTTTTTTATCAAACTTATTCTGCCCTTTAAATAGCAGCTTCTCCCACGCCCGAGCCTTCTTTTTTCATATTTTTAATTTTCTCTTTTTGTTTCATTCTTTATTTCCTTTTCCTTTTCTTCTCCACGTCGTATTCTTCGCGACGTCCCCTCCTCTTCACCCAAACATTGGTCATCTTCCTTACCGATCCATCCTTACTTCTCACCCTCTACGAAAGTCACGGGAGGCCACCATCCGTCACCAGAACAATGAACGCAAAACACACCACGCGCACGAAAGTAACCATAATGAAGGACAGAAGCGAGGAATCGTGACAATGAATCATAAAAACCAACAAAATATGGATAAAAGGGCTACGGTTTCAGCAAGGCAAACATGACTTTTGTGAGTACCGCAGAGACATTCCGTCGAACTTCTGGTGGGCATCGACTGGAGAGCAAACGATAACTCGACCGGACATCAAAACGCGACTGAGACGGATATAGACAACCAAGCAGTGTCCAGAGGCAACAAAATGCAGCACAGCTGTGGTTGGGATTTGAGCGAACCGAAGAACCGCGAGCCTTGGCCCGATGAAAGGAGCGCCGGGAAATGGGGTCTCGAGCACGGCCAAGCTTCTCTCGCGCTCTCTACCGGATCTTTCTCGAGCTGCTATCCCTCTCTGTTTTCAACTGAATAAAGGAAACCTCACCGTCTCCTCTCTTCAGCTCTCCTCTCTCTCTCGGATCTCTAGTCTCTTGCCGAAGAACCTCGCCGAAATCCTCCGAGCACCAGCGTTCTTCACTCCTAGCTTGCGCGTCACCCGCCCTTCTCTCGTGCTGGTTCTTACCGAAGAAAGGCTGGAGGCGGGGTTGGACTTTGCCTTATTTTCTTGGTCTCTGGTGGGCTCAAGAACATTTATAGAAATGGGAAAGAGAAACCGAAAGATGGGTCAGATGAATGAAGGGGCTGACCGAAAATTTATCGAAAGAGTGAGCCGGACATGCCGGCCCGCTCGTGTTCATTTTGTTCTCATTTTTTTTAATTAAAATTTTGTTATGTCTCTTTTTTTTCATATCTTCTTTTTCTCTCTTTTTTTTTTCGTATTTTTATATTTTTGCAAAAAATGGAGACTTGAACGGCTGACAAAAATTCAGGTGCAAATAGTACATGGACATTGAGTGACTGATGGAAGACTACAAATCTTGCTCTATATGCAATTTCAGCAATCTAGAGGGCACCAAATTTGGTCCCCCATCTTTATGCTCATGACTTAGACTTGCATATCCACTTCAGTTGCCTTTCCACTTGAACATATTCATCGGCTTGAAAGCTTCTGATT